>JAQNBH010000017.1:31270407-31870407 GCA_028752905.1 Cladorhizidae sp. MBARI D1340-BT2
TCGCCGCTTCTTAGATGCTTCATTAAATTGCTTTTGAACTTCGAGACTGATAGGTACACTCTTCAAATTATAAGCAGAAAGAGCATCTTTATGAGCACGAGCCAATTCATTAGTTTTAAATCGGCTTAGACCTTTTTTCCAGTTACAAAATCTTTCAGTTGAAAAAGCTAGATCAGCTTTTGTACTCGTAACACTCAAATTGGATGTCTATGCTTTCAAAGAAGTACAGCATACTTGACTCGAGCCACCAAGATGGCATAAAGCACCTTGTATGAATATTTTTACCCAATCACTAACTCTTTCAATTTTTGCCAAGAGTTTTGGATCAGTTGGTTGAGAGATTTCTGAAGTTGTGTTACAACCTGCAATATTACAACTATTTCTTCTGCTAAATTAGAACTACAAGCTGTCAATGATCCTAATGATGAAACTTCAGATTGTGTTAGTCCAGATTGTATTTGCTCACTCTCCACAGTTGTGGTGCATCACTGTGAAGGTATCGAGCTCAAAATCATTCTCTTCATTACTATCACTAGTAACCTCATTTTATCACTTAATTCATCTTGTTCAGTCTCCAATGGTGTTTCAAAGATACATATAAACTCACAATAATACCACAGTATGTCAATGAATTGGTTTATTATACCATGCACACACTAATTAGCAGATGTTCAGGTGTGTCCTCCAAGAAGAAAAAAGGGGAAAATGAAGCGATAGATGACTGACTAAATTGTAGCTAGATTCTATTAGCCCATAGCACTTCTTGCTTTGCTGTACAATGTAGCTAGTAGCTAATCACAGGACTACCATGTGACATTTATGACATCATGTACTTACACCTACAGCTATATTTAATTAAGGTGTGGTTAACCATCTCTGATGTGGTTAGCTATTAATCTGAGCAAAGACGACGACAAACACTTGGCACACAAAATATTGGAGGGGCCAGGCCCCCAGCTGTTGAACATTGGGGGCCCAAAGCCCCCACAGACCCTCGGGCTCCTATTCCTCTGTTGTATCTTATCTTCTTTTCTTCCCACACATAACTTTCGTCATAATTATATACATTCATCATAATTTTACTACCAGATTCAAACTGTCCCATGTATCGCCATGACTAACCTGTTTCTTAATTTAGTACCATCTCTCTGTCCATACCTAACTTCGTAAATTATAAAATATCTTCTATCTATCTTCTTTTCTTCCCCAGCACTGCTTTTTAAAATCTGTAATTAAAAAAAAGGACAAAGGATCCTGTAAATGTTTATCTACTTGGTTCATTCTTGTTTCATTTGCTTTGCTCCGTATGTTCAACCACCCATAAAGAAGTGTTAATGGGTCACCCATTTGAAATAATGCGAATAATGATTTAATCTTGATATTGCTGGGCCTGTTAAGGCCATCATATTACAGCACAGGGTGGGACTATTTAGTAACTAACCTAATAATAAAAATCAACAGTACTTAATTAATTAATTATCCACAATATTAAGTTATGAGTGTCCCACTGCTCAAGGAAGGGGGGACAGGAAGGGACCAAAAATAATTTAGTTGCAAGCAAGAGCATAGTAGCAATATATGTCATCCTTTCCTGTCAGCCAGGAGGGCTTGCAGAACTTTATTAGGTCTTGGTTTGTTGTTTGGCCTATTTCTGGCTTGCTTAACATGCCATCTGGTAAGGGGTCAGGTCAGTTATTAACCCATTAGAAGCCTGTTTTCACTTGTGCAGTGCAGCCAAGTTGGTCTAGCTTCGAACATGGCTGGAAAAGGCTACGTACTTCACACAAATCTGCATCTCGTAACTTGTGTTCCTCTCTGCGAAATGGAGTAACATACATGGATTCACAATGTATTTCTCCACTTCTTTCATGCTGTCTGATAGCCCTGAGTAAGAACCCAGGAGTCCAACCAGTGACATTGGAGACACTGTGAAGTGCATTATTGTCAAAGCTGTCCTCTATGATACTAGAAGTGGTATCCAAGATGCAGCTGGGTCAATCCAGTTATGTGTGGGACAGATATCAGGCATAGAGGCTGCTGTTCATGCTGTGCATTCGTCATTTGAAAGAGAAGACAGTGAAGCTACACTATTGGTTGATGCCAGTAATGCCTCCAATAGTTTGAACCGTCAAGTAGCCCTTCAAAACATCAGGAGACTCTGCCCTCCCCTGGCCACCATGTTAATCAACACCCACCAAGTTCTTTCACCGGAAGGAACTACTCAGGGAAATCCACTTGCTATGCCTATGCATGCCCTAGCAACCACCAACCTCATCAAGAAGATAAAAGGAAACGGCATGCGAGTGTTGTATGCAGGTGATGCTTCAACTGTGGGGAAAATTGCTAACCTATGCATATGGTGGGATAAGGTAATTACTTCTGGGCCTGGTTTTTGGTTATTCAGTTAATGCTTAAAAAACATGACTAGCTGTAAAGAGAACACACTAAAGCTATTGCCACATTTGCTGACATGGAAGTGAACGTCATTGATTGTCGAAGGTAGAGACTCTACCTCAGTGCCATCAGAGCCATCGGCTCACATGATTTTATCACCACTTATGTGCAGTCCAAGGTCCATGAATGGCAATCTACCTTGATGCGCCTGATTTCAATTGCTAAATCTGAGCCCCATGTAGCATTTGCTGCACCCACTCACGGGTTAACAAGCAAGTGGACTTACATGTGTTGTATATAGCTGCCACCCCAAAGATTAGATCACACTTACAACTTTTTGATGACATCTTGAGCTCTGAACTCATTCTAGCCTTGACTGGCAGGCCATCTCCAAATAACTTGGAATGTGGCCTGTTTGCACTGCCCACTGGAATGGGGTTGGGTGGGGGGGGGGGGGGGGGGGGGGGGGTGGGAGTGGTTGGGATTGGCATACCATCCTCCAATGGTGATGATGAGTTGTCTGCCTCTATCGAGATTACTAAGACTCAATCAAATCGATCCTATCACAAGACCAGAATTACAGCTATGAGGTTATTGCTGACCAGATAGTATCCAAAGCATGCACTCACAAACAAAAATGACAGAACTACATCAAAAGCAGATGAACTTGCTGAACAACAAACTAACAAAAAGTGGGCAATGGAAAAGGCCCAAGAGAAAGGATCTTTGACATGGCTGACGACAGCTTTGGCCCAAGAGATGGGATCTTTCACATGGCTGACGACAGCTTTATCACTACAAGAATGTGCCTTCACTCTGCATAAGAGTGATCCATGATGTAGTGGCCCTTAGTTATGGATGGCCTCCATCAAATACATCATCAATGTGTGCCTGTGGCTGCAAGTTCTCAACTGAGCATGCCCTGTCTACTGTTCTTCATATACATTAATGACATCGACTGTGTCGTCATCATCTCTAATAGCCAAGTTGTTGTCTATGCTGAAGATATATACCAAGTGATACAGGTGCCTAGAGATTTCATGTATGTTCAAAATGATATCAATGCTATCTGTACATGGACCAGAACCAATTTCTTTGCATTGAACAGGTAAATGTTGCTCCATTATGTTTTCCAGAAGGGCCAGCCCATGTGTTCCAGTTGTTTCTCTTGTTATTGAGGTAGAGATGCTCATCCAAGTTGAAGATTACAAATATCTGGGAATCACTCTGTCCAACAGCCTCTCATAGTACTCTCACATAACGAACATTTGCAATAAAAATAGGAGGACGATTTACATAAATTCTACACTCACTCACAGTCAGACACTCTCCTAAGTCTCTAAACTGAGGTAGTACATCCCTATCTTGAGTATGGTTATACCATTTGGGATCCCCACCTCAAAAAAGATATTGAGAAATTAAGATGTTTGCATTGGGTTTGTTTAACGGATTGGAACAGTGCTTATGAGTTTTTGCAGATATTACTTCTCTCTTGAAACTCTATTTTCTCTATAACTTTGTTAATGGCCTTGCTATTTGTGACACACTTCCAGAGAATCAAATGGAGTTCGATCCAAGTTGTCTCTAGTTCAACCTTTTGAATATACGATATCACATGCAAACTCATTCTTCCCATCAGCCATTCATCTATGGAACTCACTTCCTTCAGACATTTGTGGAAAATCTTCTTTGCCCTCATTCAAAAGGTCATTAGTTAGCTACTATATAATCACTACTTGAATAATTTTTTTAATGTTTTCTGTTACAATTGTTTGTGTTAATGTACCTAGGTTGGATAATGGACATGTTAGCTGGCTATTTTAATGTAAATTTGTTTCTTAAAAAATAATTAACTGGCTATTAGATAATATTATATGGCAACCATCCGCGGGGCATGCAACTTAAAAAAATATGTACAAGATTTTAAAATCACTGTGCATACTTCAGATTTCACGAAAAAAATATATTTCAAGATTCATGCGAGATTTCAGAGGATTCACAGGATTTTTACACTGACTCATTCATTCAAAATTCTTATGCTAGGTATAATAATTGTTCTTGCTAATTTTTTTATAAGGAAAAAAATAAAAATGAAGGGGTTACTAGAATAAGTTTAACACACACAGTTTTTACAGTATCAATTGACTCCCAATTTGACTAAACAGGAGTCTAGATATATTTGATATGAAAACATTCCCCTCATACACACCATTACAGAGCACCATCTTTACTCCATAATCCGGACAATTGGCAGTAGCAGTTGAACATCGACATGTTGCCTGCACTATTTCCATTAATTAAATTCTGGTGGACATTATATGCAGGACTGTGTAGTCGGTGCTGTCCATGTTCACTGTTGTGGAATGGCATAGGGTTGAAGTTCTCCTGGACATTATGTGACATCATATTGTGAATGGTTTAGCATTAATCAGACATTTATAAAAATCCCTATGAGCCTACAGTGAAGAATATATCACCAAGATAAAACATGATGAACATATTGAAGATCCCCTACCAAGCCTACATATATCATCAAGAAAAATAATTAACATAGTGAAGATCAACTACTTGCCCCAAATAAGCCTCTTAATGGGCAAGTAGAGAAGTGCCTTAGTGGCTTGTACTTAAAGTCATTACTCATCTTGCATGCACACTAAAACCGTTTTGTTCCTGATGTAGGCAGCTTCTAGCTGAATATCTAGCCGAAACATCGATAGAGCAAATTTCAGATGATTATTGAGATAATCATTGTAGAATTTGTGGAAGGACTGTGTAAGCCAACTGTTATTTCTGGAAGAAAGGTGAGCTATTGAAAAAATCCTCTAAGATTACATATAAAGTATAACCAACATATTGTGGAAAAACTGTCCACTCAATAACTTGTCCATAACTCTGAACATGTGTCAAAACATAATGCAGTATAAGAAAAACATCATGATTATTGGACTAACTTCCAGTAGATAACTGCACAACTTCTGATTGACATTAGAAATGATATAGAGCTTCAGCTCTAAGGTTAGAAAATTAAAAGGTCTAAGGTTGTGCTATAAATACATCTTGAAATTAATATAGCAACCATTTCAGTTATGCTGCATAATATATAGAACCCATTTGCTTTTTGATAAGATAGTATATATGCAGTGCTAGGAACTCTAACTTGTTGTATGAACAAAATTTTATTCGAAATATCTCTGAGAACAGAAACAAAATTACATCATCGAAATATGTGTAATATATTATGCCTTGATACAAGGCAGATATGGGAATGCTTATAAGAAACTCAATTTCTCATAGTATGATTCATATAAAACATAGCTAGATTAGTACTTGAATTTTATGTTCAACAAAAAACAATCCAAATCAGAGCCAGTGCCAGTTATTTCTTAATGTGCAAGTCAGCAGGACAGCTCAAGACATAACAACTGCAGTCAGTGCTTCTCAAGTCAGAGTGGCTCTGTCAGGTTGTCCAGTCAGGGCAGTACCAGGAGACTTTGATTGGACATTATTTTGTGATCATGGGTGAGTTAGTTTGGTTGGTATTGTTGTTGATGTTGGGTTCTTGGATGGAGAATTGAACTCTTCAAATCGATTGGTGCCTTCTTTGTTCTGTCTAGTTGCAGTGGCAACTGTCCTGATATTGAAGAATCTTTAACTGCAATCTCCTTCTAAATATGGAAAGGGTTATAACCATATAGTTCGGAGGTTTTGAAAACAACCTGTCTAATTGTAACCACACTTTCCAGGTGCAAACCCGCCAAATATATACTTGGAACATTTTTATATTGATTAGAATGAATTTGGCAGGGTTACAAAATCTACAGAGAGATTAGACCCATTTCAATGCAAATGGATTAGGCGGTGATAGACATAGGTGCTTCTCAGTTTATCACAGCAGAATAATCTCCAGAAAAGTAGGATCACAGAGATTAGCAACGTCTGGATGATTGGTTATTTAAAATATAAAAAGTTACATCAGTGAATTTGCACCAAAATATAAAAATTTTTTTTTACAGCTAACAATATATTCCTGATGAAGGCTAGAGCATCCAGCCGATATATTGACAGAGTAAAATTTCAAGGTGATTAATGAGAAGGTCATTGTAACAATTACAGGTCAAGACAAATTACAAGCATCCAACATCTTTCCCCATGAGCAGTATGCACATACCAGGAAGTCAATGCCATTTGAAAAAGTAGCCCAGCTCTATCTTAACACTTGCCTCTTTTTGGAGTTTAAACCAGAAGCCATCGACATCTTCCAAATTAATGTTGGATAGTGGGATATTAATTTCACCAAGAAGCTTTTCCTCCCCAAACCTCTCCCAGTCCCATACACACAGCTGGAGAGTGCATAGACCAATGCAAGACTGCTCAACATAGTACTGCATACAGAAATACAATTTTATATTTTAAATACGAACATTACCTTCTCAAAGGCAAGTCAGGAATCTGTCATTATAGGACCAAACATTTAGAACAAAGTTTACAGGTTTATTATTGCTGCTAGTGTTGTTGTTTTAGTGCTGTTGTTTCCTAAACAAATTCTAGGTTTGGTATAAGAAATACAGGTGGTTGAAAGAAAATGTTGAACATTAGCAATATATCACAAACAGAACGTACTCGATAGCAACACAACAATACATTATTACTCCAATAGTGTCATAACAAATTGTGTTTTAAGTTGTAGAGTGTTTGAAAAATAAGGGTGACAGCATACAAAATTTTGACTAACCTGAAAGGTTTGCCTGTACACGGGATTTCTAGTATTCCTTTTAGTTTCAGTCCTTTTCTTGGGGTACTTGTATATTTCAGATATGATTGAAGCTCTGATATAAGGATTTGGGGACTTGTCTTGGTCAGCATGTGCTAACCCTCGTGCTTTGTTGATGAAGACAGAAAAGTGTTTGTTGATGTGTTGGACACTCACAAGTACTTCTCCAGTTTCAGAATAATCTTTCTTTACATCCAACATCGTCTGTAATATATTTTGACAAACTGAGTGATTATGAGGGAACTGGATAAAAATTACAACAAAGAAGTTATATCAGAAAATCATCAACAATAGAATTTTGCATTCACTCGCTAAAAGGATTCACCGCAGTATGTTTGGGTTCTACTAACATTAACATTCCAATATCACTTAGAATTTGTATTATACAAACAAAGTTCATCCTACGCACTTGAATATTACTTTAACTATGGTCATTAGTTGAATAAGGAATGCACTTGTGTGTTTGTGATTTTCTTGACAGATAATTATAAGCGGAAAGAGTTTATGCATGTCTATTAGCCTAATTATGCAGCACATTAGTAGACAAACTTGGTCTATGTCTATACTCATGAAGTATGCCTACCTGAGTTATGGCACCATATCTCAGATGTGATTTAACTAATTAATAAGTTTGAAGAGGGATCTTTTGATAGTTGAGGCAGTCCTTTTGCTTCATACTGACATTTTATACCAACATAAACTGATCTATGCTAAGAAATGATTGAGAAGAAGTTGATGCATTGAATATTGGACTTTGGGTCCCACTTTATACAATGTTATACATTGGTACAGTACACATACATACTCAGCAGTTTTACTAGCCTACACACTATGACACAACAGTA
Organism: Cladorhizidae sp. MBARI D1340-BT2; assembly: GCA_028752905.1. Taxonomy (NCBI): domain Eukaryota; kingdom Metazoa; phylum Porifera; class Demospongiae; order Poecilosclerida; family Cladorhizidae; species Cladorhizidae sp. MBARI D1340-BT2. The sequence goes on from JAQNBH010000017.1 coordinate 31,278,418, forward strand.
ATTCAGCCATTAGCACATCTTCTCTCTATGGAAATGGCATTTTTACTGGAAATGGTCTAATAATTATGGTAACACTGCTATGCTGTAGTGGAATTAATGGAAGTCTTTCTCACCTTGGAAATAGGAGAAGAAGCACAAGCTAAACTGTCACAATCCATGCTACCTTGAAGTTTCAGGTCCAATGTTGGTGTTGTTGTTACTGGTGGTGAGCTTGAAGAAGATTGGGATAACTTAGCTACTTGTGAGTTTGTTTCTCCCTCTTCTGATTTTGGTGAAAAATAACTTGTTGGTTTACTTGGTATTATTAGTGTGAGAGTGTATGAAGGTTGGGACACTGCAAAGGCTTGGTTAGTTTTGTCTTTTTGCGTTGACTTGTTCATTGTTTCAATTGTTGGTGCTGGAGGTTGAGGGTTAGCTTGGGTGTCCTCAATTGGTTGGTTGTTTGCATTTTTATTGATGATAGGTGATGAAGAGGATTCGGGGTAAATGCTCTGTTCCCTATCTGGACTTGATAAATGTGGAATATTTGTTGATGTTATCAATGAATGCCAACATTCTACACTTGTTCCAGGTTCCTTCAGCATTGCTTCCCAATGGCCGACTTCCTCTGAATTAGAATCCATTGAAAGGCCTAATTTAAGGCATCCTAGTACACTATCCTTAAAGAGCCTTTTCTGATTCTTCACACAATGTCCAATGCTCTAGCAGATTTTAGTTCTCCCCAAGTGATATCCTTATAAGTAAATTCTTCCTCCCAAACAGGATTCAACTTGTTCCTTTTCACTTTAGTTTTCCTAAGACCTTTCCTTGTCTTGTTTGGAAGTAATTGCATCTTGACATAGGAATTGGTACGCCCATTAGGGCCAATTTCGGGTAGATATTTAGCCTTGTCAATTGTTACATGTTACATGGAGTGCACCTCTTGTCGTATCAGCAACTGCCTCCGTTGTTGTTGTTGGACTAAACATCAGTTTTACGTGCAACATACCATGGTAAGGAGTGGGTATTTGGAGTTCAGAGGAGTCCTGATATATGCATGTAAAAATATATTATATAAATTTTAGGAATAATATAAAACAAAAAACAATGACCAATGATAAAGAATTGAGATGTAACTGCTCTGTACCTTGTGGTTTAGTCCGTACCATATTCTTTGATTCAAATCCACACAGGACAATGGAATTTTAATCTCTCCAAGAAAATCATCCTTTTCTTTTGGATTAGAGTCCCAAACACTCAACCAAAGTGTGAACAAATGAAAGTCGGACTTCTCAATATGATACTATGCAAAGATTAAAAATGAGAAAAGAAATAGTTAGCATTAGAGTAAGTTGTGATGTAAAACCCAGCATATGCAACAATTGTTTTTTTTGTGCACCATGAGTACTTCTCATTATATTACTTCCATAATCAATTAGATGTTCTTCTGATTGGTTAAAATTATAGCTATGACAGATTCCAGAAAAAGTTATTCCAGAATGAAAATACAATTAGATAAAGTTTGGTATGTGAATCAATTCAACTGAGCTACACAGATATCTGCTATGTCAATGACCAAACTTAAATTAATGGAAATCCATTTGGCTAGCACATTACACTTTTAACCACGTTGATTTCTGTTATGTAAATGTTGCTATGAAGCTTTTTGGCAGAAGAGCTGGAAATAATGGCCTAAAGATACCACCCATCTATATAGCCAGTTTTGATCATTTTCCATTTTAGCCAGCTTACACGCTAAAGAGGACTACCTTATGGACAACATTGCACTAAAATATACTTCCCTATTCTACCACAATCTAAATGTTATAGACATGTTGTTGGCTAATATTAGCTGGTGCAAACAAAAGTCAAGGATAATTTAAACATTCCTTGAGGACAGCTAAATGTGGTACATGTTATTGACCAACATGCAAGCATTACTCCATATTTGGTTTGATTAATTATTTGTTGCTTGCATTCGATTCACATTGTTAACATTCGTTGATTATGTCACATAAAGCTCTGCAAACCACATCTTTCTCTTCTCTATACCCATTTGTACATTGAATTCATGAAAATTGTATTGCTCTAAATACTCCTGCTATATATTTCTCTGTACTCATTTGTACATTGAATTCATGAAAATTGTCTTGCTCTAAATACTCCTGCTATATATGTAGTTCATGTAACTCATTGCTGGTCATTTTCTTATGAAGCAGTTCCTGGTTTGGATGATAATATAGTGGAAAAATATATTGATTGGAAATTGGTTTGGTCATTGGTGCATTCAACAGAGGTTATAAAAGTAAATTAAATAACCAACCTTAAAGGATTCCAGGAATGAAGTAATAGTGAACTTGTTCTTACTATATGCTTTACTCATTTGGAAGCTTTTGTTATCCTTAGACAATAGAGTGATCAAGATGTAAGGGTCAGAAGCTGCCAGGCCTATGGCGATATCAACAAATACTTCCAGGTATATAGTCATACACATAGATACATGTTAATCGAAATTCTCCAAGACCATCCACATGATATGCTGAACTTCTCTAAAGAGACATCCACAAAACATCGATAAATTCAAACAAAAGTATTCAAACAATTAGTTTTTATTAATATATTAATTATAACTATATTAATGGCCTTTTGTGTAACTGGAGAATGAAATATTTTAAATGATCCATAGCATAAAGTTATAATGCACATGAGAAAATTTCAAATACGTATTTGTGTTCAGGCCTTTCCCACTGTTGGTCTGATCAACTTAACTATGGTCATTAGTTGAAGGAATGATCTTGTGTGTTTGTGATTTTCTTGACAGATAATATAAGCAGAAAGAGTTTATGCATGTCTATAAGCCTAATTATGCAGCACATTAGTAGACAAACTTGGTCTATGTGATATACTCATATGGCACCATATCTCAGATGTGATTTAACTAATGAATAAGTTTGAAGAGTGATCTTTTGATAGTTGAGGCAGTCCTTTTGCTTCATACTTACATTTTATACCAACATAAACTGATCTATGCCTTCATTTTCAAGAAATGATTGAGAAGTAGTTGATGCATTGAATATTAGACTTTGGGTCCCACTTTATACATGGTACAGTACACATACATACTCAGCAGTTTTACTAGCCTACAAACTATTTACACAGCAGTAATACAGCCATTAGCACATCTTCTCTCTAATGGAAATGGCATTTTTACTGATATGGCTCTAATATGGTAACACTGCTATGCTGTAGGGGAATTAATGGAAGTATTTCTCACCTTGCAAATAGGAGAAGAAGCACAAGATAAACTGTCACAATCCATGCTACCTTGAAGTTTCAGGCCCAATGTTGGTGTTGTTGTTACTGGTGGTGAGCTTGAAGAAGATTGCGATAACTTAGCTACTTGTGAGTTTGTTTCTCCCTCTTCTGATTTTGGTGAACAATAACTTGTTGGTTTAGTTGGTATTATTAGTTTGGAAGTGTTGGATGAAGGTTGGGACACTGCTAGGGCTTGGTTAGTTTTGTCTTTTTGCGTTGACTTGTTCATTGTTTCAATTGTTGGTGCTGGAGGTTGAGGGTTAGCTTGGGTGTCCTCAATTGGTTGGTTGTTTGCATTTTTATTGATGAGAGGTGATGAAGAGGATTCGGGGGAAATGCTCTGTTCCCTATCTGGACTTGATAAATGTGGAATATTTGTTGATGTTATCAATGAATGCCAACATTCTACACACGTTCCAGGTTCCTTCAGCATTGATTCCCAATGGCCGAATTTCTCTGAATTAGAATCCATTGAGAGGCCTAATTTAAGGTATCCTAGTACACCATCCTTAAAGAGCCTTTTCCGATTCTTCACACAAATGTCCAATGCTCTAGCAGATTTTAGTTCTCCCCAAGTGATATCCTTATAAGTAAATTCTTCCTCCCAAACAGGATTCAACTTGTTCCTTTTCACTTTAGTTTTCCTAAGACCTTTCCTTGTCTTGTTTGGAAGTAATTGCATCCTGACATAGGAATTGGTACGCCCATTAGGGCCGACTTTGGGTAGATGTTTACCCTTGTCAATTGTTACATGGAGTGCACCTCTTGTTGTATCAGCAACTGCCTCCGTTGTTGTTGTTGGACTAAACAGCAGTTTTACATGCAACATCCCATGATAAGGAGTGGGTATTTGGACTTCAGAGGAGTCCTGATATATGTAAAAAATATATTATATAAATAATAGAACAATGATAAAAAATTGAGATGTAACTGCTCTGTACCTTGTGGTTTAGTCCATACCATATTCTTTGATTCAAATCCACACTGGACAATGGAATTTTAATCTCTCCAAGAAAATCATCCTTCCCTTTTGGATTAGAGTCCCAAACACTCAACCAAAGTGTGAACAAATGAAAGTTGGACTTCTCAATATGATACTATGCAAAGATAATAAATAACAATCTTTTCAAAAATGAGAAAATAAATAGTTAGCAATAGATAGAGAAAGTTGTAATGTAAACTTTTTTAAACCCAGCATAAACAACAATTGTTTTATTTGTGCACCATATGTATAATGCATGAGTACTTCTCATTATATTACCATTAGATGTTCTTCTGATTGGTTATGCTATAACTGATTCCAGAAAAAGTTGTTCCAGAATGTAGATAAAGTTTGGTATGTGAATCAATTCAACTGAGCAAACCAAAGCTACACAGAACTAAACTTTGCTATGTCCATGACCAAATTTAAAAGAATGGAAATCCATTTTGGCTATATAGCACATTACACTTTCAACAGCAAAGGGTTAGCTACAGGTTGATTTCTGTTATGTAAATGTTGCTATGAAGCTTTTTGGCAGAAGGGCTCGTAATAAAGATACTACCTATCTAGTCATTTTCTATCTAAGCCAGCTTACATGCTAAAGAGGAAGTAAATTGACTACCTTATGGACAACATTGCACTAAAATGTACTTCCCTATTCTACCACAATCTAAATGTTATAGACATGTTGTTGGCTAATTTTAGCTGATGCAAACAAAAGTCTAGGATATTTTAAACATTCCTTGAGGACAGCTAAATGTTGCACATGTTATGGACCAACATGCATAAGAAACAGGAAGTTAAAATGTTTTTCCCCCGTCAAATTTTAGCTGGTCAAATTTGGCTATAAAACAGTTAACCAATACTTATTGAGTATCAAGGTGTTTGCTTACGCATCGAAGAACAAAGATGAATTTTGATTTCTTAGCAACAAACCACACACTCGTGTATATCATTGATCGATTAAGACCTTTTTTGGTGACTTGGCATTTAGCCTTGTTGGCCAGTCAACAATAGTTGATAATGGCCTGCATATGGTCCAATTATTAATTATTTGTTGTTGCTTGCATTCGATTCACATTGTTAACATTCGTTGATTATGTCACGCAAAGCTCTGCAAACCACATATTTCTCTTCTCTATACCCATTTGTACATTGAATTCATGAAAATTGTATTGCTCTAAATACTCCTGCTATATATTTCTCTGTACTCATTTGTACATTGAATTCATGAAAATTTTATTGCTCTAAATACTCCTGCTATATATGAAGTCCATGTAACTCATTGCTGGTCATTTTCTTATGAAGCAGTTCCTGATTGGGATATACATAATAATATAGTGAGTATTATGGAAGGATATATTGATTGGAAATTGGTTTGATCATTGTTGTATTCAAAAGTAGTGCTATATAAAAGTAAAATTTAATTAAATAACCAACCTTAAAGGATTCCAGGAATGAAGTAATAGTAAACTTATTCTTACTATATACTTTACTCATTTGGAAGCATTTGTTATCCTTAGACAATAGACTAATCAAGATGTAAGGGTCAGAAGCTGCCAGGCCTTTGGCGATATCAACAAATACTTCCAGGTAGTCATACACATAGATACATGTTAATCGAAATTCTCCAAGATCATCCACATGATCTGCTGAAATTCTCTAAAGAGACATCACAAAACATCGATAAATTGAAACAAAAGTATTCAAACAACTAGTTTTTATTTATATATTAATTATAACTATATTAATGGCCTTTTGTGAAACTGGAGAATGAAATGTTTTAAATGATCCGTAGCATAAAGGTATAATGCACATGAGAAAATTTCAAATACTTATTTGTGTTCAGGCCTTTCCCACTGTTGGTCTGACCAACTTAAAGGATCTATCGCAAACTGTTACATATTATATTCCTAAGCTGAAAAAAAATTCTGATGAGCTACCTCTAGTTGCAAAAAGCTTTCTTGCTTGGCTTCTACTAAACAGGCAACATATTTGGTTACCAGCAACTGCTGCTTAACCGCCATAAGCTTCGATCTCTACACCAACAGAGAACTGCCTGCCACTTTTCTCCATGGTGGCTACAACACAAGTATTACATTCACTCTAGCAACACCAAAATCGAATAAAATTAAGCAAATGCAGTGTGCTTTACCACAAACTAATAAAATATAACCAAACTACTGTGAAGTCATTTTCTTCTTAATTGTATTAGTTATACACTTTTTCTAGAAATAATAAAATTTTAGACATAAAACTGTGCATGTGTTTCTCAAGATTAATGGTGAAAAGGTGGAAAATGCAGGGTGGGATGTTCTATCCATTAACCTAAGTCACATATAATACAAAACTTCCTGATGAAGACTAGAGCATCTAGTCGAAACGTCGAGAGAATACAATTTCATGTTGATTGTTGAGAAGGTTATTGTAATGTTGTTATGTCCTGAGAGTTCATTGAGTACAAAACTAGTTCATATAGATGTCACACATTTTGGCAAAATATAATAAGATTCAGAAGATTTCAAACAAGGCAAGTTAATAAATGGTCTTAAAAATAGTACACCTATGATGCTTCTGCAAATAGTGAGCGATTCAGATAATATCCTGATTCTAGTAGGTTTTGACAAATTTTGTGTACTACATCACATGTCAACAAAGCAGTCAATATACAGCAATAAGGACATTCAAGTACCTCTTCCATGCTAAGAGGAGAGTGATCTGCCATTTCAGACTCCTCTGGTTTGATGATATCTACATCCCTATAGCAAAATACCAAAAAATACAGTGAGTATAGGCAAAATCTTCAACAGATTGCCACCATATTCATGTATAAAACAAATATAGACATAGTTGGCAAAATAATGTGCAAAAATATAGGAGTTTTTCTGCACAATCCAGTTCACTGCACTATCATAATAATGATATTGGTTTGACTGTGGGAGCAAGCAAAATGAATGTTTGACCATCACAACTATCTTCATCAATGTTTTCTTGTAGACTCTTTCTACTGTTTTGGCCATCAACTGCAGATAAAAACTAGACAACAACACCTTAGAATCACTTTAACTTCCTTGATTCTTGAGAAAGGAAATGCATGAATTCAAATCAACATCCACTACACTAGACATGTACAGTGCATAGGTATACTACTTGCAGCTACTAGTAAACATTATGTTACAATAGTTGCGGCTCATTCCTCATATATATGAAAAGAAAATTGCAAACTTTGGAAAAAGAGATTTGGTTTCGGAGACAAAACTTTAAGGAAGTTTTCCCTTTCAAATTTTATAAAACCTGAAACCACCATTTCGTAGATTGGTGTAATTTACAAATTCAGCCAGCAGATATCGAACAAGAATTTTTTATTGATGCATTTGTTATCAGTCTCCAACAATGCAGTTGTGAGTAGCAAAAACTTGTTGCTTTTTAAAAGCATGAATGTGTTGCACCCCAGCAGCTGTGTCTGTGGAAATGCAAAACTGCATTCTATCTACAAAGATATGTTCTATAACTTATAAAGTACTAACTCTGTGTACCTTTGAAGTCACAGGAGGGAAGTCATATGACTATTTACCATGCATCATGTTGTATTATGTTCGCAGTTACTCAAGGTTACCCATGCTGCTGAACTTAGCACTGTGCAACAATCTACAGGAATTTCTTTTAGTTGCCACAACATATAGACTTCAATTAGCCAAGAGATCCACAGTAAATTCTGAATGTACTGCTAGAAAGAACACATCACTTTAAACCATGTTCATCTCTCATCACCAACTCACCAAAATCTGACTCCATTTTTCTTCTTGTTACTCACAACTTGATCATTCCTGAGCACACCTTCTGGTTTATATTCCTCCTTAGTTAAAACAGCTTCCATTGCAGCAGAATTTATTGAATATTTGATAACAATGACAGATTCACAACACCTTTTCACTACTCGAGCGTTCGCTTGGGTATAATTATAGCATTGCGCAGACGTATAGTCCACATGCGCGGAGCGACTTCACCATTACGCAGATCCCCACCGCAACTCAACAAATTAATGATTGGCTAAAAACTCAATACATGTATCGTCCTTCCAGATAGACTTCCCACTCGACCCCTCTCAGCTCTTGTGGCTGATAGTCACCTTGTTTCAGGACTTTTGTCACCAAAGGAGACAGTTGTATTTTTTAAACTTTATTTTAACTTGTGGTTACAACTTTAGAGCTCTGTAGATTCTTCAAACTGCATGGTATGGACTTGATATATAGCTGAAAAGATAGGTCTCTCTGTGTGCTCTCTTTTAATACCAAAATATGTTTCATAGGATAATTATAGGCAAGTTACTAGACCCTAAAGTGGAGGGACCTCAACAACCTGCATCCCAAAGTCCCCATGAAAATGCAGCTGTCTCCCCTATGTCCATTTGTCTCTGCATCTTCTCCACCATTGAGCTGCAGCTTCTCTAGCACTCTGCTGCCCCTCCCACAGCAACTCCTGCATCATTAACAAAATCCCTGTTTCAGCAACTGTTATTGCATGTGACCCTTTTAGATCGCTACTTGGATACCTGCTCTGTTCTTCCATTGTCCTAGCTTGTATGCTTGAATCTGCTTAAAGAGAGCTACTGATTTAGTTTTTATTCTGCTATCACTTGAACTTATTAACTATAGTATGTGTTACAGTTCAATCGATTGGCAAAATTATCCCACTGCTGCTAAGGCCTTGACAGAGTTTTTTGGCATGGTAAATTTTTACCACAGATTTGCGCCCCATGCCACTGCCCTCATGGGTCTACACATAGCATGCCCCATACGCAAGGTCCGGACTTTTGGTAGATCGCACAAATGCAGTCAGCATTTGACATGATGAAACACGTCTTGGCCTATGCAACCCTACTTGTCCATCCAAGCGCCTATGCCACCACGTGCCTCACCATGGACGCATCTGACTTGGCAATTGGAGGAGTGCTCGAACAGTTCCTGGATAGTAGCTGGAAACCACTAGCTTTCTACTCCAGGAAGCTGGATAGAGCAAGAAAAATTACAGCACCTTCAATCATGAACTCCTAGCAATGTATGCTGCAGTCAAGCACTTTAGTTATTAGGTGGAAGGACGGCAGTTTCACATCAACTCCGATCACAAACCCCTCTCTTTTGCCTTTGTCAGCAGCTCTGAATGCTGGACTCCAAGACAAGAATGGCATGTCGCCTTTATAGCTGAATATACCACAGACATGCGACACGTTCATGGCAGAGACAATACAGTCGCCGATGCTCTCTCACATGTAGAGCTTAGTGTGAGTCCTGTGTGCATGGCTGCAGGTCTACAAGATCTTGAACTACTTGGCTTGGCATGGGCACAACAGGAGTGTCTGGAATCCAAGCATAGTAGTGCATAGATATTACCTGATTGATCCTTGCTGATGTACTGATCCCAGGTGCAAACAATACCTTGCTGTGCGACACCTCCATAGGGTTTTCATGACCTATTGTTCCCCTTATTTGGCAATGAGCGGTCTTTGACGCCATCCATGGCCTAGGTCACCTGAGCATTAAAAACAACGAGGAAGATGGAGGCAGCACATTTTGAGTGGAATACCATAAACAAGCAGGTGTGTATCTTGGCCAAAACATGCATGTGCTGCCAGAAAGCAAAGGTAGAATGACATGTGACTGCCCCGCTAGAACATGGAACAGACCGCCGCTTCCAAGAAATTCACATTGATATTTTGGGACCACTGCTCATTTCACAAGGTAATACCTGCCGCTTCACCATCAATCGCTACATATGATGGCCAGAAGCCATACCAATGTCTGATTACAGCTGCCTCATGTGCCCATACCCTCCTTTCTCAACAACATATTGCACTGTTTGGAGTGCCAACAGATATCACTTCTGATAGAGGGGCGCAATTCACCTCAGCCTTGTGGATAGCCCTAAGCACACTACTTGGGGCACAACTGCATCGCACAACTGCCTATCATCACAGGCAAGTAGTATTGTTGAACAGTTTCATAGGCAGTTAAAAGCAGCACTAAATGCCCGTCTGATAGGGCCTTATTGGTCGGATGAACTTTTATTAGTCTTTTCTTGGCATCCGCTCAGCCCCCAAGGAAGACCTTAGATGTGTTCCTTCTGAACTTGCCTATAGCACAACGGTTCACCTACCAGGGGAGTTCTTTGGAGCTGGAACATCACCTGCTGAACCAAATGTGTCTTATGTGCTTACACACCTATGCACCACCATGGCTGGACTGAGACCGAAAGAGATGCCATCACAGACAACAAACTGCCCACATGCCTGTCGACTTGAGAGCTGAACATTTATATTTGTCTGATATGATGCACATCACACACCCCTGCAGTGTACCAACGATGGACCATTTAGAGTCCTTGAGAGGGCTGCTAAATACTTTACTTTGGACCTAAATGGCCGATGTGACACAGTATCAGTTGATCACCTCAAACCTGCATTTTTGGACCTACATGAAGGTACAGGATCTCAGCAGTCAGAGAGGCTACAAAAATCAGTGACTCTACCACCTCACTGGTCTCGTTCGAGGCCCCCTTTTCTCTAATTTCCCAAACTCCAACTAAACAACAAACCTGCAAGTTTTTTGCCTTTTCTTGCTTTTTGTTTTTTCCTTTTAGCTAGCTATGTTTACTCTGCTAGCTGGCTGACCCACAGTCTGTGAAGCAACACCCCCAAGTGTGGGAAATGTAGGGGTGTGTCTGCACCAGACTAAACCTTATACCTTTATCCTCGTTCCAAATGTTTAGCACCTGGTTCATTACCTCCCAGAGGGATTTACTGTCGACTCCTGTCACCCACCAAATATCTTACTCATGGCTCAGTCAAAGTTAAAGGCTTTTTTCAAAGCCACCCCTGACTAGGCTCTGGCAAATTATTCCGGGAATAATCTGAGAATAATAGGTGTCCTTTAGTTTTGGGAGAATAATAGGCACAACTCCCAGGAATAATCATTGTGACACCTCCTTTGTTGGAAAAATACAATCTGGAGTGGTATCAAAGGGCACTACAAATGCTAAGAGCTGTAAGAGGACAGTTCTAACCTCTAGTACACTGTGTTATCACTCATCAGTCATCAGGTAGCTAAAGCTGCATTAGCAAGTACAGTGCTATACGTATAGAGCCTACAGGATAGAGACTAGAACTTTTTGGTACATTTTTGTTGTCTAAAGATGGTATTCCATCACTGACAGGCCAATATGATATATTTTGCATTCAAACATACCCAGCTGACAAACTACATCTATTCAAGCCCAACCCATGACCACACCCCTAAACATGCCCACAATAATCATCGATAAAGGTATAAGAGAACCTTTGAAAAGCTTCACACAGGAAGAAAACCCTTATGATAACAAAATGTTTTGCATGATATAAGTAAAATAGATATGCTTGAACACCTGCAGAACAAGTTTGGGTTTTTAACTCCCATTAGTTTGGCTTAAAGCGTTCCCAACATATAATTGTGGCAAAATTTACCTCATTAATCGTCATTATCAAAAACTACAGGCATTAAATGCTTATAACTTGGTAGGGAGGTAGGGAACATGTATCCCGATATTCTGCAAAATTTGATCAGCAGCAGAGAGGGTATTTTCAGTTCATTCGGAAAACAACAAGAACAGTCATTAGAATACTACATTCAACTATCTGTGATGGTGCAGTACAATAGAAATGATCACTAGTGTTTATAATTATTACAACAAAGTTGAGAATAATTTAGGAATAATGGGCTACCTTTAAAAGAATAATAGACTCAATACCTAAGAATAAAAGAATAGAATAATAGCTGACCTTTGGGAATAATTTGCAACTATCTGTGATGGTGCAGTACAATAGAAATGATCATTAGTGTTTATAATTATTACAACAAAGTAGAGAATAATTTAGGAATAATGGGCTACCTTTAAAAGAATAATAGACTCAATACCTGAGAATAAAAGAATAGAATAATAGCTGACCTTAAATTGATCTAAACTGAGCAGTGATTGAGAATATTATGCAAAGATTGCTTACTTAGTAGTGTACTAGCTAGCTATAGTACTTGCAGCTAGCCACTACTGCTAGCTAGTAGAGTCAATATAAATAGTAATTTCCACATTTAATGCATAGGAAACAAAAAAAGACCAACAAGAACACCACTTTTCCATCTCAAGCTGTGGTAGCTACCTGTCACTCTTCCTGGGTATCCTGCTTCAGTCCATTGTGTCTCCTCCTAGCCCTCTGTGTCTGTCATTCTCACCCAGCCCTCTGTGTCTGTCACAGAGCACTCTCTATCTGTCTCTCCCACCCAGCCCTCTCTGTGGGTCATCCAGCCCTCTCTGTGTGTGTCTCCCACCCAGCCCTCTCTGTGTGTGTCTCCCACCCAGCCCTCTATGTGTGTGTCTCCCACCCATCCCTCTCTGTGTGTCTCCCACCTATATAGACCTCTCTGTGTGTCTCTACCACCCAGCCCTCTGTATGTGTGTGTCTCCCACCCAGTCCTCCGGCTCTGTCTGTATCTCTCCCCCTGTTACTGTCTGTTCTGTTCTTTGCATATTGTTAGATAGCTGTTAGTGCTCTGAGTCTAGCTGAGTGTTCTGTCTTCATTGCTACTTATAAAACTTTGACTACATTATTGGAGATTAATTGTGTTACCTTTCAAAACTCGGCAACAATACATTACAATAGCCATTGCATAAAAACAGAGTTAATTGATTATACAAGTTAGCAAATTTCATTTTTATGCAAATTCAGTATGCTATGGACTATATTAAAACATCATAAACAGTTTAAGTGTCCTTTAAGATTTCTGGTTTTAAAGGCAATGTTTCAAACGAAATACTTCGGTTTAATCAGGGCAAATATAATATTTTGGTTATTAATTCTGCACGAAGAAAAAACAAAATAATAACAAAAAAGATTTTATAATGATATAGACATGTGCAAATGTTGAGCTCAAGCTTCTTCGATGACATTGACAGTTGCACATGACAATGTGCCCTAGATCTTGGTGTGTAAACAAGAGAAACTCAAGTGAGCTTGTTAGTCAGATTTTGCATGTTTTATTATGTCCTATTGCAACCTTATTATTATTAAATCTTAACCCCATCCATTCTCAATATTCTACTTTGGCCCCTGTAACCACCAACACCAAGTTTTGTGGAAACAGACTTCAGTGATGAAAATGGAAGGAATTCCTAGTTGAACAAGTCTACTTACATTTAAAGGACGGTGCCCCAATAGATATGTCAGTTGGATCTACCCATTATTATGTCTCAGCTCTCATATATTTGCACATGAAACTATACCCATCACTATCTCTCTGATATGTTACTCTGTTGATATATATTCTGAGCATGAAGTCATTAATTACATGCATTCCCTGGGAAATGCATTGCCAGTAAAAAGCCATTGCCCTGTATTCTTCTTTCACTTTCCTGTTTGAAGACCAAACACTCTGTTGGAGAGTAAAATATAAAATTAATCAAAAGATAAATCTTTAGTATTTTATACAGCTGAGGATCACAACATAAGTGTATAGATTATTAAAGCTGGAGTATGGGTTGCACTGCAGTATAGACCCAGTGCAATAGCATCAGGTTTGATACTGGTGCTTTAGTTATCCTTTCTATTTTCCTGATTATGCTGGAGAGAGAGTTGATGAAAGAGGGCAATGAAAATGGCCTATATGAACTAAGTTGAGAAGACAATACTGATGCTTGGACTGCTGCAGCATAGCTTCATCCATGGAATGTAGCTATTCTTCTATTATCTCCTAGTCTTTACACAGAAAACAATTACACAACTACAAAAGTATGAAGTGCTATCAGCGTTATATGTGATTGGGTGAGAGTAATCTGTGCATATGACTAGAGAGTCAAGGTTGGGTAGGAGGGTTGAAACCACTTCATCTATGTATAGCAAAGTTTTACGGAAAGGTAACAATCAATTATTACCAGAAGTTACATGTATGCTCACTTAGTCTATCAGTACACATGAGCACAAACAATGCAAACTCTGCTGGTTCCGTCATATTTCTTTTATAATCAAAACTATACAGGTTAACTTGTCAGCAAAGAAAGTTGCTCCAGGGAAGAGGGGTAGGGTATGCTTCACTATTATTTGATATTTAAGGTAGCTAGGGTAGATCATTAGTAACCTCGCCACATTGCGTAATTTGACAGCTATCGTTGCCAATGCAAGAGCAAGTATACCCCTAAACAACATGGCCATACCATTTCTGATATAGCTAGGTGGCTTCTCATAACATATGCCCCACAAAAACTTCATTGATTTGTCCTTCAATAATGCCTAAGCAATCTCATGAAAATCTAGAAGCTTTTTTTTTTTTTGCATGATGCCACTAATAAACAAACAGCCACACAAACAAACCATGGTTAAAACATTACCTTCTTGGTAGGTAGATGAATAAAAGATAGTGTGGGAATAGAGTTTACATATATATGTGCACTACAATCTAACTAACAATTAAATAAAAGGTGGTAAATAGATGGTCAAGAATTGCAGTAGAAGATTGTGCTACTTATGAGAACCAAAGATTGATGAGAGCTGCAGTGTTTCTTCTTTGTAGTGATAGAGTAATGCATTGGTGAAGATCTTTTCCATGGCCAGTGATCCCCTCGTGAGTCCTGTATGTGCTATAAGTTTTATGACCACTGGAATAATAAAATTACGAAGGATAAGGGAGTAGTGAAGGTCTCCCTAAGAGGTCTGCTTAACTCCAATAACAGAATCTGACTTGTTATTGGGTGGGATTGAACTTAGTTATGTTTATAACCACCATCCTGCTGGGATTCCCAGTAGCTCTGTTGGGAGAGCAGGTTAGTTACCCGGTGTACACATGGTCCTGTCCAACGGAGTTCTAATTTTCATAGAGTCAGAGTTAATATGTTGTTGCTTTTGTCTTTTTTTTAAAGGTTACTTCAGTGTTTCTTGTAAGCAAGTGGGAGTGGTAGTACACCCCTATTTGACATCCTCTAAGTCACCATCCAACTCAGTTCATGAAGCACAGACTTCCTTGAGACCCTTTTCTGGGTACATCCTCTGCACAAGGGAGGGAACAAATAAAACCTTTCAAAATCAAGGATTAATCAGACCTTTATAAAAAAAAGCTATGAGCCTACAGTGAGACCTTCATAGACAAACAAGCTAAAACATAATAAACATAGAGAAGATCCCCTACTTCCTAAGCTTATATCATAGTGGGCAAGTAGAGAAGTGCCTTAATGGCCCATAACTACGGTGCCATTACTCCTCAAGGCATGCTCACTAACTGTTTTGTTTCTGATGAAGTCTAGAGCATCTAGCCGAAACAGTCATTGTTAGAGAAGCTTCCTTAGGCATAGGTGAAGTTTCATTTCGGCTTAACCACTCACTTCATCATCACGTCATTCGAGCATGCATATGTTTGCTAAAATAGAAATTATAATCAGGGACAAAGTTCTAAGATGGAAATGATCATTAAGATCAATATATTGAGCTGGTACTTCTTGAAAACTAGCTACTTCTCCATAATCCAATCTGATGATATCAATAATTTACCGATCAGTGTATAGTGTTATCTTTGAGTAGGACAATACTTAGAGGAATGAACTCTCTGTTGACAATTTAGATATAACTTTAGCTACATTAGCTTTAGGGAAACTAACAGCTAGCATTCTATTAGTGCTAGCAACCTAGCACATGGTTGTCACGAAGAACAAAGAAAATTACGACTCACAATCTGAGCAATTGTTGGGCAGTAGATAGTGTAGCTTTTAGTTGGCTACCTAACATTGAGTAACTAGATCATCTTAGCATCTGTGTTAGCTCTGCCTCTTAGAATAGCTGGATGCAACAAGAAGATTGTGTTGGTTACCACTCTCATCTAGGCACTGATTATAAATCTTGCAGGCAGAAGAAAGGGTGCAGCACTAATATGCACTAAATTGCCTACAAGCTAGATTTGCTATTTGCTGATAAAAAATACCACATCAACGCTAGGGCAAGAAGTTAAAGCTTAGAAGCACCACTATCTGTAGTCACTAGCTATCTAGCTAGCAATTTCTTTTCTGTATAGCTCAAATGTTTTTATGGAAAACTTATTTAAAAGGCTGCTTTTCAGGTGTAGAAATGCTTAGGCCATCAGTTATCCTCTGGAATATGCTGTTACTGAATCTCAGTATTCTGGTATAATAAATGTGTGTGTGTGTGTGTGTGTAAAATAAAAATATTACCTTGAATTAATAATCTTTGTATCTTTAATAGTCCTAATGATGCTTAAGAGGAGAGAATGAATTATACTTTAGCTCTATCTACCAAAATAATCTAGCTAACTACATATTTGAGTGTTAAAAATAAATTATAATTTTTTATATACTCATTGCTAGCTAGCGCTTGGCATCATCCACAAGCGAGAAACTTCCTTAGACTCAGGTAAACTTCTACACTCCATCTGTCCATGTTTCTACAAGGAAGGAGAACCATAAAAGTATGCCATTTACTAAACCTTAAAGATGGCCTTTGAGATCTAGAAGCTTGAAATGGACACTAAAGCCTGACACACTATGTAATGGAGTGCTTGAGATAGATGAGAGAAAGCTATAGCATTGCATTAGGCATGATCGAAATAAATAAATCTTCAGATTAACTATATACTAAGTTTCAAAGCGCCCACAGCTCAGTAACTTGAGTTAGCAACTTACTTTGTCATGGTTTTCAATACAGCTCTTGACTAGAGAGTGCTGTGAGAAAGCTATAGCTACAAATCACAGCTGTATTAGCAGTTGCACTGGTCATGTCTAGAACAAAGAAAGGAATTCTTCAAATTTACTGATGAAAAAATACCGCTATACCACACCCCGGAGCCTACAGATTTAGCGCCATTTAGATTTGGAAATTTGGACTTATGCGGATTCTTGTGCGCATGTGCATACTACACATGCACAGCAGCAGATTCCAAATCTTAGAACAGCTATAATATATCTTTACAATAACCTTCTCAAGCTTCTGAAACAGCAGAGCAAAGAGAACTGAGGTTTCGAAAAACAGATAAAAATAATCGTGTGAGAAGCACAGCAGCCTGCAAAAATAAGCTTCCTTAGGTTCAGGTAAAGTTTCCATCTGACTTAGCCACTCTATTCATCAACCAACCCTAGCTATGAACACGATTGCTAAAAAAGAAATAATCATCATGGACAAGTTCTAAAATGGAAATGATCCCTATGGTCAATATTAAGCTGATACTCCTTGAAAACTTTGAGGAATACACTACTCTTAGCTACTTTTCCATATTGCAATCCAGTCTGAAGACATCAATAATCTACAGATCGTGTATAGTGTTAAGCCTGCAGCCATGCTTGGAGTAGGACAATACTTATGTGATTGGTGGGCGAAACGAGCCCTCACAGTGGAGTTGGATGGAAAACTTGATATTGCTACCTGGCTTATGTTTCTGGCCTTCAGTCTTCCTCCGAAAATAACTGCATTCCCACTTCTTTCCTTGCTCCTGGCCTTGATTCCTCCAATATTGTCTTGTTAGCTTGCCACATGGCACCTGACAAACAGTTCCACCCTACACCATTTTGTCTAACTCCCAGGCATCCACTGAGTTTGGATCCAATTCAACCCCGCTTAAAGCTTCCTCTGAGGTAACGTCCTTTGTTTCTCACCTGTTATCCCCATCTCAGGGGCCCACCTCTCTCTCCTCTCTTATGGTTATTCTGGGGACAAGATCTATAACACTCCACCATGTCCCAAAATCTACCAGTGGTACTTGGACCAGCCTTGTAGGTGAAATCTTCAGGGCCATCATTGTAGACCCCTATGCCATCATTGTAGACCCCTATGCCCTGGAAACATGGATAAAGTTTTTCATGTTATCTCAGTGCATACTTTCCAATCTGGAGAGGGGTAACCGTTGCCATTGGCATGACAGAGAGAGAACCATCAAGGCTCAGATAAGGAGGTGGATAGCTGGTGATTTTCTCCGTCTATGGTTGGGAGTTGAGTTGGCAGAGGGCTGGCTTAGTCTTCACCATAGGAAACTAAGCAAGGTGATCCCAGAGTCTTTGCGAGAGTCCAATGCCAGATGTGCACATAGGGCACAGAGGATGGCCAATGCAAGAAGGCCATGTAAGCTCTGATCTCAGATAGTCTACCCCGTGCTTCTGTTGAGGTTTACACTGGGCTGCTGTTCAAGCACTCCCAAATTCTCCCTCCAATCATTCCTGTTGATCAAGTCAATCTCTTCATCCAGATCTCCACCAAGGAAGTTACCAGAGCCTAATATTTCTGGCCCTGGACCTTCCATTTTGAAGGCCAACCATTCCAAGGGTTATATTTTGCGCCTCCCCAGACCATGCCCTTCTGGCTCTGGTGAAGATTGTCAACCTTCTAATGCGCTGGCCATAACCTGAAGTTGTGCCTTACCTATGTGGAATCACGCCTGTAAGAATGAAAGTGGTGGGCTTCGTCTGATCGCTGTGGGGGAGATTTTATGTCACCTGGAGATGTGTTATGGAGGCCAAACAACCTTTACCTTGGTGACCACAACATCTACAGTTGCTGTGGAGTCCAGCAGGGTGCAGTTGAGGTCCTTGAGGCTTTTCCTTGGCCCTCAACCCCATTGTTGAACGGATATGAAACCATGTACCCGACCTCCAAATCAATGCCTGGTGTTTTGACAATGGAATGCTTTGTAGAAATGCCCAGGACCTTTGTGCTGTCCTAGCTAGGAAGATGGATAACCCCATGGACTTAAAGCTGAATAGGGTTAAGTCTCTCCTCTACATTCAAGAACAAGCTGCCCCTCTTCCCAACCTTTTACCTGGTGACATCCAACTATCAATGGATTGATTCAATCTCCTTGGTTCTCCCATAGGCCCGCCTTCCTATTGCGAGAATATGGTTCTCCATTGGGTGTGGAAAGTGCAGTCTTCCAGATGTAGTGTATGCTCATTCGCTCTTGTTTACCCCTCCCCCAAGTGACCTTCAACCTCTGTACCACCATCCAAAGCCATATCAGGGGTACCACTGAGCCCTTCAACAATGCCATGCCCTTGAGAGTCTTGTCAGACTGGGCCTGGCTGAAGGTGTCCTTCCTCAGCTATCTTGGAGGTAACGTTATGAAGGCCTCCCTTCATGTCCCAGCTGCATTCAAGATCCCTGTTCCAATCTAGCTCCCTCATAACTAAGATACTGATGCCTCCCATTTCCTGGTCCCCACTCTGGATGACCTGGCTCAGTCTGCATGTAAACCAGCACATGCGGATATCTCCCTCCGGCAGTGATCCCTCGCTCACACCATTGATCTGGCTTCCTTTGACAAACTTTTGGATATAGCACAGGACTCATGATCTAGGGCCTTGGCTCTCTCCACCTCCATTGTGAGACACTTCCAAACTGATAGATATGACATTATAAATTCATGAGGAGTCATGCATCAGAAGTGAGAGTGGTCAAATACAGGAAGGGGAGGGGTTATACATAGGCACAGGGTAATAGGAAAGCCACATTTTTAAAGACTGCACGTGACCCTATTTTACATTATTTTTTACATAATATTTTATGAGTGCAGAAATGTCCTAGCAAACAATGTCTATGTTGTAGTATTGGTGTTGACAAGCATTGTGGTCAACGGTGGGTTGCTTAGTTTACCCTAGATAGAAATAAACCCGTAAATATGACCGTTATTAAAACATAATTAAACACCATCCCAGATTGTAAATTAGAGTTAATCTTATCAATATCCGAGATATCCCCTTAGGCCCCATTATTTCTAATAATCCTTTTATCAATCACCCGATAAGTAACCAAATGCCCCAAATTTAACAAATTAAAAGTTAAAAAAATGATTTATAACATAATTAAACTGTCAACTCGAATTTAAAAAAAGTATAAACGACATAATTTAAATACAACCCTCCCTTCTCAACTAAGCCGCGATCATATACCACAAGAGCCAATAATGCCCCTAACAAACTTAATAATAAAGGCGCCATTTTAACATAACTAGGTATTATTGGAGAAATAATATTGGATACTATTAACTCTTTTCCCAAATACCCCACAAATATACTTCCAAAGGCCAATAAAAGTAAAGGAAAAACAATTTGACTCATGCACTTTTATAAATACCTCCTTTGTTAAATAAATTAACCTTATGGAATAAAACGCAGTTAATAAAACAGAAAAACTACCCAATCAATAAGCAAAAACCATACAATGCTTCTCATACACTAACTCCAATATCAAATCTTTTGAATAAAACCCTGTTAAATAAGGGAACCCTATTAATGATAGCGATAAGGACCTGATTAAAATCATAACATAAGAAAAGGGAAGAGATTTTATCACTGCCCCCCCCATTAGCGCATATCCTTATCATCACTAATGGCATGTATAACAGAGCCAACGCTTAAAAAAAATAAAGTCTTAAAAAAAGTATGATTCACCAAATGAAATAAACTTACATAATAACTCAATAAACCACATATCATTACCATGTAACCTAATTACACATATAACCTAATTACAAGTAGAATAAGTAATTACTTTTTTCATGAACTATCCCCACACTAGCCGCAAAAAGAGCTGTTAAAGCCCCACAAACAATAATATAATTAGGCCTTTGATTTCAGTACCTTTTTTTGGCAGAATATGGATAGATTACTGGATAGATTACTGGAGATTACAACAGATAATGTGAATATGTAAGCACATACTCACTACTTGCTCTATACTCAACTCAACATTATGCAAATAAACGGTACAACACGAAGATACATTTTGATGAAAACATTGGGTTTGCTGAATCGTTTTGTTAAAATTTCCAGACATTCATCCAGAGAACACAAAACAGTATCAAACAATACAACACACACACACACAAACAACAACAAAGAGAGTCAACTGTGACAGCAGAGTGAAGGTCGTGGTAGAGCTTGTTGAGCATGTAGTACTAGTCCAAGCTGTGTAACTAGGTAACTAGCCAGCTAGTTCCCACCAAGTACCTGGGTTAATCTATTTTGCTCAGATTGGTACTTGTGAGTAGCATAACTAATTCTAATAATATTATGTAGTGAGTATTCTAATTTAGAACTTTCTAGATTAGGTTTAAAGGTAACTGCTTAACCTTTACTGTGACAGATGTATAGGTGATGTCATTCTGTAAGTATAAGCTAGGTGTATTTACTTATCTTTACCTTATTAGGAATTGAGCTGGTGTGTGTGATCTGCATACTGAATTCAGACAAGAACTTTTCTACACTTCAATTTATCATAGTCAGTTAGTGTTTGTTTTTAAACAAATTATATTGGCCCAATCGCTTGAGTGTGTTCTACATTGATAGCAGACTGTGAGTGTGAGAGCAAGCTTCTCAAAGGATTTATTATTTTTTCCTCAGATACAAAAGTTGTTATGGCTAGCAAGAAGCAAACTTATTCAGATGCTTTTCTTTGCTATTTGCCCTTGAAGAGCGAAGACCGACCACAGTGTGTTATCTGCACCAAGATTCTGATCAGTGAAAGCCTGAAGCCATCAAAACTTGCAAACCATCTGCTGAAATGTCATCCTGACCTCCACAACAAAGACCTAGCCTACTTCGAACACAGGGCAAAGCAGTTGAAGTTATTCAATTTGGAAAGACTGGTACTGCAGCCCAAAAATCTTCTTGCTGCTCTTGAAGCTTCCTATGAGGTGGCCTACAAAGTTGCACAGCAACAGAAGGGGCATACGGTTGCTGAAAATTTGATCATGCCAAGTGCACAACAGGTGTCTGTTGATGGTGCACATGCTATAATGGGTGGTATTCACGGGTTCAGAGGCCTTGTTCAAAGGAAAAATGCAGATATCACAGTACCATTGGAGCATTCACGGATATACACTTGCGTCCAAGATGCTCCCAGATGTTTTGAAAGCATATGTGGCCAACTTGTTAATGTTGTTAACTTCATAAAAGCCAAGACTTCTCAAGCCACGTGTTTAAAGAATTGTGCAAAGAAATGGGCGAGAGGTATGAAGAAGTGCTACTCTTCCACACTGCAAGGTTGCGAATCACGTGATTGAGCTTCAGGAGGGAGTGCAACCATTTTTGCAGCAAAAAGGGTCAGACTTGGCACACCACTTTTCTGACCAAGAATGGCTTTTCCATCTGTGATATTTAGGCAACATTTTCAATGAACTCAACGGAGGAAACTTGGCACTTCAAGGAAGGAACATGACAATCATCGATGCCAAACAAGCCATTTCTGCATTTATCGGAAAGCTAAAGTTGTGGAGCAAGAGAGTTGCTAAGGGCATAGTGGGGCACAGTTTCCCAAACTTGACAAATTTGTTTACGAGAGCGAGGATGGTCAAGATATCCTAGAAATTTTGAAAGCATACATCCAGGCCCACTTGGATGAATTGGTCAGAAAGATGGAGGAATACTTCCCTGATCTGGACAACGCTTGCCTTCAGTGGTGCCAGTGGCCTTTTATGGCCGATGAGGATCAGGTCGATTGAAGATAACTTTTCAGCAAAAGAGGAGTGCATAACTCTGAGAGTGAATGAGGCTTGGAAGCTGGAATTCCAGAACAAGGACTTCGAAGCATTCTGATAGCCCGGTTAAATGACATACCAACCGTGGCGAGACGGGCTCTAAAGATCCTGACTTCCTTTTCGAACATTTACCGATGTGAGCAAGGCTTTTCCATCGTCATGGGAATGAAAACCAAGAAACGGAACCAGTTGGAGGTGTCAAATGATTGCTCTCGGTACAAAACCAATACTTCGCTAACAAAATGCAAGCACAGCCATCTCAGTGATTTGATTTGTTTTGCAATGAACACTTAACTTCCTAACTAACTACTAATACTTACTAACACACTCATAAAATTTATTTTTTATTACACAGGTATGGGTAATGGAACGGTCCAAACGACTATGCATTGATTATCGACGGTTGAATGAGGAGGTAACTACTCCAGACCCATTCCCCCTTCCACACATCAATGACCTAATTGATAAGTTGGGAGCGGCCCAGTACATATCTACTCTCGAGCTCGCCAAGGGTTATCATCAGGTGCTGGTTGATGAGACATCAATTCCCAAGACGGCTTTCGTGACACCAACAGGAAAGTGGGAAACCTGAGAATGCCTTTCGGATTAAAGAATGCACCATCAAACTTCCAAAGGCTCATGAACACTGTTATGGCAGATATGGCTTCCTTCGCGGCAGCCTCGACCACTTGGAAAGGGTGTTTCTACGACTGGAGGAGTTACGGGTGAAACCGACAAAATATGTGCTGGCAGAACCAAGCTGCCAGTTCTTGGGACACCGTGTTGGCAATGGCGAAGTACGCCCACTCCGAGCTAAGGTGGAAGTCCTACTCCTGTATCTCAGGCCAAGAAGCAAGAAAGATATGCGAGCATTTATTGGCGTGGCGAATTGCTACAGGCGGTTCATACCTGCATTTGGTAGCATTGCTATTCCCTTGACGGATGCCACATGCAAGATGGCCCCAGATGTGGTGTAGTGGACTCCAGCGATGGAGACGGCATTCAATGAACTCAAGACAATGTTGACGAAGGACGCAGTTGACGAACCCAGATGAATCAAAAAAGTTTATTCTGCATACAGATGCCTCAGGATTAGGCATTGGAGCTGTGTTAAGCCAGGAGGATGCTGACAGAAGCGACCATCCTGTGGCTTATTACTCCCGTAGATTGAAGTCTGCCGAGACTTGTTATTCTGTAACCGAACAGGAGTGCTTGGCTGTAGTGGCGGCGATAAGACATTTCAGAGTCTATCTATCTGGTGCAAGATTTAGGGTGATTACAGACCACAGAAGTTTGTCCTACCTATCACGGATGCGAGATGAGTCTGGACGACTGACGAGGTGGGCACTGGCACTCCAGCTCTGCCTGTTTACTACAGAGCACAGATCTGGAGCCAGACATCAAAATGCAGATGGGTTGTCGCGACAATCATGGAGAGCTGACGAGATCACCCAGGGCCTTGCGGCCGAAAGGGAAGGAAGGATGTCGCAGGACGACATTAAAACAAGACTGTTCCCAATGCATAACTATGGATGTGGAGTGAACCCGGTAGTGAATAACTAATTATGAATTGGAAGTGTTGATAATGGGGTCTGTGGCTTAGTGTGTTTGTGTGTTATGTGTTTATGTTGGGCAAATGTCATAGGTCGATGATGAGTGTAAGATTACCATGTATGGGCATAAACCAGAAGCAGGGCTCCAGCCTAGTTAAGGGAAGAGTTTTTACTGCTCTGGGAGTTAGCCATTGTACTGAGTCTTGTAAGTGTCCTACATTGAATTATTAAGGTTTACCTTGCTAGCTTAGTGTATAGCTTAAAGGAAGAGTGGTGGCAGCATACCAACACTTAGTGACTGGCTCAGAGTCTGTGGGTAATATCAGATTTGGTCCTGTCAAAGTAGGAATGCTTGTGCGACCTTTTAGACCAACACCCAGCTATATACGGTGACAGTAAATGCATGGAAGCCTTTATGAAAATCATGCCAAGCAATTAAAAGTTTTTTCTTCCTTGCTTTTATACAGCTTGCATACTCTTCAAGCAGATTCCACTAACAACAAACAAAAGAATACTCTGTATCAATGAATGCCTTCTTTGTCATAATTGGCACACCTAGAGCGGACATACTTTCTCTCAGTGGAACAAAACCTCTACCTGCACTCATCTGCTAAGGATATATTCCCATTATTCCTGATGAATGGTAGAGCATCTAGACGAAATGTCGAGAGAATACAATTTAAAGTTGATTATTGAGAAGGTTATTGTAATTATATTCCTTTTGTTTGGTTCCATCCTGACAAGAAACTTTTGATGACATTGGAAAAGCAATTTCTTCACTACTACTATTAGAGTCGGAACTCAACACTGATGTAAGCCCATTGCTCACTGCTTCATTTGACTTAGGTGAATTAGAAATGCACCCTTGACAAGTGGCTGCATTGACTGATATTTTCTGGATGGTGTCCCTCAACTTCATTATCCTAGAATGGTTTCTCTTTCTAAGTGGTAAGGAGGTTGGCATTTCTTGTACTTCTGATGACTTACATGAATATTTATTTTCACTGTTTCCCATTTTGCAAATCTATTAAAGTATGCAGAGCACAATAATAAGTAATGAGCTTCCTAGACTCAAAGTAGCCGCATAATAGTTACATAGCTGTTTTATACAATCTAACTGCACATGATCAGCTCATCGCTGGTATTACAGTTTTGAAGTGTATATAGTTCAGGTTTAGATTTTTTCTCATGTATATACAGCTAGAACCACAACCACAGGTGTTCATACAGGATTTGCAGTTTGGAGGGAGAAACTCAAAACCTTTGGCGTTTACGTGATGGGCGTGCATAAGCAAGCCCCAAGCAGTTTTTTTGTTGCAAAATCGATGCTCTCAGATTGATTCTGAGACATTTTGAGGGTACTTTCCTATAGTTAAAGTACTAGCACATGGACAGAACATTCTAGATTATGACACAGTTGCATCTTGCCATAGAATCTACACTATTATAATTAGGAAAGCTAACCACAGAATAAATAGGACATGGACAGAACATTCTAGATTATGACACAATTGCATCTTGCCACAGAATAGTTTTGTGGCAAGATGCAATTGTGTCATAATCTAGAATTTTCTGTCCATGTGCTATTATTCTGTGCTATTATTCTGTGGTTAGCTTTCCTAATTGTAGTGTAGATTAAATCTACACTACAATTAGGAAAGCTAGATTTATTCACAATTTTGTATATAAAGAGCAAATGCTTCAGCTAGTAGCATTCTGCAACTAAATACGACCCAGATAAATACAAACCTACACAAATGGACCTCAGGAACTTTTTTACCAGAAAGCGAGTGCGTGCTGGGTCTAGTAGAGATTCTGAGGACGACGAAGATGTAGTCCCAACTACGTCGACTAGTGATGCCTTGACTTCCACCAATTCCGAAGCATCAGTAGGTAGATCAGTGTGTTACAAAGCGCAGAAGAGGAAACTCTACAAAGCCAGGCTCAGCTACAAGAAGGAGTGGGAGCAGAAATATCCTTGGGTGTACTGCGATTATCCTAAGCAGCGCATGTTCTGCAAGCTCTGCCAGAAGTGAGGAAATGCACTTTCTACAGCCAGGGGTGCATGGACCACTCGTGGAATTCAGGTTTGGAATCACGCTACTGAACAACTCAAGAAACACAGACAGTCAAAATGGCACAGAGTTGCTGTTATCCATGCTCGAATGGCAGAACAAGGAAAGGAGCAGAGTGTTGTCGTACAACTGCAATTTTCAGCAGCTACTAAGAAGGCTGAAGAAAGGAGAGCAAAGAACAGAAACATAGTGCTTAAGCTTTTGAGATCGATATATTTTCTTGCCAAAAATCGCCTGCCCCTTACAACCACATTCGATCCCCTGGTCCAGTTGCAAATTGCAAATGGAGATGAACTACTCCAGCAACATGTCAAAGAGGGGCCACAAAATGCTCAGCACACATCCTAATTTTCTGCAGTGATGCTTTTAGAGGCCATCAATAGCTGGCTAGGTAGGAAGCTAATTGAGAGCTTAAAATCAAGCGCACACTTCTCTGTGTTAGCTGATGAGTGTGTAGATATTAGTACTACAGAAGAGCTGTCCATCTGTTGTCGGTGGATTCTAAATGGAAAACCAGAGGAGCACTTCCTTACAGCGCTCCACATATGTGCCCATGATGCTGCACCATTTCAGATGCAATCAGCTCTATCCTTGAGTCGAAGAACCTGGACTATCGTAAACATCTTCTTGATCTCTGGAACACTGTTAGCAGCTTGCATGCTTGCTAGTTGAAGCCTGTGGCAGGCATGGTGGATGTAAAAGGAATGTGCAGCTAGAGTTTGCATCCTTTTTTGATCTCCATTGCATTCTCCGGCAAAGGTGGCTGCTCCATCATAACCTTGGCCTATTAGTTTAGAACTATGGGAAATATATGGAAACTCTTCTTCTACTCACCCAATAAAGCAGAATCTCTCAAAGCAGTCCAGTCTGTCCTCAAGCTACCTGAGCTTAAGATTGTGAAGACTAGTGATACCAGATGGCTCTCACACGAACGCTGTGTACAGGCTATTTACTGAGAGCTTCCTGCCCTTATTGTCACCCTACAACAGCTGTATGAGACATCAGGTGATGCTGAAGCATACGCCATGGTATTGGTGCTCTCCTTGCTACTTACACTGGAGTTGCTAGTATCATGTTCCTGTCAGAAGTTCTGGATATCCTGGCAAGGATGAATGTTTCGATGCAAAGAAAGCTACTCGATTTGAGAAGGTTACCGGTACTTCTGAAAATCACGACGGATCAACTCGAGCATCTAAAGGACGAAAGAAGTGAGTGGTTGGGTTCAGTCGAGTCTGAAATATCTCTGTTGAAGGAAAAACACGATATAACTCTCGGCACACATAGATCTGCACGAAGCCGTTGGTCCTCTATCACAACCACAGCAGAGTATCGAACTCTAGTTGCAATTCCATACGTCGATTCCCTTCTTCTAAATATTAAGAGTCGATTTACTGATAAAGCCGTGAAGATTGTTACTGCCATATCCACATTCAATCCCTCCCTACCATCCGCTAAAGCATCCTTACCATCATACGGCAGCGAGCAAATCAAGATTCTTGCCGAGTTCTATGGAAAAGAAGCAGAGGTTGAGTATGCAGGGACGACTTACACCTCACCTCCATCGCTTGTTGGCGATGAGCTTCTTTCAGAGTGGAAGATATTTAGATGGGCTTTGCGAGTGGAGAAAAAGGCAATAATGGAACGTAAAGAAGAGTCGGTATCTTCTAGCATGCAAGAAATCCTGGACGAGATGAACAATACGGAGGAATTTTCCCTGAGACATGGAAGCTATTGAACATTACAATGGCACTTCCTGTTGGCACAGCAACAGTAGAGCATTCGTTTAGTCAAATGAAGTTGATTAAAACTCGTCTACACAGTCGTCTACCTGACTCGAACCTAGAACATTTAATGAAAATTAGTATAGAGTGTCCTCCATTGACCGATGTGGACTTTAATGCAATTCTCGACATTTTTAAACAGAAAAATTGACGCATTTTACTTCAATTTAGTATTATTGAACTCACTGTATTGTAATTTTCACCATACATTATTGTATATCTTCGTTTATATATTAATTTTGTTAATAAATTGTTTATTATAATGTTGATCATTTTTGAATTTGCTATTGCTTCTATGTTCCCTTCTCTGTACTGCTCTTTTTTTCTGTTACATAAGAAATTTCATAAATATAAATTTTTATTATGAAAATTCTTTGGGGGGGGGGGGGGGGTGGTGATATCCCAGGGCTCCCCCCCCCCCCTGTATGAAACCCTGAACCATAATATCTATTAGGCTGATAGGCTGCCCATTGCAGACTTCACCTTTTTTCTAACCAAACTTGTGACCTCTTGTGCTGGAAATGTAATGCCAAGCACTCTCGAGGACAAAAGATTTCTCACCCAAAGGGACTAACAAAGGAATTGTGGCATGTCTGAGTCAGCTAGTATATACTACTTTTAAAGAATTCTGGCACTAAATTTAGGAAGATTGGACAACAGTATTATTTTAATGCTTCTGTCCAGCACTAATAATACTGATCAACATTCTTCAGTGCAGGTTCAACCTATCTAGGCTAATCTCTAGTTGAACTCACAGAATAATGCAATGCCTTCTTAATCACCAAATATCATCTTGTATGCATAAAATTTTAGATTCTTGATTAAAAAAGGTGGCTACCCTGGAATGTTAAGTAGCTTCTTGAGCAGAGAAAGCTAATGTGGAAATAAACTAGATCTTGAGCTTCTTAGAGTAACTACCAAGAAGGATGAAAACCACTTAGTACAGTTGCCTTCTGCCCAAAAGAAGGCTTAGGAAAAATGAAACCAGCTGGCTAATGAGGATGTGGAATTATGGTTTACAACTGAAGCATGGATTGGTTATGGGCAGAGAGAGGTCTGGCCTTGTCTATACACATGCATGCCATAGTCCCTCTAGCCAAATTTTAGATATACACTACTATGCTGGACAAACATCTTTACTTCTTCATAGAGCTGTTTTCTTCTGGCTTCCCAGATATTTGGTGGTATGATGATTGGATTTATTGCTGCACGCTTTCTACAGTAAATTATGGAAACCTCTTTTGTAATTTTTGCAGCTATTGTGGATATAATTAACTGTTCACTTAAAAAACAATGACAAATCAACATTCCATCAAAAATCTGGAAGCAAGGATAATGAAAAGTACCACCAACTTTCCTAGTGAAGTGATTTAGGAGTAGAGGAAGACAGACATAAGTGTTGTGTGTGTGTCTGGGGGGGGGGGGGGGGGGGGGGCAGGGGATTTGTATTCATGGGGTCTAGAAGATTTAACAAATATGGTAGTTGCTAGCTAGGACATGCATCTAAATGTGGACCCTGTTTTTATACTAGTGGGTTGCAGTAACTTTTCATTACAGATAATTTAAATTCAGGTAATAATGAGGTTGCTGGTCATGTAACCTTTTTTCAAGCATTAACTTTTATGAATTGTTCCTCTGTAAATGGAACAATTCACACCTTGCATGGACACACTGGTTTCAATGTACTTGGAACTTCGACCCCTCCCCCCTCATGAAGGGTAAATACCGGTATATAATGCTGTGTATGTAAGTCAATTACTTATTTTCTTCATTCATATACAGGCAGTATATTCATATACAGCCAGCTTCTTGTGGGCCTCATTGATGTAGGTCACAGGTTGTTTGCCAAAGCTTAGTGCACAACCCAGCCCATGGAAACCAGCCACCCTGCACTGGTGGAAGTATTTTGCCAGACCAAAATCACAACAGCTGAATCCAGGCAGCAGGACCCTTGGACAACCTCCACCACACGGCCAGGGATATTAAGCCTAGCAACACCACACCAGCTACTTTATAAGCCAACGTTACCTCCATTTAAACAAACTTTGACGTTAACTCGACGCAAGCGTACGTACATTGACCGTCCACATTCGTTCGTCTACGTTACTTGAAATCCTCTCACTCCGTTGAAGGAACGAGTTACTAGCACTTCAAGTAGCGAGTCAGCGGCTTTAGAGCAGGACCGTAAAAAGTAAATCAGACAACACGCCCACTCTAGTAGTCTACCCTCCCCACCCCACCAATCACACCACTTATTGGCGAGTGAGCACTAGTGGATGATTGTCGCGCATGGAAGACGGTTACGCCTCCCAAAATGGTGGCAAATGGTCATGAACGAGTGCTGCACTAATGGTGAATTTTCGTCCAAAAAACAACAACTTGTACATCGGAGTAAAGACTCTATGATTGGAGGTGTGTGTGTGTGTGGGGGGGGGAGGGGGGGGGGGGTGGCAAAGGAATCATCATGTAGTTACAGGCTAAGAAGGTGGTGCAGAAGGGGACCAGGTGATAAAGAGAACGTTTTGAAAAATGATTATAGCTAATAATTAAAATTACATAATATCAATTAAAGAGCTATTATTGTTTATAGTTTCAAAAAAAGTTCTTCCTTCTTTCACATCTGGAAATGCAACATTAACAAGATTTAACTTATCTGTTCTTTCGCGATGCATATGCAGTAAGCATACAGTGATTAGGCGTCTCTTGAGTTATTGAGTTTTTCTGAAATTCAGGTAGTCTTTTATTCATTTTAGAGCAGAAAAGTATGCTCAGCTGATGAAGTGGTGACTGGAATAGTGAGATAGATTTTTAGAAGTTTGTAATTTTCTTGAGAGCAGATTGGTATATGAAAATGTCACAAATAGTCTGAACTCAGTCACTTTCCAGATTTTGATACCATCCAAGGGTGTAGCCTTGATAATATCTGGAAGAATTTGTAAATGAATTTTTTATTTCTTCATGCCAATATCACAACTATAACCTCTTTTAGTTTTGAAGAAAGTGCCATTAGCACTATCTACCAACAATGCTCCAATGCGTTTTACAAAAAGGAAGTTTTCTTGCTGAAATCGGCTAAGTAGTTAACTCTTTATATGGTCATGTGCCTCCTTTCTATAATGATCCTCAATTGTATGCTGTGGTGTTCCTTCATCTAATCTCCTTGGAAGCTGCCTTTGACGAGGTAGAACAGGAGGATCACAAAGCACTTTAGAGGCCTTCACTACCACAGAATCATTTTAGAAAGATTTGAAGTTCAGATCTGTTTGAATTCAAGTAAATTGAATACCAATAGCTCAAATCCAAAATATGTGGCAAATTCATCCATATGTGATAGCATCCCATTTGCTTGTCTAGAACAGTCATCCATTCCATGAGAAGAAATCTCCACTGTTTCCCTTAGTCCTTCATGGTTATTAATTATGGCTTGCATGGCACCAATATGGGTGGTCCATCTTGTTGGGCATAACTATTTAATTCTAGAACCATGATTTGATTCCTGTTGTCTTTGCACATTCTCCAAAATAACTTCTTTTTTAGAGGACAATTTGATCGACTGCCATAGCAAAATTTAGTGACTTTGCGGGCTACTTCTTGCAGACATAAATTAATACAGTTGGCTAGAGAGTGTACTGGTAGCTATATAATTATAGCAGGTGGAAACTTCCATGGAAATTTCTTCCCAACACCAGTAATGTGTCCCCGAAAATTTCTGGCACAATCATAACCGGCCACGACAATTCTCAAACTACATGCCTAACTGAAGAATAATTGCTGTGTAGATAGTCTTTGTCCCAAGCTGAATTAATCCAACAACATCTTCATTTATTTCATATATTTCTGAAACCCACCTAATACAAATTACCAGCTATTCTCTATTTCCGATGTCTCTAGTTTCATCTGCAGGCAGTGAAAACCAATGCTGGGAAAACAACGCTGAGGCAGCATACCAGCCAAAAAGGAATGTAATAGTTTATGAGCCATTAGCTCATTACTTTAAGGTGACTCTTCCTATCCAAGCACATTCTGCTAAAGCTTGGTCCAATAAAGTTGCCCCATCCCCCCCAAGCATGTCCTTTCTAACGGATAACCCTTGACGTAACAAGCAATGCAAAACACAAAGTTGATTGAGGAAGCTTTGTCGCTGCTTCTCAAATGCTTCATTCAATTGCTTTTGAACTTCGAGACTGATAGGTACACTCTTCTAATTATAAGCAGAAAGAGCATCATGAGCACGAGCCAATTCTAAATCGGCTAAGACTTTTTTCCAGTTACAAAATCCGTCAGTTGAAATAGCTAGATCAGCTTTTGTACTCGTAACACTCAAATTGGATATCTATGCTTTCAAAGAAGTACAGTATACTTGACTCGAGCCACCAAAATGGCAAAAGCATCTTGTATGAATATTTTTACCTCAATCACTAACTCTTTCACTTTTTGCCAAGAGTTTTGGATCAGTTGGTTGAGAGATTTCTGAAGTTGTGCAATATTACAACTATTTCTTCTGCTAGATTAGAACTACAAGCTGTCAATGATCCTAATGATGAAACTTCAGATTGTGTTAGTCCAGATTGTATTTGCTCACTCCCAAATTTATTCACAGTTGTGGTGCATCACTGTGAAGGTATCGAGCTCAAAATCATTGTCTTCATCACTATCACATTTTTATCACTTAATTCATCTTGTTCAGTCTCCAGTGGTGTTTCAAAGAGACATATAAACTCACAATAATACCACAGTATGTGGTTTATTAGACCATGAAGCACATCCACTAATTAGCAACTTACTCTGATGTTCAGGTGTGTCTTCCAAGAAGAAAAAAG
This sequence comes from Cladorhizidae sp. MBARI D1340-BT2, assembly GCA_028752905.1. NCBI lineage: Eukaryota > Metazoa > Porifera > Demospongiae > Poecilosclerida > Cladorhizidae > Cladorhizidae sp. MBARI D1340-BT2. Next base: position 31,311,462 of record JAQNBH010000017.1, read on the forward strand.
GGGAAAATGAAGCGATAGATGACCGACTAAATTGTAGCTTGATTCTATTAGCCTGTAGCACTTCTTGCTTTGCTGTACAATATAGCTAGTAGCTAATCACAGGACTACCATGTGACATTTATGACATCATGTACTTACACCTACAGCTATATTTAATTAAGGTGTGGTTAACCACCTCTGATGTCGTTAGCTATTAATCTGAGCAAAGTTGACAACAAACACTTGGCACACAAAATATTGGAGGGGCCAGGCCCCCAGCTGTTGAACATTGGGGGCCCAAAGCCCCCACAACCCTCGGGTTCCTACTCCGTTGTATCTTATCTTCTTTTCTTCCCACACATAACTTTCGTCATATATCCATTCATCTTAATTTTACTACCAGATTCAAACTGTCCCATGTATCACCATGACTAACCTGTTTCTTAATTTAGTACCATCTCTCTGTCCATACCTAACTTCGTAAATTATTCTTTTCTTCCACAGCAAAAAAAGGACAAAAGATCCTGTAAATGTTTATCTACTTGGTTCATTCTTGTTTCATTTGCTTTGCTCCATATGTTTACCACCCATAAAGAAGTGTTAATGGGTCACCCATTTGAAATAATGTGGGCTTACGTAAATAATGATTTAATCTTGATATTGCTGGGCCTGTTAAGGCCATCACATATGATATTACAGCACAGGGTCGGACTATTTAGTAACTAACCTAATAACAATCTATATTAAAAATCAACAGTACTTATAATAAAATTATCCAGTTATGAGTGTCCCACTGCTCAAGGAGGGGGGGATGGGAAGGGACCAAAAATAATTAAGTTGCGAGCAAGAGCACAGTAGAAATATCCGTCATCCTTTACTGTCAGCCAGGACCGCTTGCAGAACTTTATTAGGTCTTGGTTTGTTGTTTGGCCTATTTCTGGCTTGCTTAACATGCCATCTGGTAAGGGATTGGGTCAGTTATTAACCCATTGGAAGCCTGTTTTCACTTGTGCAGTGCAGCCAAGTTGGTCTAGCTTCGAACATGGCTGGAAAAGGCTATGTACTTCACACAAATCTGCATCTCGTAACTTGTGTTCCTCTCTGCGAAATGGAGTAACATACATGGATTCACAATGTATTTCTCCACTTCTTTCATGCTGTCTGATAGCCCTGAGTAAGAACCCAGGAGTCCAACCATTGACATTGGAAACACTGTGAAGTGCATTATTGTCAAAGCTGTCCTCTATGATACTAGAAGTGGTATCCAAGATGCAGCTGGGTCAATCCAGTTATGTGTGGGACAGATATCAGGCATAGAGGCTGCTGTTCATGCTGTGCATTCGTCATTTGAAAGAGAAGACAGTGAAGCTACACTATTGGTTGATGCCAGTAATGCCTCCAATAGTTTGAACCATCAAGTAGTCCTTCACAGCATCAGGAGACTCTGCCCTCCCCTGGCCACCATGTTAATCAACACCCACCAAGTTCTTTCACAGGAAGGAACTACTCAGGGAAATCCACTTGCTATGCCTATGCATGCCCTAGCAACCACCAACCTCATCAAGAAGATAAAAGGAAACGGCATGCGAGTGTTGTATGCAGGTGATGCTTCAACTGTGGGGAAAATTGCTAACCTATGCATATGGTGGGATAAGGTAATTACTTCTGGGCCTGATTTTTGGTTATTCAGTTAATGCTTAAAAAACATGGCTAGCTGTAAGAGAACACACCATAGCTATTGCCACATTTGCTGACATAGAAGTGAACGTTATTGTCGAAGGTAGACTCTACCTCAGTGCCATCAGAGCCATCGGCTCACATCCTTTTATCACCACTTATGTGCAGTCCAAGGACCATGAAGGCAATCTACCTTGATGCACCTGGTTTCAATTGCTAAAACTGAGCCCCATGTAGCATTTGCTGCACTCACTCAAAGGTTAACAAGCAAGTAGACTTACATGTGTTGTATATAGCTGCCACCCCAAAGATTAGATCACACTTACAACTTTTGGATGACATCTTGAGCTCTGAACTCATTCCAGCCTTGACTGGCAGGCCAACTCCCAAATAACTCGGAATGTGGCCTGTTTGCATTGCAATGCCAACTGGAATGGGGGGGGGGGTTGGGGGGGTGGGGGGGGGGGGGGGGGGGGGAGTGCTTGGGATTGTCATACCCAATGCTGATGATGAGTTCTCTGCCTCCATTGAGATTACTAAGTCTCTATCAAATGCGATCCTATCACAAGACCAGACTTACAGCTATGAAATTATTGCTGTCCAGATAGAATCCAAAGCATGCACTCACAAAAAAAATTTACAGAACCACATCAAAAGCAGATGAACTTGCTGAACAACAAACTAACAAAAAGTGGGCATTGGAAAAGTCCCAAGAGAAGGGATCTTTCACATGGCTGACGACGGCTTTGGTCCAAGAGATGGGACCTTTCACATGGCTGACGACAGCTTTACCACTACAAGAACGTGCCTTCACTCTGCATAAGAGTGTGATGATGTTGTGGCCCTTAGTTATGGATAGCCTCCATCAAATACACCATCAACATCTGCCTGTAGCTGCAAGTTCTCAACTGAGCATGCCCCGACTACTGTTCTTCATATCATTAATGATGTCGATTGTGTCATCATCATCTCTAATGGCCAAGTTGTTGTCTATGTTGAAGATATATACCAAGTGATACAGTCGCCGAGAGATTTCATGTATGTTCAAAATGATGTCAACGCTATCTGTACATGTACCAGAACCAATTTCTTTGCATTGAACACAGATAAATGTTGCTACATTATGTTCTCCAGAAACGCCAGCCCATGTGTTCCAGTCATTCCTCTTGTTATTGTGGGAGAAATGGTCATCCAAGTTTAGGATTACAAATATCTGGGAAACACTCCGTCCAACATCCTCTTATGGTCCTCTCACAGAGGCGTAGGGAGCAAATTTTGATTGGGGGGCACTAGATTTATGTATATAATGATAATAAATGATGATTTTAAAGATAGCAAAATGATGATAATAATAATTATTATTACTGTCCAAAATATTTAATTCGTCTGTCTTCACATTGATAAAGTCTTTTGCAATATTTTCTAAATTCATATTGTCAAGTTCGATCCTTATGAACATAAGTTAGCATCATATGGTTGAGTCTTGGCTGTACATTGTATATAGCCCATAAGTATGTCTTTAGTCTTCTGAGTGCAGAAAAAGATCTTTCCGCTGTAGATGTTGTAATTGGAATTCTGAAAAGAGTTTAAGTAGCTGTGAAATTTGTGAAAACAGTTCTTGACCCATGTGAACTTCACTAAGCACCTCAGAAATTGTTCTCACATTGGTCACTTGCATAATTGGTGCATCACTACTAGTTGTATTTCTGGTTCTAATCAAATCTGGCAGCATATAGAGCTGAGTCTGTAGTCTATCCAGATCAAAATCATTCTTGTACACTTGGAAATCATCAGGTAGTTTAACTGTTTCACCATTGACAGCATTCAACAGAGCTTTTTCAATCATGGCTGCAACAGGCATGCCATGTTTTTGGTCAAAGTGATGTTTCAGTTCTGTAGTCATTACATCAAGAACTTCGAAATATTGCCTTCTGAAATAATCCTGTGGACTATCAAAAGCATAATTTTCTTGCAATTCCATCATCTATTCATCTGGGTGTTTTTCTATATCTGGGCAATGCAGGTAGTGATATCAATTATTCTAACATCCCTTTGTAAAAATCATCAAAGTATCTGATCTAAGTCATTCAAGGTAGCTTTCTGTAAGCTTAGCACTACCTAGAGCTTCTTCAACTGTAGTATTTCCCCCCTGTAATGTAAGAGAGAGCTGCTCTGATCCAGAAAAAATGAGGTGAGCTAACTTTAGGCCAAAGTAAGTGCTAAACGTTTCCATTTGTGCTAGAAACCCTCCACCTTTTCTTCCGTACTCATCGTGGGTAGTAGAATTGATTTCTAGCAATGTTTCACAGAGGACTGCATAATTAGCAAGAATTGAATTAAAAGCTTGTACAGACTGTCCATCTTGTTGGACAAAGGGGCTTTAGGCTTGGTGTAGCTGTAGAAAGCTGGGCTTGAAGCTGATCAAACAAAGCTGCTGACTTTGGAGAAAACCTAATTAGCTGTGATAACATCACCAAATCTAGTCCATTCCTACATTGACGGCAAGTAGATTGAAGAAACTAAATTTGTACAGTGAGCAAAACAATGTACATAAATAGCTATTGGAAATTCTTTCTGAATTCTAGCTGCAACACCATTAAGATAGCCACTCATGTTACTAGCCCCATCATATGCTTGACCACGGCACTGTGAAAGGGAGAGGCACAATCTAATGAAGCAATCTATCACAGCTGAAGTTATTGTCATCACTGCATTAGTTTTGGGGAGGCAAATCATTTAAATGGGATCTTCATGTATATTATACTCATCATCAACCTATCTGACACATACTGACAACTGCTCCTTGTGGCTGACATCTGTTGCCTCATCAGCAACTATAGAGAACCACTCTGCTTTTCGAATATCTTCTAGTAATTGTCTCAAAAGGGACAAACAATAATTGAAATCTGATGACTGGTAAAAAATACTTCTTTTCACTTAACCACACGTTTAAATCAGGGACATAATTATTATTGATTTTAAAAGCTGATAGAGGTTACCTTCCATTTCATCGTGACCACAAACACAAAGAGCTAAACCTTGTCGCAGAAGGTATCTCAAAGAAGCAAAGAAGATAACTGTACATGAAGGTTACTTTGATGTACATTTTGATCAGTTGAAATCTGTTTGTCAAGAAGTGCCTTAATGCTATCATGGTTTAAACATTCAAGCTTGAAAATGGACTGCCTGTGTATATTCGATGAGGCATGCTGATGGAATTTTTCCTGAGCTTTCTTCCAATTATCAAAGCCAGTCAAGACAAATGCATCTTCACCTTTTTTAGATAATGAATATGGCAGTACCTGCAGTAAGCACAGAAAGCTCGATTTCTAGTTGTGCATAATCTAAGCCAGAGGAAAGATTCATGCCATCTTGGAGAAAAACTACGCCTTTTCTTTCTCTGCTGCTTACGTGTATTTTCCATTGAACTGGCATCTTGGGGCTGAAATGGAATTGGCCATACTTCACAGCATTCAGAATGACAGTCACATGGGTCACCAAGTGAGTCAGAAGATGCTTCCTCCAAGGGAATAGCTTGAACATCTGGTTGGGATGTAGATGCCTGTCCTTGATCACTAGGTGCTGAAGGATGAAATTTAAGAGTGGACTGCTTGTACTTCTTCAAAGAAAGTGGTTTTCCATTCTGACTGCACTGTAGCAGCAGCTGCTCAACTTTACCTATTCTAGCCAGAGTCCCAAAGGTCAAGCTGTACTGTGTAAGCTGTGGTTTGTCACTCTGTACAATAAAATCAACACACACACACAGTCCTGATTTTGTCCTGTAGTGATAAGTTTATTGTTTGTCCCAGAAGTAGTCTCTATCTAAGCTAGCTATCAATAAATGCAAGAAACTTTGTATAGCTTTGTTACATACTCATGCCATTTTAGTTGGGGGGGGGGCATGTGCCCCCTGTGCCTCCCCCCATTCCTACGCCTATGTCTCACATAACGAACATTTGCAATAAAAGCAGGATGATGATTTACAATAAATTCTATACTCGCTCACAGTCAGACACTCTCCTAAGTCTTTACATTGTGGTAGTATACCCCTATCTTGAGTATGCTTATACCATTTGGGATCCCCAACTCAAAAAACATATTGAGAAATTAGAATGAGTAGAGAAGTTTTTCATTGAGAGTTTGTGGGATTGGAACAGTGCTTGTGAGAGTCTATTGTTTTTTTCAGATATTACTTCTCTCTTGAAACTCTATTTTCTCTACAACTTTGTTAATGGCCTTGCTATTTGTGACACACTTCCTCTCACTTACAGAGAATCATTATTTTCAAATAGAGTTCGATCCATCAATAACACGTCTCTAGTTCAACCTTTTGAACGTATGACATCACATGCAAACTCATTCTTCCCATCAGCCATTCATCTGTGGAACTCACTTCCTTCAGACATTTGGGAAGACCCTTATTAAGGGCTACTATGTAATCACTTCTTGAATAATGTTTTCCGTTATAATGTTAATGTACTATTCCCAGGTTGGATAATGGCTGGTATTTCCTATTTTCATGTATATATCATTACAATTTAAAAAAAAAAAGCTGTCTACTAGATAATATGGCAACTATCCGAGGCATGCAACTTCAAAAATGCAACTTAAAAAAATGTGTACAAGATTTTAAAATCATTGAATTTACTGTGCAGATTTAAAAAAAAATTTCCGATTTCAAGATGATTATATTTTGTTGGAGATTTCAGAGGATAGGATATACAGGATTTTTTATTCATTCAAAATTCTTATGCTAGGTATAATTATTCTTGCTACAGAGCCCAATTTTCAATAAGGAAAAAATTGATAAAAATGAAGGGAATAAGTTTAATTAACACACACAGTTTTTTAACAGTATCAATTGACTCCCACTTTGACTAAACAGAAGTCTAGATATATTTGATTTGAAAACATGCCCCACACACACCATTACAGAGCACCATCTTTACTCCATAATCTGGACAATTTGTAGTAGCAATGAACATGGACTTATTGCTTGCAACCATTCCCATTAAATCCTGGTACCCTGTGTAGTTGGTGCTGATGTTCACTGTTGTTGAATCACATAGGGTTGAAATTCTCATGACATTATATTGTGAATGGTTTAGCTTCTGGTAATGCATTAAAAAATGTAATGATATATTATGAAGGAATTGAGGAAGATAACTGGAAGGAAGGTTAGAGAGCAGGGTGGACTATAGTGAAAGTCTCCAAAGTTAATTAATCAGACATTTATAAAAATGCATATGAGCCTACAGTTCAGACTTCCATATAATTATATATATCACCAAGATAAACATATTGAAGATCCCCTACCAAGCCTACCAAGAAAAATTATTAATGTAGCGAAGATCAAGTTTTCTTATACTAACTTAATGCAATATGTTTTGACACATGTTCAGAGTTATGGACAAGTTCTTGAGTGGGAAGTTGTTCCATAATATGATGGTGATGCTATAATTATATATAATCTTAGAGGGTTTTTTCAATAGCTCACCTTTCTTCCAGAGTAAAAGTTGGCTTACATAATCCATCAACAACTATCTCAATAATCATCTTAAATTTGCTCTATTGATGTTTTGGCTAGATATTCAGTTAGATGCTATAGCCTACATCAGGAACAAAACAGTTAGTGTGCATACCAGAGGAGTAATGCACATTAGGCCAATAAGGCACTTCTCTACTTTCCCACTAAGATATAGGCTTCATGATTATTGGACTAACTTTCAGTAGATAACTGGACAACTTCTGATTGACATAATAAATGTTATAGAGATTCACCTCTAAGGTTAGCAAATTAAAAGGTGTAAGATTGTGCTATAAATACATATTGAAATTAATATAGCAACTATTTCAATTATGCTGCATAATATAGAACCCATTTGCTTTTTGATAAGGCAATATGCAGTGTTAGGTATATACTCTAACTTGTTCTACGAACAAAATTTTATTCGAAATATCTCTGAGAACAGAAACAAAATTACACCAATGAAATATGTGTATATATATTTATATAAAAATAATATATTATGCCTTGATAATTATGTACAAGGCAGATATGGGAATGCATATAATAAACTCAATTCCTCATGTATGATTCCTATAAAACCTAGCTAGATTAGTACTTGGATTTTGTGTTCAACAAAACAATCCTAAGCTCAACAAATTAGAGTTAGTGCCAGTTACAAGTCAGCAGGACAGCTCATGACAGAGCAACTGCAGTCAGTGCTTCTCAAGTCAGAGCGGCTCTGTCAGAGTTCCAGTCAGGGCATTACCAGGAGACTTTGATTGAGCATTATTTTGTGATCATGGGTGAGTTAGTTTGGTTGGTATTGTTGTTGATGTTGGGTTCATGGAGAATTGAACTCTTCAAATCGATCGGTGCCTTTTTTGTTCTGTTTAATCGCAGTGGCAACTGTCCTGATATTGAAGAATCTTTAACTGCAATCTCCTTCTAAATATGGAAAGGGAAGAATAATAATCTAATAGAGAAAAGTATTTCATATCCCAATAGAAATATAGTTAAAGTTCCTTAATTATAACCATATAGTTCGGAGGTTATGAAAACAACCTGTCCAATTGTAACCACACTCTCCAGGTGCAAACCTGCCAAATATATACTTGGAACATTTTTTTATTCATTAGAATGAAAATATAATGAGATACTGCAGGGTTACAAAATCTACAGAGGGATTAGATAATACTTCCCATTTCGATTAGGCGGTGATAGATATAGGACCTTGCTTCTCAGTTTATCATAGCAGAATAATCTCCAGAAAAGTAGGATCACAGAGATTAGCAACTTCTGGATAATTGGTTATTTAAAATATAAACTTAGTTTAAAAGCAGTGAATTTGCACCAAAATACTAACAATTTTTTCCTGATGAAGGCTAGAGCATCCAGCCGGTATATTGACAGAGTAAAATTTCAAGGTGATTAATGAGGTCATTGTAACAATTACAGGTCAAGACAAATTACAAGCATCCAACATCTTTCCCCATGAGCAGTATGCACATACCAGGAAGTCAATGCCATTTGAAAAAGTAGCCCAGCTCTATCTTATCACTTGCCTCTTTTTGGAGTTTAAACCAGAAGCCATTGACATCTTCCAAATTAATGTTGGATAGTGGGATATTAATTTCACCAAGAAGCTTGTCCTCTCCAAACCTCTCCCAGTCCCACACACACAGCTGGAGAGTGCATAGACCAATGCAAGACTGCTCAACATAGTACTGCATACAGAAATACAATTTTATATTTTAAATATGAACTACAATTACCTTCTCAAAGGCAAGTCAGGAATCTGTCATTATAGGACCAAACAAAGTTTACAGGTTTATTATTGTTGCTAGTGTTGTTGTTTTAGTGCTGTTGTTTCCTAAACAAATTCTAGGTTTGGTATAAGAAATACATAATTATGGGCCGGGTGGTTGAAAGAAAATGTTGAACGTTAGCAATATATCACAAACAGAGCGTACTTGATAGCAACACAACAATACATTATTACTCCAATAGTGTCATAACAAATTGTGTTTTAAGTTGTAGAGAGTTTGAAAAATAAGGGTAACTAAACTACTCAGCATTCAAAATTTTGACTAACCTGAAAGGTTTGCCTGTACACGGGATTTCTAGTATTCCTTTTAGTTTCAGTCCTTTTCTTGGTGTACTTGTATATTTCAGATATGATTGAAGCTCTGATATAAGGATTTGGGAACTTGTCTTGGTCAGCATGTGCTAACCCTCGTACTTTGTTGATGAAGACTGAAAAGTGTTTATTGATGTGTTGGACACTCACAAGTACTTCTCCAGTTTCAGAATAATCCTTCAACATCGTCTGTAATATATTTTGACAAACTGAGTGATTATGAGGGAACTTGATAAAAAATTACAACAATGAAGTTATATAAGAAAATCATCAACAATAGAATTTTGGATTCACTCGCTAAAAGGATACGCCATCCCATATTGCAGTATGTTTGAGTTCTACTAACATTAACATTCCAATATCACTTAGAATTTGTATTATACAGACAAAGTTCATCCTAAACACTTGAATATTACTTTAACTATGGTCATTAGTTGAATAAGGAATGCTCTTGTGTGTTTGTGATTTTCTTGACAGATAAAATAAAGCAGAAAGAGTTTATGCATGTCTGTAAGCCTAATTATGCAGCACATTAGTAGACAAACTTGGTCTATGTGATATACTCATGAAGTATGCCTACCTGAGATATGGCACCATATCTCAGATGTGATTTAACTAATGAATAAGTTTGAAGAGTGATTTTTTGATAGTTGAGGCAGTCCTTTTGCTATATACTGACACTTTATACCAACATAAACTGATCTATGCCTTCATTTTCAAGAAATGATTGAGAAGAAGTTGATGCATAGAATATTGAACTTTGGGTCCCACTTTATACAATGGTATACAATGGTACAGTACACATACATACTCAGCAGTTTTAGTAGCCTACAAACTATGACACAGCAGTAATTCAGCCATTAGCACATCTTCTCTCTATGGAAATGGCATTTTTACTGGAACTGCTCTAATATGGTAACACAGCTAAGCTGTAGGGGAATTAATGGAAGTCTTTCTCACCTTGGAAATAGGAGAGGAAGCACAAGCCAAATTGTCACAATTCATGCTACCTTGAAGTTTCAGGCCCAATGTTGGTGTTGTTGTTACTGGTGGTGAGCTTGAAGAAGATTGGGATAACTTAGCTAATGGTGAGTTTGTTTCTCTCTCTTCTGATTTTGGTGAAAAATAACTTGTAGGTTTAGTTGGTATTGTTAGTGTGAGAGTGTTGGATGAAGGTTGGGACACTGCAAGGGCTTGGTTAGTTTTGTCTTTTTGCGTTGACTTGTTCATTATTTCAATTGTTAGTGCTGGAGGTTGAGGTGTGGCTAGGGTGTCCTCAATTGATTGGTTGTTATTGATGATAGGTGATGAAGAGGATTCGGGGGAAATGCTCTGTTCCCTATCTGGACTCGATAAATGTGGAATATTTGTTGATGTTATCAATGAATGCCAACATTCTACACACGTTCCAGGTTCCTTCAGCATTGCTTCCCAATGGCCGACTTCCTCTGAATTAGAATCCATTGAGAGGCCTAATTTAAGGCATCCTAGTACACCATCCTTAAAGAGCCTTTTCCGATTCTTCACACAAATGTCCAATGCTCTAGCAGATTTTAGTTCTCCCCAAGTGATATCCTTATAAGTAAATTCTTCCTCCCAAACAGGATTCAACTTGTTCCTTTTCACTTTAGTTTTCCTAAGGCCTTTCCTTGTCTTGTTTGGAAGTAATTGCATCTTGACATAGGAATTGGTACGCCCATTAGGGCCGACTTGGGGTAGATGTTTAGCCTTGTCAATTGTTACATGGAGTGCACCTCTTGTCGTATCAGCAACTGCCTCCGTTGTTGTTGTTGGACTAAACAACAGTTTTACGTGCAACATCCCATGATAAGTAGTGGGTATTTGGAGTTCAGAGGAGTCCTGATTATATGTAAAAATATATTATATAAATTTTAGGAATAATATAAAACAAAAAACAATGACCAACGATAAAGAATTGAGATGTAACTGCTCTGTACCTTGTGGTTTAGTCCATACCATATTCTTTGATTCAAATCCACACTGGACAATGGAATTTTAATCTCTCCAAGAAAATCATCCTTTTCTTTTGGATTAGAGTCCCAAACACTCAACCAAAGTGTGAACAAATGAAAGTCGGACTTCTCAATATGATACTATGCAAAGATAATAAATAAGAATCTTTTTAAAAATGAGAAAAGCAATAGAGAAAGTTGTAATGTAAACTTTTTTAAACCCAGCATATGCAACAATGGGTTTTTTGTGCACCATATTATGTATAATGCATGAGTACTTCTCATTATATTACTTCCATAATCCATTAGATGTTCTTCTGATTGGTTATGCTATAACTGATTCCAAAAAAATTGTTCCAGAATGCAAATACAATTAGATAAAGTTTTGTATGTGAATCAATTCAATGAGCAAAACAAAGCTACAACACAGAACTAAACTCTGCTATGTCAATGACCAAACTTAAAAGAATGGAAATCGATTTTGGCTAGCACATTACACTTTCAACAGCAAAGGGTTACAGGTTGATTTCTGTTATGTAAATGTTGCTATGAAGCTTTTTGGCAGAAGAGCTCGTAATAAAGATACTACCCATCTAGCCAGTTTTGACCATTTTAGCCAGCTTACATGCTAAAGAGGAAGTACTTATAAACAACATTGCACTAAAATGTACTTCCCTATTCTACCACAATCTAAATGTTATAGAGATATTGTTGGCTAATTTTAGCTGGTGCAAACAAAAGTCAAGGATAATTTAAACATTCCTTGAGGACAGGCACATGTTATGGACCAACATGCATAAGAAACAGGAAGTTAAAAAAATTTCCCCCGTCAAATTTTAGCTGGTCAAATTTGGCTATAAAACAGTTAACCAATACTTATTGAGTATCAAGGTGTTTGCTTACGCATCGAAGAACAAAGATGAATTTTGATTTCTTTAGCAACAAACCACACACACGTGTATATCATTGATTGATAAAGACCTTTTTTGGTGACTTGGCATTTAGCCTTGTTGGCCAGTCAACAACAGTTGATAATGGCCTGCATATGGTCCAATTATTAATTATTTGTTGTTGCTTGCATTCGATTCACATTGTTAACATTCGTTGATTATGTCACGTAAAGCTCTGCAAACCACATATTTCTCTTCTCTATACCCATTTGTATATTGAATTCATGAAAATTGTATTGCTCTAAATACCCCTGCTATATATTTCTCTGTACTCATTTGTACATTGAATTCATGAAAATTCTATTGCTCTAAATACTCCTGCTATATATGAAGTCCATGTAACTCATTGCTGGTCATTTTCTTATGAAGCAGTTCCTGATTGGGATGTACATAATATAGTGAGTATTATTGAAGGATATATTGATTGGAAATTGGTTTGATCATTGGTGCATTCAAAAGTAGTGCTATATAAAAGTAAATTAAATAACCAACCTTAAAGGATTCCAGGAATGAAGTAATAGTAAACTTGTTCTTACTATATGCTTTACTCATTTGGAAGCATTTGTTATCCTTAGACAATAGACTGATCAAGATGTAAGGGTCAGAAGCTTCCAGGCCTTTGGCAATATCAACAAATACTTCCAGGTAGTCATACACATAGATACATGTTAATCGAAATTCTCCAAGACCATCCACATGATCTGCTGAACTTCTCTAAAGAGACATCCACAAATCATCGATAAATTCAAACAAAAGTATTCAAACAATTCGTTTTTATTGATATATTAATTATAACTATATTAATGGACTTTTGTGAAACTGAAGAATGAAATATTTTAAATGATCCATAGCATAAAGGTATAATGCACATGAGAAAATTTCAAATACTTATTTGTGTTCAGGCCTTTCCCACTGTTGGTCCGAGAATGATCTTGTGTGTTTGTGATTTTGTTGACAGATAATTATTATAAGCAGAAAGAGTTTAAGCACGTCTATAAGCCTAATTATGCAGAGCATTAGTAGACAAACTTGGTCTATGTGATATACTCATAATTATGGCACCATATCTCAGATGTGATTTAACTAATTAATAAGTTTGAAGAGGGATCTTTTGATAGTTGAGGCAGTCCTTTTGCTTCATACTGACATTTTATACCAACATAAACTGATCTATGCCTTCATTTTCAAGAAATGATTGAGAAGAAGTTGATGCATTGAATATTAGACTTTGGGTCCCACTTTATACAATTGTACAGTACACATACATACTCAGCAGTTTTACTAGCCTACAAACTACAGCCATTAGCACATCTTCTCTCTAATGGAAATGGCATTTTTACTGATATGGCTCTAATATGGTAACACTGCTATGCTGCAGGGGAATTAATGGAAGTCTTTCTCACCATGGAAATAGGAGAGGAAGCACAAGCCAAACTGTCACAATTCATGCTGCCTTGAATTTTCAGGCCTAATGTTGGTGTTGTTGGTATAGGTGGTGAGCTTGAAGAAGATTGGGATAACTTAGCTAATGGTGGGTTTGTTTCTCTCTCTTCTGATTTTTGTGAAAAATAACTTGTTGGTTTAGTTGGTATTGTTAGTTTGGGAGTGTTGGATGAAGGTTGGGACAATGCAAGGGCTTGGTTAGTTTTGTCTTTTTGCGTTGACTTGTTCATTGTTTCAATTGTTGGTGCTGGAGGTTGAGGGTTAGCTTGGGTGCCCTCAATTGGTTGGTTGTTTGCATTTTTATTGATGAGAGGTGATGAAGAGGATTCGGGGGAAATGCTCTGTTCCCTATCTGGACTTGATAAATGTGGAATATTTGTTGATGTTATCAATGAATGCCAACATTCTACACACGTTCCAGGTTCCTTCAGCATTGCTTCCCAATGGCCGACTTCCTCTGAATTAGAATCCATTGAGAGGCCTAATTTAAGGCATCCTAGTACACCATCCTTAAAGAGCCTTTTCCGATTCTTCACACAAATGTCCAATGCTCTAGCAGATTTTAGTTCTCCCCAAGTGATATCCTTATAAGTAAATTCTTCCTCCCAAACAGGATTCAACTTGTTCCTTTTCACTTTAGTTTTCCTAAGACCTTTCCTTGTCTTGTTTGGAAGTATTTGCATCCTGACATAGGAATTGGTACGCCCATTAGGGCCGACTTGGGGTAGATGTTTAGCTTTGTCAATTGTTACATGGAGTGCACCTCTTGTCGTATCAGCAACTGCCTCCGTTGTTGTTGTTGGACTAAACAGCAGTTTTACATGCAACATCCCATGATAAGGAGTGGGTATTTGGAGTTCAGAGGAATCCTGATATATGTAAAAAATATATTATATAAATTAGGAATAATAGACCAATGATAAAAATTGAGATGTAACTGCTCTGTACCTTGTGGTTTAGTCCATACCATATTCTTTGATTCAAATCCACACTGGACAATGGAATTTTAATCTCTCCAAGAAAATCATCCTTCCCTTTTGGATTAGAGTCCCAAACACTCAACCAAAGTGTGAACAAATGAAAGTCGGACTTCTCAATATGATACTATGCAAAGATAATAAATAACAATCTTTTTAAAAATGAGAAAATAAATAGTTAGCAATAGATAGAGAAAGTTGTAATGTAAACTTTTTTAAACCCAGCATATGCAACAATTGTTTTTTTTGTGCACCATATGTATAATGCATGAGTACTTCTCATTATATTACCATTAGATGTTCTTCTGATTGGTTATAATTATAGCTATAACTGATTCCAGAAAAAGTTGTTCCAGAATGTAGATAAAGTTTGGTATGTGAATCAATTCAACTGAGCAAACCAAAGCTACACAGAACTAAACTTTGCTATGTCCATGACCAAATTTAAAAGAATGGAAATCCATTTTGGCTAGCACATTAGACTTTCCACAGCAAAGGGTTAGCTACAGGTTGATTTCTGTTATGTAAATGTTGCTATGAAGCTTTTTGGCAGAAGGGCTCGTAATAAAGATACTACCCATCTAGCCAGTTTTGATCATTTTCCATCTAAGCCAGCTTACATGCTAAAGAGGAAATAAATTTACTACCTTATGGACAACATTGCACTAAAATGTACTTCCCTATTCTACCACAATCTAAATGGTATAGACATGTTGTTGGCTAATTTTAGCTGATGCAAACAAAAGTCTAGGATAATTTAAACATTCCTTGAGGACAGGCACATGTTATGGACCAACATGCATAAGAAACAGGAAGTTAAAATGTTTTTCCCCCGTCAAATTTTAGCTGGTCAAATTTGGCTATAAAACAGTTAACCAATACTTATTGAGTATCAAGGTGTTTGCTTACGCATCAAAGAACAAAGATGAATTTTGATTTCTTAGCAACAAACCACCCACTTGTGTATATCATTGATCGATTAAGACCTTTTTTGGTGACTTGGCATTTAGCCTTGTTGGCCAGTCAACAACAGTTGATAATGGCCTGCATATGGTCCAATTATTAATTATTTGTTGTTGCTTGCATTCGATTCACATTGTTAACATTCGTTGATTATGTCACGTAAAGCTCTGCAAACCACATATTTCTCTTCTCTATATATACCCATTTGTACATTGAATTCATGAAAATTGTAGTGCTCTAAATACTCTTGCTGTATATTTCTCTGTACTCATTTGTACATTGAATTCATGAAAATTCTATTGCTCTAAATACTCCTGCTATATATGAATTCCATGTAACTCATTGCTGGTCATTTTCTTATGAAGCAGTTCCTGATTGGGATGTACATAATATAGTGAGTATATTATGGAAGGATATATTGATTGGAAATTGGTATGATCATTGGTGCATTCAAAAGTAGTGCTATATAAAAGTAAATTAAATAACCAACCTTAAAGGATTCCAGGAATGAAGTAATAGTAAACTTGTTCTTACTATATGTTTTACTCATTTGGAAGCATTTGTTATCCTTAGACAATAGACTGATCAAGATGTAAGGGTCAGAAGCTGCCAGGCCTTTGGCGATATCAACAAATACTTCCAGGTAGTCATACACATAGATACATGTTAATCGAAATTCTCCAAGATCATCCACATGATCTGCTGAAATTCTCTAAAGAGACATCCACAAAACATCGATAAATTCAAACAAAAGTATTCAAACAACTAGTTTTTATTAATATATTAATTATAACTATATTAATGGCCTTTTGTGAAACTGGAGAATGAAATGTTATAAATGATCCATAGCGTAAAGGTATAATGCACATGAGAAAATTTCAAATACTTATTTGTGTTCAGGCCTTTCCCACTGTTGGTCTGACCAACTTAAAGGATCTATCGCATACTGTTACATATTATATTCCTAAGCTGAAAAATAATTTCAAAAAAAAATTCTAATGAGCTAACTCTAGTTGCAAAAAGCTTTCTTGCTTGGCTTCTTCTAAATAGGCAACATATTTGGTTACCAGCAACTGCTGCTTAACCGCCATAAGCTTCGATCTCTACACCAACAGAGAACTGCTTCCACCCCTGCCACTTTTCTCTATGGTGGCTACAACACAAGAATTACATTCACTCTAGCAACACCAAAATATAATAAAATTATGCAAATGCAGTGTGCTTTACCACAAACTAATCAAACATAACCAAACTACTGTGAAGTCATTTGCTTCTTAACTGTATTAGTTATACACTTTTTCTAGAAATAATAAAATTTTAGACATAAAACTGTGCACGTGTTTCTCAAGATTAATGGTGAAAAGGTGGAAAATGCAGGGTGGGATGTTCTATCCATTACTACTACCTAAGTCACATATAATTCAAAACTTCCTGATGAAGACTAGAGCATCTAGTCGAAACGTCGAGAGAATACAATTTCATGTTGATTGTTGAGAAGGTTATTGTAATGTTGTTATGTCCTGAGAGTTCATTGAGTACAAAACTAGTGCATATAGATGTCACACATTTTGGCAAAATACAATAAGATTCAGAAGATTTCAAACAAGGCAAGTTAATAAATGGTCTTAAAAATAGTACACCTATGATGCTTCTGCAAATAGAGAGCGATTCAGATAATATCCTGATTCTAGTAGGTTTTGACAAATTGTGTGTACTACATCACATGTCAACAAAGCAGTCAGCAATAAGTACATTCAAGTACCTCTTCCATGCTAAGAGGAGAGTGTTCTGCCATTTCAAACTCCTCTGGCTTGATATCTACATCCCTATTGCAAAATACAAAAAATACAGTGATTATTGTCAAAATCTTCAACAGATTGGCCACCATAATCATGTATAAAACAAATATAGACATAGTTGGCAAAATAATGTGCAAAAATATCTGCACAATCCAGTTCACTGCACTATCATAATCATGATATTGGTTTGACTGTGGGAGCAAGCAAAATGAATGTTTGACCATCACAACTATCTTCATCAATGTTTTCTTGTAGACTCTTTCTACTGTTTTGGCCGTCAACTGCAGATAAAAACTAGACAACAACACCTTAGAATCACTTTAACTTCCTTGATTCTTGAGAAAGGAAATGCATGAATTCAAATCAACATCCACTACACTAGACATGTACAGCGCATAGGTATACTACTTGCAGCTACTAGTAAACATTACGTTACAATAGTTGCGGCTCATTCCTCATATATATGAAAAGAAAATGGCAAACTTTGGAAAAAGAGATTTCGTTTCGGAGACAAAACTTTAAGGAAGTTTTCCCTTTCAAATTTTATAAAACCTGAAACCACCATTTCGTAGATTGGTGTAATTTACAAATTCAGCCAGCAGATATCGAACAAGATTTTTTTATTGATGCATTTGTTATCAGTCTCCAACAATGCAGTTGTGAGTAGCAAAAACTTGTTGCTTTTTAAAAGCATGAATGTGTTGCACCCCAGCAGCTGTGTCTGTGGAAATGCAAAACTGCATTCTATCTACAAAGATATGTTCTATAACTTATAAAGTACTAACTCTGTGTACCTTTGAAGTCACAGGAGGGAAGTCATATGACTATATACCATGCATCATGTTGTATTATGTTCGCAGTTACTCAAGGTTATCTTACAGGCCCATGCTGCTGAACCCAGCACTGTGCCTAGAGTACTAACTCAGCAATCTACAGGAATTTCTTTTAGTTGCCACAATATATAGACTTCAATTAGCCAAGAGACCCACAGTAAATTCTGAATGTACTGCTAGAAAGAACACATCACTTTAAACCATGTTCATCTCTCATCACCAACTCACCAAAATCTGACTCCATTTTTCTTCTTGTTACTCACAACTTGATCATTCCTGAGCACACCTTCTGGTTTATCTTCCTCCTTAGTTAAAACAGCTTCCATTGCAGCAGAATTTATTGAATATTTGAACAGATTCACAACACCTTTTCACTACTCGAGCGTTCGCTTGGGTATATAGCGTTGCGTCTGATTGCAGACGTATAGTCCGCATGCGCGGCGTGTGTGACGTAACTTCACCATTACGCAGATCCCCACCGCAACTAATGATTGGATAAACTTCCCACTCGACCCCTCTCAGCTGATAGTCACCTTGTTTCAGGACTTTTGTCACCAAGCCCTGAAGAGGAGACAGTTGTATTTTTTAAACTTTTTTTTAACTGGTGGTTACAAATTTAGAGCTCTGTAGATTCTTCAAACTTCATGGTATGGACTTGATATACAGCTGAAAAGATAGGTCGCTCTGTGTGCTCTCTTTTGATACCAAAATATGTTTCATAGGATAATTATAGGCAAGTTACTAGACCCTAAAGTTAAAGTGGAGGGACCTCAACAACCTGCATCCCAAAGTCCCCATGAAAATGCAGCCGTCGCCCCTATGTCCATTTGTCTATGCATCTTCTCCACCATTGAGCTGCAGCACTCTGCTGCCCCTCCCACAGCAACTCCTGCACCATTAACAAAATCCCTGTTTCTGCAACTGTGACCTTTTAGATCGCTACTTGGATATCTGCTCTGTTCTTCCATTGTCCTAGCTCATACGCTTGAATCTGCTTAAAGAGAGCTACTGATTTAGTTGTTATTCTGCTATCACTTGAACTTATTAACTATAGTATTTCAATCGATTGGCAAAATTATCCCACTGCTGCTAAGGCCTTGACAGAGTTTTTAGGCATGGTAAATTTTTACCACAGATTTGCGCCCCATGCCACTGCCCTCATGGGTCTACACATAGCATGTCCCATACGCAAGGTCCGGACTTTTGGTGGACCGCACAAATGCAGTCAGCATTTGACATAATTCTTGGCCTATGCAACCCTACTTGTCCATCCAAGCACCTCTGCCACCACGTGGCTCATCGTGCGCATCTGACTTGGCAATTGGAGGAGTGCTTGAACAGTTCCTGGATGGTAGCTGGAAACCACTAGCTTTCTACTCCAGGAAGCTGGATAGAGCAAGAAAAATTACAGCACCTTCAATCATGAACTCCTAGCAATGTATACTGCAGTCAAGCACTTTAGTTATTAGGTGGAAGGACGGCAGTTTCACATCAACTCTGATCACAAACCACTCTCTTTTGCCTTTGTCAGCAGCTCTGAATGCTGGACTCCAAGGCAAGAATGGCATGTCGCCTTTATAGCTGAATATACCACAGACATGCGACACATTCATGGCAGAGACAATGCAGTCGCCGATGCTCTCTCACGTGTAGAGCTTAGTGTGAGTCCTGTGTGCATGGCTGCAGGTCTACAAGATCTTGAACTACTTGGCTTGGCATGGGAACAACAGGAGTGGCTGGAATCCAAGCATAGTGCATAACTATTACCTGATTGATCCTTACTGATGTACTGATCCCAGGTGCAAACAATACCTTGCTGTGCGACACCTCCATAGGGTTTTCATGACCCATTGTTCCCCCTGTTTGGCAATGAGCTGTCTTTGATGCCATCCATGCCATGATGGCCTACCACACCTGAGCATTAAAAACAACGAGGAAGATGGAGGCAGCACATTTTGAGTGGAATGGCATAAACAAGCAGGTGTGTATCTGGGCCAAAACATGCATGTGCTGCCAGAATGCTAAGGTAGAATGACATGTGACTGCCCCGCTAGAACATGGAACAGACCGCCGCTTCCAAGAAATCACATTGATATTTTGGGACCACTGCTCATTTCACAACGTAATACCTACCGCTTCACCATCAATCGCTACATATGATGGCCAGAAGCTGTCTGATTACAGCTGCCTCATGTGCCCATACCCTCCTTTCTAAACATATTGCACGGTTTGGAGTACCAACAGATACCACTTCTGATAGAGGGGCGCAATTCACCTCAGCCTTGTGGATAGCCCTGAGTACACTACTTGGGGCACAACTGCATCGCACAACTGCCTATCATCCACAGGCAAGTAGTATTGTTGAACAGTTTCATAGGCAGTTAAAAGCAGCACTAAATGCCCGTCTGATAGGGCCTTATTGGTCGGATGAACTTTTATTAGTCTTTTCTTGGCATCCGCTCAGCTCCCAAGGAAGACCTTAGATGTGTTCCTTCTGAACTTGCCTATGGCACAACGGTTCACCTACCAGGGGAGTTCTTTGGAGCTGGAACATCACCTACTGAACCAAATGTGTCTGATCTGCTTACACACCTGTGCACCACCATGGCTGGACTGAGACCGAAAGAGACGCCATCACAGACAACAAACTGCCCACATGCCTGTCGACTTGAGAGCTGAACATTTATATTTGTCCGATATGATGCACATCACACACCCCTGCAGTGTACCAACGATGGACCATTTAGAGTCCTTGAGAGGGCTGCTAAGTACTTTACTTTGGACCTAAATGGCCCATGTGACTGACACAGTATCAGTTGATCACCTCAAACCTGCATTTTTGGACATTGATTCTCTACATGAAGGTACAGGATCTCAGCATTCAGATAGACTACAAAAATCAGTGACTCTACCACCTCAGTGGCGGTTTCAGAAGGGATCGACTGGTCTCGTTCGAGGCCCCCTTTTCTCTAATCTCCCAAACTCCAACTAAACAACAAATCTGCAATGTTTTTTTGCCTTTTCTTGCTTTTTGCTTTTTCTTTTGGCTAGCTATGTTTCCTCTGCTAGCTGGCTGACCCACAGTCTGTGAAGCCACACCCCAAGTGTGGGAAATGTAGGGGTGTGGCTGCACCAGACTAAACCTTATACCTTTATCCTCGTTCCAAATGTTTAGCACCTGGTTCATTACCTCCCAGAGGGATTTACTGTCGACTCCTGTCACCCACCAAATATCTTACTCATTGCTCAGTCGGCTTTTTTTAAAGCCACCCCTGACCCCCCTACAGCTAAGTAAATTGATCTAAACTGAGCAGTGATTGAGAATATTATGCAAAGATTGCTAACTTAGTAGTAGTACTAGCTAGCTATAGTACTTGCAGCTAGCCACTACTGCTAGCTAGTAGAGTCAATTTAAATAGTAATTTCCACATTTAATGCATAGGATGCATAGGAAACAAAAAAAGACCAACAAGAACACCACTTTTCCATCTCAAGCTGTGGTATATACCTGTCACTCTTCCTGGGTATCCTGCTTCAGTCCATTGTGTCTCCTCCTAGCCCTCCGTGTCTGCGATTCTCACCCAGCCTCTGTGTCTGTCACAGAGCACTCTCTATCTGTGTCTCCCACCCAGCCCTCTCTGTGTATGTCTCCCACCTAGCCCTCTCTGTGGGTGTCTCCCACCCATCCCTCTCTGTGTGTCTCTCCCACCAAGCCCTCTCTGTGGGTCACCCAGACCTCTATGTGTGTCTCTCCCACCCAGCCCTCTATGTGTGTGTCTCCCACCCATCCCTCTCTGTGTGACTGTAGCTGTTTGGCTTCTCAGTATGTGCCAGGAATTATATATATATGGCTATACTTGCTTGTAATAAGAGCAATACAAACTGGATGTAGAAATCTAACATGCTGGGTTGCTATCAGGTATCAGATTTCCAGTGTGTGTCTCCCACCTATATAGCCCTATCTGTGTGTCTCTCCCACCCAGCCCTCTGTATGTGTGTGTGTCTCCCACCCAGCCCTCCGGCTCTGTCTGTATCTCCCCCTTCTACTGTCTGTTCTGTTCTTTGCATACTCTTAGATAGCTGTTAGTGCTCTGAGTCTAGCTGAGTGTTCTGTCTTCATTGCTACTTCTAAAACTTTGACTACATTATTGGAGATTAATTGTGTTACCTTTCAAAACTCGTCAACGATACATTACAATAGCCATTGCATAAAAACAGAGTTAATTGATTATACAAGTTAATCATTTTTTATATTTTATGTTGCAAATTCAGTATGCTATGGATTATATTAAAACATCATAAACAGTTTAAGTGTGCTTTAAGATTTCTGGTTTTAAAGGCAATGTTTCAAACAAAATACTTCGGTTTAATCAGGGCAAATGTAATATTTTGATTATTAATTCTGCACGAAGAAAAAACAAAAATGACAAAACATAAACAAAATAATAACAAAAAAGATTTTATAATGATATATAGACATGTGCAAATGGTGAGCTCAAGCTTCTTCGATGACATTGACAGTTACACATGATAATGTGCCCTAGATCTTGGTGTGTAAATAAGGGAAACTCAAGTGAGCTTGTTAGTCAGCTTTTGCATGTCCTATTGCAACCTTATTATTATTAAATCTTAACCCCATCCATTCTCAATATTCTACTTTGGCCCCTGTAACCACCAACACCAAATTTTGTGGAAACAGACTTCAGTGATGAAAATGGAAGGAATTCCTAGTTGAACAAGTGCTGCACATTCTACTTACATTTAAAGGACGGTGCCCCAATAGATATGTCGGTTGGATCTACCCATTATCATATCTCAGCTCTCATATATTTGCACATGAAACTATACCCATCACTATCTCTCTGATATGTTACTCTGTTGATATATATTCTGAGCATGAAGTCATTAATTACATGCATTCCCTGGGAAATGCATTGCCAGTAAAAAGCCATTGCCCTGTATTCTTCTTTCACTTTCCTGTTTGAAGACCAAACACTCTGTTGGAGAGTAAAATATAAAATTAATCAAAAGATAAATCTTCAGTATTTTATACAGCTGAGGATCACAACATAAGTGTATAGAATATAAAAGCATCTTTACTGGAGTATGGGTTGCACTGCAGTATAGACCCAGTGCAATAGCATCAGGTTTGATACTGGTGCTTTAGTTATCCTTTCTATTTTCCTGATTATGCTGGAGAGAGAGTTGATGAAAGAGGGCAATGAAAATGGCCTATATGAACTAAGTTGAGAAGACAATACTGATGCTTGGCCTGCTGCAGCATAGCTTCATCCATGGAATGTAGCTATTCTTCTATTATCTCCTAGTCTTTACACAGAAAACAATTACACAACTACAAAAGTATGAAGTGCTATCAGCGATTTATATGTGATTGGGTGAGAGTAATCTGTGCATATGACTAGAGAGTCAAGGTTGGGTAGGAGGGGTGAAACCACTTCATCTATGTATAGCAAAGTATTACGGAAAGGTATCAATCAATTATTACCAGAAGTTACCTGTATGCTCACTTAGTCTATCAGTACACATGAGCACAAACAATGCAAACTCTGCTGGTTCCGTCATATTTCTTTTATAATCAAAACTATACAGGTTAACTTGTCAGCAAAGAAAGTTGCTCCAGGGAAGAGGGGTTGGGTATGCTTCACTATTATTTGATATTTAAGGTAGCTAGGGTATTTCATTAGTAACCTTGCCACATTGCGTAATTTGACAGCTATCGTTGCCAATGCAAAATATGCAAGAGCAAGTATACCCCTAAACAACAAGGCCTATGATGCCATGTGCCATACCATTTCTGATATAGGTGGCTTCTCATAACATATGCCCCACAAAAACTTCATTGATTTGTCCTTCAATAATGCCTAAGCAATCTCATGAAAATCTATAAGCTTGTTTTTTTTTGGCATGATGCCACTAATAAACAAACAGCCACACAAACAAACCATGGTTAA
This sequence comes from Cladorhizidae sp. MBARI D1340-BT2, assembly GCA_028752905.1. Lineage (NCBI taxonomy): Eukaryota > Metazoa > Porifera > Demospongiae > Poecilosclerida > Cladorhizidae > Cladorhizidae sp. MBARI D1340-BT2. The sequence continues at coordinate 31,335,674 of JAQNBH010000017.1, forward strand.
AACATTACCTTCTTGGTAGATGAATAAAAGATAGTGTGGAAATAGAGTTTACATATATATGTGCACTACAATCTAAATACAATTAAATAAAAGGTGGTAAATAGATGGTCAAGAATTGCAGTAGAACATTGTGCTACTTATGAGAACCAAAGATTGATGAGAGCTGCAGTGTTTCTTCTTTGTAGTGATAGAGTAATGCATTGGTGAAGATCTTTTCCATGGCCAGTGATCCCCTCGTGAGTCCTGTATGTGCTATAAGTTTTATGACCACTGGAATAATAAAATTACGAAGGATAAGGGAGTAGTGAAGGTCTCCCTAAGAGGTATGCTTAACTCCAATAACAGAATCTGACTTGTTATAAACACCATCCTGCTGGGATTCCCAGTAGGAGAGCAGGTTGGTTACCCGGTGTACACATGGTCCTGTCCAACGGAATTCTAATTTTCATAGAGTCAGAGTTAATATGTTGTTGTTTTTGTCTTTTTTAAAAGGTTACTTCAGTGTTTCTTGTAAGCAAGTGGGAGTGGTAGTACACCCCTATTTGACATCCTCTAAGTCACCATCCACTCAGTTCATGAAGCACAGCCTTCCCTCAGACCCTTTTCTGGATACATCCTCTGCACAAGGGAGGGAACAAATAAAACCTTTCAAAATCAAGGATTAATCAGACCTTTATAAAAAAAAGCTATGAGCCTACAGTGAGATCTTCATAGACAAACAAGCTAAAACATAATAAACATAGAGAAGATCCCCTACTTCCTAAGCTTATATCATAGTGGGCAAGTAGAGAAGTGCCTTAATGGCCCATAACTACAGTGCTATTACTCCTCAATGCATTCCCACTAACTGTTTTGTTTCTGATGTAGGCTAGCCAAACATCTAGCCGAAACAGTCATTGTTAGAGAAGCTTCCTTAGGCATAGGTGAAGTTTCATTTCGGCTTAACCACTCACTTCATCATCACGTCATTCGAGCATGCACATGTTTGCTAAAATAGAAATTATAATCAGGGACAAAGTTCTAAGATGGAAATGATCATTAAGATCAATATTGAGCTGGTACTTCTTGAAAACTAGCTACTTCTCCATAATCCAATCTGATGATATCAATAATTTACCGATCAGTGTATAGTGTTATCTTTGAGTAGGACAATACTTAGAGGAATGAACTCTCTGTTGACAATTTAGATATGACATTAGCTCTAGGGAAACTAACAGCTAGCATTCTATTAGTGCTAGCAACCTAGCACATGGTTGTCACAAAGAACAAAGTAAATTACGACTCACAATCTGAGCAATTGTTGGGCAGTAGATAGTGTAGCTTTTAGTTGGCTACCTAACATTGAGTAACTAGATCATCTTAGCATCTGTGTTAGCTCTGCCTCTTAGAATAGCTGGATGCAACAAGAAGATTGTGTTGGTTACCACTCTCATCTAGGCACTGATTATAAATCTTGCAGGCAGAAGAAAGGGTGCAGCACTAATATGCACTAAATTGCCTACAAGCTAGATTTGCTATTCGCTGATTAAAAATACCACATCAACGCTAGGGCAAGAAGTTAAAGCTTAGAAGTACTACTATCTGTAGTCACTAGCTACCTAGCTAGCAATTTCTTTTCTGTATAGCTCAAATGTTTTTATGGAAAACTTATTTAAAAGGCTGCTTTTCAGGTGTAGAAATGCTTAGGCCATCAGTTATCCTCTGGAATATGCTGTTACTGAATCTCAGTGATCTGGTATAATAAATGTGTGTGTGTGTGTGTAAAATAACAATATTACCTTGAATTAATAATCTTTGTATCTTTAATAGTCCTAATGACGCTTAAGAGGAGAGAATGAATTATACTTTAGCTCAATCTACCAAAATAATCTAGCTAACTACATATTTGAGTGTTCAAAATAAATTATAATTTTTTATATACTCATTGCTAGCTAGCGCTTGGCATCATCCACAAGCGAGAAACTTCCTTAGACTCAGGTAAACTTCTACACTCCATCTGTCCATGTTTCTACAAGGGAAGGAGAACCATAAAAGTATGCCATTTACTAAACCTTAAAGATGGCCTTTGAGATCTAGAAGCTTGAAATGGACACTAAAGCCTGACACACTATGTACAATGGAGTGCTTGAGATAGATGAGAGAAAGCTATAGCATTGAGTTAGGCATGATCGAAAGAAAGAAATCTTCAGATTAACTATATACTAAGTTTCAAAGCGCCCACAGCTCAGTAACTTGAGTTAGCAACTTACTTTGTCATGGTTTTCAAAACAGCTCTTGACTAGAGAGTGCTGTGAGAAAGCTATAGCTACAAATCACAGCTCTATTAGCAGTTGCACTGGTCATGTCTAGAACAAAGAAAGGAATTCTACAAATATACTGATGAAAAAATACCGCTACACCACTCTCCGAAGCCTACAAATTTGGGAGTGCTTGAACAGCAGCCCAGTGTAAACCTCAACAGAAGCATGGGGTAGACTATCTGAGATCAGGGCTTACATGGCCTTCTTGCATTGGCCATCCTCTGTGCCCTATGTGCACATCTGGCATTGGACTCTCACAAAGACTCTGGGCTCACCTTGCTATGGCAAAGACTAAGCCAGCCCTCTGCCAAATCAACTCCCAACCATAGACGGAGAAAATCACCCAGCTATCCACCTCCTTATCTGAGCCTTGATGGTTCTCTCTCTGTCATGCCAATGGCAATGGTTACCCCTCTCTGGATTGAAAAGTATGCACTGAGGTAACATAAAAAAATTTATCCTTGGTTCCAGGGCATAGGGTCTGCAATGATGGCCCTGAAGATTTCACCTACAAGGCTGGCCCAAGCACCACTGGCAGATTTTGGGACATGGTGGAGTGTTATAGATCTTGTCCCCAGAATAACCATAAGGAGTTAGACAAAATGGGGACTGTTTGTCAGGTGCCATGTGGCAAGCTAACAAGACAATATTGGAGGAATCAAATCCAGGAGCAAGGGAAGAAGTGGGAATGGAGTTATTTTTGGAGGAAGACTGAAGGCCAGAAACATAAGCCAGGCGCAGCAATATCAAGTTTTCCATCCAACTCCACTGTGAGGGCTCGTTTCGCTCACCAATCACATAAGTATTGTCCTACTCCAAGCATGGCTGCAGGCTTAACACTATACACGATCTGTAAATTATTGATGTCTTCAGACTGGATTGCAATATGGAGAAGTAGCTAAGAGTAGTGTATTCCTCAAAGTTTTCAAGGAGTATCAGCTTAATATTGACCATAGGGATCATTTCCATTTTAGAACTTGTCCATGATGATTATTTCTTTTTTAGCAATCGTGTTCATAGCTAGGGTTGGTTGATGAATAGAGTGGCTAAGTCAGATGGAAACTTTACCTGAACCTAAGGAAGCTTCTTTTTGCAGGCTGCTGTGCTTCTCACACGATTTTTTAACTCTGTTTTTCGAAACCTCAGTTCTCTTTGCTCTGCTGTTTCAGAAGCAGGCTTTGACTTTTCTCTCTCTCCTTTTCTGAAGTTTATTTTCTTTATCCAGTCTAGTAAATCATATAGATAGGGTTTCCTGATGAACGGCTAGCATCTGGTCGAAACATCGAGAAAGTACACTTTCTTGAGAAGGTTATTGTAAAGATATAATTATTATAGCGGTTCTAAGATTGGGAATCTGCTGCTGTGCATGTGTAGTATGCGCATGCGCACAAGAATCCGCATAAGTCCAAATTTCCAAATCTAAATGGCACTCAGTCTGCATGTAAACCAGCACATGTGGATATCTCCCTCCGGCAGTGATCCCTCGCTCACACCATTGATCTGGCTTCCTTTGACAAACTTTTGGATATAGCACAGGACTCGTGATCTAGGGCCTTGGCTCTCTCCACCTCCATTGTGAGACACTTCCAAACTGATAGATATGACATTATAAATTCATGAGGAGTCATGCATCAGAAGTGAGAGTGGTCAAATACAGGAAGGGGAGGGGTTATACATAGGCACAGGGTAATAGGAAAGCCAGATTTTTAAAGACTGCACGTGACCCTATTTTACATTATTTTTTACATAATATTTTATGAGTGCAGAAATGTCCTAGCAAACAATGTCTATGTTGTAGTATTGGTGTTGACAAGCATTGTGGTCAATGGTGGGTTGCTTAGTTTACCCTAGATAGAAATAAACCCGTAAATATGACCGTTATTAAAACATAATTAAACACCATCCCAGATTGTAAATTAGAGTTAATCTTATCAATATCCGAGATATCCCCTTAGGCCCCATTATTTCTAATAATCCTTTTATCAATCACCCGATAAGTAACTAAATGCCCCAAATTTAACAAATTAAAAGTCAAAAAATGATTTATAACATAATTAAACTGTCAACTCGAATTAAAAAAAGTATAAACGACATAATTTAAATACAACCCTCCCTTCTCAACTAAGCCGCGATCATATACCACAAGAGCCAATAATGCCCCTAACAAACTTAATAATAAAGGCGCCATTTTAACATAACTAGGTATTATTGGAGAAATAATATTGGATACTATTAACTCTTTTCCCAAATACCCCACAAATATACTTCCAAAGGCCAATAAAAGTAAAGGAAAAACAATTTGACTCATGCACTTTTATAAATACCTCCTTTGTTAAATAAATTAACCTTATGGAATAAAACGCAGTTAATAAAACAGAAAAACTACCCAATCAATAAGCAAAAACCATACAATGCTTCTCATACACTAACTCCAATATCAAATCTTTTGAATAAAACCCTGTTAAATAAGGGAACCCTATTAATGATAGCGATAAGGATCTGATTAAAATCATAACATAAGAAAAGGGAAGAGATTTTATCACTGCCCCCCCATTTTTACGCATATCCTGATCATCACTAATGGCATGTATAACAGAGCCAACGCTTAAAAAAAATAAAGTCTTAAAAAAAGTATGATTCACCAAATGAAATAAACTTACATAATAACTCAATAAACCACATATCATTACCATGTAACCTAATTACACATATAACCTAATTACAAGTAGAATAAGTAATTACTTTTTTCATGAACTATCCCCACACTAGCCGCAAAAAGAGCTGTTAAAGCCCCACAAACAATAATATAATTAGGCCTTTGATTTCAGTACCTTTTTTTGGCAGAATATGGATAGATTACTGGATAGATTACTGGAGATTACAACAGATAATGTGAATATGTAAGCACATACTCACTACTTGCTCTATACTCAACTCAACATTATGCAAATAAATGGTACAACACGAAGATACATTTTGATGAAAACGTTGGGTTTGCTGAATCGTTTTGTTAAAATTTCCAGCCATTCATCCAGAGAACACAAAACAGTATCAAACAATACAACACACACACACACAAACAACAACAAAGAGAGTCAACTGTGACAGCAGAGTGAAGGTCGTGGTAGAGCTTGTTGAGCATGTAGTACTAGTCCAAGCTGTGTAACTAGGTAACTAGCCAGCTAGTACCCACCAAGTACCTGGGTTAATCTATTTTGCTCAGATTGGTACTTGTGAGTAGCATAACTAATTCTAATAATATTATGTAGTGAGTATTCTAATTTAGAACTTTCTAGATTAGGTTTAAAGGTAACTGCTTAACCTTTACTGTGACAGATGTATAGGTGATGTCATTCTGTAAGTATAAGCTAGGTGTATTTACGTATCTTTACCTTATTAGGAATTGAGCTGGTGTGTGTGATCTGCATACTGAATTCAGACAAGAACTTTTCTACACTTCAATTTATCATAGTCAGTTAGTGTTTGTTTTTAAACAAATTATATTGGCCCAATCGCTTGAGTGTGTTCTACATTGATAGCAGACTGTGAGTGTGAGAGCAAGCTTCTCAAAGGATTTATTATTTTTTCCTCAGATACAAAAGTTGTTATGGCTAGCAAGAAGCAAACTTATTCAGATGCTTTTCTTTGCTATTTGCCCTTGAAGAGCGAAGACCGACCACAGTGTGTTATCTGCACCAAGATTCTGATCAGTGAAAGCCTGAAGCCATCAAAACTTGCAAACCATCTGCTGAAATGTCATCCTGACCTCCACAACAAAGACCTAGCCTACTTCGAACACAGGGCAAAGCAGTTGAAGTTATTCAATTTGGAAAGACTGGTACTGCAGCCCAAAAATCTTCTTGCTGCTCTTGAAGCTTCCTATGAGGTGGCCTACAAAGTTGCACAGCAACAGAAGGGGCATACGGTTGCTGAAAATTTGATCATGCCAAGTGCACAACAGGTGTCTGTTGATGGTGCACATGCTATAATGGGTGGTATTCACGGGTTCAGAGGCCTTGTTCAAAGGGAAAATGCAGATATCACTGTACCATTGGAGCATTCACGGATATACACTTGCGTCCAAGATGCTCCCAGATGTTTTGAAAGCATATGTGGCCAACTTGTTAATGTTGTTAACTTCATAAAAGCCAAGACTTCTCCAGCCACGTGTTTAAAGAATTGTGCAAAGAAATGGGCGAGAGGTATGAAGAAGTGCTACTGTTCCACACTGCAAGGTTGCGAATCACGTGATTGAGCTTCAGGAGGGAGTGCAACCATTTTTGCAGCAAAAAGGGTCAGACTTGGCACACCACTTTTCTGACCAAGAATGGCTTTTCCATCTGTGATATTTAGGCAACATTTTCAATGAACTCAACGGAGGAAACTTGGCACTACAAGGAAGGAACATGACAATCATCGATGCCAAACAAGTCATTTCTGCATTTATCGGAAAGCTAAAGTTGTGGAGCAAGAGAGTTGCTAAGGGCATAGTGGGGCACAGTTTCCCACACTTGACAAATTTGTTTACGAGAGCGAGGATGGTCAAGATATCCTAGAAATTTTGAAAGCATACATCCAGGCCCACTTGGATGAATTGGTCAGAAAGATGGAGGAATACTTCCCTGATCTGGACAACGCTTGCCTTCAGTGGTGCCAGTGGCCTTTTATGGCCGATGAGGATCAGGTCGATTGAAGATAACTTTTCAGCAAAAGAGGAGTGCATAACTCTGAGAGTGAATGAGGCTTGGAAGCTGGAATTCCAGAACAAGGACTTCGAAGCATTCTGATAGCCCGGTTAAATGACATACCAACCGTGGCGAGACGGGCTCTAAAGATCCTGACTTCCTTTTCGAACATTTACCGATGTGAGCAAGGCTTTTCCATCGTCATGGGAATGAAAACCAAGAAACGGAACCAGTTGGAGGTGTCAAATGATTGCTCTCGGTACAAAACCAATACTTCGCTAACAAAATGCAAGCACAGCCATCTCAGTGATTTGATTTGTTTTGCAATGAACACTTAACTTCCTAACTAACTACTAATACTTACTAACACACTCATAAAATTTATTTTTTATTACACAGGTATGGGTAATGGAACGGTCCAAACGACTATGCATTGATTATCGACAGTTGAATGAGGAGGTAACTACTCCAGACCCATTCCCCCTTCCACACATCAATGACCTAATTGATAAGTTGCGAGCGCCCAGTACATATCTACTCTCGAGCTCGCCAAGGGTTATCATCAGGTGCTGGTTGATGAGACATCAATTCCCAAGACGGCTTTCGTGACACCAACAGGAAAGTGGGAAACCTGAGAATGCCTTTCGGATTAAAGAATGCACCATCAAACTTCCAAAGGCTCATGAACACTGTTATGGCAGATATGGCTTCCTTCGCGGCAGCCTCGACCACTTGGAAAGGGTGTTTCTACGACTGGAGGAGTTACGGGTGAAACCGACAAAATATGTGCTGGCAGAACCAAGCTGCCAGTTCTTGGGACACCGTGTTGGCAATGGCGAAGTACGCCCACTCCGAGCTAAGGTGGAAGTCCTACTCCTGTATCTCAGGCCAAGAAGCAAGAAAGATATGCGAGCATTTATTGGCCTGGCGAATTGCTACAGGCGGTTCATACCTGCATTTGGTAGCATTGCTATTCCCTTGACGGATGCCACATGCAAGATGGCCCCAGATGTGGTGTAGTGGACTCCAGCGATGGAGACGGCATTCAATGAACTCAAGACAATGTTGACGAAGGACGCAGTTGACGAACCCAGATGAATCAAAAAAGTTTATTCTGCATACAGATGCCTCAGGATTAGGCATTGGAGCTGTGTTAAGCCAGGAGGATGCTGACAGAAGCGACCATCCTGTGGCTTATTACTCCCGTAGATTGAAGTTTGCCGAGACTTGTTATTCTGTAACCGAACAGGAGTGCTTGGCTGTAGTGGCGGCGATAAGACATTTCAGAGTCTATCTATCTGGTGCAAGATTTAGGGTGATTACAGACCACAGAAGTTTGTCCTACCTATCACGGATGCGAGATGAGTCTGGACGACTGACGAGGTGGGCACTGGCACTCCAGCCCTGCCTGTTTACTACAGAGCACAGATCTGGAGCCAGACATCAAAATGCAGATGGGTTGTCGCGACAATCATGGAGAGCTGACGAGATCACCCAGGGCCTTGCGGCCGAAAGGGAAGGAAGGATGTCGCAGGACGACATTAAAACAAGACTGTTCCCAATGCATAACTATGGATGTGGAGTGAACCCGGTAGTGAATAACTAATTATGAATTGGAAGTGTTGATAATGGGGTCTGTGGCTTAGTGTGTTTGTGTGTTATGTGTTTATGTTGGGCAAATGTCATAGGTCGATGATGAGTGTAAGATTACCATGTATGGGCATAAACCAGAAGCAGGGCTCCAGCCTAGTTAAGGGAAGAGTTTTTACTGCTCTGGGAGTTAGCCATTGTACTGAGTCTTGTAAGTGTCCTACATTGAATTATTAAGGTTTACCTTGCTAGCTTAGTGTATAGCTTAAAGGAAGAGTGGTGGCAGCATACCAACACTTAGTGACTGGCTCAGAGTCTGTGGGTAATATCAGATTTGGTCCTGTCAAAGTAGGAATGCTTGTGCGACCTTTTAGACCAACACCCAGCTATATACGGTGACAGTAAATGCATGGAAGCCTTTATGAAAATCATGCCAAGCAATTAAAAGTTTTTTCTTCCTTGCTTTTATACAGCTTGCATACTCTTCAAGCAGATTCCACTAACAACAAACAAAAGAATACTCTGTATCAATGAATGCCTTCTTTGTCATAATTGGCACACCTAGAGCGGACATACTTTCTCTCAGTGGAACAAAACCTCTACCTGCACTCATCTGCTAAGGATATATTCCCATTATTCCTGATGAATGGTAGAGCATCTAGACGAAATGTCGAGAGAATACAATTTAAAGTTGATTATTGAGAAGGTTATTGTAATTATATTCCTTTTGTTTGGTTCCATCCTGACAAGAAACTTTTGATGACATTGGAAAAGCAATTTCTTCACTACTACTATTAGAGTCGGAACTCAACACTGATGTAAGCCCATTGCTCACTGCTTCATTTGACTTAGGTGAATTAGAAATGCACCCTTGACAAGTGGCTGCATTGACTGATATTTTCTGGATGGTGTCCCTCAACTTCATTATCCTAGAATGGTTTCTCTTTCTAAGTGGTAAGGAGGTTGGCATTTCTTGTACTTCTGATGACTTACATGAATATTTATTTTCACTGTTTCCCATTTTGCAAATCTATTAAAGTATGCAGAGCACAATAATAAGTAATGAGCTTCCTAGACTCAAAGTAGCCGCATAATAGTTACATAGCTGTTTTATACAATCTAACTGCACATGATCAGCTCATCGCTGGTATTACAGTTTTGAAGTGTATATAGTTCAGGTTTAGATTTTTTCTCATGTATATACAGCTAGTACCACAACCACAGGTGTTCATACAGGATTTGCAGTTTGGAGGGAGAAACTCAAAACCTTTGGCGTTTACGTGATGGGCGTGCATAAGCAAGCCCCAAGCAGTTTTTTTGTTGCAAAATCGATGCTCTCGGATTGATTCTGAGACATTTTGAGGGTACTTTCCTATAGTTAAAGTACTAGCACATGGACAGAACATTCTAGATTATGACACAGTTGCATCTTGCCATAGAATCTACACTATTATAATTAGGAAAGCTAACCACAGAATAAATAGGACATGGACAGAACATTCTAGATTATGACACAATTGCATCTTGCCACAGAATAGTTTTGTGGCAAGATGCAATTGTGTCATAATCTAGAATTTTCTGTCCATGTGCTATTATTCTGTGCTATTATTCTGTGGTTAGCTTTCCTAATTGTGGTGTAGATTAAATCTACACTACAATTAGGAAAGCTAGATTTATTCACAATTTTGTATATAAAGAGCAAATGCTTCAGCTAGTAGCATTCTGCAACTAAATACGACCCAGGTAAATACAAACCTACACAAATGGACCTCAGGAACTTTTTTACCAGAAAGCGAGTGCGTGCTGGGTCTAGTAGAGATTCTGAGGACGACGAAGATGTAGTTCCAACTACGTCGACTAGTGATGCCTTGACTTCCACCAATTCCGAAGCATCAGTAGGTAGATCAGTGTGTTACAAAGCGCAGAAGAGGAAACTCTACAAAGCCAGGCTCAGCTACAAGAAGGAGTGGGAGCAGAAATATCCTTGGGTGTACTGCGATTATCCTAAGCAGCGCATGTTCTGCAAGCTCTGCCAGAAGTGAGGAAATGCACTTTCTACAGCCAGGGGTGCATGGACCACTCGTGGAATTCAGGTTTGGAATCACGCTACTGAACAACTCAAGAAACACAGACAGTCAAAATGGCACAGAGTTGCTGTTATCCATGCTCGAATGGCAGAACAAGGAAAGGAGCAGAGTGTTGTCGTACAACTGCAATTTTCAGCAGCTACTAAGAAGGCTGAAGAAAGGAGAGCAAAGAACAGAAACATAGTGCTTAAGCTTTTGAGATCGATATATTTTCTTGCCAAAAATCGCCTGCCCCTTACAACCACATTCGATCCCCTGGTCCAGTTGCAAATTGCAAATGGAGATGAACTACTCCAGCAACATGTCAAAGAGGGGCCACAAAATGCTCAGCACACATCCTAATTTTCTGCAGTGATGCTTTTAGAGGCCATCAATAGCTGGCTAGGTAGGAAGCTAATTGAGAGCTTAAAATCAAGCGCACACTTCTCTGTGTTAGCTGATGAGTGTGTAGATATTAGTACTACAGAAGAGCTGTCCATCTGTTGTCGGTGGATTCTAAATGGAAAACCAGAGGAGCACTTCCTTACAGCGCTCCACATATGTGCCCATGATGCTGCACCATTTCAGATGCAATCAGCTCTATCCTTGAGTCGAAGAACCTGGACTATCGTAAACATCTTCTTGATCTCTGGAACACTGTTAGCAGCTTGCATGCTTGCTAGTTGAAGCCTGTGGCAGGCATGGTGGATGTAAAAGGAATGTGCAGCTAGAGTTTGCATCCTTTTTTGATCTCCATTGCATTCTCCGGCAAAGGTGGCTGCTCCATCATAACCTTGGCCTATTAGTTTAGAACTATGGGAAATATATGGAAACTCTTCTTCTACTCACCCAATAAAGCAGAATCTCTCAAAGCAGTCCAGTCTGTCCTCAAGCTACCTGAGCTTAAGATTGTGAAGACTAGTGATACCAGATGGCTCTCACACGAACGCTGTGTACAGGCTATTTACTGAGAGCTTCCTGCCCTTATTGTCACCCTACAACAGCTGTATGAGACATCAGGTGATGCTGAAGCATACGCCATGGTATTGGTGCTCTCCTTGCTACTTACACTGGAGTTGCTAGTATCATGTTCCTGTCAGAAGTTCTGGATATCCTGGCAAGGATGAATGTTTCGATGCAAAGAAAGCTACTCGATTTGAGAAGGTTACCGGTACTTCTGAAAATCACGACGGATCAACTCGAGCATCTAAAGGACGAAAGAAGTGAGTGGTTGGGTTCAGTCGAGTCTGAAATATCTCTGTTGAAGGAAAAAACGATATAACTCTCGGCACACATAGATCTGCACGAAGCCGTTGGTCCTCTATCACAACCACAGCAGAGTATCGAACTCTAGTTGCAATTCCATACGTCGATTCCCTTCTTCTAAATATTAAGAGTCGATTTACTGATAAAGCCGTGAAGATTGTTACTGCCATATCCACATTCAATCCCTCCCTACCACCCGCTAAAGCATCCTTACCATCATACGGCAGCGAGCAAATCAAGATTCTTGCCGAGTTCTATGGAAAAGAAGCAGAGGTTGAGTATGCGGGGACGACTTACACCTCACCTCCATCGCTTGTTGGCGATGAGCTTCTTTCAGAGTGGAAGATATTTAGATGGGCTTTGCGAGTGGAGAAAAAGGCAATAATGGAACGTAAAGAAGAGTCGGTATCTTCTAGCATGCAAGAAATCCTGGACGAGATGAACAATACGGAGGAATTTTCCCTGAGACATGGAAGCTATTGAACATTACAATGGCACTTCCTGTTGGCACAGCAACAGTAGAGCATTCGTTTAGTCAAATGAAGTTGATTAAAACTCGTCTACGCAGTCGTCTACCTGACTCGAACCTAGAACATTTAATGAAAATTAGTATAGAGGGTCCTCCATTGACCGATGTGGACTTTAATGCAATTCTCGACATTTTTAAACAGAAAAATTGACGCATTTTACTTCAATTTAGTATTATTGAACTCACTGTATTGTAATTTTCACCATACATTATTGTATATCTTCGTTTATATATTAATTTTGTTAATAAATTGTTTATTATAATGTTGATCATTTTTGAATTTGCTATTGCTTCTATGTTCCCTTCTCTGTACTGCTCTTTTTTTCTGTTACATAAGAAATTTCATAAATATAAATTTTTATTATGAAAATTCTTTGGGGGGGGGGGGGGGTGGTGATATCCCAGGGCTTCCCCCCCCCCCCCTGTATGAAACCCTGAACCATAATATCTATTAGGCTGATAGGCTGCCCATTGCAGACTTCACCTTTTTTCTAACCAAACTTGTGACCTCTTGTGCTGGAAATGTAATGCCAAGCACTCTCGAGGACAAAAGATTTCTCACCCAAAGGGACTAACAAAGGAATTGTGGCATGTCTGAGTCAGCTAGTATATACTACTTTTAAAGAATTCTGGCACTAAATTTAGGAAGATTGGACAACAGTATTATTTTAATGCTTCTGTCCAGCACTAATAATACTGATCAACATTCTTCAGTGCAGGTTCAACCTATCTAGGCTAATCTCTAGTTGAACTCTCAGAATAATGCAATGCCTTCTTAATCACCAAATATCATCTTGTATGCATAAAATTTTAGATTCTTGATTAAAAAAGGTGGCTACCCTGGAATGTTAAGTAGCTTCTTGAGCAGAGAAAGCTAATGTGGAAATAAACTAGATCTTGAGCTTCTTAGAGTAACTACCAAGAAGGATGAAAACCACTTAGTACAGTTGCCTTCTGCCCAAAAGAAGGCTTAGGAAAAATGAAACCAGCTGGCTAATGAGGATGTGGAATTATGGTTTACAACTGAAGCATGGATTGGTTATGGGCAGAGAGAGGTCTGGCCTTGTCTATACACATGCATGCCATAGTCCCTCTAGCCAAATTTTAGATATACACTACTATGCTGGACAAACATCTTTACTTCTTCATAGAGCTGTTTTCTTCTGGCTTCCCAGATATTTGGTGGTATGATGATTGGATTTATTGCTGCACGCTTTCTACAGTAAATTATGGAAACCTCTTTTGTAATTTTTGCAGCTATTGTGGATATAATTAACTGTTCACTTAAAAAACAATGACAAATCAACATTCCAGCAAAAATCTGGAAGCAAGGATAATGAAAAGTACCACCAACTTTCCTAGTGAAGTGATTTAGGAGTAGAGGAAGACAGACATAAGTGTTGTGTGTGTGTCTGGGGGGGGGGGGGGGGGGGGCAGGGGATTTGTATTCATGGGGTCTAGAAGATTTAACAAATATGGTAGTTGCTAGCTAGGACATGCATCTAAATGTGGACCCTGTTTTTATACTAGTGGGTTGCAGTAACTTTTCATTACAGATAATTTAAATTCAGGTAATAATGAGGTTGCTGGTCATGTAACCTTTTTTCAAGCATTAACTTTTATGAATTGTTCCTCTGTAAATGGAACAATTCACACCTTGCATGGACACACTGGTTTCAATGTACTTGGAACTTCGACCCCTCCCCCCTCATGAAGGGTAAATACCGGTATATAATGCTGTGTATGTAAGTCAATTACTTATTTTCTTCATTCATATACAGGCAGTATATTCATATACAGCCAGCTTCTTGTGGGCCTCATTGATGTAGGTCACAGGTTGTTTGCCAAAGCTTAGTGCACAACCCAGCCCATGGAAACCAGCCACCCTGCACTGGTGGAAGTATTTTGCCAGACCAAAATCACAACAGCTGAATCCAGGCAGCAGGACCCTTGGACAACCTCCACCACACGGCCAGGGATATTAAGCCTAGCAACACCACACCAGCTACTTTATAAGCCAACGTTACCTCCATTTAAACGAACTTTGACGTTAACTCGACGCAAGCGTACGTACATTGACCGTCCACATTCGTTCGTCTACGTTACTTGAAATCCTCTCACTCCGTTGAAGGAACGAGTTACTAGCACTTCAAGTAGCGAGTCAGCGGCTTTAGAGCAGGACCGTAAAAAGTAAATCAGACAACACGCCCACTCTAGTAGTCTACCCTCCCCACCCCACCAATCACACCACTTATTGGCGAGTGAGCACTAGTGGATGATTGTCGCGCATGGAAGACGGTTACGCCTCCCAAAATGGTGGCAAATGGTCATGAACGAGTGCTGCACTAATGGTGAATTTTCGTCCAAAAAAACAACAACTTGTACATCGGAGTAAAGACTCTATGATTGGAGGTGTGTGTGTGTGTGGGGGGGGGAGGGGGGGGGGGGGGGTGGCAAAGGAATCATCATGTAGTTACAGGCTAAGAAGGTGGTGCAGAAGGGGACCAGGTGATAAAGAGAACGTTTTGAAAAATGATTATAGCTAATAATTAAAATTACATAATATCAATTAAAGAGCTATTATTGTTTATAGTTTCAAAAAAAGTTCTTCCTTCTTTCACATCTGGAAATGCAACATTAACAAGATTTAACTTATCTGTTCTTTCGCGATGCATATGCAGTAAGCATACAGTGATTAGGCGTCTCTTGAGTTATTGAGTTTTTCTGAAATTCAGGTAGTCTTTTATTCATTTTAGAGCAGAAAAGTATGCTCAGCTGATGAAGTGGTGACTGGAATAGTGAGATAGATTTTTAGAAGTTTGTAATTTTCTTGAGAGCAGATTGGTATATGAAAATGTCACAAATAGTCTGAACTCAGTCACTTTCCAGATTTTGATACCATCCAAGGGTGTAGCCTTGATAATATCTGGAAGAATTTGTAAATGAATTTTTTATTTCTTCATGCCAATATCACAACTATAACCTCTTTTAGTTTTGAAGAAAGTGCCATTAGCACTATCTACCAACAATGCTCCAATGCGTTTTACAAAAAGGAAGTTTTCTTGCTGAAATCGGCTAAGTAGTTAACTCTTTATATGGTCATGTGCCTCCTTTCTATAATGATCCTCAATTGTATGCTGTGGTGTTCCTTCATCTAATCTCCTTGGAAGCTGCCTTTGACGAGGTAGAACAGGAGGATCACAAAGCACTTTAGAGGCCTTCACTACCACAGAATCATTTTAGAAAGATTTGAAGTTCAGATCTGTTTGAATTCAAGTAAATTGAATACCAATAGCTCAAATCCAAAATATGTGGCAAATTCATCCATATGTGATAGCATCCCATTTGCTTGTCTAGAACAGTCATCCATTCCATGAGAAGAAATCTCCACTGTTTCCCTTAGTCCTTCATGGTTATTAATTATGGCTTGCATGGCACCAATATGGGTGGTCCATCTTGTTGGGCATAACTATTTAATTCTAGAACCATGATTTGATTCCTGTTGTCTTTGCACATTCTCCAAAATAACTTCTTTTTTAGAGGACAATTTGATCGACTGCCATAGCAAAATTTAGTGACTTTGCGGGCTACTTCTTGCAGACATAAATTAATACAGTTGGCTAGAGAGTGTACTGGTAGCTATATAATTATAGCAGGTGGAAACTTCCATGGAAATTTCTTCCCAACACCAGTAATGTGTCCCCGAAAATTTCTGGCACAATCGTAACCGGCCACGACAATTCTCAAACTACATGCCTAACTGAAGAATAATTGCTGTGTAGATAGTCTTTGTCCCAAGCTGAATTAATCCAACAACATCTTCATTTATTTCATATATTTCTGAAACCCACCTAATACAAATTACCAGCTATTCTCTATTTCCGATGTCTCTAGTTTCATCTGCAGGCAGTGAAAACCAATGCTGGGAAAACAATGCTGAGGCAGCATACCAGCCAAAAAGGAATGTAATAGTTTATGAGCCATTAGCTCATTACTTTAAGGTGACTCTTCCTATCCAAGCACATTCTGCTAAAGCTTGGTCCAATAAAGTTGCCCCATCCCCCCCAAGCATGTCCTTTCTAACGGATAACCCTTGACGTAACAAGCAATGCAAAACACAAAGTTGATTGAGGAAGCTTTGTCGCTGCTTCTCAAATGCTTCATTCAATTGCTTTTGAACTTCGAGACTGATAGGTACACTCTTCTAATTATAAGCAGAAAGAGCATCATGAGCACGAGCCAATTCTAAATCGGCTAAGACTTTTTTCCAGTTACAAAATCCGTCAGTTGAAATAGCTAGATCAGCTTTTGTACTCGTAACACTCAAATTGGATATCTATGCTTTCAAAGAAGTACAGTATACTTGACTCGAGCCACCAAAATGGCAAAAGCATCTTGTATGAATATTTTTACCTCAATCACTAACTCTTTCACTTTTTGCCAAGAGTTTTGGATCAGTTGGTTGAGAGATTTCTGAAGTTGTGCAATATTACAACTATTTCTTCTGCTAGATTAGAACTACAAGCTGTCAATGATCCTAATGATGAAACTTCAGATTGTGTTAGTCCAGATTGTATTTGCTCACTCCCAAATTTATTCACAGTTGTGGTGCATCACTGTGAAGGTATCGAGCTCAAAATCATTGTCTTCATCACTATCACATTTTTATCACTTAATTCATCTTGTTCAGTCTCCAGTGGTGTTTCAAAGAGACATATAAACTCACAATAATACCACAGTATGTGGTTTATTAGACCATGAAGCACATCCACTAATTAGCAACTTACTCTGATGTTCAGGTGTGTCTTCCAAGAAGAAAAAAGGGGAAAATGAAGCGATAGATGACCGACTAAATTGTAGCTTGATTCTATTAGCCTGTAGCACTTCTTGCTTTGCTGTACAATATAGCTAGTAGCTAATCACAGTACTACCATGTGACATTTATGACATCATGTACTTACACCTACAGCTATATTTAATTAAGGTGTGGTTAACCACCTCTGATGTCGTTAGCTATTAATCTGAGCAAAGATGACGACAAACACTTGGCACACAAAATATTGGAGGGGCCAGGCCCCCAGCTGTTGAACATTGGGGGCCCAAAGCCCCCACAACCCTCGGGTTCCTACTCCGTTGTATCTTATCTTCTTTTCTTCCCACACATAACTTTCGTCATATATCCATTCATCTTAATTTTACTACCAGATTCAAACTGTCCCATGTATCACCATGACTAACCTGTTTCTTAATTTAGTACCATCTCTCTGTCCATACCTAACTTCGTAAATTATTCTTTTCTTCCACAGCAAAAAAAGGACAAAAGATCCTGTAAATGTTTATCTACTTGGTTCATTCTTGTTTCATTTGCTTTGCTCCATATGTTTACCACCCATAAAGAAGTGTTAATGGGTCACCCATTTGAAATAATGTGGGCTTACGTAAATAATGATTTAATCTTGATATTGCTGGGCCTATTAAGGCCATCACATATGATATTACAGCACAGGGTCGGACTATTTAGTAACTAACCTAATAACAATCTATATTAAAAATCAACAGTACTTATAATAAAATTATCCAGTTATGAGTGTCCCACTGCTCAAGGAGGGGGGGATGGGAAGGGACCAAAAATAATTAAGTTGCGAGCAAGAGCACAGTAGAAATATCCGTCATCCTTTCCTGTCAGCCAGGACCGCTTGCAGAACTTTATTAGGTCTTGGTTTGTTGTTGTTTGGCCTATTTCTGGCTTGCTTAACATGCCATCTGGTAAGGGATTGGGTCAGTTATTAACCCATTGGAAGCCTGTTTTCACTTGTGCAGTGCAGCCAAGTTGGTCTAGCTTCGAACATGGCTGGAAAAGGCTATGTACTTCACACAAATCTGCATCTCGTAACTTGTGTTCCTCTCTGCGAAATGGAGTAACATACATGGATTCACAATGTATTTCTCCACTTCTTTCATGCTGTCTGATAGCCCTGAGTAAGAACCCAGGAGTCCAACTATTGACATTGGAAACACTGTGAAGTGCATTATTGTCAAAGCTGTCCTCTATGATACTAGAAGTGGTATCCAAGATGCAGCTGGGTCAATCCAGTTATGTGTGGGACAGATATCAGGCATAGAGGCTGCTGTTCATGCTGTGCATTCGTCATTTGAAAGAGAAGACAGTGAAGCTACACTATTGGTTGATGCCAGTAATGCCTCCAATAGTTTGAACCATCAAGTAGTCCTTCACAGCATCAGGAGACTCTGCCCTCCCCTGGCCACCATGTTAATCAACACCCACCAAGTTCTTTCACAGGAAGGCACTACTCAGGGAAATCCACTTGCTATGCCTATGCATGCCCTAGCAACCACCAACCTCATCAAGAAGATAAAAGGAAACGGCATGCGAGTGTTGTATGCAGGTGATGCTTCAACTGTGGGGAAAATTGCTAACCTATGCATATGGTGGGATAAGGTAATTACTTCTGGGCCTGATTTTTGGTTATTCAGTTAATGCTTAAAAAACATGGCTAGCTGTAAGAGAACACACCATAGCTATTGCCACATTTGCTGATATAGAAGTGAACGTTATTGTCGAAGGTAGACTCTACCTCAGTACCATCAGAGCCATCGGCTCACATCCTTTTATCACCACTTATGTGCAGTACAAGGACCATGAAGGCAATCTACCTTGATGCACCTGGTTTCAATTGCTAAAACTGAGCCCCATGTAGCATTTGCTGCACTCACTCAAAGGTTAACAAGCAAGTAGACTTACATGTGTTGTATATAGCTGCCACCCCAAAGATTAGATCACACTTACAACTTTTGGATGACATCTTGAGCTCTGAACTCATTCCAGCCTTGACTGGCAGGCCATCTCCCAAATAACTCGGAATGTGGCCTGTTTGCATTGCAATGCCAACTGGAATGGGGGGGGGGGGGGGGTTGGGGGGGTGGGGGGGGGGGGGAGTGCTTGGGATTGTCATACCCAATGCTGATGATGAGTTCTCTGCCTCCATTGAGATTACTAAGTCTCTATCAAATGCGATCCTATCACAAGACCAGACTTACAGCTATGAAATTATTGCTGTCCAGATAGAATCCAAAGCATGCACTCACAAACAAAATTTACAGAACCACATCAAAAGCAGATGAACTTGCTGAACAACAAACTAACAAAAAGTGGGCATTGGAAAAGTCCCAAGAGAAGGGATCTTTCACATGGCTGATGACGGCTTTGGTCCAAGAGATGGGACCTTTCACATGGCTGACGACAGCTTTACCACTACAAGAACGTGCCTTCACTCTGCATAAGAGTGTGATGATGTTGTGGCCCTTAGTTATGGATAGCCTCCATCAAATACACCATCAACATCTGCCTGTAGCTGCAAGTTCTCAACTGAGCATGCCCCGACTACTGTTCTTCATATCATTAATGATGTCGACTGTGTCATCATCATCTCTAATGGCCAAGTTGTTGTCTATGTTGAAGTTATATACCAAGTGATACAGTCGCCGAGAGATTTCATGTATGTTCAAAATGATGTCAACGCTATCTGTACATGTACCAGAACCAATTTCTTTGCATTGAACACAGATAAATGTTGCTACATTATGTTCTCCAGAAACGCCAGCCCATGTGTTCCAGTCATTCCTCTTGTTATTGTGGGAGAAATGGTCATCCAAGTTTAGGATTACAAATATCTGGGAATCACTCTGTCCAACATCCTCTCATGGTCCTCTCACAGAGGCGTAGGGAGCAAATTTTGATTGGGGGGCACTAGATTTATGTATATATGATAATAAATGATGATTTTAAAGATAGCAAAATGATGATAATAATTATTATTATTACTGTCCAAAATATTTAATTCGTCTGTCTTCACATTGATAAAGTCTTTTGCAATATTTTCTAAATTCATATTGTCAAGTTCGATCCTTATGAACATAAGTTAGCATCATATGGTTGAGTCTTGGCTGTACATTGTATATAGCCCATAAGTATGTCTTTAGTCTTCTGAGTGCAGAAAAAGATCTTTCCGCTGTAGATGTTGTAATTGGAATTGTGAAAAGAGTTTAAGTAGCTGTGAAATTTGTGAAAACAGTTCTTGACCCATGTGAACTTCACTAAGCACCTCAGAAATTGTTCTCACATTGGTCACTTGCATAATTGGTGCATCACTACTAGTTGTATTTCTGGTTCTAATCAAATCTGGCAGCATATAGAGCTGAGTCTGTAGTCTATCCAGATCAAAATCATTCTTGTACACTTGGAAATCATCAGGTAGTTTAACTGTTTCACCATTGACAGCATTCAACAGAGCTTTTTCAATCATGGCTGCAACAGGCATGCCATGTTTTTGGTCAAAGTGATGTTTCAGTTCTGTAGTCATTACATCAAGAACTTCGAAATATTGCCTTCTGAAATAATCCTGTGGACTATCAAAAGCATAATTTTCTTGCAATTCCATCATCTATTCATCTGGGTGTTTTTCTATATCTGGGCAATGCAGGTAGTGATATCAATTATTCTAACATCCCTTTGTAAAAATCATCAAAGTATCTGATCTAAGTCATTCAAGGTAGCTTTCTGTAAGCTTAGCACTACCTAGAGCTTCTTCAACTGTAGTATTTCCCCCCTGTAATGTAAGAGAGAGCTGCTCTGATCCAGAAAAAATGAGGTGAGCTAACTTTAGGCCAAAGTAAGTGCTAAACGTTTCCATTTGTGCTAGAAACCCTCCACCTTTTCTTCCGTACTCATCGTGGGTAGTAGAATTGATTTCTAGCAATGTTTCACAGAGGACTGCATAATTAGCAAGAATTGAATTAAAAGCTTGTACAGACTGTCCATCTTGTTGGACAAAGGGGCTTTAGGCTTGGTGTAGCTGTAGAAAGCTGGGCTTGAAGCTGATCAAACAAAGCTGCTGACTTTGGAGAAAACCTAATTAGCTGTGATAACATCACCAAATCTAGTCCATTCCTACATTGACGGCAAGTAGATTGAAGAAACTAAATTTGTACAGTGAGCAAAACAATGTACATAAATAGCTATTGGAAATTCTTTCTGAATTCTAGCTGCAACACCATTAAGATAGCCACTCATGTTACTAGCCCCATCATATGCTTGACCACGGCACTGTGAAAGGGAGAGGCACAATCTAATGAAGCAATCTATCACAGCTGAAGTTATTGTCATCACTGCATTAGTTTTGGGGAGGCAAATCATTTAAATGGGATCTTCATGTATATTATACTCATCATCAACCTATCTGACACATACTGACAACTGTTCCTTGTGGCTGACATCTGTTGCCTCATCAGCAACTATAGAGAACCACTCTGCTTTTCGAATATCTTCTAGTAATTGTCTCAAAAGGGACAAACAATAATTGAAATCTGATGACTGGTAAAAAATACTTCTTTTCACTTAACCACACGTTTAAATCAGGGACATAATTATTATTGATTTTAAAAGCTGATAGAGGTTACCTTCCATTTCATCGTGACCACAAACACAAAGAGCTAAACCTTGTCGCAGAAGGTATCTCAAAGAAGCAAAGAAGATAACTGTACATGAAGGTTACTTTGATGTACATTTTGATCAGTTGAAATCTGTTTGTCAAGAAGTGCCTTAATGCTATCATGGTTTAAACATTCAAGCTTGAAAATGGACTGCCTGTGTATATTCGATGAGGCATGCTGATGGAATTTTTCCTGGGCTTTCTTCCAATTATCAAAGCCAGTCAAGACAAAAGCATCTTCACCTTTTTTAGATACTTCACAGCATTCAGAATGACAGTCACATGGGTCACCAAGTGAGTCAGAAGATGCTTCCTCCAAGGGAATAGCTTGAACATCAGGTTGGGATGTAGATGCCTGTCCTTGATCACTAGGTGCTGAAGGATGAAATTTAAGAGTGGACTGCTTGTACTTCTTCAAAGAAAGTGGTTTTCCATTCTGACTGCACTGTAGCAGCAGCTGCTCAACTTTACCTATTCTAGCCAGAGTCCCAAAGGTCAAGCTGTACTGTGTAAGCTGTGGTTTGTCACTCTGTACAATAAAATCAACACACACGCACAGTCCTGATTTTGTCCTGTAGTGATAAGTTCATTGTTTGTCCCAGAAGTAGTCACTAGCTATCAATAAATGCACCTTTGTATAGCTTTGTTACATACTCATGCCATTTTACTTGGGGGGGTATGTGCCCCCTGTGCCCCCCCATTCCTATGCCTAAACGAACATTTGCAATAAAAGCAGGATGATGATTTACAATAAATTCTATACTCGCTCACAGTCAGACACTCTCCTAAGTCTTTACATTGTGGTAGTATACCCCTATCTTGAGTATGCTTATACCATTTGGGATCCCCAACTCAAAAAACATATTGAGAAATTAGAATGAGTAGAGAAGTTTTGCATTGAGAGTTTGTGGGATTGGAACAGTGCTTGTGAGAGTCTATTGTTTTTTGCAGATATTACTTCTCTCTTGAAACTCTATTTTCTCTACAACTTTGTTAATGGCCTTGCTATTTGTGACACACTTCCTCTCACTTACAGAGAATCATTATTTTCAAATAGAGTTCGATCCATCAATAACACGTCTCTAGTTCAACCTTTTGAACGTATGACATCACATGCAAACTCATTCTTCCCATCAGCCATTCATCTGTGGAACTCACTTCCTTCAGACATTTGGGAAGACCCTTATTAAGGGCTACTATGTAATCACTTCTTGAATAATGTTTTCCGTTATAATGTTAATGTACTATTCCCAGGTTGGATAATGGCTGGTATTTCCTATTTTCATGTATATATCATTACAATTAAAAAAAAAAAAGCTGTCTACTAGATAATATGGCAACTATCCGAGGCATGCAACTTCAAAAATGCAACTTCAAAAAATGTGTACAAGATTTTAAAATCATTGAATTTACTGTGCAGATTTCCAAATTTTTCCCCCGATTTCAAGATGATTATATTTTGTTGGAGATTTCAGAGGATAGGATATACAGGATTTTTTATTCATTCAAAATTCTTATGCTAGGTATAATTATTCTTGCTACAGAGCCCAATTTTCAATAAGGAAAAAATTGATAAAAATGAAGGGAATAAGTTTAATTAACACACACAGTTTTTTTACAGTATCAATTGACTCCCACTTTGACTAAACAGAAGTCTAGATATATTTGATTTGAAAACATGCCCCACACACACCATTACAGAGTACCATCTTTACTCCATAATCTGGACAATTTGTAGTAGCAATGAACATTGACTTATTGCCTGCAACCATTCCCATTAAATCCTGGTACCCTGTGTAGTTGGTGCTGATGTTCACTGTTGTTGAATCACATAGGGTTGAAATTCTCATGACATTATTATTGTGAATGGTTTAGCTTCTGGTAATGCATTAAAAAATGTAATGATATATTATGAAGGAATTGAGGAAGATAACTGGAAGGAAGGTTAGAGAGCAGGGTGGACTATAGTGAAAGTCTCCAAAGTTAATTAATCAGACATTTATAAAAATGCATATGAGCCTACAGTTCAGACTTCCATATAATTATATATATCACCAAGATAAACATATTGAAGATCCCCTACCAAGCCTACCAAGAAAAATTATTAATGTAGCGAAGATCAAGTTTTCTTATACTAACTTAATGCAATATGTTTTGACACATGTTCAGAGTTATGGACAAGTTCTTGAGTGGGAAGTTGTTCCATAATATGATGGTGATGCTATATATATAATCTTAGAGGGTTTTTTCAATAGCTCACCTTTCTTCCAGAGTAAAAGTTGGCTTACATAATCCATCAACAACTATCTCAATAATCATCTTAAATTTGCTCTATTGCTAGATATTCAGTTAGATGCTATAGCCTACATCAGGAAGAAAACAGTTAGTGTGCATACCATAGGAGTAATGCACCTTAGGCCAATAAGGCACTTCTCTACTTTCCCACTAAGATATAGGCTTCATGATTATTGGACTAACTTTCAGTAGATAACTGGACAACTTCTGATTGACATAATAAATGTTATAGAGATTCACCTCTAAGGTTAGCAAATTAAAAGGTGTAAGATTGTGCTATAAATACATATTGAAATTAATATAGCAACCATTTCAATTATGCTGCATAATATAGAACCCATTTGCTTTTTGATAAGGCAATATGCAGTGTTAGGTATATACTCTAACTTGTTCTACGAACAAAATTTTATTCGAAATATCTCTGAGAACAGAAACAAAATTACACCAATGAAATATGTGTATATATATTTATATAAAAATAATATATTATGCCTTGATAATTATGTACAAGGCAGATATGGGAATGCATAATTATAATAAACTCAATTCCTCATGTATGATTCCTATAAAACCTAGCTAGATTAGTACTTGGATTTTGTGTTCAACAAAACAATCCTAAGCTCAACAAATTAGAGTTAGTGCCAGTTACAAGTCAGCAGGACAGCTCATGACAGAGCAACTGCAGTCAGTGCTTCTCAAGTCAGAGCGGCTCTGTCAGAGTTCCAGTCAGGGCATTACCAGGAGACTTTGATTGAGCATTATTTTGTGATCATGGGTGAGTTAGTTTGGTTGGTATTGTTGTTGATGTTGGGTTCATGGAGAATTGAACTCTTCAAATCGATCGGTGCCTTTTTTGTTCTGTTTAATCGCAGTGGCAACTGTCCTGATATTGAAGAATCTTTAACTGCAATCTCCTTCTAAATATGGAAAGGGAAGAATAATAATCTAATAGAGAAAAGTATTTCATATCCCAATAGAAATATAGTTAAAGTTCCTTAATTATAACCATATAGTTCGGAGGTTATGAAAACAACCTGTCCAATTGTAACCACACTCTCCAGGTGCAAACCTGCCAAATATATATTTGGAACATTTTTTTATTCATTAGAATGAAAATATAATGAGATACTGCAGGGTTACAAAATCTACAGAGGGATTAGATAATACTTCCCATTTCGATTAGGCGGTGATAGATATAGGACCTTGCTTCTCAGTTTATCACAGCAGAATAATCTCCAGAAAAGTAGGATCACAGAGATTAGCAACTTCTGGATGATTGGTTATTTAAAATATAAACTTAGTTTAAAAGCAGTGAATTTGCACCAAAATACTAACAATTTATTCCTGATGAAGGCTAGAGCATCCAGCCGATATATTGACAGAGTAAAATTTCAAGGTGATTAATGAGGTCATTGTAACAATTACAGGTCAAGATAAATTACAAGCATCCAACATCTTTCCCCATGAGCAGTATGCACATACCAGGAAGTCAATGCCATTTGAAAAAGTAGCCCAGCTCTATCTTATCACTTGCCTCTTTTTGGAGTTTAAACCAGAAGCCATCGACATCTTCCAAATTAATGTTGGATAGTGGGATATTAATTTCACCAAGAAGCTTGTCCTCTCCAAACCTCTCCCAGTCCCATACACACAGCTGGAGAGTGCATAGACCAATGCAAGACTGCTCAACATAGTACTGCATACAGAAATACAATTTTATATTTTAAATATGAACTACAATTACCTTCTCAAAGGCAAGTCAGGAATCTGTCATTATAGGACCAAACAAAGTTTACAGGTTTATTATAGTTGCTAGTGTTGTTGTTTTAGTGCTGTTGTTTCCTAAACAAATTATAGGTTTGGTATAAGAAATACATAATTATGGGCCGGGTGGTTGAAAGAAAATGCTGAACGTTAGCAATATATCACAAACAGAGCGTACTTGATAGCAACACAACAATACATTATTACTCCAATAGTGTCATAACAAATTGTGTTTTAAGTTGTAGAGAGTTTGAAAAATAAGGGTAACTAAACTACTCAGCATTCAAAATTTTGACTAACCTGAAAGGTTTGCCTGTACACGGGATTTCTAGTATTCCTTTTAGTTTCAGTCCTTTTCTTGGGGTACTTGTATATTTCAGATATGATTGAAGCTCTGATATAAGGATTTGGGGACTTGTCTTGGTCAGCATGTGCTAACCCTCGTACTTTGTTGATGAAGACTGAAAAGTGTTTATTGATGTGTTGGACACTCACAAGTACTTCTCCAGTTTCAGAATAATCCTTCAACATCGTCTGTAATATATTTTGACAAACTGAGTGATTATGAGGGAACTTGATAAAAAATTACAACAATGAAGTTATATAAGAAAATCATCAACAATAGAATTTTTGATTCACTCGCTAAAAGGATACGCCATCCCATATTGCAGTATGTTTGAGTTCTACTAACATTAACATTCCAATGTCACTTAGAATTTGTATTATACAGACAAAGTTCATCCTAATACTTTAACTATGGTCATTAGTTGAATAAGGAATGCTCTTGTGTGTTTGTGATTTTCTTGACAGATAAAATAAAGCAGAAAGAGTTTATGCATGTCTATAAGCCTAATTATGCAGCACATTAGTAGACAAACTTGGTCTATGTGATATACTCATGAAGTATGCCTACCTGAGATATGGCACCATATCTCAGATGTGATTTAACTAATGAATAAGTTTGAAGAGTGATTTTTTTATAGTTGAGGCAGTCCTTTTGCTATATACTGACACTTTATACCAACATAAACTGATCTATGCCTTCATTTTCAAGAAATGATTGAGAAGAAGTTGATGCATAGAATATTGAACTTTGGGTCCCACTTTATACAATGGTATACAATGGTACAGTACACATACATACTCAGCAGTTTTAGTAGCCTACAAACTATGACACAGCAGTAATTCAGCCATTAGCACATCTTCTCTCTATGGAAATGGCATTTTTACTGGAACTGCTCTAATATGGTAACACAGCTAAGCTGTAGGGGAATTAATGGAAGTCTTTCTCACCTTGGAAATAGGAGAGGAAGCACAAGCCAAATTGTCACAATTCATGCTACCTTGAAGTTTCAGGCCCAATGTTGGTGTTGTTGTTACTGGTGGTGAGCTTGAAGAAGATTGGGATAACTTAGCTAATGGTGAGTTTGTTTCTCTCTCTTCTGATTTTGGTGAAAAATAACTTGTTGGTTTAGTTGGTATTGTTAGTGTGAGAGTGTTGGATGAAGGTTGGGACACTGCAAGGGCTTGGTTAGTTTTGTCTTTTTGCGTTGACTTGTTCATTATTTCAATTGTTAGTGCTGGAGGTTGAGGTGTGGCTAGGGTGTCCTCAATTGATTGGTTGTTATTGATGATAGGTGATGAAGAGGATTCGGGGGAAATGCTCTGTTCCCTATCTGGACTCGATAAATGTGGAATATTTGTTGATGTTATCAATGAATGCCAACATTCTACACACGTTCCAGGTTCCTTCAGCATTGCTTCCCAATGGCCGACTTCCTCTGAATTAGAATCCATTGAGAGGCCTAATTTAAGGCATCCTAGTACACCATCCTTAAAGAGCCTTTTCCGATTCTTCACACAAATGTCCAATGCTCTAGCAGATTTTAGTTCTCCCCAAGTGATATCCTTATAAGTAAATTCTTCCTCCCAAACAGGATTCAACTTGTTCCTTTTCACTTTAGTTTTCCTAAGGCCTTTCCTTGTCTTGTTTGGAAGTAATTGCATCTTGACATAGGAATTGGTACGCCCATTAGGGCCGACTTGGGGTAGATGTTTAGCCATGTCAATTGTTACATGGAGTGCACCTCTTGTCGTATCAGCAACTGCCTCCGTTGTTGTTGTTGGACTAAACAACAGTTTTACGTGCAACATCCCATGATAAGTAGTGGGTATTTGGAGTTCAGAGGAGTCCTGATTATATGTAAAAATATATTATATAAATTTTAGGAATAATATAAAACAAAAAACAATGACCAATGATAAAGAATTGAGATGTAACTGCTCTGTACCTTGTGGTTTAGTCCATACCATATTCTTTGATTCAAATCCACACTGGACAATGGAATTTTAATCTCTCCAAGAAAATCATCCTTTTCTTTTGGATTAGAGTCCCAAACACTCAACCAAAGTGTGAACAAATGAAAGTCGGGCTTCTCAATATGATACTATGCAAAGATAATAAATAAGAATCTTTTTAAAAATGAGAAAAGCAATAGAGAAAGTTGTAATGTAAACTTTTTTAAACCCAGCATATGCAACAATGGTTTTTTTGTGCACCATATTATGTATAATGCATGAGTACTTCTCATTATATTACTTCCATAATCCATTAAATGTTCTTCTGATTGGTTATGCTATAACTGATTCCAAAAAAAGTTGTTCCAGAATGCAAATACAATTAGATAAAGTTTTGTATGTGAATCAATTCAATGAGCAAAACAAAGCTACAACACAGAACTAAACTCTGCTATGTCAATGACCAAACTTAAAAGAATGGAAATCGATTTTGGCTAACACATTACACTTTCAACAGCAAAGGGTTACAGGTTGATTTCTGTTATGTAAATGTTGCTATGAAGCTTTTTGGCAGAAGAGCTCGTAATAAAGATACTACCCATCTAGCCAGTTTTGACCATTTTAGCCAGCTTACATGCTAAAGAGGAAGTACTTATAAACAACATTGCACTAAAATGTACTTCCCTATTCTACCACAATCTAAATGTTATAGACATATTGTTGGCTAATTTTAGCTGGTGCAAACAAAAGTCAAGGATAATTTGAACATTCCTTGAGGACAGGCACATGTTATGGACCAACATGCATAAGAAACAGGAAGTTAAAAAAAATTTCCCCCGTCAAATTTTAGCTGGTCAAATTTGGCTATAAAACAGTTAACCAATACTTATTGAGTATCAAGGTGTTTGCTTACGCATCGAAGAACAAAGATGAATTTTGATTTCTTTAGCAACAAACCACACACACGTGTATATCATTGATTGATAAAGACCTTTTTTGGTGACTTGGCATTTAGCCTTGTTGGCCAGTCAACAACAGTTGATAATGGCCTGCATATGGTCCAATTATTAATTATTTGTTGTTGCTTGCATTCGATTCACATTGTTAACATTCGTTGATTATGTCACGTAAAGCTCTGCAAACCACATATTTCTCTTCTCTATACCCATTTGTATATTAAATTCATGAAAATTGTATTGCTCTAAATACCCCTGCTATATATTTCTCTGTACTCATTTGTACATTGAATTCATGAAAATTCTATTGCTCTAAATACTCCTGCTATATATGAAGTCCATGTAACTCATTGCTGGTCATTTTCTTATGAAGCAGTTCCTGATTGGGATGTACATAATATAGTGAGTATTATTGAAGGATATATTGATTGGAAATTGGTTTGATCATTGGTGCATTCAAAAGTAGTGCTATATAAAAGTAAATTAAATAACCAACCTTAAAGGATTCCAGGAATGAAGTAATAGTAAACTTGTTCTTACTATATGCTTTACTCATTTGGAAGCATTTGTTATCCTTAGACAATAGACTGATCAAGATGTAAGGGTCAGAAGCTTCCAGGCCTTTGGCAATATCAACAAATACTTCCAGGTAGTCATACACATAGATACATGTTAATCGAAATTCTCCAAGACCATCCACATGATCTGCTGAACTTCTCTAAAGAGACATCCACAAATCATCGATAAATTCAAACAAAAGTATTCAAACAATTCGTTTTTATTGATATATTAATTATAACTATATTAATGGACTTTTGTGAAACTGAAGAATGAAATATTTTAAATGATCCATAGCATAAAGGTATAATGCACATGAGAAAATTTCAAATACTTATTTGTGTTCAGGCCTTTCCCACTGTTGGTCCGAGAATGATCTTGTGTGTTTGTGATTTTGTTGACAGATAATTATTATAAGCAGAAAGAGTTTAAGCACGTCTATAAGCCTAATTATGCAGAGCATTAGTAGACAAACTTGGTCTATGTGATATACTCATAATTATGGCACCATATCTCAGATGTGATTTAACTAATTAATAAGTTTGAAGAGGGATCTTTTGATAGTTGAGGCAGTCCTTTTGCTTCATACTGACATTTTATACCAACATAAACTGATCTATGCCTTCATTTTCAAGAAATGATTGAGAAGAAGTTGATGCATTGAATATTAGACTTTGGGTCCCACTTTATACAATTGTACAGTACACATACATACTCAGCAGTTTTACTAGCCTACAAACTACAGCCATTAGCACATCTTCTCTCTAATGGAAATGGCATTTTTACTGATATGGCTCTAATATGGTAACACTGCTATGCTGCAGGGGAATTAATGGAAGTCTTTCTCACCATGGAAATAGGAGAGGAAGCACAAGCCAAACTGTCACAATTCATGCTGCCTTGAATTTTCAGGCCTAATGTTGGTGTTGTTGGTATAGGTGGTGAGCTTGAAGAAGATTGGGATAACTTAGCTAATGGTGGGTTTGTTTCTCTCTCTTCTGATTTTTGTGAAAAATAACTTGTTGGTTTAGTTGGTATTTTTAGTTTGGGAGTGTTGGATGAAGGTTGGGACAATGCAAGGGCTTGGTTAGTTTTGTCTTTTTGCGTTGACTTGTTCATTGTTTCAATTGTTGGTGCTGGAGGTTGAGGGTTAGCTTGGGTGCCCTCAATTGGTTGGTTGTTTGCATTTTTATTGATGAGAGGTGATGAAGAGGATTCGGGGGAAATGCTCTGTTCCCTATCTGGACTTGATAAATGTGGAATATTTGTTGATGTTATCAATGAATGCCAACATTCTACACACGTTCCAGGTTCCTTCAGCATTGCTTCCCAATGGCCGACTTCCTCTGAATTAGAATCCATTGAGAGGCCTAATTTAAGGCATCCTAGTACACCATCCTTAAAGAGCCTTTTCCGATTCTTCACACAAATGTCCAATGCTCTAGCAGATTTTAGTTCTCCCCAAGTGATATCCTTATAAGTAAATTCTTCCTCCCAAACAGGATTCAACTTGTTCCTTTTCACTTTAGTTTTCCTAAGACCTTTCCTTGTCTTGTTTGGAAGTATTTGCATCCTGACATAGGAATTGGTACGCCCATTAGGGCCGACTTGGGGTAGATGTTTAGCCTTGTCAATTGTTACATGGAGTGCACCTCTTGTCGTATCAGCAACTGCCTCCGTTGTTGTTGTTGGACTAAACAGCAGTTTTACATGCAACATCCCATGATAAGGAGTGGGTATTTGGAGTTCAGAGGAATCCTGATATATGTAAAAAATATATTATATAAATTAGGAATAATAGACCAATGATAAAAATTGAGATGTAACTGCTCTGTACCTTGTGGTTTAGTCCATACCATATTCTTTGATTCAAATCCACACTGGACAATGGAATTTTAATCTCTCCAAGAAAATCATCCTTCCCTTTTG
Organism: Cladorhizidae sp. MBARI D1340-BT2; assembly: GCA_028752905.1. NCBI lineage: Eukaryota > Metazoa > Porifera > Demospongiae > Poecilosclerida > Cladorhizidae > Cladorhizidae sp. MBARI D1340-BT2. Next base: position 31,367,419 of record JAQNBH010000017.1, read on the forward strand.
GATTAGAGTCCCAAACACTCAACCAAAGTGTGAACAAATGAAAGTCGGACTTCTCAATATGATACTATGCAAAGATAATAAATAACAATCTTTTTAAAAATGAGAAAATAAATAGTTAGCAATAGATAGAGAAAGTTGTAATGTAAACTTTTTTAAACCCAGCATATGCAACAATTGTTTTTTTGGTGCACCATATGTATAATGCATGAGTACTTCTCATTATATTACCATTAGATGTTCTTCTGATTGGTTATAATTATAGCTATAACTGATTCCAGAAAAAGTTGTTCCAGAATGTAGATAAAGTTTGGTATGTGAATCAATTCAACTGAGCAAACCAAAGCTACACAGAACTAAACTTTGCTATGTCCATGACCAAATTTAAAAGAATGGAAATCCATTTTGGCTAGCACATTAGACTTTCCACAGCAAAGGGTTAGCTACAGGTTGATTTCTGTTATGTAAATGTTGCTATGAAGCTTTTTGGCAGAAGGGCTCGTAATAAAGATACTACCCATCTAGCCAGTTTTGATCATTTTCCATCTAAGCCAGCTTACATGCTAAAGAGGAAATAAATTTACTACCTTATGGACAACATTGCACTAAAATGTACTTCCCTATTCTACCACAATCTAAATGGTATAGACATGTTGTTGGCTAATTTTAGCTGATGCAAACAAAAGTCTAGGATAATTTAAACATTCCTTGAGGACAGGCACATGTTATGGACCAACATGCATAAGAAACAGGAAGTTAAAATGTTTTTCCCCCGTCAAATTTTAGCTGGTCAAATTTGGCTATAAAACAGTTAACCAATACTTATTGAGTATCAAGGTGTTTGCTTACGCATCGAAGAACAAAGATGAATTTTGATTTCTTAGCAACAAACCACCCACTTGTGTATATCATTGATCGATTAAGACCTTTTTTGGTGACTTGGCATTTAGCCTTGTTGGCCAGTCAACAACAGTTGATAATGGCCTGCATATGGTCCAATTATTAATTATTTGTTGTTGCTTGCATTCGATTCACATTGTTAACATTCGTTGATTATGTCACGTAAAGCTCTGCAAACCACATATTTCTCTTCTCTATATATACCCATTTGTACATTGAATTCATGAAAATTGTAGTGCTCTAAATACTCTTGCTGTATATTTCTCTGTACTCATTTGTACATTGAATTCATGAAAATTCTATTGCTCTAAATACTCCTGCTATATATGAATTCCATGTAACTCATTGCTGGTCATTTTCTTATGAAGCAGTTCCTGATTGGGATGTACATAATATAGTGAGTATATTATGGAAGGATAATATATTGATTGGAAATTGGTATGATCATTGGTGCATTCAAAAGTAGTGCTATATAAAAGTAAATTAAATAACCAACCTTAAAGGATTCCAGGAATGAAGTAATAGTAAACTTGTTCTTACTATATGTTTTACTCATTTGGAAGCATTTGTTATCCTTAGACAATAGACTGATCAAGATGTAAGGGTCAGAAGCTGCCAGGCCTTTGGCGATATCAACAAATACTTCCAGGTAGTCATACACATAGATACATGTTAATCGAAATTCTCCAAGATCATCCACATGATCTGCTGAAATTCTCTAAAGAGACATCCACAAAACATCGATAAATTCAAACAAAAGTATTCAAACAACTAGTTTTTATTAATATATTAATTATAACTATATTAATGGCCTTTTGTGAAACTGGAGAATGAAATGTTTTAAATGATCCATAGCGTAAAGGTATAATGCACATGAGAAAATTTCAAATACTTATTTGTGTTCAGGCCTTTCCCACTGTTGGTCTGACCAACTTAAAGGATCTATCGCATACTGTTACATATTATATTCCTAAGCTGAAAAATAATTTCAAAAAAAAATTCTAATGAGCTAACTCTAGTTGCAAAAAGCTTTCTTGCTTGGCTTCTTCTAAATAGGCAACATATTTGGTTACCAGCAACTGCTGCTTAACCGCCATAAGCTTTGATCTCTACACCAACAGAGAACTGCTTCCACCCCTGCCACTTTTCTCTATGGTGGCTACAACACAAGAATTACATTCACTCTAGCAACACCAAAATATAATAAAATTATGCAAATGCAGTGTGCTTTACCACAAACTAATCAAACATAACCAAACTACTGTGAAGTCATTTGCTTCTTAACTGTATTAGTTATACACTTTTTCTAGAAATAATAAAATTTTAGACATAAAACTGTGCACGTGTTTCTCAAGATTAATGGTGAAAAGGTGGAAAATGCAGGGTGGGATGTTCTATCCATTACTACTACCTAAGTCACATATAATTCAAAACTTCCTGATGAAGACTAGAGCATCTAGTCGAAACGTCGAGAGAATACAATTTCATGTTGATTGTTGAGAAGGTTATTGTAATGTTGTTATGTCCTGAGAGTACATTGAGTACAAAACTAGTGCATATAGATGTCACACATTTTGGCAAAATACAATAAGATTCAGAAGATTTCAAACAAGGCAAGTTAATAAATGGTCTTAAAAATAGTACACCTATGATGCTTCTGCAAATAGAGAGCGATTCAGATAATATCCTGATTCTAGTAGGTTTTGACAAATTGTGTGTACTACATCACATGTCAACAAAGCAGTCAGCAATAAGTACATTCAAGTACCTCTTCCATGCTAAGAGGAGAGTGTTCTGCCATTTCAGACTCCTCTGGCTTGATATCTACATCCCTATTGCAAAATACAAAAAATACAGTGATTATTGTCAAAATCTTCAACAGATTGGCCACCATAATCGTGTATAAAACAAATATAGACATAGTTGGCAAAATAATGTGCAAAAATATCTGCACAATCCAGTTCACTGCACTATCATAATCATGATATTGGTTTGACTGTGGGAGCAAGCAAAATGAATGTTTGACCATCACAACTATCTTCATCAATGTTTTCTTGTAGACTCTTTCTACTGTTTTGGCCGTCAACTGCAGATAAAAACTAGACAACAACACCTTAGAATCACTTTAACTTCCTTGATTCTTGAGAAAGGAAATGCATGAATTCAAATCAACATCCACTACACTAGACATGTACAGTGCATAGGTATACTACTTGCAGCTACTAGTAAACATTATGTTACAATAGTTGCGGCTCATTCCTCATATATATGAAAAGAAAATTGCAAACTTTGGAAAAAGAGATTTGGTTTCGGAGACAAAACTTTAAGGAAGTTTTCCCTTTCAAATTTTATAAAACCTGAAACCACCATTTCGTAGATTGGTGTAATTTACAAATTCAGCCAGCAGATATCGAACAAGAATTTTTTATTGATGCATTTGTTATCAGTCTCCAACAATGCAGTTGTGAGTAGCAAAAACTTGTTGCTTTTTAAAAGCATGAATGTGTTGCACCCCAGCAGCTGTGTCTGTGGAAATGCAAAACTGCATTCTATCTACAAAGATATGTTCTATAACTTATAAAGTACTAACTCTGTGTACCTTTGAAGTCACAGGAGGGAAGTCATATGACTATATACCATGCATCATGTTGTATTATGTTCGCAGTTACTCAAGGTTATCTTACAGGCCCATGCTGCTGAACCCAGCACTGTGCCTAGAGTACTAACTCAGCAATCTACAGGAATTTCTTTTAGTTGCCACAATAATTATATAGACTTCAATTAGCCAAGAGACCCACAGTAAATTCTGAATGTACTGCTAGAAAGAACACATCACTTTAAACCATGTTCATCTCTCATCACCAACTCACCAAAATCTGACTCCATTTTTCTTCTTGTTACTCACAACTTGATCATTCCTGAGCACACCTTCTGGTTTATCTTCCTCCTTAGTTAAAACAGCTTCCATTGCAGCAGAATTTATTGAATATTTGAACAGATTCACAACACCTTTTCACTACTCGAGCGTTCGCTTGGGTATATAGCGTTGCGTCTGATTGCAGACGTATAGTCCGCATGCGCGGCGTGTGTGACGTAACTTCACCATTACGCAGATCCCCACCGCAACTAATGATTGGATAAACTTCCCACTCGACCCCTCTCAGCTGATAGTCACCTTGTTTCAGGACTTTTGTCACCAAGCCCTGAAGAGGAGACAGTTGTATTTTTTAAACTTTTTTTAAACTGGTGGTTACAAATTTAGAGCTCTGTAGATTCTTCAAACTTCATGGTATGGACTTGATATATAGCTGAAAAGATAGGTCGCTCTGTGTGCTCTCTTTTGATACCAAAATATGTTTCATAGGATAACTATAGGCAAGTTACTAGACCCTAAAGTTAAAGTGGAGGGACCTCAACAACCTGCATCCCAAAGTCCCCATGAAAATGCAGCCATCGCCCCTATGTCCATTTGTCTATGCATCTTCTCCACCATTGAGCTGCAGCACTCTGCTGCCCCTCCCACAGCAACTCCTGCACCATTAACAAAATCCCTGTTTCTGCAACTGTGACCTTTTAGATCGCTACTTGGATATCTGCTCTGTTCTTCCATTGTCCTAGCTCATACGCTTGAATCTGCTTAAAGAGAGCTACTGATTTAGTTGTTATTCTGCTATCACTTGAACTTATTAACTATAGTATTTCAATCGATTGGCAAAATTATCCCACTGCTGCTAAGGCCTTGACAGAGTTTTTAGGCATGGTAAATTTTTACCACAGATTTGCGCCCCATGCCACTGCCCTCATGGGTCTACACATAGCATGTCCCATACGCAAGGTCCGGACTTTTGGTGGACCGCACAAATGCAGTCAGCATTTGACATAATTCTTGGCCTATGCAACCCTACTTGTCCATCCAAGCACCTCTGCCACCACGTGGCTCATCGTGCACATCTGACTTGGCAATTGGAGGAGTGCTTGAACAGTTCCTGGATGGTAGTTGGAAACCACTAGCTTTCTACTCCAGAAAGCTGGATAGAGCAAGAAAAATTACAGCACCTTCAATCATGAACTCCTAGCAATGTATGCTGCAGTCAAGCACTTTAGTTATTAGGTGGAAGGACGGCAGTTTCACATCAACTCTGATCACAAACCACTCTCTTTTGCCTTTGTCAGCAGCTCTGAATGCTGGACTCCAAGGCAAGAATGGCATGTCGCCTTTATAGCTGAATATACCACAGACATGCGACACATTCATGGCAGAGACAATGCAGTCGCCGATGCTCTCTCACGTGTAGAGCTTAGTGTGAGTCCTGTGTGCATGACTGCAGGTCTACAAGATCTTGAACTACTTGGCTTGGCATGGGAACAACAGGAGTGGCTGGAATCCAAGCATAGTGCATAACTATTACCTGATTGATCCTTACTGATGTACTGATCCCAGGTGCAAACAATACCTTGCTGTGCGACACCTCCATAGGGTTTTCATGACCCATTGTTCCCCCTGTTTGGCAATGAGCTGTCTTTGATGCCATCCATGCCATGATGGCCTAGCACACCTGAGCATTAAAAACAACGAGGAAGATGGAGGCAGCACATTTTGAGTGGAATGGCATAAACAAGCAGGTGTGTATCTGGGCCAAAACATGCATGTGCTGCCAGAATGCTAAGGTAGAATGACATGTGACTGCCCTGCTAGAACATGGAACAGACCGCCGCTTCCAAGAAATCACATTGATATTTTGGGACCACTGCTCATTTCACAACGTAATACCTACCGCTTCACCATCAATCGCTACATATGATGGCCAGAAGCTGTCTGATTACAGCTGCCTCATGTGCCCATACCCTCCTTTCTAAACATATTGCACGGTTTGGAGTGCCAACAGATACCACTTCTGATAGAGGGGCGCAATTCACCTCAGCCTTGTGGATAGCCCTGAGTACACTACTTGGGGCACAACTGCATCGCACAACTGCCTATCATCCACAGGCAAGTAGTATTGTTGAACAGTTTCATAGGCAGTTAAAAGCAGCACTAAATGCCCGTCTGATAGGGCCTTATTGGTCAGATGAACTTTTATTAGTCTTTTCTTGGCATCCGCTCAGCTCCCAAGGAAGACTTTAGATGTGTTCCTTCTGAACTTGCCTATGGCACAACGGTTCACCTACCAGGGGAGTTCTTTGGAGCTGGAACATCACCTACTGAACCAAATGTGTCTGATCTGCTTACACACCTGTGCACCACCATGGCTGGACTGAGACCGAAAGAGACGCCATCACAGACAATAAACTGCCCACATGCCTGTCGACTTGAGAGCTGAACATTTATATTTGTCCGATATGATGCACATGACACACCCCTGCAGTGTACCAACGATGGACCATTTAGAGTCCTTGAGAGGGCTGCTAAGTACTTTACTTTGGACCTAAATGGCCCATGTGACTGACACAGTATCAGTTGATCACCTCAAACCTGCATTTTTGGACATTGATTCTCTACATGAAGGTACAGGATCTCAGCATTCAGATAGACTACAAAAATCAGTGACTCTACCACCTCAGTGGCGGTTTCCGAAGGGATCGACTGGTCTCGTTCGAGGCCCCCTTTTCTCTAATCTCCCAAACTCCAACTAAACAACAAATCTGCAATGTTTTTTGGCCTTTTCTTGCTTTTTGCTTTTTCTTTTGGCTAGCTATGTTTCCTCTGCTAGCTGGCTGACCCACAGTCTGTGAAGCCACACCCCAAGTGTGGGAAATGTAGGGGTGTGGCTGCACCAGACTAAACCTTATACCTTTATCCTCGTTCCAAATGTTTAGCACCTGGTTCATTACCTCCCAGAGGGATTTACTGTCGACTCCTGTCACCCACCAAATATCTTACTCATTGCTCAGTCGGCTTTTTTAAAAGCCACCCCTGACCCCCCTACAGCTAAGTAAATTGATCTAAACTGAGCAGTGATTGAGAATATTATGCAAAGATTGCTAACTTAGTAGTAGTACTAGCTAGCTATAGTACTTGCAGCTAGCCACTACTGCTAGCTAGTAGAGTCAATTTACATAGAAATTTCCACATTTAATGCATAGGAAGACGAACAAGAACACCACTTTTCCATCTCAAGCTGTGGTATATACCTGTCACTCTTCCTGGGTATCCTGCTTCAGTCCATTGTGTCTTCTCCTAGCCCTCCGTGTCTGCGATTCTCACCCAGCCTCTGTGTCTGTCACAGAGCACTCTCTATCTGTGTCTCCCACCCAGCCCTCTCTGTGTATGTCTCCCACCCAGCCCTCTCTGTGGGTGTCTCCCACCCAGCCCTCTCTGTGTGTCTCTCCCACCAAGCCCTCTCTGTGGGTCACCCAGCCCTCTATGTGTGTCTCTCCCACCCAGCCCTCTATGTGTGTGTCTCCCACCCATCCCTCTCTGTGTGACTGTAGCTGTTTGGCTTCTCAGTATGTGCCAGGAATTATATATATATGGCTATACTTGCTTGTAATAAGAGCAATACAAACTGGATGTAGAAATCTAACATGCTGGGTTGCTATCAGGTATCAGATTTCCAGTGTGTGTCTCCCACCTATATAGCCCTATCTGTGTGTCTCTCCCACCCAGCCCTCTGTATGTGTGTGTGTCTCCCACCCAGCCCTCCGGCTCTGTCTGTATCTCCCCCTTCTACTGTCTGTTCTGTTCTTTGCATATTCTTAGATAGCTGTTAGTGCTCTGAGTCTAGCTGAGTGTTCTGTCTTCATTGCTACTTCTAAAACTTTGACTACATTATTGGAGATTAATTGTGTTACCTTTCAAAACTCGTCAACGATACATTACAATAGCCATTGCATAAAAACAGAGTTAATTGATTATACAAGTTAATCATTTTTTATATTTTATGTTGCAAATTCAGTATGCTATGGATTATATTAAAACATCATAAATAGTTAAAGTGTGCTTTAAGATTTCTGGTTTTAAAGGCAATGTTTCAAACAAAATACTTCGGTTTAATCAGGGCAAATGTAATATTTTGATTATTAATTCTGCACGAAGAAAAAACAAAAATGACAAAACATAAACAAAATAATAACAAAAAAGATTTTATAATGATATATAGACATGTGCAAATGGTGAGCTCAAGCTTCTTCGATGACATTGACAGTTACACATGATAATGTGCCCTAGATCTTGGTGTGTAAATAAGGGAAACTCAAGTGAGCTTGTTAGTCAGCTTTTGCATGTCCTATTGCAACCTTATTATTATTAAATCTTAACCCCATCCATTCTCAATATTCTACTTTGGCCCCTGTAACCACCAACACCAAATTTTGTGGAAACAGACTTCAGTGATGAAAATGGAAGGAATTCCTAGTTGAACAAGTGCTGCACATTCTACTTACATTTAAAGGACGGTGCCCGAATAGATATGTCGGTTGGATCTTCCCATTATTATATGTCAGCTCTCATATATTTGCACATGAAACTATACCCATCAGTATCTCTCTGATATGTTACTCTGTTGATATATATTCTGAGCATGAAGTAATTAATTACATGCATTCCCTGGGAAATGCATTGCCAGTAAAAAGCCATTGCCCTGTATTCTTCTTTCACTTTCCTGTTTGAAGACCAAACACTCTGTTGGAGAGTAAAATATAAAATTAATCAAAAGATAAATCTTCAGTATTTTATACAGCTGAGGATCACAACATAAGTGTATAGAATATAAAAGCATCTTTACTGGAGTATGGGTTGCACTGCAGTATAGACCCAGTGCAATAGCATCAGGTTTGATACTGGTGCTTTAGTTATCCTTTCTATTTTCCTGATTATGCTGGAGAGAGAGTTGATGAAAGAGGGCAATGAAAATGGCCTATATGAACTAAGTTGAGAAGACAATACTGATGCTTGGCCTGCTGCAGCATAGCTTCATCCATGGAATGTAGCTATTCTTCTATTATCTCCTAGTCTTTACACAGAAAACAATTACACAAATACAAAAGTATGAAGTGCTATCAGCGATTTATATGTGATTGGGTGAGAGTAATCTGTGCATATGACTAGAGAGTCAAGGTTGGGTAGGAGGGGTGAAACCACTTCATCTATGTATAGCAAAGTATTACGGAAAGGTATCAATCAATTATTACCAGAAGTTACCTGTATGCTCACTTAGTCTATCAGTACACATGAGCACAAACCAATGCAAAATATGCAAGAGCAACTATACCCCTAAACAACAAGGCCTATGATGCCATGTGCCATACCATTTCTGATATAGGTGGCTTCTCATAACATATGCCCCACAAAAACTTCATTGATTTGTCCTTCAATAATGCCTAAGCAATCTCATGAAAATCTATAAGCTTTTTTTTTTTTTGCATGATGCCACTAATAAACAAACAGCCACACAAACAAACCATGGTTAAAACATTACCTTCTTGGTAGATGAATAAAAGATAGTGTGGAAATAGAGTTTACATATATATGTGCACTACAATCAAAATACAATTAAATAAAAGGTGGTAAATAGATGGTCAAGAATTGCAGTAGAACATTGTGCTACTTATGAGAACCAAAGATTGATGAGAGCTGCAGTGTTTCTTCTTTGTAGTGATAGAGTAATGCATTGGTGAAGATCTTTTCCATGGCCAGTGATCCCCTCGTGAGTCCTGTATGTGCTATAAGTTTTATGACCACTGGAATAATAAAATTACGAAGGATAAGGGAGTAGTGAAGGTCTCCCTAAGAGGTCTGCTTAACTCCAATAACAGAATCTGACTTGTTATAAACACCATCCTGCTGGGATTCCCAGTAGGAGAGCAGGTTGGTTACCCGGTGTACACATGGTCCTGTCCAACGGAATTCTAATTTTCATAGAGTCAGAGTTAATATGTTGTTGTTTTTGTCTTTTAAAAAAGGTTACTTCAGTGTTTCTTGTAAGCAAGTGGGAGTGGTAGTACACCCCTATTTGACATCCTCTAAGTCACCATCCACTCAGTTCATGAAGCACAGCCTTCCCTCAGACCCTTTTCTGGATACATCCTCTGCACAAGGGAGGGAACAAATAAAACCTTTCAAAATCAAGGATTAATCAGACCTTTATAAAAAAAAGCTATGAGCGTACAGTGAGATCTTCATAGACAAACAAGCTAAAACATAATAAACATAGAGAAGATCCCCTACTTCCTAAGCTTATATCATAGTGGGCAAGTAGAGAAGTGCCTTAATGGCCCATAACTACAGTGCTATTACTCCTCAATGCATTCCCACTAACTGTTTTGTTTCTGATGTAGGCTAGCCAAACATCTAGCCGAAACAGTCATTGTTAGAGAAGCTTCCTTAGGCATAGGTGAAGTTTCATTTCGGCTTAACCACTCACTTCATCATCACGTGATTCGAGCATGCACATGTTTGCTAAAATAGAAATTATAATCAGGGACAAAGTTCTAAGATGGAAATGATCATTAAGATCAATATTGAGCTGGTACTTCTTGAAAACTAGCTACTTCTCCATAATCCAATCTGATGATATCAATAATTTACCGATCAGTGTATAGTGTTATCTTTGAGTAGGACAATACTTAGAGGAATGAACTCTCTGTTGACAATTTAGATATGACATTAGCTCTAGGGAAACTAACAGCTAGCATTCTATTAGTGCTAGCAACCTAGCACATGGTTGTCACAAAGAACAAAGTAAATTACGACTCACAATCTGAGCAATTGTTGGGCAGTAGATAGTGTAGCTTTTAGTTGGCTACCTAACATTGAGTAACTAGATCATCTTAGCATCTGTGTTAGCTCTGCCTCTTAGAATAGCTGGATGCAACAAGAAGATTGTGTTGGTTACCACTCTCATCTAGGCACTGATTATAAATCTTGCAGGCAGAAGAAAGGGTGCAGCACTAATATGCACTAAATTGCCTACAAGCTAGATTTGCTATTCGCTGATAAAAAATACCACATCAATGCTAGGGCAAGAAGTTAAAGCTTAGATGTACTACTATATATCTGTAGTCACTAGCTACCTAGCTAGCAATTTCTTTTCTGTATAGCTCAAATGTTTTTATGGAAAACCTATTTAAAAGGCTGCTTTTCAGGTGTAGAAATGCTTAGGCCATCAGTTATCCTCTGGAATATGCTGTTACTGAATCTCAGTGATCTGGTATAATAAATGTGTGTGTGTGTGTGTAAAATAACAATATTACCTTGAACTAATAATCTTTGTATCTTTAATAGTCCTAATGATGCTTAAGAGGAGAGAATGAATTATACTTTAGCTCAATCTACCAAAATAATCTAGCTAACTACATATTTGAGTGTTCAAAATAAATAATAATTTTTTATATACTCATTGCTAGCTAGCGCTTGGCATCATCCACAAGCGAGAAACTTCTTTAGACTCAGGTAAACTTCTACACTCCATCTGTCCATGTTTCTACAAGGGAAGGATAACCATAAAAGTATGCCATTTACTAATCCTTAAAGATGGCCTTTGAGATCTAGAAGTTTGAAATGGACACTAAAGCCTGACACACTATGTACAATGGAGTGCTTGAGATAGATGAGAGAAAGCTATAGCATTGCATTAGGCATGATCGAAAGAAAGAAATCTTCAGATTAACTATATACTAAGTTTCAAAGCGCCCACAGCTCAGTAACTTGAGTTAGCAACTTACTTTGTCATGGTTTTCAATACAGCTCTTGACTAGAGAGTGCTGTGAGAAAGCTATAGCTACAAATCACAGCTCTATTAGCAGTTGCACTGGTCATGTCTAGAACAAAGAAAGGAATTCTACAAATATACTGATGAAAAAATACCGCTACACCACTCTCCGAAGCCTACAGATTTAGTGCCATTTAGATTTGGAAATTTGGACTTATGCGGATTCTTGTGCGCATGCGCATACTACACACGCACAGCAGCAGATTCCCAATCTTAGAACCGCTATAATAATTATATCTTTACAATAACCTTCTCAAGAAAGTGTACTTTCTCGATGTTTTGACCAGATGCTAGCCGTTCATCAGGAAACCCTATCTATATGATTTACTAGACTGGATAAAGAAAATATACTTCAGAAAAGGAGAGAGAGAAAAGTCAAAGCCTGCTTCTGAAACAGCAGAGCAAAGAGAACTGAGGTTTCGAAAAACAGAGTTAAAAAATCGTGTGAGAAGCACAGCAGCCTGCAAAAAGAAGCTTCCTTATGTTCAGGTAAAGTTTCCATCTGACTTAGCCACTCTATTCATCAACCAACCCTAGCTATGAACACGATTGCTAAAAAAGAAATAATCATCATGGACAAGTTCTAAAATGGAAATGATCCTTAATTAAGCTGATATTCCTTGAAAACTTTGAGGAATACACTACTCTTAGCTACTTTTCCATATTGCAATCCAGTCTGAAGACATCAATAATTTACAGATCGTGTATAGTGTTAAGCCTGCAGCTATGCTTGGAGTAGGACAATACTTATGTGATTGGTGAGCGAAACGAGCCCTCACAGTGGAGTTGGATGGAAAACTTGATATTGCTGCGCCTGGCTTATGTTTCTGGCCTTCAGTCTTCCTCCAAAAATAACTCCATTCCCACTTCTTCCCTTGCTCCTGGCCTTGATTCCTCCAATATTGTCTTGTTAGCTTGCCACATGGCACCTGACAAACAGTCCCCATTTTGTCTAACTCCTTATGGTTATTCTGGGGACAAGATCTATAACACTCCACCATGTCCCAAAATCTGCCAGTGGTGCTTGGGCCAGCCTTGTAGGTGAAATCTTCAGGGCCATCATTGCAGACCCTATGCCCTGGAACCAAGGATAAATTTTTTTATGTTACCTCAGTGCATACTTTTCAATCCAGAGAGGGGTAACTATTGCCATTGGCATGACAGAGAGAGAACCATCAAGGCTCAGATAAGGAGGTGGATAGCTGGGTGATTTTCTCCGTCTATGGTTGGGAGTTGATTTGGCAGAGGGCTGGCTTAGTCTTTGCCATAGCAAGGTGAGCCCAGAGTCTTTGTGAGAGTCCAATGCCAGATGTGCACATAGGGCACAGAGGATGGCCAATGCAAGAAGGCCATGTAAGCCCTGATCTCAGATAGTCTACCCCATGCTTCTGTTGAGGTTTACACTGGGCTGCTGTTCAAGCACTCCCAAATTCTCCCTCCAATCATTCCTGTCGATCCAGTCAATCTCTTCATCCAGCCACCAAGGAAGTTACCAGAGCCTAATATTTCTGGCCCTGGACCTTCCATTTTGAAGGCCAACCATTCCAAGGGTTATATTTTGTGCCTCCCCAGACCATGCTAATAAGGCCCTTCTGGCTCTGGTGAAGATTGTCAACCTTCTAATGCACTGGCCATCACCTGAAGTTGTGCCTTACCTATGTGGAATCACGCATGTAAGAAGGAAAGTGGTGGGCTTCGTCTGATCGCTGTGGGGGAGGTTTTATGTCACCTGGAGATGTTTTATGGAGGCTTTACCTTGGTGACCACAACATCTACAGTTGCTGTGGAGTCCAGCAGGGTGCAGTTTAGGTCCTTGAGGCTTTTCCTTGGCCCTCAACCCCATTATTGAACGGATATGAAACCATGTACCCGACCTCCAAATCAATGCCTGGTGTTTTGACAATGGAATGCTTTGTAGAAATGCCCAGGACCTTTGTGCTGTCCTAGCTATCATTGAGGAAGATGGATAACCCCATGGACTTAAAGCTGAATAGGGTTAAGTCTCCTATCAATGGATTGATTCAATCTCCTGGGTTCTCCCATAGGCCCGCCTTCCTATTGCGAGAATATGGTTCTCCATTGGGTGTGGAAAGTGCAGTCTTCCAGATGTAGTGTATGCTCATTCGCTCTTGTTTACCCCTCCCCCAAGTGACCTTCAACCTCCGTACCACCATCCAAAGCCATATCAGGGGTACCACTGAGCCCTTCAACAATGCCATGCCCTTGAGAGTCTTGTCAGACTGGGCCTGGCTGAAGGTGTCCTTCCTCAGCTACCTTGGAGGTAACGTTATGAAGGCCTCCCTTCATGTCCCAGCTGCATTCAAGATCCCTGTTCCAATCTAGCTCCTTCATAACTAAGATACTGATGCCTCCCATTTCCTGGTCCCCACTCTGGATGACCTGGCTCAGTCTGCATGTAAACCAGCACATGCGGATATTTCCCTCCGGCAGTGATCCCTCGCTCACACCATTGATCTGACAAACTTTTGGATATAGCACAGGACTCGTGATCTAGGGCCTTGGCTCTCTCCACCTCCATTGTGAGACACTTCCAAACTGATAGATATGACATTATAAATTCATGAGGAGTCATGCATCAGAAGTGAGAGTGGTCAAATACAGGAAGGGGAGGGGTTATACATAGGCACAGGGTAATAGGAAAGCCTCATTTTTAAAGACTGCATGTGACCCTATTTTACATTATTTTTTACATAATATTTTATGAGTGCAGAAATGTCCTAGCAAACAATGTCTATGTTGTAGTATTGGTGTTGACAAGCATTGTGGTCAATGGTGGGTTGCTTAGTTTACCCCAGATAGAAATAAACCCGTAAATATGACCGTTATTAAAACATAATTAAACACCATCCCAGATTGTAAATTAGAGTTAATCTTATCAATATCCGAGATATCCCCTTAGGCCCCATTATTTCTAATAATCCTTTTATCAATCACCCGATAAGTAACCAAATGCCCCAAATTTAACAAATTAAAAGTCAAAAAATGATTTATAACATAATTAAACTGTCAACTCGAATTTAAAAAAGTATAAACGACATAATTTAAATACAACCCTCCCTTCTCAACTAAGCCGCGATCATATACCACAAGAGCCAATAATGCCCCTAACAAACTTAATAATAAAGGCGCCATTTTAACATAACTAGGTATTATTGGAGAAATAATATTGGATACTATTAACTCTTTTCCCAAATACCCCACAAATATACTTCCAAAGGCCAATAAAAGTAAAGGAAAAACAATTTGACTCATGCACTTTTATAAATACCTCCTTTGTTAAATAAATTAACCTTATGGAATAAAACGCAGTTAATAAAACAGAAAAACTACCCAATCAATAAGCAAAAACCATACAATGCTTCTCATACACTAACTCCAATATCAAATCTTTTGAATAAAACCCTGTTAAATAAGGGAACCCTATTAATGATAGCGATAAGGACCTGATTAAAATCATAACATAAGAAAAGGGAAGAGATTTTATCACTGCCCCCCCCATTTTTTCGCATATCCTGATCATCACTAATGGCATGTATAACAGAGCCAACGCTTAAAAAAAAAAAGTCTTAAAAAAAGTATGATTGACCAAATGAAATAAACTTACATAATAACTCAATAAACCACATATCATGACCATGTAACCTAATTACACATATAACCTAATTACAAGTAGAATAAGTAATTACTTTTTTCATGAACTATCCCCACACTAGCCGCAAAAAGAGCTGTTAAAGCCCCACAAACAATAATATAATTAGGCCTTTGATTTCAGTACCTTTTTTTGGCAGAATATGGATAGATTACTGGATAGATTACTGGAGATTACAACAGATAATGTGAATATGTAAGCACATACTCACTACTTGCTCTATACTCAACTCAACATTATGCAAATAAACGGTACAACACGAAGATACATTTTGATGAAAACGTTGGGTTTGCTGAATCGTTTTGTTAAAATTTCCAGCCATTCATCCAGAGAACACAAAACAGTATCAAACAATACAACACACACACACACAAACAACAACAAAGAGAGTCAACTGTGACAGCAGAGTGAAGGTCGTGGTAGAGCTTGTTGAGCATGTAGTACTAGTCCAAGCTGTGTAACTAGGTAACTAGCCAGCTAGTACCCACCAAGTACCTGGGTTAATCTATTTTTCTCAGATTGGTACTTGTGAGTAGCATAACTAATTCTAATAATATTATGTAGTGAGTATTCTAATTTAGAACTTTCTAGATTAGGTTTAAAGGTAACTGCTTAACCTTTACTGTGACAGATGTATAGGTGATGTCATTCTGTAAGTATAAGCTAGGTGTATTTACTTATCTTTACCTTATTAGGAATTGAGCTGGTGTGTGTGATCTGCATACTGAATTCAGACAAGAACTTTTCTACACTTCAATTTATCATAGTCAGTTAGTGTTTGTTTTTAAACAAATTATATTGGCCCAATCGCTTGAGTGTGTTCTACATTGATAGCAGACTGTGAGTGTGAGAGCAAGCTTCTCAAAGGATTTATTATTTTTTCCTCAGATACAAAAGTTGTTATGGCTAGCAAGAAGCAAACTTATTCAGATGCTTTTCTTTGCTATTTGCCCTTGAAGAGCGAAGACCGACCACAGTGTGTTATCTGCAGCAAGATTCTGATCAGTGAAAGCCTGAAGCCATCAAAACTTGCAAACCATCTGCTGAAATGTCATCCTGACCTCCACAACAAAGACCTAGCCTACTTCGAACACAGGGCAAAGCAGTTGAAGTTATTCAATTTGGAAACACTGGTACTGCAGCCAAAAAATCTTCTTGCTGCTCTTGAAGCTTCCTATGAGGTGGCCTACAAAGTTGCACAGCAACAGAAGGGGCATACGGTTGCTGAAAATCTGATCATGCCAAGTGCACAACAGGTGTCTGTTGATGGTGCACATTATAATGGGTGGTATTCACGGGTTCAGAGGCCTTGTTCAAAGGAAAAATGCAGATATCACTGTACCATTGGAGCATTTACGGATATACACTTGCGTCCAAGATGCTCCTAGATGTTTTGAAAGCATATGTGGCCAACTTGTTAATGTTGTTAACTTCATAAAAGCCAAGACTTCTCCAGCCACGTGTTTAAAGAATTGTGCAAAGAAATGGGCGAGAGGTATGAAGAAGTGCTACTGTTCCACACTGCAAGGTTGCGAATCACGTGATTGAGCTTCAGGAGGGAGTGCAACCATTTTTGCAGCAAAAAGGGTCAGACTTGGCACACCACTTTTCTGACCTAGAATGGCTTTTCCATCTGTGATATTTAGGCAACATTTTCAATGAACTCAACGGAGGAAACTTGGCACTTCAAGGAAGGAACATGACAATCATCGATGCCAAACAAGCCAGCCATTTCTGCATTTATCGGAAAGCTAAAGTTGTGGAGCAAGAGAGTTGCTAAGGGCATAGTGGGGCACAGTTTCCTACACTTGACAAATTTGTTTACGAGAGCGAGGATGGTCAAGATATCCTAGAAATTTTGAAAGCATACATCCAGGCCCACTTGGATGAATTGGTCAGAAAGATGGAGGAATACTTCCCTGATCTGGACAACGCTTGCCTTCAGTGGTGCCAGTGGCCTTTTATGGCCGATGAGGATCAGGTCGATTGAAGATAACTTTTCAGCAAAAGAGGAGTGCATAACTCTGAGAGTGAATGAGGCTTGGAAGCTGGAATTCCAGAACAAGGACTTCGAAGCATTCTGATAGCCCGGTTAAATGACATACCAACCGTGGCGAGACGGGCTCTAAAGATCATGACTTCCTTTTCGAACATTTACCGATGTGAGCAAGGCTTTTCCATCGTCATGGGAATGAAAACCAAGAAACGGAACCAGTTGGAGGTGTCAAATGATTGCTCTCGGTACAAAACCAATACTTCGCTAACAAAATGCAAGCACAGCCATCTCAGTGATTTGATTTGTTTTGCAATGAACACTTAACTTCCTAACTAACTACTAATACTTACTAACACACTCATAAATTTTTTTTTTATTACACAGGTATGGGTAATGGAACGGTCCAAACGACTATGCATTGATTATCGACGGTTGAATGAGGAGGTAACTACTCCAGACCCATTCCCCCTTCCACACATCAATGACCTAATTGATAAGTTGGGAGCGGCCCAGTACATATCTACTCTCGAGCTCGCCAAGGGTTATCATCAGGTGCTGGTTGATGAGACATCAATTCCCAAGACGGCTTTCGTGACACCAACAGGAAAGTGGGAAACCTGAGAATGCCTTTCGGATTAAAGAATGCACCATCAAACTTCCAAAGGCTCATGAACACTGTTATGGCAGATATGGCTTCTTTCGCGGCAGCCTCGACCACTTGGAAAGGGTGTTTCTACGACTGGAGGAGAAGGGATTACGGGTGAAACCGACAAAATATGTGCTGGCAGAACCAAGCTGCCAGTTCTTGGGACACCGTGTTGGCAATGGCGAAGTACGCCCACTACGAGCTAAGGTGGAAGTCCTACTCCTGTATCTCAGGCCAAGAAGCAAGAAAGATATGCGAGCATTTATTGGCCTGGCGAATTACTACAGGCGGTTCATACCTGCATTTGGTAGCATTGCTATTCCCTTGACGGATGCCACATGCAAGATGGCCCCAGATGTGGTGTAGTGGACTCCAGCGATGGAGACGGCATTCAATGAACTCAAGACAATGTTGACGAAGGACGCAGTTGACGAACCCAGATGAATCAAAAAAGTTTATTCTGCATACAGATGCCTCAGGATTAGGCATTGGAGCTATGTTAAGCCAGGAGGATGCTGACAGAAGCGACCATCCTGTGGCTTATTACTCCCGTAGATTGAAGTCTGCCGAGACTTGTTATTCTGTAACCGAACAGGAGTGCTTGGCTGTAGTGGCGGCGATAAGACATTTCAGAGTCTATCTATCTGGTGCAAGATTTAGGGTGATTACAGACCACAGAAGTTTGTCCTACCTATCACGGATGCGAGATGAGTCTGGACGACTGACGCGGTGGGCACTGGCACTCCAGCCCTGCCTGTTTACTACAGAGCACAGATCTGGAGCCAGACATCAAAATGCAGATGGGTTGTCGCGACAATCATGGAGAGCTGACGAGATCACCCAGGGCCTTGCGGCCGAAAGGGAAGGAAGGGATGTCGCAGGACGACATTAAAACAAGACTGTTCCCAATGCATAACTATGGATGTGGAGTGAACCCGGTAGTGAGTAACTAATTATGAATTGGAAGTGTTGATAATGGGGTCTGTGGCTTAGTGTGTTTGTGTGTTATGTGTTTATGTTGGGCAAATGTCATAGGTCGATGATGAGTGTAAGATTACCATGTATGGGCATAAACCAGAAGCAGGGCTCCAGCCTAGTTAAGGGAAGAGTTTTTACTGCTCTGGGAGTTAGCCATTGTACTGAGTCTTGTAAGTGTCCTACATTGAATTATTAAGGTTTACCTTGCTAGCTTAGTGTATAGCTTAAAGGAAGAGTGGTGGCAGCATACCAACACTTAGTGACTGGCTCAGAGTCTGTGGGTAATATCAGATTTGGTCCTGTCAAAGTAGGAATGCTTGTGCGACCTTTTAGACCAACACCCAGCTATATACGGTGACAGTAAATGCATGGAAGTCTTTATGAAAATCATGCCAAGCAATTAAAAGTTTTTTCTTCCTTCCTGATGAATGGTAGAGCATCTAGACGAAATGTCGAGAGAATACAATTTAAAGTTGATTATTGAGAAGGTTATTGTAATTATATTCCTTTTGTTTGGTTCCATCCTGACAAGAAACTTTTGATGACATTGGAAAAGCAATTTCTTCACTACTACTATTAGAGTGGGAACTCAACACTGATGTAAGCCCATTGCTCACTGCTTCATTTGACTTAGGTGAATTAGAAATGCACCCTTGACAAGTGGCTGCATTGACTGATATTTTCTGGATGGTGTCCCTCAACTTCATTATCCTAGAATGGTTTCTCTTTCTAAGTGGTAAGGAGGTTGGCATTTCTTGTACTTCTGATGACTTACATGAATATTTATTTTCACTGTTTCCCATTTTGCAAATCGATTAAAGTATGCAGAGCACAATAATAAGTAATGAGCTTCCTAGACTCAAAGTAGCCGCATAATAGTTACATAGCTGTTTTATACAATCTAACTGCACATGATCAGCTCATCGCTGGTATTACAGTTTTGAAGTGTATATAGTTCAGGTTTAGATTTTTTCTCATGTATATACAGCTAGAACCACAACCACAGGTGTTCATACAGGATTTGCAGTTTGGAGGGAGAAACTCAAAACGTTTGGCGTTTACGTGATGGGCGTGCATAAGCAAGCCCCAAGCAGTTTTTTTTGTTTGCAAAATCGATGCTCTCAGATTGATTCTGAGACATTTTGAGGGTACTTTCCTATAGTTAAAGTACTAGCACATGGACAGAACATTCTAGATTATGACACAGTTGCATCTTGCCATAGAATCTACACTATTATAATTAGGAAAGCTAACCACAGAATAAATAGGACATGGACAGAACATTCTAGATTATGACACAATTGCATCTTGCCACAGAATAGTTTTGTGGCAAGATGCAATTGTGTCATAATCTAGAATTTTCTGTCCATGTGCTATTATTCTGTGCTATTATTCTGTGGTTAGCTTTCCTAATTGTAGTGTAGATTAAATCTACGACGAAGATGTAGTCCCAACTACGTCGACTAGTGATGCCTTGACTTCCACCAATTCCGAAGCATCAGTAGGTAGATCAGTGTGTTACAAAGCGCAGAAGAGGAAACTCTACAAAGCCAGGCTCAGCTACAAGAAGGAGTGGGAGCAGAAATATCCTTGGGTGTACTGCGATTATCCTAAGCAGCGCATGTTCTGCAAGCTCTGCCAGAAGTGAGGAAATGCACTTTCTACAGCCAGGGGTGCATGGACCACTCGTGGAATTCAGGTTTGGAATCACGCTACTGAACAACTCAAGAAACACAGACAGTCAAAATGGCACAGAGTTGCTGTTATCCATGCTCGAATGGCAGAACAAGGAAAGGAGCAGAGTGTTGTCGTACAACTGCAATTTTCAGCAGCTGCTAAGAAGGCTGAAGAAAGGAGAGCAAAGAACAGAAACATAGTGCTTAAGCTTTTGAGATCGATATATTTTCTTGCCAAAAATCGCCTGCCCCTTACAACCACATTCGATCCCCTGGTCCAGTTGCAAATTGCAAATGGAGATGAACTACTCCAGCAACATGTCAAAGAGGGGCCACAAAATGCTCAGTACACATCCTAATTTTCTGCAGTGATGCTTTTAGAGGCCATCAATAGCTGGCTAGGTAGGAAGCTAATTGAGAGCTTAAAATCAAGCGCACACTTCTCTGTGTTAGCTGATGAGTGTGTAGATATTAGTACTACAGAAGAGCTGTCCATCTGTTGTCGGTGGATTCTAAATGGAAAACCAGAGGAGCACTTCCTTACAGCGCTCCACATATGTGCCCATGATGCTGCACCATTTCAGATGCAATCAGCTCTATCCTTGAGTCGAAGAACCTGGACTATCGTAAACATCTTCTTGATCTCTGGAACACTGTTAGCAGCTTGCATGCTTGCTAGTTGAAGCCTGTGGCAGGCATGGTGGATGTAAAAGGAATGTGCAGCTAGAGTTTGCATCCTTTTTTGATCTCCATTGCGTTCTCCGGCAAAGGTGGCTGCTCCATCATAACCTTGGCCTATTAGTTTAGAACTATGGGAAATATATGGAAACTCTTCTTCTACTCACCCAAGAAAGCAGAATCTCTCAAAGCAGTCCAGTCTGTCCTCAAGCTACCTGAGCTTAAGATTGTGAAGCCTAGTGATACCAGATGGCTCTCACACGAACGCTGTGTACAGGCTATTTACTGAGAGCTTCCTGCCCTTATCGTCACCCTACAACAGCTGTATGAGACATCAGGTGATGCTGAAGCATACGCCATGGTATTGGTGCTCTCCTTGCTACTTACACTGGAGTTGCTAGTATCGTGTTCCTGTCAGAAGTTCTGGATATCCTGGCAAGGATGAATGTTTCGATGCAAAGAAAGCTACTCGATTTGAGAAGGTTACCGGTACTTCTGAAAATCACGACGGATCAACTCGAGCATCTAAAGGACGAAAGAAGTGAGTGGTTGGGTTCAGTCGAGTCTGAAATATCTCTGTTGAAGGAAAAACACGATATAACTCTCGGCACACATAGATCTGCACGAAGCCGTTGGTCTTCTATCACAACCACAGCAGAGTATCGAACTCTAGTTGCAATTCCATACGTCGATTCCCTTCTTCTAAATATTAAGAGTCGACTTACTGATAAAGCCGTGAAGATTGTTACTGCCATATCCACATTCAATCCCTCCCTACCACCCACTAAAGCATCCTTACCATCATACGGCAGCGAGCAAATCAAGATTCTTGCCGAGTTCTATGGAAAAGAAGCAGAGGTTGAGTATGCGGGGACGACTTACACCTCACCTCCATCGCTTGTTGGCGATGAGCTTCTTTCAGAGTGGAAGATATTTAGATGGGCTTTGCGAGTGGAGAAAAAGGCAATAATGGAACGTAAAGAAGAGTCGGTATCTTCTAGCATGCAAGAAATCCTGGACGAGATGAACAATACGGAGGAATTTTCCCTGAGATATGGAAGCTATTGAACATTACAACGGCACTTCCTGTTGGCACAGCAACAGTAGAGCATTCGTTTAGTCAAATGAAGTTGATTAAAACTCGTCTACGCAGTCGTCTACCTGACTCGAACCTAGAACATTTAATGAAAATTAGTATAGAGGGTCCTCCATTGACCGATGTGGACTTTAATGCAATTCTCGACATTTTTAAACAGAAAAATTGACGCATTTTACTTCAATTTAGTATTATTGAACTCACTGTATTGTAATTTTCACCATACATTATTGTATATCTTCGTTTATATATTGATTTTGTTAATAAATTGTTTATTATAATGTTGATCATTTTTGAATTTGCTATTGCTTCTATGTTCCCTTCTCTGTACTGCTCTTTTTTTCTGTTACATAAGAAATTTCATAAATATAAATTTTTATTATGAAAATTCTTTGGGGGGGGGGGGGGGGGGGGGTGATATCCCAGGGTTTCCCCCCCCCCCCTGTATGAAACCCTGAACCATAATATCTATTAGGCTGATAGGCTGCCCATTGCAGACTTCACCTTTTTTCTAACCAAACTTGTGACCTCTTGTGCTGGAAATGTAATGCCAAGCACTCTCGAGGACAAAAGATTTCTCACCCAAAGGGACTAACAAAGGAATTGTGGCATGTCTGAGTCAGCTAGTATACTACTTTTAAAGAATTCTGGCACTAAATTTAGGAAGATTGGACAACAGTATTATTTTAATGCTTCTGTCCAGCACTAATAATACTGATCAACATTCTTCAGTGCAGGTTCAACCTATCTAGGCTAATCTCTAGTTGAACTCACAGAATAATGCAATGCCTTCTTAATCACCAAATATCATCTTGTATGCATAAAATTTTAGATTCTTGATTAAAAAAGGTGGCTACCCTGGAATGTTAAGTAGCTTCTTGAGCAGAGAAAGCTAAT
Source organism: Cladorhizidae sp. MBARI D1340-BT2 (assembly GCA_028752905.1). NCBI lineage: Eukaryota > Metazoa > Porifera > Demospongiae > Poecilosclerida > Cladorhizidae > Cladorhizidae sp. MBARI D1340-BT2. Next base: position 31,390,662 of record JAQNBH010000017.1, read on the forward strand.
GTGGAAATAAACCAGATCTTGAGCTTCTTAGAGTAACTACCAAGAAGGATGAAAACCACTTAGTACAGTTGCCTTCTGCCCAAAAGAAGGCTTAGGAAAAATGAAACCAGCTGGCTAATGAGGATGTGGAATTATGGTTTACAACTGAAGCATGGATTGGTTATGGGCAGAGAGAGGTCTGGTCTTGTCTACACACATGCATGCCATAGTCCCTCTAGCCAAATTTTAGATATATACTACTATGCTGGACAAACATCTTTACTTCTTCATAGAGCTGTTTTCTTCTGGCTTCCCCGATATTTGGTGGTATGATGATTGGATTTATTGCTGCACGCTTTCTACAGTAAATTATGGAAACCTCTTTTGTAATTTTTGCAGCTATTGTGGATATAATTAACTGTTCACTTAAAAAACAATGACAAATCAACATTCCAGCAAAAATCTGGAAGCAAGGATAATGAAAAGTACCACCAACTTTCCTAGTGAAGTGATTTAGGAGTAGAGGAAGACAGACATAAGTGTTGTGTGTGTGTCTGGGGGGGGGGGGGGGCGGGGATTTGTATTCATGGGGTCTAGAAGATTTAACAAATATGGTAGTTGCTAGCTAGGACATGCATCTAAATGTGGACCCTGTTTTTATACTAGTGGGTTGCAGTAACTTTTCATTACAGATAATTTAAATTCAGGTAATAATGAGGTTGCTGGTCATGTAACCTTTTTTCAAGCATTAACTTTTATGAATTGTTCCTCTGTAAATGGAACAATTCACACCTTGCATGGACACACTGGTTTCAATGTACTTGGAACTTCGACCCCTCCCCCCTCATGAAGGGTAAATACCGGTATATAATGCTGTGTATGTAAGTCAATTACTTATTTTCTTCATTCATATACAGGCAGTGTATTCATATACAGCCAGCTTCTTGTGGGCCTCATTGATGTAGGTCACTCATTGATGTAGGTCACAGGTTGTTTGCCAAAGCTTAGTGCACAACCCAACCCATGGAAACCAGCCACCCTGCACTGGTGGAAGTATTTTGCCAGACCAAAATCACAACAGCTGAATCCAGGCAGCAGGACCCTTGGACAACCTCCACCACACGGCCAGGGATATTAAGCCTAGCAACACCACACCAGCTACTTTATAAGCCAACGTTACCTCCATTTAAACGAACTTTGACGTTAACTCGACGCAAGCGTACGTACATTGACCGTCCACATTCGTTCATCTACGTTACTTGAAATCCTCTCACTCCGTTGAAGGAACGAGTTACTATCACTTCAAGTAGCGAGTCAGCGGCTTTAGAGCAGGACCGTAAAAAGTAAATCGGACAACACGCCCACTCTAGTAGTCTACCCTCCCCACCCCACCAATCACACCACTTATTGGCGAGTGAGCTGATTGTCGCGCATGGAAGACGGTTACGCCTCCCAAAATGGTGGCAAATGGTCATGAACGAGTGCTGCACTAATGGTGAATTTTCGTCCAAAAAAACAACAACTTGTACATCGGAGTAAAGACTCTATGATTGGAGGTGTGTGTGTGTGTGTGGGGGGGGGGGGTGGCAAAGGAATCATCATGTAGTTACAGGCTAAGAAGGTGGTGCAGAAGGGGACCAGGTGATAAAGAGAACGTTTTGAAAAATGATTATAGCTAATAATTAAAATTACATAATATCAATTAAAGAGCTATTATTGTTTATAGTTTCAAAAAAAGTTCTTCCTTCTTTCACATCTGGAAATGCAACATTAACAAGATTTAACTTATCTGTTCTTTCGCGATGCATATGCAGTAAGCATACAGTGATTAGGCGTCTCTTGAGTTATTGAGTTTTTCTGAAATTCAGGTAGTCTTTTATTCATTTTAGAGCAGAAAAGTATGCTCAGCTGATGAAGTGGTGACTGGAATAGTGAGATAGATTTTTAGGAGTTTGTGATTTTCTTGAGAGCAGATTGGTATATGAAAATGTCACAAATAGTCTGAACTCAGTCACTTTCCAGATTTTGATACCATCCAAGGGTGTAGCCTTGATAATATCTGGAAGCATTTGTAAATGAATTTTTTATTTCTCCATGCCAATATCACAACTATAACCTCTTTTAGTTTTGCAGAAAGTGCCATTAGCACTATCTACCAACAATGCTCCAATGCGTTTTACAAAAAGGAAGTTTTCTTGCTGAAATCGGCTATGTAGTTAACTCTTTATATGGTCAAGTGCCTCATTTCTATAATGATCCTCAATTGTATGCTGTGGTGTTCCTTCATCTAATCTCCTTGGAAGCTGCCTTTGACGAGAGGCCTTCACTACCACAGAATCATATTAGAAAGATCTGAAGTTCAGATCTGTTTGAATTCAAGTAATTGAATACCAATAGCTCAAATCCAAAATATGTGGCAAATTCATCCATATGTGATAGCATGTCTAGAACAGTCATCCATTCCATGAGAAGAAATCTCCACTGTTTCCCTTAGTCCTTCATGGTTATTAATTATGGCTTGCATGGCACCAATATGGGTGGTCCATCTTGTTGGGCATAACTATTTAATTCTAGAACCATGATTTGATTCCTGTTGTCTTTGCACATTCTCCAAAATAACTTCTTTTTTAGAGGACAATTTGATCGACTGCCATAGCAAAATTTAGTGACTTTGCGGGCTACTTCTTGCAGACATAAATTAATACAGTTGGCTAGAGAGTGTACTGGTAGCTATATAATTATAGCAGGTGGAAACTTCCATGGAAATTTCTTCCCAACACCAGTAATGTGTCCCCGAAAATTTCTGGCACAATCGTAACCGGCCACGACAATTCTCAAACTGCATGCCTAACTGAAGAATAATTGCTGTGTAGATAGTCTTTGTCCCAAGCTGAATTAATCCAACAACATCTTCATTTATTTCATATATTTCTGAAACCCACCTAATACAAATTACCAGCTATTCTCTATTTCCGATGTCTCTAGTTTCATCTGCAGGCAGTGAAAACCAATGCTGGGAAAACAATGCTGAGGCAGCATACCAGCCAAAAAGGAAAGAAATAGTTTAGGAGCCATTAGCTCATTACTTTAAGGTGACTCTTCCTATCCAAGCACGTTCTGCTAAAGCTTGGTCCAATAAAGTTGCCCCCCCCCCCAAGCATGTCCTTTCTAACGGATAACCCTTGACGTAACAAGCAATGCAAAACACAAAGTTGATTGAGGAAGCTTTGTCGCTGCTTCTCAAATGCTTCATTCAATTGCTTTTGAACTTCGAGACTGATAGGTACACTCTTCTAATTATAAGCAGAAAGAGCATCATGAGCACGAGCCAATTCTAAATCGGCTAAGACTTTTTTCCAGTTACAAAATCCGTCAGTTGAAATAGCTAGATCAGCTTTTGTACTCGTAACACTCAAATTGGATATCTATGCTTTCAAAGAAGTACAGTATACTTGACTCGAGCCACCAAAATGGCAAAAGCATCTTGTATGAATATTTTTACCTCAATCACTAACTCTTTCACTTTTTGCCAAGAGTTTTGGATCAGTTGGTTGAGAGATTTCTGAAGTTGTGCAATATTACAACTATTTCTTCTGCTAGATTAGAACTACAAGCTGTCAATGATCCTAATGATGAAACTTCAGATTGTGTTAGTCCAGATTGTATTTGCTCACTCCCAAATTTATTCACAGTTGTGGTGCATCACTGTGAAGGTATCGAGCTCAAAATCATTGTCTTCATCACTATCACATTTTTATCACTTAATTCATCTTGTTCAGTCTCCAGTGGTGTTTCAAAGAGACATATAAACTCACAATAATACCACAGTATGTGGTTTATTAGACCATGAAGCACATCCACTAATTAGCAACTTACTCTGATGTTCAGGTGTGTCTTCCAAGAAGAAAAAAGGGGAAAATGAAGCGATAGATGACCGACTAAATTGTAGCTTGATTCTATTAGCCTGTAGCACTTCTTGCTTTGCTGTACAATATAGCTAGTAGCTAATCACAGGACTACCATGTGACATTTATGACATCATGTACTTACACCTACAGCTATATTTAATTAAGGTGTGGTTAACCACCTCTGATGTCGTTAGCTATTAATCTGAGCAAAGATGACGACAAACACTTGGCACACAAAATATTGGAGGGGCCAGGCCCCCAGCTGTTGAACATTGGGGGCCCAAAGCCCCCACAACCCTCGGGTTCCTACTCCGTTGTATCTTATCTTCTTTTCTTCCCACACATAACTTTCGTCATATATCCATTCATCTTAATTTTACTACCAGATTCAAACTGTCCCATGTATCACCATGACTAACCTGTTTCTTAATTTAGTACCATCTCTCTGTCCATACCTAACTTCGTAAATTATTCTTTTCTTCCACAGCAAAAAAAGGACAAAAGATCCTGTAAATGTTTATCTACTTGGTTCATTCTTGTTTCATTTGCTTTGCTCCATATGTTTACCACCCATAAAGAAGTGTTAATGGGTCACCCATTTGAAATAATGTGGGCTTACGTAAATAATGATTTAATCTTGATATTGCTGGGCCTGTTAAGGCCATCACATATGATATTACAGCACAGGGTCGGACTATTTAGTAACTAACCTAATAACAATCTATATTAAAAATCAACAGTACTTATAATAAAATTATCCAGTTATGAGTGTCCCACTGCTCAAGGAGGGGGGGATGGGAAGGGACCAAAAATAATTAAGTTGCGAGCAAGAGCACAGTAGAAATATCCGTCATCCTTTCCTGTCAGCCAGGACCGCTTGCAGAACTTTATTAGGTCTTGGTTTGTTGTTTGGCCTATTTCTGGCTTGCTTAACATGCCATCTGGTAAGGGATTGGGTCAGTTATTAACCCATTGGAAGCCTGTTTTCACTTGTGCAGTGCAGCCAAGTTGGTCTAGCTTCGAACATGGCTGGAAAAGGCTATGTACTTCACACAAATCTGCATCTCGTAACTTGTGTTCCTCTCTGCGAAATGGAGTAACATACATGGATTCACAATGTATTTCTCCACTTCTTTCATGCTGTCTGATAGCCCTGAGTAAGAACCCAGGAGTCCAACCATTGACATTGGAAACACTGTGAAGTGCATTATTGTCAAAGCTGTCCTCTATGATACTAGAAGTGGTATCCAAGATGCAGCTGGGTCAATCCAGTTATGTGTGGGACAGATATCAGGCATAGAGGCTGCTGTTCATGCTGTGCATTCGTCATTTGAAAGAGAAGACAGTGAAGCTACACTATTGGTTGATGCCAGTAATGCCTCCAATAGTTTGAACCATCAAGTAGTCCTTCACAGCATCAGGAGACTCTGCCCTCCCCTGGCCACCATGTTAATCAACACCCACCAAGTTCTTTCACAGGAAGGAACTACTCAGGGAAATCCACTTGCTATGCCTATGCATGCCCTAGCAACCACCAACCTCATCAAGAAGATAAAAGGAAACGGCATGCGAGTGTTGTATGCAGGTGATGCTTCAACTGTGGGGAAAATTGCTAACCTATGCATATGGTGGGATAAGGTAATTACTTCTGGGCCTGATTTTTGGTTATTCAGTTAATGCTTAAAAAACATGGCTAGCTGTAAGAGAACACACCATAGCTATTGCCACATTTGCTGACATAGAAGTGAACGTTATTGTCGAAGGTAGACTCTACCTCAGTGCCATCAGAGCCATCAGCTCACATCCTTTTATCACCACTTATGTGCAGTCCAAGGACCATGAAGGCAATCTACCTTGATGCACCTGGTTTCAATTGCTAAAACTGAGCCCCATGTAGCATTTGCTGCACTCACTCAAAGGTTAACAAGCAAGTAGACTTACATGTGTTGTATATAGCTGCCACCCCAAAGACTAGATCACACTTACAACTTTTGGATGACATCTTGAGCTCTGAACTCATTCCAGCCTTGACTGGCAGGCCATCTCCCAAATAACTCGGAATGTGGCCTGTTTGCATTGCAATGCCAACTGGAATGGGGGGGGGTTGGGGGGGTGGGGGGGGGGGGGGGGGGGGGGGGAGTGCTTGGGATTGTCATACCCAATGCTGATGATGAGTTCTCTGCCTCCATTGAGATTACTAAGTCTCTATCAAATGCGATCCTATCACAAGACCAGACTTACAGCTATGAAATTATTGCTGTCCAGATAGAATCCAAAGCATGCACTCACAAACAAAATTTACAGAACCACATCAAAAGTAGATGAACTTGCTGAACAACAAACTAACAAAAAGTGGGCATTGGAAAAGTCCCAAGAGAAGGGATCTTTCACATGGCTGACGACGGCTTTGGTCCAAGAGATGGGACCTTTCACATGGCTGACGACAGCTTTACCACTACAAGAACGTGCCTTCACTCTGCATAAGAGTGTGATGATGTTGTGGCCCTTAGTTATGGATAGCCTCCATCAAATACACCATCAACATCTGCCTGTAGCTGCAAGTTCTCAACTGAGCATGCCCCGACTACTGTTCTTCATATCATTAATGATGTCGACTGTGTCATCATCATCTCTAATGGCCAAGTTGTTGTCTATGTTGAAGATATATACCAAGTGATACAGTCGCCGAGAGATTTCATGTATGTTCAAAATGATGTCAACGCTATCTGTACATGTACCAGAACCAATTTCTTTGCATTGAACACAGATAAATGTTGCTACATTATGTTCTCCAGAAACGCCAGCCCATGTGTTCCAGTCATTCCTCTTGTTATTGTGGGAGAAATGGTCATCCAAGTTTAGGATTACAAATATCTGGGAATCACTCTGTCCAACATCCTCTCATGGTCCTCTCACAGAGGCGTAGGGAGCAAATTTTGATTGGGTGGCACTAGATTTATGTATATATGATAATAAATGATGATTTTAAAGATAGCAAAATGATGATAATAATAATTATTATTACTGTCCAAAATATTTAATTCGTCTGTCTTCACATTGATAAAGTCTTTTGCAATATTTTCTAAATTCATAATTATTGTCAAGTTCGATCCTTATGAACATAAGTTAGCATCATATGGTTGAGTCTTGGCTATACATTGTATATAGCCCATAAGTATGTCTTTAGTCTTCTGAGTGCAGAAAAAGATCTTTCCGCTGTAGATGTTGTAATTGGAATTGTGAAAAGAGTTTAAGTAGCTGTGAAATTTGTGAAAACAGTTCTTGACCCATGTGAACTTCACTAAGCACCTCAGAAATTGTTCTCACATTGGTCACTTGCATAATTGGTGCATCACTACTAGTTGTATTTCTGGTTCTAATCAAATCTGGCAGCATATAGAGCTGAGTCTGTAGTCTATCCAGATCAAAATCATTCTTGTACACTTGGAAATCATCAGGTAGTTTAACTGTTTCACCATTGACAGCATTCAACAGAGCTTTTTCAATCATGGCTGCAACAGGCATGCCATGTTTTTGGTCAAAGTGATGTTTCAGTTCTGTAGTCATTACATCAAGAACTTCGAAATATTGCCTTCTGAAATAATCCTGTGGACTATCAAAAGCATAATTTTCTGCAATTCCATCATCTATTCATCTGGGTGTTTTTCTATATCTGGGCAATGCAGGTAGTGATATCAATTATTCTAACATCCCTTTGTAAAAATCATCAAAGTATCTGATCTAAGTCATTCAAGGTAGCTTTCTGTAAGCTTAGCACTACCTAGAGCTTCTTCAACTGTAGTATTTCCCCCCTGTAATGTAAGAGAGAGCTGCTCTGATCCAGAAAAAATGAGGTGAGCTAACTTTAGGCCAAAGTAAGTGCTAAACGTTTCCATTTGTGCTAGAAACCCTCCACCTTTTCTTCCGTACTCATCGTGGGTAGTAGAATTGATTTCTAGCAATGTTTCACAGAGGACTGCATAATTAGCAAGAATTGAATTAAAAGCTTGTACAGACTGTCCATCTTGTTGGACAAAGGGGCTTTAGGCTTGGTGTAGCTGTAGAAAGCTGGGCTTGAAGCTGATCAAACAAAGCTGCTGACTTTGGAGAAAACCTAATTAGCATCACCAAATCTAGTCCATTCCTACATTGACGGCAAGTAGATTGAAGAAACTAAATTTGTACAGTGAGCAAAACAATGTACATAAATAGCTATTGGAAATTCTTTCTGAATTCTAGCTGCAACACCATTAAGATAGCCACACATGTTACTAGCCCCATCATATGCTTGACCACGGCACTGTGAAAGGGAGAGGCACAATCTAATGAAGCAATCTATCACAGCTGAAGTTATTGTCATCACTGCATTAGTTTTGGGGAGGCAAATCATTTAAATGGGATCTTCATGTATATTATACTCATCATCAACCTATCTGACACATACTGACAACTGCTCCTTGTGGCTGACATCTGTTGCCTCATCAGCAACTATAGAGAACCACTCTGCTTTTCGAATATCTTCTAGTAATTGTCTCAAAAGGGACAAACAATAATTGAAATCTGATGACTGGTAAAAAATACTTCTTTTCACTTAACCACACGTTTAAATCAGGGACATAATTATTATTGATTTTAAAAGCTGATAGAGGTTACCTTCCATTTCATCGTGACCACAAACACAAAGAGCTAAACCTTGTCGCAGAAGGTATCTCAAAGAAGCAAAGAAGATAACTGTACATGAAGGTTACTTTGATGTACATTTTGATCAGTTGAAATCTGTTTGTCAAGAAGTGCCTTAATGCTATCATGGTTTAAACATTCAAGCTTGAAAATGGACTGCCTGTGTATATTCGATGAGGCATGCTGATGGAATTTTTCCTGGGCTTTCTTCCAATTATCAAAGCCAGTCAAGACAAATGCATCTTCACCTTTTTTAGATAATGAATATGGCAGTACCTGCAGTAAGCACAGAAAGCTCGATTTCTAGTTGTGCATAATCTAAGCCAGGGGAAAGATTCATGCCATCTTGGAGAAAAACTACACCTTTTCTTTCCCTGCTGCTTACGTGTATTTTCCATTGAACTGGCATCTTGGGGCTGAAATGGAATTGGCCATACTTCACAGCATTCAGAATGACAGTCACATGGGTCACCAAGTGAGTCAGAAGATGCTTCCTCCAAGGGAATAGCTTGAACATCAGGTTGGGATGTAGATGCCTGTCCTTGATCACTAGGTGCTGAAGGATGAAATTTAAGAGTGGACTGCTTGTACTTCTTCAAAGAAAGTGGTTTTCCATTCTGACTGCACTGTAGCAGCAGCTGCTCAACTTTACCTATTCTAGCCAGAGTCCCAAAGGTCAAGCTGTACTGTGTAAGCTGTGGTTTGTCACTCTGTACAATAAAATCAACACACACACACAGTCCTGATTTTGTCCTGTAGTGATAAGTTTATTGTTTGTCCCAGAAGTAGTCTCTATCTAAGCTAGCTATCAATAAATGCAAGAAACTTTGTATAGCTTTGTTACATACTCATGCCATTTTAGTTGGGGGGGGGCATGTGCCCCCTGTGCCTCCCCCCATTCCTACGCCTATGTCTCACATAACGAACATTTGCAATAAAAGCAGGATGATGATTTACAATAAATTCTATACTCGCTCACAGTCAGACACTCTCCTAAGTCTTTACATTGTGGTAGTATACCCCTATCTTGAGTATGCTTATACCATTTGGGATCCCCAACTCAAAAAACATATTGAGAAATTAGAATGAGTAGAGAAGTTTTGCATTGAGAGTTTGTGGGATTGGAACAGTGCTTGTGAGAGTCTATTGTTTTTTTGCAGATATTACTTCTCTCTTGAAACTCTATTTTCTCTACAACTTTGTTAATGGCCTTGCTATTTGTGACACACTTCCTCTCACTTACAGAGAATCATTATTTTCAAATAGAGTTCGAGCCATCAATAACACGTCTCTAGTTCAACCTTTTGAACGTATGACATCACATGCAAACTCATTCTTCCCATCAGCCATTCATCTGTGGAACTCACTTCCTTCAGACATTTGGGAAGACCCTTATTAAGGGCTACTATGTAATCACTTCTTGAATAATGTTTTCCGTTATAATGTTAATGTACTATTCCCAGGTTGGATAATGGCTGGTATTTCCTATTTTCATGTATATATCATTACAATTTTTTAAAAAATAGCTGTCTACTAGATAATATGGCAACTATCCGAGGCATGCAACTTCAAAAATGCAACTTAAAAAAATGTGTACAAGATTTTAAAATCATTGAATTTACTGTGCAGATTTCCAAATTTTTCCCCCGATTTCAAGATGATTATATTTTGTTGGAGATTTCAGAGGATAGGATATACAGGATTTTTTATTCATTCAAAATTCTTATGCTAGGTATAATTATTCTTGCTACAGAGCCCAATTTTCAATAAGGAAAAAATTGATAAAAATGAAGGGAATAAGTTTAATTAACACACACAGTTTTTTTACAGTATCAATTGACTCCCACTTTGACTAAACAGAAGTCTAGATATATTTGATTTGAAAACATGCCCCACACACACCATTACAGAGCACCATCTTTACTCCATAATCTGGACAATTTGTAGTAGCAATGAACATTGACTTATTGCCTGCAACCATTCCCATTAAATCCTGGTACCCTGTGTAGTTGGTGCTGATGTTCACTGTTGTTGAATCACATAGGGTTGAAATTCTCATGACATTATATTGTGAATGGTTTAGCTTCTGGTAATGCATTAAAAAATGTAATGATATATTATTAAGGAATTGAGGAAGATAACTGGAAGGAAGGTTAGAGAGCAGGGTGGACTATAGTGAAAGTCTCCAAAGTTAATTAATCAGACATTTATAAAAATGCATATGAGCCTACAGTTCAGACTTCCATATAATTATATATATCACCAAGATAAACATATTGAAGATCCCCTACCAAGCCTACCAAGAAAAATTATTAATGTAGCGAAGATCAAGTTTTCTTATACTAACTTAATGCAATATGTTTTGACACATGTTCAGAGTTATGGACAAGTTCTTGAGTGGGAAGTTGTTCCATAATATGATGGTGATGCTATAATTATATATAATCTTAGAGGGTTTTTTCAATAGCTCACCTTTCTTCCAGAGTAAAAGTTGGCTTACATAATCCATCAACAACTATCTCAATAATCATCTTAAATTGCTAGATATTCAGTTAGATGCTATAGCCTACATCAGGAAGAAAACAGTTAGTGTGCATACCAGAGGAGTAATGCACCTTAGGCCAATAAGGCACTTCTCTACTTTCCCACTAAGATATAGGCTTCATGATTATTGGACTAACTTTCAGTAGATAACTGGACAACTTCTGATTGACATAATAAATGTTATAGAGATTCACCTCTAAGGTTAGCAAATTAAAAGGTGTAAGATTGTGCTATAAATACATATTGAAATTAATATAGCAACCATTTCAATTATGCTGCATAATATAGAAACCATTTGCTTTTTGATAAGGCAATATGCAGTGTTAGGTATATACTCTAACTTGTTCTACGAACAAAATTTTATTCGAAATATCTCTGAGAACAGAAACAAAATTACACCAATGAAATATGTGTATATATATTTATATAAAAATAATATATTATGCCTTGATAATTATGTACAAGGCAGATATGGGAATGCATATAATAAACTCAATTCCTCATGTATGATTCCTATAAAACCTAGCTAGATTAGTACTTGGATTTTGTGTTCAACAAAACAATCCTAAGCTCAACAAATTAGAGTTAGTGCCAGTTACAAGTCAGCAGGACAGCTCATGACAGAGCAACTGCAGTCAGTGCTTCTCAAGTCAGAGCGGCTCTGTCAGAGTTCCAGTCAGGGCATTACCAGGAGACTTTGATTGAGCATTATTTTGTGATCATGGGTGAGTTAGTTTGGTTGGTATTGTTGTTGATGTTGGGTTCATGGAGAATTGAACTCTTCAAATCGATCGGTGCCTTTTTTGTTCTGTTTAATCGCAGTGGCAACTGTCCTGATATTGAAGAATCTTTAACTGCAATCTCCTTCTAAATATGGAAAGGGAAGAATAATAATCTAATAGAGAAAAGTATTTCATATCCCAATAGAAATATAGTTAAAGTTCCTTAATTATAACCATATAGTTCGGAGGTTATGAAAACAACCTGTCCAATTGTAACCACACTCTCCAGGTGCAAACCTGCCAAATATATACTTGGAACATTTTTTTATTCATTAGAATGAAAATATAATGAGATACTGCAGGGTTACAAAATCTACAGAGGGATTAGATAATACTTCCCATTTCGATTAGGCGGTGATAGATATAGGACCTTGCTTCTCAGTTTATCACAGCAGAATAATCTCCAGAAAAGTAGGATCACAGAGATTAGCAACTTCTGGATGATTGGTTATTTAAAATATAAACTTAGTTTAAAAGCAGTGAATTTGCACCAAAATACTAACAATTTATTCCTGATGAAGGCTAGAGCATCCAGCCGATATATTGACAGAGTAAAATTTCAAGGTGATTAATGAGGTCATTGTAACAATTACAGGTCAAGACAAATTACAAGCATCCAACATCTTTCCCCATGAGCAGTATGCACATACCAGGAAGTCAATGCCATTTGAAAAAGTAGCCCAGCTCTATCTTATCACTTGCCTCTTTTTGGAGTTTAAACCAGAAGCCATCGACATCTTCCAAATTAATGTTGGATAGTGGGATATTAATTTCACCAAGAAGCTTGTCCTCTCCAAACCTCTCCCAGTCCCATACACACAGCTGGAGAGTGCATAGACCAATGCAAGACTGCTCAACATAGTACTGCATACAGAAATACAATTTTATATTTTAAATATGAACTACAATTACCTTCTCAAAGGCAAGTCAGGAATCTGTCATTATAGGACCAAACAAAGTTTACAGGTTTATTATTGTTGCTAGTGTTGTTGTTTTAGTGCTGTTGTTTCCTAAACAAATTCTAGGTTTGGTATAAGAAATACATAATTATGGGCCGGGTGGCTGAAAGAAAATGTTGAACGTTAGCAATATATCACAAACAGAGCGTACTTGATAGCAACACAACAATACATTATTACTCCAATCATAACAAATTGTGTTTTAAGTTGTAGAGGGTTTGAAAAATAAGGGTAACTAAACTACTCAGCATTCAAAATTTTGACTAACCTGAAAGGTTTGCCTGTACACGGGATTTCTAGTATTCCTTTTAGTTTCAGTCCTTTTCTTGGGGTACTTGTATATTTCAGATATGATTGAAGCTCTGATATAAGGATTTGGGGACTTGTCTTGGTCAGCATGTGCTAACCCTCGTACTTTGTTGATGAAGACTGAAAAGTGTTTATTGATGTGTTGGACACTCACAAGTACTTCTCCAGTTTCAGAATAATCCTTCAACATCGTCTGTAATATATTTTGACAAACTGAGTGATTATGAGGGAACTTGATAAAAAATTACAACAATGAAGTTATATAAGAAAATCATCAACAATAGAATTTTTGATTCACTCGCTAAAAGGATACGCCATCCCATATTGCAGTATGTTTGAGTTCTACTAACATTAACATTCCAATATCACTTAGAATTTGTATTATACAGACAAAGTTCATCCTAAACACTTGAATATTACTTTAACTATGGTCATTAGTTGAATAAGGAATGCTCTTGTGTGTTTGTGATTTTCTTGACAGATAAAATAAAGCAGAAAGAGTTTATGCATGTCTATAAGCCTAATTATGCAGCACATTAGTAGACAAACTTGGTCTATGTGATATACTCATGAAGTATGCCTACCTGAGATATGGCACCATATCTCAGATGTGATTTAACTAATGAATAAGTTTGAAGAGTGATTTTTTGATAGTTGAGGCAGTCCTTTTGCTATATTATTATACTGACACTTTATACCAACATAAACTGATCTATGCCTTCATTTTCAAGAAATGATTGAGAAGAAGTTGATGCATAGAATATTGAACTTTGGGTCCCACTTTATACAATGGTATACAATGGTACAGTACACATACATACTCAGCAGTTTTAGTAGCCTACAAACTATGACACAGCAGTAATTCAGCCATTAGCACATCTTCTCTCTATGGAAATGGCATTTTTACTGGAACTGCTCTAATATGGTAACACAGCTAAGCTGTAGGGGAATTAATGGAAGTCTTTCTCACCTTGGAAATAGGAGAGGAAGCACAAGCCAAATTGTCACAATTCATGCTACCTTGAAGTTTCAGGCCCAATGTTGGTGTTGTTGTTACTGGTGGTGAGCTTGAAGAAGATTGGGATAACTTAGCTAATGGTGAGTTTGTTTCTCTCTCTTCTGATTTTGGTGAAAAATAACTTGTTGGTTTAGTTGGTATTGTTAGTGTGAGAGTGTTGGATGAAGGTTGGGACACTGCAAGGGCTTGGTTAGTTTTGTCTTTTTGCGTTGACTTGTTCATTATTTCAATTGTTAGTGCTGGAGGTTGAGGTGTGGCTAGGGTGTCCTCAATTGATTGGTTGTTATTGATGATAGGTGATGAAGAGGATTCGGGGGAAATGCTCTGTTCCCTATCTGGACTCGATAAATGTGGAATATTTGTTGATGTTATCAATGAATGCCAACATTCTACACACGTTCCAGGTTCCTTCAGCATTGCTTCCCAATGGCCGACTTCCTCTGAATTAGAATCCATTGAGAGGCCTAATTTAAGGCATCCTAGTACACCATCCTTAAAGAGCCTTTTCCGATTCTTCACACAAATGTCCAATGCTCTAGCAGATTTTAGTTCTCCCCAAGTGATATCCTTATAAGTAAATTCTTCCTCCCAAACAGGATTCAACTTGTTCCTTTTCACTTTAGTTTTCCTAAGGCCTTTCCTTGTCTTGTTTGGAAGTAATTGCATCTTGACATAGGAATTGGTACGCCCATTAGGGCCGACTTGGGGTAGATGTTTAGCCTTGTCAATTGTTACATGGAGTGCACCTCTTGTCGTATCAGCAACTGCCTCCGTTGTTGTTGTTGGACTAAACAACAGTTTTACGTGCAACATCCCATGATAAGTAGTGGGTATTTGGAGTTCAGAGGAGTCCTGATTATATGTAAAAATATATTATATAAATTTTAGGAATAATATAAAACAAAAAACAATGACCAATGATAAAGAATTGAGATGTAACTGCTCGTACCTTGTGGTTTAGTCCATACCATATTCTTTGATTCAAATCCACACTGGACAATGGAATTTTAATCTCTCCAAGAAAATCATCCTTTTCTTTTGGATTAGAGTCCCAAACACTCAACCAAAGTGTGAACAAATGAAAGTCGGACTTCTCAATATGATACTAGGCAAAGATAATAAATAAGAATCTTTTTAAAAATGAGAAAAGCAATAGAGAAAGTTGTAATGTAAACTTTTTAAAACCCAGCATATGCAACAATGGTTTTTTTGTGCACCATATTATGTATAATGCATGAATACTTCTCATTATATTACTTCCATAATCCATTAGATGTTCTTCTGATTGGTTATGCTATAACTGATTCCAAAAAAGTTGTTCCAGAATGCAAATACAATTAGATAAAGTTTTGTATGTGAATCAATTCAATGAGCAAAACAAAGCTACAACACAGAACTAAACTCTGCTATGTCAATGACCAAACTTAAAAGAATGGAAATTGATTTTGGCTAGCACATTACACTTTCAACAGCAAAGGGTTACAGGTTGATTTCTGTTATGTAAATGTTGCTATGAAGCTTTTTGGCAGAAGAGCTCGTAATAAAGATACTACCCATCTAGCCAGTTTTGACCATTTTAGCCAGCTTACATGCTAAAGAGGAAGTACTTATAAACAACATTGCACTAAAATGTACTTCCCTATTCTACCACAATCTAAATGTTATAGACATATTGTTGGCTAATTTTAGCTGGTGCAAACAAAAGTCAAGGATAATTTAAACATTCCTTGAGGACAGGCACATGTTATGGACCAACATGCATAAGAAACAGGAAGTTTAAAAAAATTTCCCCCGTCAAATTTTAGCTGGTCAAATTTGGCTATAAAACAGTTAACCAATACTTATTGAGTATCAAGGTGTTTGCTTACGCATCGAAGAACAAAGATGAATTTTGATTTCTTTAGCAAAAACCACACACTCGTGTATATCATTGATTGATAAAGACCTTTTTTGGTGACTTGGCATTTAGCCTTGTTGGCCAGTCAACAACAGTTGATAATGGCCTGCATATGGTCCAATTATTAATTATTTGTTGTTGCTTGCATTCAATTCACATTGTTAACATTCGTTGATTATGTCACGTAAAGCTCTGCAAACCACATATTTCTCTTCTCTATACCCATTTGTATATTGAATTCATGAAAATTGTATTGCTCTAAATACCCCTGCTATATATTTCTCTGTACTCATTTGTACATTGAATTCATGAAAATTCTATTGCTCTAAATACTCCTGCTATATATGAAGTCCATGTAACTCATTGCTGGTCATTTTCTTATGAAGCAGTTCCTGATTGGGATGTACATAATATAGTGAGTATTATTGAAGGATATATTGATTGGAAATTGGTTTGATCATTGGTGCATTCAAAAGTAGTGCTATATAAAAGGAAATTAAATAACCAACCTTAAAGGATTCCAGGAATGAAGTAATAGTAAACTTGTTCTTACTATATGCTTTACTCATTTGGAAGCATTTGTTATCCTTAGACAATAGACTGATCAAGATGTAAGGGTCAGAAGCTTCCAGGCCTTTGGCGATATCAACAAATACTTCCAGGTAGTCATACACATAGATACATGTTAATCGAAATTCTCCAAGACCATCCACATGATCTGCTGAACTTCTCTAAAGAGACATCCACAAATCATCGATAAATTCAAACAAAAGTATTCAAACAATTCGTTTTTATTGATATATTAATTATAACTATATTAATGGCCTTTTGTGAAACTGAAGAATGAAATATTTTAAATGATCCATAGCATAAAGGTATAATGCACATGAGAAAATTTCAAATACTTATTTGTGTTCAGGCCTTTCCCACTGTTGGTCCGAGAATGATCTTGTGTGTTTGTGATTTTGTTGACAGATAATTATTATAAGCAGAAAGAGTTTAAGCACGTCTATAAGCCTAATTATGCAGAGCATTAGTAGACAAACTTGGTCTATGTGATATACTCATAATTATGGCACCATATCTCAGATGTGATTTAACTAATTAATAAGTTTGAAGAGTGATCTTTTGATAATTGAGGCAGTCCTTTTGCTTCATACTGACATTTTATACCAACATAAACTGATCTATGCCTTCATTTTCAAGAAATGATTGAGAAGAAGTTGATGCATTGAATATTAGACTTTGGGTCCCACTTTATACAATTGTACAGTACACATACATACTCAGCAGTTTTACTAGCCTACAAACTACAGCCATTAGCACATCTTCTCTCTAATGGAAATGGCATTTTTACTGATATGGCTCTAATATGGTAACACTGCTATGCTGCAGGGGAATTAATGGAAGTCTTTCTCACCTTGGAAATGGGAGAGGAAGCACAAGCCAAACTGTCACAATTCATGCTGCCTTGAATTTTCAGGCCTAATGTTGGTGTTGTTGGTATAGGTGGTGAGCTTGAAGAAGATTGGGATAACTTGGCTAATGGTGGGTTTGTTTCTCTCTCTTCTGATTTTTGTGAAAAATAACTTGTTGGTTTAGTTGGTATTGTTAGTTTGGGAGTGTAGGATGAAGGTTGGGACAATGCAAGGGCTTGGTTAGTTTTGTCTTTTTGCGTTGACTTGTTCATTGTTTCAATTGTTGGTGCTGGAGGTTGAGGGTTAGCTTGGGTGCCCTCAATTGGTTGGTTGTTTGCATTTTTATTGATGAGAGGTGATGAAGAGGATTCGGGGGAAATGCTCTGTTCCCTATCTGGACTTGATAAATGTGGAATATTTGTTGATGTTATCAATGAATGCCAACATTCTACACACGTTCCAGGTTCCTTCAGCATTGCTTCCCAATGGCCGACTTCCTCTGAATTAGAATCCATTGAGAGGCCTAATTTAAGGCATCCTAGTACACCATCCTTAAAGAGCCTTTTCCGATTCTTCACACAAATGTCCAATGCTCTAGCAGATTTTAGTTCTCCCCAAGTGATATCCTTATAAGTAAATTGTTCCTCCCAAACAGGATTCAACTTGTTCCTTTTCACTTTAGTTTTCCTAAGACCTTTCCTTGTCTTGTTTGGAAGTATTTGCATCCTGACATAGGAATTGGTACGCCCATTAGGGCCGACTTGGGGTAGATGTTTAGCCTTGTCAATTGTTACATGGAGTGCACCTCTTGTCGTATCAGCAACTGCCTCCGTTGTTGTTGTTGGACTAAACAGCAGTTTTACATGCAACATCCCATGATAAGGAGTGGGTATTTGGAGTTCAGAGGAATCCTGATATATGTAAAAAATATATTATATAAATTAGGAATAATAGACCAATGATAAAAATTGAGATGTAACTGCTCTGTACCTTGTGGTTTAGTCCATACCATATTCTTTGATTCAAATCCACACTGGACAATGGAATTTTAATCTCTCCAAGAAAATCATCCTTCCCTTTTGGATTAGAGTCCCAAACACTCAACCAAAGTGTGAACAAATGAAAGTCGGACTTCTCAATATGATACTATGCAAAGATAATAAATAACAATCTTTTTAAAAATGAGAAAATAAATAGTTAGCAATAGATAGAGAAAGTTGTAATGTAAACTTTTTTAAACCCAGCATATGCAACAATTGTTTTTTTTGTGCACCATATGTATAATGCATGAGTACTTCTCATTATATTACCATTAGATGTTCTTCTGATTGGTTATAATTATAGCTATAACTGATTCCAGAAAAAGTTGTTCCAGAATGTAGATAAAGTTTGGTATGTGAATCAATTCAACTGAGCAAACCAAAGCTACACAGAACTAAACTTTGCTATGTCCATGACCAAATTTAAAAGAATGGAAATCCATTTTGGCTAGCACATTAGACTTTCCACAGCAAAGGGTTAGCTACAGGTTGATTTCTGTTATGTAAATGTTGCTATGAAGCTTTTTGGCAGAAGGGCTCGTAATAAAGATACTACCCATCTAGCCAGTTTTGATCATTTTCCATCTAAGCCAGCTTACATGCTAAAGAGGAAATAAATTTACTACCTTATGGACCACATTGCACTAAAATGTACTTCCCTATTCTACCACAATCTAAATGGTATAGACATGTTGTTGGCTTTTTATGCAAACAAAAGTCTAGGATAATTTAAACATTCCTTGAGGACAGCTAAATGTGGCACATGTTATGGACCAACATGCATAAGAAACAGGAAGTTAAAATGTTTTTCCCCCGTCAAATTTTAGCTTGTCAAATTTGGCTATAAAACAGTTAACCAATACTTATTGAGTATCAAGGTGTTTGCTTACGCATCGAAGAACAAAGATGAATTTTGATTTCTTAGCAACAAACCACCCACTTGTGTATATCATTGACTATATAATTATACCCATTTGTACATTGAATTCATGAAAATTGTAGTGCTCTAAATACTCTTGCTGTATATTTCTCTGTACTCATTTGTACATTGAATTATGAAAATTCTATTGCTCTAAATACTCCTGCTATATATGAATTCCATGTAACTCATTGCTGGTCATTTTCTTATGAAGCAGTTCCTGATTGGGATGTACATAATATAGTGAGTATATTATGGAAGGATATATTGATTGGAAATTGGTATGATCATTGGTGCATTCAAAAGTAGTGCTATATAAAAGTAAATTAAATAACCAACCTTAAAGGATTCCAGGAATGAAGTAATAGTAAACTTGTTCTTACTATATGTTTTACTCATTTGGAAGCATTTGTTATCCTTAGACAATAGACTGATCAAGATGTAAGGGTCAGAAGCTGCCAGGCCTTTGGCGATATCAACAAATACTTCCAGGTAGTCATACACATAGATACATGTTAATCGAAATTCTCCAAGATCATCCACATGATCTGCTGAAATTCTCTAAAGAGACATCCACAAAACATCGATAAATTTAAACAAAAGTATTCAAACAACTAGTTTTTATTAATATATTAATTATAACTATATTAATGGCCTTTTGTGAAACTGGAGAATGAAATGTTTTAAATGATCCATAGCGTAAAGGTATAATGCACATGAGAAAATTTCAAATACTTATTTGTGTTCAGGCCTTTCCCACTGTTGGTCTGACCAACTTAAAGGATCTATCGCATACTGTTACATATTATATTCCTAAGCTGAAAAATAATTTCAAAAAAAAATTCTAATGAGCTAACTCTAGTTGCAAAAAGCTTTCTTGCTTGGCTTCTTCTAAATAGCCACAAACTAATCAAACATAACCAAACTACTGTGAAGTCATTTGCTTCTTAACTGTATTAGTTATACACTTTTTCTAGAAATAATAAAATTTTAGACATAAAACTGTGCACGTGTTTCTCAAGATTAATGGTGAAAAGGTGGAAAATGCAGGGTGGGATGTTCTATCCATTACTACTACCTAAGTCACATATAATTCAAAACTTCCTGATGAAGACTAGAGCATCTAGTCGAAACGTCGAGAGAATACAATTTCATGTTGATTGTTGAGAAGGTTATTGTAATGTTGTTAGGTTTTGACAAATTGTGTGTACTACATCACATGTCAACAAAGCAGTCAATATACAGCAATAAGGACATTCAAGTACCTCTTCCATGCTAAGAGGAGAGTGTTCTGCCATTTCAGACTCCTCTGGCTTGATATCTACATCCCTATAGCAAAATACAAAAAAATACAGTGAGTATTGGCAAAATCTTCAACAGTTTGGCCACCATAATCATGTATAAAACAAATATAGACATAGTTGGCAAAATAATGTGAAAAAATATAGGAGTTTTTCTGCACACTCCAGTTGACTGCACTATCATAATCATGATATTGGTTTGACTGTGGGAGCAAGCAAAATGAATGTTTGACCATCACAACTATCTTCATCAATGTTTTCTTGTAGACTCTTTCTACTGTTTTGGCCGTCAACTGCAGATAAAAACTAGACAACAACACCTTAGAATCACTTTAACTTCCTTGATTCTTGAGAAAGGAAATGCATGAATTCAAATCAACATCCACTACACTAGACATGTACAGTGCATAGGTATACTACTTGCAGCTACTAGTAAACATTATGTTACAATAGTTGCGGCTCATTCCTCATATATATGAAAAGAAAATTGCAAACTTTGGAAAAAGAGATTTGGTTTCGGAGACAAAACTTTAAGGAAGTTTTCCCTTTCAAATTTTATAAAACCTGAAACCACCATTTCGTAGATTGGTGTAATTTACAAATTCAGCCAGCAGATATCGAACAAGAATTTTTTATTGATGCATTTGTTATCAGTCTCCAACAATGCAGTTGTGAGTAGCAAAAACTTGTTGCTTTTTAAAAGCATGAATGTGTTGCACCCCAGCAGCTGTGTCTGTGGAAATGCAAAACTGCATTCTATCTACAAAGATATGTTCTATAACTTATAAAGTACTAACTCTGTGTACCTTTGAAGTCACAGGAGGGAAGTCATATGACTATATACCATGCATCATGTTGTATTATGTTCGCAGTTACTCAAGGTTATCTTACAGGCCCATGCTGCTGAACCCAGCACTGTGCCTAGAGTACTAACTCAGCAATCTACAGGAATTTCTTTTAGTTGCCACAATAATTATATAGACTTCAATTAGCCAAGAGACCCACAGTAAATTCTGAATGTACTGCTAGAAAGAACACATCACTTTAAACCATGTTCATCTCTCATCACCAACTCACCAAAATCTGACTCCATTTTTCTTCTTGTTACTCACAACTTGATCATTCCTGAGCACACCTTCTGGTTTATCTTCCTCCTTAGTTAAAACAGCTTCCATTGCAGCAGAATTTATTGAATATTTGAACAGATTCACAACACCTTTTCACTACTCGAGCGTTCGCTTGGGTATATAGCGTTGCGTCTGATTGCAGACGTATAGTCCGCATGCGCGGCGTGTGTGACGTAACTTCACCATTACGCAGATCCCCACCGCAACTAATGATTGGATAAACTTCCCACTCGACCCCTCTCAGCTGATAGTCACCTTGTTTCAGGACTTTTGTCACCAAGCCCTGAAGAGGAGACAGTTGTATTTTTTAAACTTTTTTTAAACTGGTGGTTACAAATTTAGAGCTCTGTAGATTCTTCAAACTTCATGGTATGGACTTGATATATAGCTGAAAAGATAGGTCGCTCTGTGTGCTCTCTTTTGATACCAAAATATGTTTCATAGGATAACTATAGGCAAGTTACTAGACCCTAAAGTTAAAGTGGAGGGACCTCAACAACCTGCATCCCAAAGTCCCCATGAAAATGCAGCCATCGCCCCTATGTCCATTTGTCTATGCATCTTCTCCACCATTGAGCTGCAGCACTCTGCTGCCCCTCCCACAGCAACTCCTGCACCATTAACAAAATCCCTGTTTCTGCAACTGTGACCTTTTAGATCGCTACTTGGATATCTGCTCTGTTCTTCCATTGTCCTAGCTCATACGCTTGAATCTGCTTTAAAGAGAGCTACTGATTTAGTTGTTATTCTGCTATCACTTGAACTTATTAACTATAGTATTTCAATCGATTGGCAAAATTATCCCACTGCTGCTAAGGCCTTGACAGAGTTTTTAGGCATGGTAAATTTTTACCACAGATTTGCGCCCCATGCCACTGCCCTCATGGGTCTACACATAGCATGTCCCATACGCAAGGTCCGGACTTTTGGTGGACCGCACAAATGCAGTCAGCATTTGACATAATTCTTGGCCTATGCAACCCTACTTGTCCATCCAAGCACCTCTGCCACCACGTGGCTCATCGTGCCATCTGACTTGGCAATTGGAGGAGTGCTTGAACAGTTCCTGGATGGTAGTTGGAAACCACTAGCTTTCTACTCCAGGAAGCTGGATAGAGCAAGAAAAATTACAGCACCTTCAATCATGAACTCCTAGCAATGTATGCTGCAGTCAAGCACTTTAGTTATAAGGTGAAAGGACGGCAGTTTCACATCAACTCTGATCACAAACCACTCTCTTTTGCCTTTGTCAGCAGCTCTGAATGCTGGACTCCAAGGCAAGAATGGCATGTCGCCTTTATAGCTGAATATACCACAGACATGCGACACATTCATGGCAGAGACAATGCAGTCGCCGATGCTCTCTCACGTGTAGAGCTTAGTGTGAGTCCTGTGTGCATGGCTGCAGGTCTACAAGATCTTGAACTACTTGGCTTGGCATGGGAACAACAGGAGTGGCTGGAATCCAAGCATAGTGCATAACTATTACCTGATTGATCCTTACTGATGTACTGATCCCAGGTGCAAACAATACCTTGCTGTGCGACACCTCCATAGGATTTTCATGACCCATTGTTCCCCCTGTTTGGCAATGAGCTGTCTTTGATGCCATCCATGCCATGATGGCCTAGCACACCTGAGCATTAAAAACAACGAGGAAGATGGAGGCAGAGTGGAATGGCATAAACAAGCAGGTGTGTATCTGGGCCAAAACATGCATGTGCTGCCAGAATGCTAAGGTAGAATGACATGTGACTGCCCCGCTAGAACATGGAACAGACCGCCGCTTCCAAGAAATCACATTGATATTTTGGGACCACTGCTCATTTCACAACGTAATACCTACCGCTTCACCATCAATCGCTACATATGATGGCCAGAAGCTGTCTGATTACAGCTGCCTCATGTGCCCATACCCTCCTTTCTAAACATATTGCACGGTTTGGAGTGCCAACAGATACCACTTCTGATAGAGGGGCGCAATTCACCTCAGCCTTGTGGATAGCCCTGACTACACTACTTGGGGCACAACTGCATCGCACAACTGCCTATCATCCACAGGCAAGTAGTATTGTTGAACAGTTTCATAGGCAGTTAAAAGCAGCACTAAATGCCCGTCTGATAGGGCCTTATTGGTCGGATGAACTTTTATTAGTCTTTTCTTGGCATCCGCTCAGCTCCCAAGGAAGACCTTAGATGTGTTCCTTCTGAACTTGCCTATGGCACAACGGTTCACCTACCAGGGGAGTTCTTTGGAGCTGGAACATCACCTACTGAACCAAATGTGTCTGATCTGCTTACACACCTGTGCACCACCATGGCTGGACTGAGACCGAAAGAGACGCCATCACAGACAACAAACTGCCCACATGCCTGTCGACTTGAGAGCTGAACATTTATATTTGTCTGATATGATGCACATCACACACCCCTGCAGTGTACCAACGATGGACCATTTAGAGTCCTTGAGAGGGCTGCTAAGTACTTTACTTTGGACCTAAATGGCCCATGTGACTGACACAGTATCAGTTGATCACCTCAAACCTGCATTTTTGGACATTGATTCTCTACATGAAGGTACAGGATCTCAGCATTCAGATAGACTACAAAAATCAGTGACTCTACCACCTCAGTGGCGGTTTCAGAAGGGATCGACTGGTCTCGTTCGAGGCCCCTTTTTCTCTAATCTCCCAAACTCCAACTAAACAACAAATCTGCAATGTTTTTTTGCCTTTTCTTGCTTTTTGCTTTTTCTTTTGGCTAGCTATGTTTCCTCTGCTAGCTGGCTGACCCACAGTCTGTGAAGCCACACCCCAAATGTGGGAAATGTAGGGGTGTGGCTGCACCAGACTAAACATTATACCTTTATCCTCGTTCCAAATGTTTAGCACCTGGTTCATTACCTCCCAGAGGGATTTACTGTCGACTCCTGTCACCCACCAAATATCTTAGGAATTATATATATATGGCTATACTTGCTTGTAATAAGAGCAATACAAACTGGATGTAGAAATCTAACATGCTGGGTTGCTATCATATATCAGATTTCCAGTGTGTGTCTCCCACCTATATAGCCCTATCTGTGTGTCTCTCCCACCCAGCCCTCTGTATGTGTGTGTGTCTCCCACCCAGCCCTCCGGCTCTGTCTGTATCTCCCCCTTCTACTGTCTGTTCTGTTCTTTGCATATTCTTAGATAGCTGTTAGTGCTCTGAGTCTAGCTGAGTGTTCTGTCTTCATTGCTACTTCTAAAACTTTGACTACATTATTGGAGATTAATTGTGTTACCTTTCAAAACTCGTCAACGATACATTACAATAGCCATTGCATAAAAACAGAGTTAATTGATTATACAAGTTAATCATTTTTTATATTTTATGTTGCAAATTCAGTATGCCATGGATTATATTAAAACATCATAAACAGTTTAAGTGTGCTTTAAGATTTCTGGTTTTAAAGGCAATGTTTCAAACAAAATACTTCGGTTTAATCAGGGCAAATGTAATATTTTGATTATTAATTCTGCACGAAGAAAAAACAAAAATGACAAAACATAAACAAAATAATAACAAAAAAGATTTTATAATGATATATAGACATGTGCAAATGGTGAGCTCAAGCTTCTTCGATGACATTGACAGTTACACATGATAATGTGCCCTAGATCTTGGTGTGTAAATAAGGGAAACTCAAGTGAGCTTGTTAGTCAGCTTTTGCATGTCCTATTGCAACCTTATTATTATTAAATCTTAACCCCATCCATTCTCAATATTCTACTTTGGCCCCTGTAACCACCAACACCAAATTTTGTGGAAACAGACTTCAGTGATGAAAATGGAAGGAATTCCTAGTTGAACAAGTGCTGCACATTCTACTTACATTTAAAGGACGGTGCCCGAATAGATATGTCGGTTGGATCTTCCCATTATTATATGTCAGCTCTCATATATTTGCACATGAAACTATACCCATCACTATCTCTCTGATATGTTACTCTGTTGATATATATTCTGAGCATGAAGTCATTAATTACATGCATTACCTGGGAAATGCATTGCCAGTAAAAAGCCATTGCCCTGTATTCTTCTTTCACTTTCCTGTTTGAAGACCAAACACTCTGTTGGAGAGTAAAATATAAAATTAATCAAAGATAAATCTTCAGTATTTTATACAGCTGAGGATCACAACATAAGTGTATAGAATATAAAAGCATCTTTACTGGAGTATGGGTTGCACTGCAGTATAGACCCAGTGCAATAGCATCAGGTTTGATACTGGTGCTTTAGTTATCCTTTCTATTTTCCTGATTATGCTGGAGAGAGAGTTGATGAAAGAGGGCAATGAAAATGGCCTATATGAACTAAGTTGAGAAGACAATACTGATGCTTGGCCTGCTGCAGCATAGCTTCATCCATGGAATGTAGCTATTCTTCTATTATCTCCTAGTCTTTACACAGAAAACAATTACACAACTACAAAAGTATGAAGTGCTATCAGCGATTTATATGTGATTGGGTGAGAGTAATCTGTGCATATGACTAGAGAGTCAAGGTTGGGTAGGAGGGGTGAAACCACTTCATCTATGTATAGCAAAGTATTACAGAAAGGTATCAATCAATTATTACCAGAAGTTACCTGTATGCTCACTTAGTCTATCAGTACACATGAGCACAAACAATGCAAACTCTGCTGGTTCCGTCATATTTCTTTTATAATCAAAACTATAGAGGTTAACTTGTCAGCAAAGAAAGTTGCTCCAGGGAAGAGGGGTTGGGTATGCTTCACTATTATTTGATATTTAAGGTAGCTAGGGTAGATCATTAGTAACCTTGCCACATTGCGTAATTTGACAGCTATCGTTGCCAATGCAAAATATGCAAGAGCAAGTATACCCCTAAACAACAAGGCCTATGATGCCATGTGCCATACCATTTCTGATATAGGTGGCTTCTCATAACATATGCCCCACAAAAACTTCATTGATTTGTCCTTCAATAATGCCAGCAATCTCATGAAAATCTATAAGCTTGTTTTTTTTTTGCATGATGCCACTAATAAACAAACAGCCACACAAACAAACCATGGTTAAAACATTACCTTCTTGGTAGATGAATAAAAGATAGTGTGGAAATAGAGTTTACATATATATGTGCACTACAATCTAAATACAATTAAATAAAAGGTGGTAAATAGATGGTCAAGAATTGCAGTAGAACATTGTGCTACTTATGAGAACCAAAGATTGATGAGAGCTGCAGTGTTTCTTCTTTGTAGTGATAGAGTAATGCATTGGTGAAGATCTTTTCCATGGCCAGTGATCCCCTCGTGAGTCCTGTATGTGCTATAAGTTTTATGACCACTGGAATAATAAAATTACGAAGGATAAGGGAGTAGTGAAGGTCTCCCTAAGAGGTCTGCTTAACTCCAATAACAGAATCTGACTTGTTATAAACACCATCCTGCTGGGATTCCCAGTAGCTCTGTTGGGAGAGCAGGTTAGTTACCCGGTGTACACATGGTCCTGTCCAACGGAATTCTAATTTTCATAGAGTCAGAGTTAATATGTTGTTGTTTTTGTCTTTTTTTAAAAGGTTACTTCAGTGTTTCTTGTAAGCAAGTGGGAGTGGTAGTACACCCCTATTTGACATCCTCTAAGTCACCATCCACTCAGTTCATGAAGCACAGCCTTCCCTCAGACCCTTTTCTGGATACATCCTCTGCACAAGGGAGAGAACAAATAAAACCTTCAAAATCAAGGATTAATCAGACCTTTATAAAAAAAAGCTATGAGCCTACAGTGACATCTTCATAGACAAACAAGCTAAAACATAATAAACATAGAGAAGATCCCCTACTTCCTAAGCTTATATCATAGTGGGCAAGTAGAGAAGTGCCTTAATGGCCCATAACTACAGTGCTATTACTCCTCAATGCATTCCCACTAACTGTTTTGTTTCTGATGTAGGCTAGCCAAACATCTAGCCGAAACAGTCATTGTTAGATAAGCTTCCTTAGGCATAGGTGAAGTTTCATTTCGGCTTAACCACTCACTTCATCATCACGTCATTCGAGCATGCACATGTTTGCTAAAATAGAAATTATAATCAGGGACAAAGTTCTAAGATGGAAATGATCATTAAGATCAATATTGAGCTGGTACTTCTTGAAAACTAGCTACTTCTCCATAATCCAATCTGATGATATCAATAATTTACCGATCAGTGTATAGTGTTATCTTTGAGTAGGACAATACTTAGAGGAATGAACTCTCTGTTGACAATTTAGATATGACATTAGCTCTAGGGAAACTAACAGCTAGCATTCTATTAGTGCTAGCAACCTAGCACATGGTTGTCACAAAGAACAAAGTAAATTACGACTCACAATCTGAGCAATTGTTGGGCAGTAGATAGTGTAGCTTTTAGTTGGCTACCTAACATTGAGTAACTAGATCATCTTACCGTCTGTGTTAGCTCTGCCTCTTAGAATAGCTGGATGCAACAAGAAGATTGTGTTGGTTACCACTCTCATCTAGGCACTGATTATAAATCTTGCAGGCAGAAGAAAGGGTGCAGCACTAATATGCACTAAATTGCCTACAAGCTAGATTTGCTATTCGCTGATAAAAAATACCACATCAACGCTAGGGCAAGAAGTTAAAGCTTAGAAGTACCACTATCTGTAGTCACTAGCTACCTAGCTAGCAATTTCTTTTCTGTATAGCTCAAATGTTTTTATGGAAAACTACTTTAAAAGGCTGCTTTTCAGGTGTAGAAATGCTTAGGCCATCAGTTATCCTCTGGAATATGCTGTTACTGAATCTCAGTGATCTGGTATAATAAATGTGTGTGTGTGTGTGTAAAATAACAATATTACCTTGAATTAATAATCTTTGTATCTTTAATAGTCCTAATGACGCTTAAGAGGAGAGAATGAATTATACTTTAGCTCAATCTACCAAAATAATCTAGCTAACTACATATTTGAGTGTTCAAAATAAATTATAATTTTTTATATACTCATTGCTAGCTAGCGCTTGGCATCATCCACAAGCGAGAAACTTCCTTAGACTCAGGTAAACTTCTACACTCCATCTGTCCATGTTTCTACAAGGGAAGGAGAACCATAAAAGTATACCATTTACTAAACCTTAAAGATGGCCTTTGAGATCTAGAAGCTTGAAATGGACACTAAAGCCTGACACACTATGTACAATGGAGTGCTTGAGATAGATGAGAGAAAGCTATAGCATTGCATTAGGCATGATCGAAAGAAAGAAATCTTCAGATTAACTATATACTAAGTTTCAAAGCGCCCACAGCTCAGTAACTTGAGTTAGCAACTTACTTTGTCATGGTTTTCAATACAGCTCTTGACTAGAGAGTGCTGTGAGAAAACTATAGCTACAAATCACAGCCAGTTGCACTGGTCATGTCTAGAACAAAGAAAGGAATTCTACAAATATACTGATGAAAAAATACCGCTACACCACTCTCCGAAGCCTACAGATTTAGTGCCATTTAGATTTGGAAATTTGGACTTATGCGGATTCTTGTGCGCATGCGCATACTACACATGCACAGCAGCAGATTCCCAATCTTAGAACCGCTATAATAATTATATCTTTACAATAACCTTCTCAAGAAAGTGTACTTTCTCGATGTTTCGACCAGATGCTAGCCGTTCATCAGGAAACCCTATCTATATGATTTACTAGACTGGATAAAGAAAATAGACTTCAGAAAAGGAGAGAGAGAAAAGTCAAAGCCTGCTTCTGAAACAGCAGAGCAAAGAGAACTGAGGTTTCGAAAAACAGAGTTAAAAAATCGTGTGAGAAGCACAGCAGCCTGCAAAAAGAAGCTTCCTTAGGTTCAGGTAAAGTTTCCATCTGACTTAGCCACTCTATTCATCAACCAACCCTAGCTATGGACACGATTGCTAAAAAAGAAATAATCATCATGGACAAGTTCTAAAATGGAAATGATTCTTATGGTCAATATTAAGCTGATACTCCTTGAAAACTTTGAGGAATACACTACTCTTAGCTACTTCTCCATATTGCAATCCAGTCTGAAGACATCAATAATTTACAGATCGTGTATAGTGTTAAGCCTGCAGCCATGCTTGGAGTAGGACAATACTTATGTGATTGGTGAGCGAAACGAGCCCTCACAGTGGAGTTGGATGGAAAACTTGATATTGCTGCGCCTGGCTTATGTTTCTGGCCTTCAGTCTTCCTCCAAAAATAACTCCATTCCCACTTCTTCCCTTGCTCCTGGCCTTGATTCCTCCAATATTGTCTTGTTAGCTTGCCACATGGCACCTGACAAACAGTCCCCATTTTGTCTAACCCCTTATGGTTATTCTGGGGACAAGATCTATAACACTCCACCATGTCCCAAAATCTGCCAGTGGTGCTTGGGCCAGCCTTGTAGGTGAAATCTTCAGGGCCATCATTGCAGACCCTATGCCCTGGAACCAAGGATAAATTTTTTTATGTTACCTCAGTGCATACTTTTCAATCCAGAGAGGGGTAACCATTGCCATTGGCATGACAGAGAGAGAACCATCAAGGCTCAGATAAGGAGGTGGATAGCTGGGTGATTTTCTCCGTCTATGGTTGGGAGTTGATTTGGCAGAGGGCTGGCTTAGTCTTGGCCATAGCAAGGTGAGCCCAGAGTCTTTGTGAGAGTCCAATGCCAGATGTGCACATAGGGCACAGAGGATGGCCAATGCAAGAAGGCCATGTAAGCCCTGATCTCAGATAGTCTACCCCATGCTTCTGTTGAGGTTTACACTGGGCTGCTGTTCAAGCACTCCCAAATTCTCCCTCCAATCATTCCTGTCGATCCAGTCAATCTCTTCATCCAGCCACCAAGGAAGTTACCAGAGCCTAATATTTCTGGCCCTGGACCTTCCATTTTGAAGGCCAACCATTCCAAGGGTTATATTTTGCGCCTCCCCAGACCATGCTAATAAGGCCCTTCTGGCTCTTGTGAAGATTGTCAACCTTCTAATGCACTGGCCATCACCTGAAGTTGTGCCTTACCTATGTGGAATCACGCCTGTAAGAAGGAAAGTGGTGGGCTTCGTCTGATCGCTGTGGGGGAGGTTTTATGTCACCTGGAGATGTTTTATGGAGGCTTTACCTTGGTGACCACAACATCTACAGTTGCTGTGGAGTCCAGCAGGGTGCAGTTTAGGTCCTTGAGGCTTTTCCTTGGCCCTCAACCCCATTATTGAACGGATATGAAACCATGTACCCGACCTCCAAATCAATGCCTGGTGTTTTGACAATGGAATGCTTTGTAGAAATGCCCAGGACCTTTGTGCTGTCCTAGCTATCATTGAGGAAGATGGATAACCCCATGGACTTAAAGCTGAATAGGGTTAAGTCTCCTATCAATGGATTGATTCAATCTCCTGGGTTCTCCCATAGGCCCGCCTTCCTATTGCGAGAATATGGTTCTCCATTGGGTGTGGAAAGTGCAGTCTTCCAGATGTAGTGTATGCTCATTCGCTCTTGTTTACCCCTCCCCCAAGTGACCTTCAACCTCCGTACCACCATCCAAAGCCATATCAGGGGTACCACTGAGCCCTTCAACAATGCCATGCCCTTGAGAGTCTTGTCAGACTGGGCCTGGCTGAAGGTGTCCTTCCTCAGCTACCTTGGAGGTAACGTTATGAAGGCCTCCCTTCATGTCCCAGCTGCATTCAAGATCCCTGTTCCAATCTAGCTCCTTCATAACTAAGATACTGATGCCTCCCATTTCCTGGTCCCCACTCTGGATGACCTGGCTCAGTCTGCATGTAAACCAGCACATGCGGATATCTCCCTCCGGCAGTGATCCCTCGCTCACACCATTGATCTGGCTTCCTTTGACAAACTTTTGTATATAGCACAGGACTCATGATCTAGGGCCTTGGCTCTCTCCACCTCCATTGTGAGACACTTCCAAACTGATAGATATGACATTATAAATTCATGAGGAGTCATGCATCAGAAGTGAGAGTGGTCAAATACAGGAAGGGGAGGGGTTATACATAGGCACAGGGTAATAGGAAAGCCACATTTTTAAAGACTGCACGTGACCCTATTTTACATTATTTTTTACATAATATTTTATGAGTGCAGAAATGTCCTAGCAAACAATGTCTATGTTGTAGTATTGGTGTTGACAAGCATTGTGGTCAACGGTGGGTTGCTTAGTTTACCCTAGATAGAAATAAACCCGTAAATATGACCGTTATTAAAACATAATTAAACACCATCCCAGATTGTAAATTAGAGTTAATCTTATCAATATCCGAGATATCCCCTTAGGCCCCATTATTTCTAATAATCCTTTTATCAATCACCCGATAAGTAACCAAATGCCCCAAATTTAACAAATTAAAAGTCAAAAAATGATTTATAACATAATTAAACTGTCAACTCAAATTTAAAAAAGTATAAACGACATAATTTAAATACAACCCTCCCTTCTCAACTAAGCCGCGATCATATACCACAAGAGCCAATAATGCCCCTAACAAACTTAATAATAAAGGCGCCATTTTAACATAACTAGGTATTATTGGAGAAATAATATTGGATACTATTAACTCTTTTCCCAAATACCCCACAAATATACTTCCAAAGGCCAATAAAAGTAAAGGAAAAACAATTTGACTCATGCACTTTTATAAATACCTCCTTTGTTAAATAAATTAACCTTATGGAATAAAACGCAGTTAATAAAACAGAAAAACTACCCAATCAATAAGCAAAAACCATACAATGCTTCTCATACACTAACTCCAATATCAAATCTTTTGAATAAAACCCTGTTAAATAAGGGAACCCTATTAATGATAGCGATAAGGACCTGATTAAAATCATAACATAAGAAAAGGGAAGAGATTTTATCACTGCCCCCCCATTTTTACGCATATCCTGATCATCACTAATGGCATGTATAACAGAGCCAACGCTTAAAAAAAATAAAGTCTTAAAAAAAGTATGATTCACCAAATGAAATAAACTTACATAATAACTCAATAAACCACATATCATTACCATGTAACCTAATTACACATATAACCTAATTACAAGTAGAATAAGTAATTACTTTTTTCATGAACTATCCCCACACTAGCCGCAAAAAGAGCTGTTAAAGCCCCACAAACAATAATATAATTAGGCCTTTGATTTCAGTACCTTTTTTTGGCAGAATATGGATAGATTACTGGATAGATTACTGGAGATTACAACAGATAATGTGAATATGTAAGCACATACTCACTACTTGCTCTATACTCAACTCAACATTATGCAAATAAACGGTACAACACGAAGATACATTTTGATGAAAACGTTGGGTTTGCTGAATCGTTTTGTTAAAATTTCCAGCCATTCATCCAGAGAACACAAAACAGTATCAAACAATACAACACACACACACACAAACAACAACAAAGAGAGTCAACTGTGACAGCAGAGTGAAGGTCGTGGTAGAGCTTGTTGAGCATGTAGTACTAGTCCAAGCTGTGTAACTAGGTAACTAGCCAGCTAGTACCCACCAAGTACCTGGGTTAATCTATTTTTCTCAGATTGGTACTTGTGAGTAGCATAACTAATTCTAATAATATTATGTAGTGAGTATTCTAATTTAGAACTTTCTAGATTAGGTTTAAAGGTAACTGCTTAACCTTTACTGTGACAGATGTATAGGTGATGTCATTCTGTAAGTATAAGCTAGGTGTATTTACTTATCTTTACCTTATTAGGAATTGAGCTGGTGTGTGTGATCTGCATACTGAATTCAGACAAGAACTTTTCTACACTTCAATTTATCATAGTCAGTTAGTGTTTGTTTTTAAACAAATTATATTGGCCCAATCGCTTGAGTGTGTTCTACATTAATAGCAGACTGTGAGTGTGAGAGCAAGCTTCTCAAAGGATTTATAATTTTTTCCTCAGATACAAAAGTTGTTATGGCTAGCAAGAAGCAAACTTATTCAGATGCTTTTCTTTGCTATTTGCCCTTGAAGAGCGAAGACCGACCACAGTGTGTTATCTGCAGCAAGATTCTGATCAGTGAAAGCCTGAAGCCATCAAAACTTGCAAACCATCTGCTGAAATGTCATCCTGACCTCCACAACAAAGACCTAGCCTACTTCGAACACAGGGCAAAGCAGTTGAAGTTATTCAATTTGGAAAGACTGGTACTGCAGCCCAAAAATCTTCTTGCTGCTCTTGAAGCTTCCTATGAGGTGGCCTACAAAGTTGCACAGCAACAGAAGGGGCATACGGTTGCTGAAAATCTGATCATGCCAAGTGCACAACAGGTGTCTGTTGATGGTGCACATGCTATAATGGGTGGTATTCACGGGTTCAGAGGCCTTGTTCAAAGGGAAAATGCAGATATCACTGTACCATTGGAGCATTCACGGATATACACTTGCGTCCAAGATGCTCCCAGATGTTTTGAAAGCATATGTGGCCAACTTGTTAATGTTGTTAACTTCATAAAAGCCAAGACTTCTCCAGCCACGTGTTTAAAGAATTGTGCAAAGAAATGGGCGAGAGGTATGAAGAAGTGCTACTGTTCCACACTGCAAGGTTGCGAATCACGTGATTGAGCTTCAGGAGGGAGTGCAACCATTTTTGCAGCAAAAAGGGTCAGACTTGGTACACCACTTTTCTGACCAAGAATGGCTTTTCCATCTGTGATATTTAGGCAACATTTTCAATGAACTCAATGGAGGAAACTTGGCACTTCAAGGAAGGAACATGACAATCATCGATGCCAAACAAGCCATTTCTGCATTTATCGGAAAGCTAAAGTTGTGGAGCAAGAGAGTTGCTAAGGGCATAGTGGGGCACAGTTTCCCACACTTGACAAATTTGTTTACGAGAGCGAGGATGGTCAAGATATCCTAGAAATTTTGAAAGCATACATCCAGGCCCACTTGGATGAATTGGTCAGAAAGATGGAGGAATACTTCCCTGATCTGGACATCGCTTGCCTTCAGTGGTGCCAGTGGCCTTTTGTGGCCGATGAGGATCAGGTCGATTGAAGATAACTTTTCAGCAAAAGAGGAGTGCATAACTCTGAGAGTGAATGAGGCTTGGAAGCTGGAATTCCAGAACAAGGACTTCGAAGCATTCTGATAGCCAGGTTAAATGACATACCAACCGTGGCGAGATGGGCTCTAAAGATCCTGACTTCCTTTTCGAACATTTACCGATGTGAGCAAGGCTTTTCCATCGTCATGGGAATGAAAACCAAGAAACGGAACCAGTTGGAGGTGTCAAATGATTGCTCTCGGTACAAAACCAATACTTCGCTAACAAAATGCAAGCACAGCCATCTCAGTGATTTGATTTGTTTTGCAATGAACACTTAACTTCCTAACTAACTACTAATACTTACTAACACACTCATAAAATTTATTTTTTATTACACAGGTATGGGTAATGGAACGGTCCAAACGACTATGCATTGATTATCGACGGTTGAATGAGGAGGTAACTACTCCAGACCCATTCCCCCTTCCACACATCAATGACCTAATTGATAAGTTGGGAGCGGCCCAGTACATATCTACTCTCGAGCTCGCCAAGGGTTATCATCAGGTGCTGGTTGATGAGACATCAATTCCCAAGACGGCTTTCGTGACACCAACAGGAAAGTGGGAAACCTGAGAATACCTTTCGGATTAAAGAATGCACCATCAAACTTCCAAAGGCTCATGAACACTGTTATGGCAGATATGGCTTCCTTCGCGGCAGCCTCGACCACTTGGAAAGGGTGTTTCTACGACTGGAGGAGAAGGGATTACGGGTGAAACCGACAAAATATGTGCTGGCAGAACCAAGCTGCCAGTTCTTGGGTCACCGTGTTGGCAATGGCGAAGTACGCCCACTCCGAGCTAAGGTGGAAGTCCTACTCCTGTATCTCAGGCCAAGAAGCAAGAAAGATATGCGAGCATTT
Source organism: Cladorhizidae sp. MBARI D1340-BT2 (assembly GCA_028752905.1). NCBI lineage: Eukaryota > Metazoa > Porifera > Demospongiae > Poecilosclerida > Cladorhizidae > Cladorhizidae sp. MBARI D1340-BT2. The sequence continues at coordinate 31,426,520 of JAQNBH010000017.1, forward strand.
ATTGGCCTGGCGAATTACTACAGGCGGTTCATACCTGCATTTGGTAGCATTGCTATTCCCTTGACGGATGCCACATGCAAGATGGCCCCAGATGTGGTGTAGTGGACTCCAGCGATGGAGACGGCATTCAATGAACTCAAGACAATGTTGACGAAGGACGCAGTTGACGAACCCAGATGAATCAAAAAAGTTTATTCTGCATACAGATGCCTCAGGATTAGGCATTGGAGCTGTGTTAAGCCAGGAGGATGCTGACAGAAGCGACCATCCTATGGCTTATTACTCCCGTAGATTGAAGTCTGCCGAGACTTGTTATTCTGTAACCGAACAGGAGTGCTTGGCTGTAGTGGCGGCGATAAGACATTTCAGAGTCTATCTATCTGGTGCAAGATTTAGGGTGATTACAGACCACAGAAGTTTGTCCTACCTATCACGGATGCGAGATGAGTCTGGACGACTGACGCGGTGGGCACTGGCACTCCAGCCCTGCCTGTTTACTACAGAGCACAGATCTGGAGCCAGACATCAAAATGCAGATGGGTTGTCGCGACAATCATGGAGAGCTGACGAGATCACCCAGGGCCTTGCGGCCGAAAGGGAAGAAAGGGATGTCGCAGGACGACATTAAAACAAGACTGTTCCCAATGCATAACTATGGATGTGGAGTGAACCCGGTAGTGAGTAACTAATTATGAATTGGAAGTGTTGATAATGGGGTCTGTGGCTTAGTGTGTTTGTGTGTTATGTGTTTATGTTGGGAAAATGTCATAGGTCGATGATGAGTGTAAGATTACCATGTATGGGCATAAACCAGAAGCAGGGCTCCAGCCTAGTTAAGGGAAGAGTTGTTACTGCTCTGGGAGTTAGCCATTGTACTGAATCTGACTTGTAAGTGCCCTATATTGAATTATTAAGGTTTCTCTACTTAACCTTGCTAGCCTAGTGTATAGTTTAAAGGTAGAGTGGTGGCAGCATACCAACACTTAGTGACTGGCTCAGAGTCTGTGGGTAATATCAGATTTGGTCCTGTCACAGTAGGAATGCTTGTGCGACCTTTTAGACCAACCCCCAGCTATATACGGTGACAGTAATCGCATGGAAGTCTTTATGAAAATCATGCCAAGCAATTAAAAGTTTTTTCTTCCTTGCTTTTATATAGCTTGCATACTTTTCAAGCAGATTCCACTAACAACAAACAAGAGAATACTCTGTATCAATGAATGCCTTCTTTGTCATAATTGGCACACCTAGAGCGGACATACTTTCTCTCAGTGTAATAAAACCTCTACCTGCACTCATCTGCTAAGGATTTCCCATTATTCCTGATGAAGGGTAGAGCATCTAGATGAAATGTCGAGAGAATACAATTTAAAGTTGATTAATGAGAAGGTTATTGTGATTATGTTCCTTTTGTTTGGTTCCATCCTGACAAGAAACTTTTGATGACATTGGAAAAGCAATTTCTTCACTACTACTATTAGAGTGGGAACTCAACACCAATGTAAGCCCATTGCTCACTGCTTCATTTGACTTAGGTGAATTAGAAATGCACCCTTGACAAGTGGCTGCTGCATTGACTGATATTTTCTGGATGGTGTCCCTCAACTTCATTATCCTAGAATGGTTTCTCTTTCTAAGTGGTAAGGAGGTTGGCATTTCTTGTACTTCTGATGACTTACATGAATATTTATTTTCACTGTTTCCCATTTTGCAAATCTATAGTATGCAGAGCACAATAATAAGTAATGAGCTTCCTAGACTCAAAGTAGCCGCATAATAGTTACATAGCTGTTTTATACAATCTAACTGCACATGATCAGCTCAGCGCTGGTATTACAGTTTTGAAGTGTATATAGTTCAGGTTTATATTTTTTCTCATGTATATACAGCTAGAACCACAAACACAGGTATTCATACAGGATTTGCAGTTTGGAGGGAGAAACTCAAAACGTTTGGCGTTTACGTGATGGGTGTGCATAAGCAAGCCCCAAGTATTTTTGTTGTTGCAAAATCGATGCTCTCAGATTGATTCTGAGACATTTTGAGGGTACTTTCCTATAGTTAAAGTACTAGCACATGGACAGAACATTCTAGATTATGACACAGTTGCATCTTGCCATAGAATCTACACTATTATAATTAGGAAAGCTAACCACAGAATAAATAGGACATGGACAGAACATTCTAGATTATGACACAATTGCATCTTGCCACAGAATAGTTTTGTGGCAAGATGCAATTGTGTCATAATCTAGAATTTTCTGTCCATGTGCTATTATTCTGTGCTATTATTCTGTGGTTAGCTTTCCTAATTGTAGTGTAGATTAAATCTACACTACAATTAGGAAAGCTAGATTTATTCACAATTTTGTATATAAAGAGCAAATGCTTCAGCTAGTAGCATTCTGCAACTAAATACGACCCAGATAAATACAAACCTACACAAATGGACCTCAGGAACTTTTTTACCAGAAAGCGAGTGCGTGCTGGGTCTAGTAGAGATTCTGAGGACGACGAAGATGTAGTCCCAACTACGTCGACTAGTGATGCCTTGACTTCCACCAATTCCGAAGCATCAGTAGGTAGATCAGTGTGTTACAAAGCGCAGAAGAGGAAACTCTACAAAGCCAGGCTCAGCTACAAGAAGGAGTGGGAGCAGAAATATCCTTGGGTGTACTGCGATTATCCTAAGCAGCGCATGTTCTGCAAGCTCTGCCAGAAGTGAGGAAATGCACTTTCTACAGCCAGGGGTGCATGGACCACTCGTGGAATTCAGGTTTGGAATCACGCTACTGAACAACTCAAGAAACACAGACAGTCAAAATGGCACAGAGTTGCTGTTATCCATGCTCGAATGGCAGAACAAGGAAAGGAGCAGAGTGTTGTCGTACAACTGCAATTTTCAGCAGCTGCTAAGAAGGCTGAAGAAAGGAGAGCAAAGAACAGAAACATAGTGCTTAAGCTTTTGAGATCGATATATTTTCTTGCCAAAAATCGCCTGCCCCTTACAACCACATTCGATCCCCTGGTCCAGTTGCAAATTGCAAATGGAGATGAACTACTCCAGCAACATGTCAAAGAGGGGCCACAAAATGCTCAGTACACATCCTAATTTTCTGCAGTGATGCTTTTAGAGGCCATCAATAGCTGGCTAGGTAGGAAGCTAATTGAGAGCTTAAAATCAAGCGCACACTTCTCTGTGTTAGCTGATGAGTGTGTAGATATTAGTACTACAGAAGAGCTGTCCATCTGTTGTCGGTGGATTCTAAATGGAAAACCAGAGGAGCACTTCCTTACAGCGCTCCACATATGTGCCCATGATGCTGCACCATTTCAGATGCAATCAGCTCTATCCTTGAGTCGAAGAACCTGGACTATCGTAAACATCTTCTTGATCTCTGGAACACTGTTAGCAGCTTGCATGCTTGCTAGTTGAAGCCTGTGGCAGGCATGGTGGATGTAAAAGGAATGTGCAGCTAGAGTTTGCATCCTTTTTTGTTCTCCATTGCGTTCTCCGGCAAAGGTGGCTGCTCCATCATAACCTTGGCCTATTAGTTTAGAACTATGGGAAATATATGGAAACTCTTCTTCTACTCACCCAAGAAAGCAGAATCTCTCAAAGCAGTCCAGTCTGTCCTCAAGCTACCTGAGCTTAAGATTGTGAAGCCTAGTGATACCAGATGGCTCTCACACGAACGCTGTGTACAGGCTATTTACTGAGAGCTTCCTGCCCTTATCGTCACCCTACAACAGCTGTATGAGACATCAGGTGATGCTGAAGCATACGCCATGGTATTGGTGCTCTCCTTGCTACTTACACTGGAGTTGCTAGTATCGTGTTCCTGTCAGAAGTTCTGGATATCCTGGCAAGGATGAATTTTTCGATGCAAAGAAAGCTACTCGATTTGAGAAGGTTACCGGTACTTCTGAAAATCACGACGGATCAACTCGAGCATCTAAAGGACGAAAGAAGTGAGTGGTTGGGTTCAGTCGAGTCTGAAATATCTCTGTTGAAGGAAAAACACGATATAACTCTCGGCACACATAGATCTGCACGAAGCCGTTGGTCTTCTATCACAACCACAGCAGAGTATCGAACTCTAGTTGCAATTCCATACGTCGATTCCCTTCTTCTAAATATTAAGAGTCGATTTACTGATAAAGCCGTGAAGATTGTTACTGCCATATCCACATTCAATCCCTCCCTACCACCCGCTAAAGCATCCTTACCATCATACGGCAGCGAGCAAATCAAGATTCTTGCCGAGTTCTATGGAAAAGAAGCAGAGGTTGAGTATGCGGGGACGACTTACACCTCACCTCCATCGCTTGTTGGCGATGAGCTTCTTTCAGAGTGGAAGATATTTAGATGGGCTTTGCGAGTGGAGAAAAAGGCAATAATGGAACGTAAAGAAGAGTCGGTATCTTCTAGCATGCAAGAAATCCTGGACGAGATGAACAATACGGAGGAATTTTCCCTGAGATATGGAAGCTATTGAACATTACAACGGCACTTCCTGTTGGCACAGCAACAGTAGAGCATTCGTTTAGTCAAATGAAGTTGATTAAAACTCGTCTACGCAGTCGTCTACCTGACTCGAACCTAGAACATTTAATGAAAATTAGTATAGAGGGTCCTCCATTGACCGATGTGGACTTTAATGCAATTCTCGACATTTTTAAACAGAAAAATTGACGCATTTTACTTCAATTTAGTATTATTGAACTCACTGTATTGTAATTTTCACCATACATTATTGTATATCTTCGTTTATATATTAATTTTGTTAATAAATTGTTTATTATAATGTTGATCATTTTTGAATTTGCTATTGCTTCTATGTTCCCTTCTCTGTACTGCTCTTTTTTTCTGTTACATAAGAAATTTCATAAATATAAATTTTTATTATGAAAATTCTTTGGGGGGGGGGGGGTGATATCCCAGGCCTTCCCCCCCCCCCCCCCTGTATGAAACCCTGAACCATAATATCTATTAGGCTGATAGGCTGCCCATTGCAGACTTCACCTTTTTTCTAACCAAACTTGTGACCTCTTGTGCTGGAAATGTAATGCCAAGCACTCTCGAGGACAAAAGATTTCTCACCCAAAGGGACTAAACAAAGGAATTGTGGCATGTCTGAGTCAGCTAGTATATACTACTTTTAAAGAATTCTGGCACTAAATTTAGGAAGATTGGACAACAGTATTATTTTAATGCTTCTGTCCAGCACTAATAATACTGATCAACATTCTTCAGTGCAGGTTCAACCTATCTAGGCTAATCTCTAGTTGAACTCACAGAATAATGCAATGCCTTCTTAATCACCAAATATCATCTTGTATGCATAAAATTTTAGATTCTTGATTAAAAAAGGTGGCTACCCTGGAATGTTAAGTAGCTTCTTGAGCAGAGAAAGCTAATGTGGAAATAAACTAGATCTTGAGCTTCTTAGAGTAACTACCAAGAAGGATGAAAACCACTTAGTACAGTTGCCTTCTGCCCAAAAGAAGGCTTAGGAAAAATGAAACCAGCTGGCTAATGAGGATGTGGAATTATGGTTTACAACTGAAGCATGGATTGGTTATGGGCAGAGAGAGGTCTGGTCTTGTCTACACACATGCATGCCATAGTCCCTCTAGCCAAATTTTAGATATATACTACTATGCTGGACAAACATCTTTACTTCTTCATAGAGCTGTTTTCTTCTGGCTTCCCCGATATTTGGTGGTATGATGATTGGATTTATTGCTGCACGCTTTCTACAGTAAATTATGGAAACCTCTTTTGTAATTTTTGCAGCTATTGTGGATATAATTAACTGTTCACTTAAAAAACAATGACAAATCAACATTCCAGCAAAAATCTGGAAGCAAGGATAATGAAAAGTACCACCAACTTTCCTAGTGAAGTGATTTAGGAGTAGAGGAAGACAGACATAAGTGTTGTGTGTGTGTCTGGGGGGGGGGGCAGGGGATTTGTATTCATGGGGTCTAGAAGATTTAACAAATATGGTAGTTGCTAGCTAGGACATGCATCTAAATGTGGACCCTGTTTTTATACTAGTGGGTTGCAGTAACTTTTCATTACAGATAATTTAAATTCAGGTAATAATGAGGTTGCTGGTCATGTAACCTTTTTTCAAGCATTAACTTTTATGAATTGTTCCTCTGTAAATGGAACAATTCACACCTTGCATGGACACACTGGTTTCAATGTACTTGGAACTTCGACCCCTCCTCCCTCATGAAGGGTAAATACCGGTATATAATGCTGTGTATGTAAGTCAATTACTTATTTTCTTCATTCATATACAGGCAGTATATTCATATACAGCCAGCTTCTTGTGGGCCTCATTGATGTAGGTCACAGGTTGTTTGCCAAAGCTTAGTGCACAACCCAACCCATGGAAACCAGCCACCCTGCACTGGTGGAAGTATTTTGCCAGACCAAAATCACAACAGCTGAATCCAGGCAGCAGGACCCTTGGACAACCTCCACCACACGGCCAGGGATATTAAGCCTAGCAACACCACACCAGCTACTTTATAAGCCAACGTTACCTCCATTTAAACGAACTTTGACGTTAACTCGACGCAAGCGTACGTACATTGACCGTCCACATTCGTTCGTCTACGTTACTTGAAATCCTCTCACTCCATTGAAGGAACGAGTTACTAGCACTTCAAGTAGCGAGTCAGCGGCTTTAGAGCAGGACCGTAAAAAGTAAATCGGACAACACGCCCACTCTAGTAGTCTACTCTCCCCACCCCACCAATCACACCACTTATTGGCGAGTGAGCTAGCCCACAGTAGTGGATGATTGTCGCGCATGGAAGACGGTTACGCCTCCCAAAATGGTGGCAAATGGTCATGAACGAGTGCTGCACTAATGGTGAATTTTCGTCCAAAAAAACAACAACTTGTACATCGGAGTAAAGACTCTATGATTGGAGGTGTGTGTGTGTGGGGGGGGGGGGGAGGGGGGGGGGGGGGGGGGGTGGCAAAGGAATCATCATGTAGTTACAGGCTAAGAAGGTGGTGCAGAAGGGGACCAGGTGATAAAGAGAACGTTTTGAAAAATGATTATAGCTAATAATTAAAATTAGATAATATCAATTAAAGAGCTATTATTGTTTATAGTTTCAAAAAAAGTTCTTCCTTCTTTCACATCTGGAAATGCAACATTAACAAGATTTAACTTATCTGTTCTTTCACGATGCATATGCAGTAAGCATACAGTGATTAGGCGTCTCTTGAGTTATTGAGTTTTTCTGAAATTCAGGTAGTCTTTTATTCATTTTAGAGCAGAAAAGTATGCTCAGCTGATGAAGTGGTGACTGGAATAGTGAGATAGATTTTTAGGAGTTTGTAATTTTCTTGAGAGCAGATTGGTATATGAAAATGTCACAAATAGTCTGAACTCAGTCACTTTCCAGATTTTGATACCATCCAAGGGTGTAGCCTTGATAATATCTGGAAGAATTTGTAAATGAATTTTTTATTTCTTCATGCCAATATCACAACTATAACCTCTTTTAGTTTTGCAGAAAGTGCCATTAGCACTATCTACCAACAATGCTCCAATGCGTTTTACAAAAAGGAAGTTTTCTTGCTGAAATCGGCTAAGTAGTTAACTCTTTATATGGTCAAGTGCCTCCTTTCTATAATGATCCTCAATTGTATGCTGTGGTGTTCCTTCATCTAATCTCCTTGGAAGCTGCCTTTGACGAGGTAGAACAGGAGGATCACAAAGCACTTTAGAGGCCTTCACTACCACAGAATCATTTTAGAAAGATTTGAAGTTCAGATCTGTTTGAATTCAAGTAAATTGAATACCAATAGCTCAAATCCAAAATATGTGGCAAATTCATCCATATGTGATAGCATCCCATTTGCTTGTCTAGAACAGTCATCCATTCCATGAGAAGAAATCTCCACTGTTTCCCTTAGTCCTTCATGGTTATTAATTATGGCTTGCATGGCACCAATATGGGTGGTCCATCTTGTTGGGCATAACTATTTAATTCTAGAACCATGATTTGATTCCTGTTGTCTTTGCACATTCTCCAAAATAACTTCTTTTTTAGAGGACAATTTGATCGACTGCCATAGCAAAATTTAGTGACTTTGCGGGCTACTTCTTGCAGACATAAATTAATACAGTTGGCTAGAGAGTGTACTGGTAGCTATATAATTATAGCAGGTGGAAACTTCCATGGAAATTTCTTCCCAACACCAGTAATGTGTCCCCGAAAATTTCTGGCACAATCGTAACCGGCCACGACAATTCTCAAACTACATGCCTAACTGAAGAATAATTGCTGTGTAGATAGTCTTTGTCCCAAGCTGAATTAATCCAACAACATCTTCATTTATTTCATATATTTCTGAAACCCACCTAATACAAATTACCAGCTATTCTCTATTTCCGATGTCTCTAGTTTCATCTGCAGGCAGTGAAAACCAATGCTGGGAAAACAACGCTGAGGCAGCATACCAGCCAAAAAGGAATGTAATAGTTTATGAGCCATTAGCTCATTACTTTAAGGTGACTCTTCCTATCCAAGCACATTCTGCTAAAGCTTGGTCCAATAAAGTTGCCCCATCCCCCCCAAGCATGTCCTTTCTAACGGATAACCCTTGACGTAACAAGCAATGCAAAACACAAAGTTGATTGAGGAAGCTTTGTCGCTGCTTCTCAAATGCTTCATTCAATTGCTTTTGAACTTCGAGACTGATAGGTACACTCTTCTAATTATAAGCAGAAAGAGCATCATGAGCACGAGCCAATTCTAAATCGGCTAAGACTTTTTTCCAGTTACAAAATCCGTCAGTTGAAATAGCTAGATCAGCTTTTGTACTCGTAACACTCAAATTGGATATCTATGCTTTCAAAGAAGTACAGTATACTTGACTCGAGCCACCAAAATGGCAAAAGCATATCTTGTATGAATATTTTTACCTCAATCACTAACTCTTTCACTTTTTGCCAAGAGTTTTGGATCAGTTGGTTGAGAGATTTCTGAAGTTGTGCAATATTACAACTATTTCTTCTGCTAGATTAGAACTACAAGCTGTCAATGATCCTAATGATGAAACTTCAGATTGTGTTAGTCCAGATTGTATTTGCTCACTCCCAAATTTATTCACAGTTGTGGTGCATCACTGTGAAGGTATCGAGCTCAAAATCATTGTCTTCATCACTATCACATTTTTATCACTTAATTCATCTTGTTCAGTCTCCAGTGGTGTTTCAAAGAGACATATAAACTCACAATAATACCACAGTATGTGGTTTATTAGACCATGAAGCACATCCACTAATTAGCAACTTACTCTGATGTTCAGGTGTGTCTTCCAAGAAGAAAAAAGGGGAAAATGAAGCGATAGATGACCGACTAAATTGTAGCTTGATTCTATTAGCCTGTAGCACTTCTTGCTTTGCTGTACAATATAGCTAGTAGCTAATCACAGGACTACCATGTGACATTTATGACATCATGTACTTACACCTACAGCTATATTTAATTAAGGTGTGGTTAACCACCTCTGATGTCGTTAGCTATTAATCTGAGCAAAGATGACGACAAACACTTGGCACACAAAATATTGGAGGGGCCAGGCCCACCGCTGTTGAACATTGGGGGCCCAAAGCCCCCACAGACCCTCGGGTTCCTACTCCTCTGTTGTATCTTATCTTCTTTTCTTCCCACACATAACTTTCATCATATATCCATTCTTCTTAATATTACTACCAGATTCAAACTGTCCCATGTATCACCATGACTAACCTGTTTCTTAATTTAGTACCATCTCTCTGTCCATACCTAACTTCGTAAATTATTCTTTTCTTCCACAGCAAAAAAAGGACAAAAGATCCTGTAAATGTTTATCTACTTGGTTCATTCTTGTTTCATTTGCTTTGCTCCATATGTTTACCACCCATAAAGAAGTGTTAATGGGTCACCCATTTGAAATAATGTGGGCTTACGTAAATAATGATTTAATCTTGATATTGCTGGGCCTGTTAAGGCCATCACATATGATATTACAGCACAGGGTCGGACTATTTAGTAACTAACCTAATAACAATCTATATTAAAAATCAACAGTACTTATAATAAAATTATCCAGTTATGAGTGTCCCACTGCTCAAGGAGGGGGGGATGGGAAGGGACCAAAAATAATTAAGTTGCGAGCAAGACCACAGTAGAAATATCCGTCATCCTTTCCTGTCAGCCAGGACGGCTTGCAGAACTTTATTAGGTCTTGGTTTGTTGTTTGGCCTATTTCTGGCTTGCTTAACATGCCATCTGGTAAGGGATTGGGTCAGTTATTAACCCATTGGAAGCCTGTTTTCACTTGTGCAGTGCAGCCAAGTTGGTCTAGCTTCGAACATGGCTGGAAAAGGCTATGTACTTCACACAAATCTGCATCTCGTAACTTGTGTTCCTCTCTGCGAAATGGAGTAACATACATGGATTCACAATGTATTTCTCCACTTCTTTCATGCTGTCTGATAGCCCTGAGTAAGAACCCAGGAGTCCAACCATTGACATTGGAAACACTGTGAAGTGCATTATTGTCAAAGCTGTCCTCTATGATACTAGAAGTGGTATCCAAGATGCAGCTGGGTCAATCCAGTTATGTGTGGGACAGATATCAGGCATAGAGGCTGCTGTTCATGCTGTGCATTCGTCATTTGAAAGAGAAGACAGTGAAGCTACACTATTGGTTGATGCCAGTAATGCCTCCAATAGTTTGAACCATCAAGTAGTCCTTCACAGCATCAGGAGACTCTGCCCTCCCCTGGCCACCATGTTAATCAACACCCACCAAGTTCTTTCACAGGAAGGAACTACTCAGGGAAATCCACTTGCTATGCCTATGCATGCCCTAGCAACCACCAACCTCATCAAGAAGATAAAAGGAAACGGCATGCGAGTGTTGTATGCAGGTGATGCTTCAACTGTGGGGAAAATTGCTAACCTATGCATATGGTGGGATAAGGTAATTACTTCTGGGCCTGATTTTTGGTTATTCAGTTAATGCTTAAAAAACATGGCTAGCTGTAAGAGAACACACCATAGCTATTGCCACATTTGCTGACATAGAAGTGAACGTTATTGTCGAAGGTAGACTCTACCTCAGTGCCATCAGAGCCATCAGCTCACATCCTTTTATCACCACTTATGTGCAGTCCAAGGACCATGAAGGCAATCTACCTTGATGCACCTGGTTTCAATTGCTAAAACTGAGCCCCATGTAGCATTTGCTGCACTCACTCAAAGGTTAACAAGCAAGTAGACTTACATGTGTTGTATATAGCTGCCACCCCAAAGACTAGATCACACTTACAACTTTTGGATGACATCTTGAGCTCTGAACTCATTCCAGCCTTGACTGGCAGGCCATCTCCCAAATAACTCGGAATGTGGCCTGTTTGCATTGCAATGCCAACTGGAATGGGGGGGGGGGGGTTGGGGGGGTGGGGGGGGGGAGTGCTTGGGATTGTCATACCCAATGCTGATGATGAGTTCTCTGCCTCCATTGAGATTACTAAGTCTCTATCAAATGCGATCCTATCACAAGACCAGACTTACAGCTATGAAATTATTGCTGTCCAGATAGAATCCAAAGCATGCACTCACAAACAAAATTTACAGAACCACATCAAAAGTAGATGAACTTGCTGAACAACAAACTAACAAAAAGTGGGCATTGGAAAAGTCCCAAGAGAAGGGATCTTTCACATGGCTGACGACGGCTTTGGTCCAAGAGATGGGACCTTTCACATGGCTGACGACAGCTTTACCACTACAAGAACGTGCCTTCACTCTGCATAAGAGTGTGATGATGTTGTGGCCCTTAGTTATGGATAGCCTCCATCAAATACACCATCAACATCTGCCTGTAGCTGCAAGTTCTCAACTGAGCATGCCCCGACTACTGTTCTTCATATCATTAATGATGTCGACTGTGTCATCATCATCTCTAATGGCCAAGTTGTTGTCTATGTTGAAGATATATACCAAGTGATACAGTCGCCGAGAGATTTCATGTATGTTCAAAATGATGTCAACGCTATCTGTACATGTACCAGAACCAATTTCTTTGCATTGAACACAGATAAATGTTGCTACATTATGTTCTCCAGAAACGCCAGCCCATGTGTTCCAGTCATTCCTCTTGTTATTGTGGGAGAAATGGTCATCCAAGTTTAGGATTACAAATATCTGGGAATCACTCTGTCCAACATCCTCTCATGGTCCTCTCACAGAGGCGTAGGGAGCAAATTTTGATTGGGGGGCACTAGATTTATGTATATTATGATAATAAATGATGATTTTAAAGATAGCAAAATGATGATAATAATTATTATTATTACTCTCCAAAATATTTAATTCGTCTGTCTTCACATTGATAAAGTCTTTTGCAATATTTTCTAAATTCATATTGTCAAGTTCGATCCTTATGAACATAAGTTAGCATCATATGGTTGAGTCTTGGCTATACATTGTATATAGCCCATAAGTATGTCTTTAGTCTTCTGAGTGCAGAAAAAGATCTTTCCGCTGTAGATGTTGTAATTGGAATTGTGAAAAGAGTTTAAGTAGCTGTGAAATTTGTGAAAACAGTTCTTGACCCATGTGAACTTCACTAAGCACCTCAGAAATTGTTCTCACATTGGTCACTTGCATAATTGGTGCATCACTACTAGTTGTATTTCTGGAGGTTCTAATCAAATCTGGCAGCATATAGAGCTGAGTCTGTAGTCTATCCAGATCAAAATCATTCTTGTACACTTGGAAATCATCAGGTAGTTTAACTGTTTCACCATTGACAGCATTCAACAGAGCTTTTTCAATCATGGCTGCAACAGGCATGCCATGTTTTTGGTCAAAGTGATGTTTCAGTTCTGTAGTCATTACATCAAGAACTTCGAAATATTGCCTTCTGAAATAATCCTGTGGACTATCAAAAGCATAATTTTCTGCAATTCCATCATCTATTCATCTGGGTGTTTTTCTATATCTGGGCAATGCAGGTAGTGATATCAATTATTCTAACATCCCTTTGTAAAAATCATCAAAGTATCTGATCTAAGTCATTCAAGGTAGCTTTCTGTAAGCTTAGCACTACCTAGAGCTTCTTCAACTGTAGTATTTCCCCCCTGTAATGTAAGAGAGAGCTGCTCTGATCCAGAAAAAATGAGGTGAGCTAACTTTAGGCCAAAGTAAGTGCTAAACGTTTCCATTTGTGCTAGAAACCCTCCACCTTTTCTTCCGTACTCATCGTGGGTAGTAGAATTGATTTCTAGCAATGTTTCACAGAGGACTGCATAATTAGCAAGAATTGAATTAAAAGCTTGTACAGACTGTCCATCTTGTTGGACAAAGGGGCTTTAGGCTTGGTGTAGCTGTAGAAAGCTGGGCTTGAAGCTGATCAAACAAAGCTGCTGACTTTGGAGAAAACCTAATTAGCATCACCAAATCTAGTCCATTCCTACATTGACGGCAAGTAGATTGAAGAAACTAAATTTGTACAGTGAGCAAAACAATGTACATAAATAGCTATTGGAAATTCTTTCTGAATTCTAGCTGCAACACCATTAAGATAGCCACACATGTTACTAGCCCCATCATATGCTTGACCACGGCACTGTGAAAGGGAGAGGCACAATCTAATGAAGCAATCTATCACAGCTGAAGTTATTGTCATCACTGCATTAGTTTTGGGGAGGCAAATCATTTAAATGGGATCTTCATGTATATTATACTCATCATCAACCTATCTGACACATACTGACAACTGCTCCTTGTGGCTGACATCTGTTGCCTCATCAGCAACTATAGAGAACCACTCTGCTTTTCGAATATCTTCTAGTAATTGTCTCAAAAGGGACAAACAATAATTGAAATCTGATGACTGGTAAAAAATACTTCTTTTCACTTAACCACACGTTTAAATCAGGGACATAATTATTATTGATTTTAAAAGCTGATAGAGGTTACCTTCCATTTCATCGTGACCACAAACACAAAGAGCTAAACCTTGTCGCAGAAGGTATCTCAAAGAAGCAAAGAAGATAACTGTACATGAAGGTTACTTTGATGTACATTTTGATCAGTTGAAATCTGTTTGTCAAGAAGTGCCTTAATGCTATCATGGTTTAAACATTCAAGCTTGAAAATGGACTGCCTGTGTATATTCGATGAGGCATGCTGATGGAATTTTTCCTGGGCTTTCTTCCAATTATCAAAGCCAGTCAAGACAAATGCATCTTCACCTTTTTTAGATAATGAATATGGCAGTACCTGCAGTAAGCACAGAAAGCTCGATTTCTAGTTGTGCATAATCTAAGCCAGGGGAAAGATTCATGCCATCTTGGAGAAAAACTACACCTTTTCTTTCCCTGCTGCTTACGTGTATTTTCCATTGAACTGGCATCTTGGGGCTGAAATGGAATTGGCCATACTTCACAGCATTCAGAATGACAGTCACATGGGTCACCAAGTGAGTCAGAAGATGCTTCCTCCAAGGGAATAGCTTGAACATCAGGTTGGGATGTAGATGCCTGTCCTTGATCACTAGGTGCTGAAGGATGAAATTTAAGAGTGGACTGCTTGTACTTCTTCAAAGAAAGTGGTTTTCCATTCTGACTGCACTGTAGCAGCAGCTGCTCAACTTTACCTATTCTAGCCAGAGTCCCAAAGGTCAAGCTGTACTGTGTAAGCTGTGGTTTGTCACTCTGTACAATAAAATCAACACACACACACAGTCCTGATTTTGTCCTGTAGTGATAAGTTTATTGTTTGTCCCAGAAGTAGTCTCTATCTAAGCTAGCTATCAATAAATGCAAGAAACTTTGTATAGCTTTGTTACATACTCATGCCATTTTAGTTGGGGGGGGGCATGTGCCCCCTGTGCCTCCCCCCATTCCTACGCCTATGTCTCACATAACGAACATTTGCAATAAAAGCAGGATGATGATTTACAATAAATTCTATACTCGCTCACAGTCAGACACTCTCCTAAGTCTTTACATTGTGGTAGTATACCCCTATCTTGAGTATGCTTATACCATTTGGGATCCCCAACTCAAAAAACATATTGAGAAATTAGAATGAGTAGAGAAGTTTTGCATTGAGAGTTTGTGGGATTGGAACAGTGCTTGTGAGAGTCTATTGTTTTTTTCAGATATTACTTCTCTCTTGAAACTCTATTTTCTCTACAACTTTGTTAATGGCCTTGCTATTTGTGACACACTTCCTCTCACTTACAGAGAATCATTATTTTCAAATAGAGTTCGATCCATCAATAACACGTCTCTAGTTCAACCTTTTGAACGTATGACATCACATGCAAACTCATTCTTCCCATCAGCCATTCATCTGTGGAACTCACTTCCTTCAGACATTTGGGAAGACCCTTATTAAGGGCTACTATGTAATCACTTCTTGAATAATGTTTTCCGTTATAATGTTAATGTACTATTCCCAGGTTGGATAATGGCTGGTATTTCCTATTTTCATGTATATATCATTACAATTTTTTAAAAAATAGCTGTCTACTAGATAATATGGCAACTATCCGAGGCATGCAACTTCAAAAATGCAACTTCAAAAAATGTGTACAAGATTTTAAAATCATTGAATTTACTGTGCAGATTTCCAAATTTTTCCCCCGATTTCAAGATGATTATATTTTGTTGGAGATTTCAGAGGATAGGATATACAGGATTTTTTATTCATTCAAAATTCTTATGCTAGGTATAATTATTCTTGCTACAGAGCCCAATTTTCAATAAGGAAAAAATTGATAAAAATGAAGGGAATAAGTTTAATTAACACACACAGTTTTTTTTACAGTATCAATTGACTCCCACTTTGACTAAACAGAAGTCTAGATATATTTGATTTGAAAACATGCCCCACACACACCATTACAGAGCACCATCTTTACTCCATAATCTGGACAATTTGTAGTAGCAATGAACATTGACTTATTGCCTGCAACCATTCCCATTAAATCCTGGTACCCTGTGTAGTTGGTGCTGATGTTCACTGTTGTTGAATCACATAGGGTTGAAATTCTCATGACATTATATTGTGAATGGTTTAGCTTCTGGTAATGCATTAAAAAATGTAATGATATATTATGAAGGAATTGAGGAAGATAACTGGAAGGAAGGTTAGAGAGCAGGGTGGACTATAGTGAAAGTCTCCAAAGTTAATTAATCAGACATTTATAAAAATGCATATGAGCCTACAGTTCAGACTTCCATATAATTATATATATCACCAAGATAAACATATTGAAGATCCCCTACCAAGCCTACCAAGAAAAATTATTAATGTAGCGAAGATCAAGTTTTCTTATACTAACTTAATGCAATATGTTTTGAACATGTTCAGAGTTATGGACAAGTTCTTGAGTGGGAAGTTGTTCCATAATATGATGGTGATGCTATAATTATATATAATCTTAGAGGGTTTTTTCAATAGCTCACCTTTCTTCCAGAGTAAAAGTTGGCTTACATAATCCATCAACAACTATCTCAATAATCATCTTAAATTTGCTCTATTGATGTTTTGGCTAGATATTCAGTTAGATGCTATAGCCTACATCAGGAAGAAAACAGTTAGTGTGCATACCAGAGGAGTAATGCACCTTAGGCCAATAAGGCACTTCTCTACTTTCCCACTAAGATATAGGCTTCATGATTATTGGACTAACTTTCAGTAGATAACTGGACAACTTCTGATTGACATAATAAATGTTATAGAGATTCACCTCTAAGGTTAGCAAATTAAAAGGTGTAAGATTGTGCTATAAATACATATTGAAATTAATATAGCAACCATTTCAATTATGCTGCATAATATAGAACCCATTTGCTTTTTGATAAGGCAATATGCAGTGTTAGGTATATACTCTAACTTGTTCTACGAACAAAATTTTATTCGAAATATCTCTGAGAACAGAAACAAAATTACACCAATGAAATATGTGTATATATATTTATATAAAAATAATATATTATGCCTTGATAATTATGTACAAGGCAGATATGGGAATGCATATAATAAACTCAATTCCTCATGTATGATTCCTATAAAACCTAGCTAGATTAGTACTTGGATTTTGTGTTCAACAAAACAATCCTAAGCTCAACAAATTAGAGTTAGTGCCAGTTACAAGTCAGCAGGACAGCTCATGACAGAGCAACTGCAGTCAGTGCTTCTCAAGTCAGAGCGGCTCTGTCAGAGTTCCAGTCAGGGCATTACCAGGAGACTTTGATTGAGCATTATTTTGTGATCATGGGTGAGTTAGTTTGGTTGGTATTGTTGTTGATGTTGGGTTCATGGAGAATTGAACTCTTCAAATCGATCGGTGCCTTTTTTGTTCTGTTTAATCGCAGTGGCAACTGTCCTGATATTGAAGAATCTTTAACTGCAATCTCCTTCTAAATATGGAAAGGGAAGAATAATAATCTAATAGAGAAAAGTATTTCATATCCCAATAGAAATATAGTTAAAGTTCCTTAATTATAACCATATAGTTCGGAGGTTATGAAAACAACCTGTCCAATTGTAACCACACTCTCCAGGTGCAAACCTGCCAAATATATACTTGGAACATTTTTTTATTCATTAGAATGAAAATATAATGAGATACTGCAGGGTTACAAAATCTACAGAGGGATTAGATAATACTTCCCATTTCGATTAGGCGGTGATAGATATAGGACCTTGCTTCTCAGTTTATCACAGCAGAATAATCTCCAGAAAAGTAGGATCACAGAGATTAGCAACTTCTGGATGATTGGTTATTTAAAATATAAACTTAGTTTAAAAGCAGTGAATTTGCACCAAAATACTAACAATTTTTTCCTGATGAAGGCTAGAGCATCCAGCCGATATATTGACAGAGTAAAATTTCAAGGTGATTAATGAGGTCATTGTAACAATTACAGGTCAAGACAAATTACAAGCATCCAACATCTTTCCCCATGAGCAGTATGCACATACCAGGAAGTCAATGCCATTTGAAAAAGTAGCCCAGCTCTATCTTATCACTTGCCTCTTTTTGGAGTTTAAACCAGAAGCCATCGACATCTTCCAAATTAATGTTGGATAGTGGGATATTAATTTCACCAAGAAGCTTGTCCTCTCCAAACCTCTCCCAGTCCCATACACACAGCTGGAGAGTGCATAGACCAATGCAAGACTGCTCAACATAGTACTGCATACAGAAATACAATTTTATATTTTAAATATGAACTACAATTACCTTCTCAAAGGCAAGTCAGGAATCTGTCATTATAGGACCAAACAAAGTTTACAGGTTTATTATTGTTGCTAGTGTTGTTGTTTTAGTGCTGTTGTTTCCTAAACAAATTCTAGGTTTGGTATAAGAAATACATAATTATGGGCCGGGTGGCTGAAAGAAAATGTTGAACGTTAGCAATATATCACAAACAGAGCGTACTTGATAGCAACACAACAATACATTATTACTCCAATCATAACAAATTGTGTTTTAAGTTGTAGAGGGTTTGAAAAATAAGGGTAACTAAACTACTCAGCATTCAAAATTTTGACTAACCTGAAAGGTTTGCCTGTACACGGGATTTCTAGTATTCCTTTTAGTTTCAGTCCTTTTCTTGGGGTACTTGTATATTTCAGATATGATTGAAGCTCTGATATAAGGATTTGGGGACTTGTCTTGGTCAGCATGTGCTAACCCTCGTACTTTGTTGATGAAGACTGAAAAGTGTTTATTGATGTGTTGGACACTCACAAGTACTTCTCCAGTTTCAGAATAATCCTTCAACATCGTCTGTAATATATTTTGACAAACTGAGTGATTATGAGGGAACTTGATAAAAAATTACAACAATGAAGTTATATAAGAAAATCATCAACAATAGAATTTTTGATTCACTCGCTAAAAGGATACGCCATCCCATATTGCAGTATGTTTGAGTTCTACTAACATTAACATTCCAATATCACTTAGAATTTGTATTATACAGACAAAGTTCATCCTAAACACTTGAATATTACTTTAACTATGGTCATTAGTTGAATAAGGAATGCTCTTGTGTGTTTGTGATTTTCTTGACAGATAAAATAAAGCAGAAAGAGTTTATGCATGTCTATAAGCCTAATTATGCAGCACATTAGTAGACAAACTTGGTCTATGTGATATACTCATGAAGTATGCCTACCTGAGATATGGCACCATATCTCAGATGTGATTTAACTAATGAATAAGTTTGAAGAGTGATTTTTTGATAGTTGAGGCAGTCCTTTTGCTATATTATTATACTGACACTTTATACCAACATAAACTGATCTATGCCTTCATTTTCAAGAAATGATTGAGAAGAAGTTGATGCATAGAATATTGAACTTTGGGTCCCACTTTATACAATGGTATACAATGGTACAGTACACATACATACTCAGCAGTTTTAGTAGCCTACAAACTATGACACAGCAGTAATTCAGCCATTAGCACATCTTCTCTCTATGGAAATGGCATTTTTACTGGAACTGCTCTAATATGGTAACACAGCTAAGCTGTAGGGGAATTAATGGAAGTCTTTCTCACCTTGGAAATAGGAGAGGAAGCACAAGCCAAATTGTCACAATTCATGCTACCTTGAAGTTTCAGGCCCAATGTTGGTGTTGTTGTTACTGGTGGTGAGCTTGAAGAAGATTGGGATAACTTAGCTAATGGTGAGTTTGTTTCTCTCTCTTCTGATTTTGGTGAAAAATAACTTGTTGGTTTAGTTGGTATTGTTAGTGTGAGAGTGTTGGATGAAGGTTGGGACACTGCAAGGGCTTGGTTAGTTTTGTCTTTTTGCGTTGACTTGTTCATTATTTCAATTGTTAGTGCTGGAGGTTGAGGTGTGGCTAGGGTGTCCTCAATTGATTGGTTGTTATTGATGATAGGTGATGAAGAGGATTCGGGGGAAATGCTCTGTTCCCTATCTGGACTCGATAAATGTGGAATATTTGTTGATGTTATCAATGAATGCCAACATTCTACACACGTTCCAGGTTCCTTCAGCATTGCTTCCCAATGGCCGACTTCCTCTGAATTAGAATCCATTGAGAGGCCTAATTTAAGGCATCCTATATAGTACACCATCCTTAAAGAGCCTTTTCCGATTCTTCACACAAATGTCCAATGCTCTAGCAGATTTTAGTTCTCCCCAAGTGATATCCTTATAAGTAAATTCTTCCTCCCAAACAGGATTCAACTTGTTCCTTTTCACTTTAGTTTTCCTAAGGCCTTTCCTTGTCTTGTTTGGAAGTAATTGCATCTTGACATAGGAATTGGTACGCCCATTAGGGCCGACTTGGGGTAGATGTTTAGCCTTGTCAATTGTTACATGGAGTGCACCTCTTGTCGTATCAGCAACTGCCTCCGTTGTTGTTGTTGGACTAAACAACAGTTTTACGTGCAACATCCCATGATAAGTAGTGGGTATTTGGAGTTCAGAGGAGTCCTGATTATATGTAAAAATATATTATATAAATTTTAGGAATAATATAAAACAAAAAACAATGACCAATGATAAAGAATTGAGATGTAACTGCTCGTACCTTGTGGTTTAGTCCATACCATATTCTTTGATTCAAATCCACACTGGACAATGGAATTTTAATCTCTCCAAGAAAATCATCCTTTTCTTTTGGATTAGAGTCCCAAACACTCAACCAAAGTGTGAACAAATGAAAGTCGGACTTCTCAATATGATACTAGGCAAAGATAATAAATAAGAATCTTTTTAAAAATGAGAAAAGCAATAGAGAAAGTTGTAATGTAAACTTTTTAAAACCCAGCATATGCAACAATGGTTTTTTTGTGCACCATATTATGTATAATGCATGAATACTTCTCATTATATTACTTCCATAATCCATTAGATGTTCTTCTGATTGGTTATGCTATAACTGATTCCAAAAAAGTTGTTCCAGAATGCAAATACAATTAGATAAAGTTTTGTATGTGAATCAATTCAATGAGCAAAACAAAGCTACAACACAGAACTAAACTCTGCTATGTCAATGACCAAACTTAAAAGAATGGAAATTGATTTTGGCTAGCACATTACACTTTCAACAGCAAAGGGTTACAGGTTGATTTCTGTTATGTAAATGTTGCTATGAAGCTTTTTGGCAGAAGAGCTCGTAATAAAGATACTACCCATCTAGCCAGTTTTGACCATTTTAGCCAGCTTACATGCTAAAGAGGAAGTACTTATAAACAACATTGCACTAAAATGTACTTCCCTATTCTACCACAATCTAAATGTTATAGACATATTGTTGGCTAATTTTAGCTGGTGCAAACAAAAGTCAAGGATAATTTAAACATTCCTTGAGGACAGGCACATGTTATGGACCAACATGCATAAGAAACAGGAAGTTTAAAAAAATTTCCCCCGTCAAATTTTAGCTGGTCAAATTTGGCTATAAAACAGTTAACCAATACTTATTGAGTATCAAGGTGTTTGCTTACGCATCGAAGAACAAAGATGAATTTTGATTTCTTTAGCAAAAACCACACACTCGTGTATATCATTGATTGATAAAGACCTTTTTTGGTGACTTGGCATTTAGCCTTGTTGGCCAGTCAACAACAGTTGATAATGGCCTGCATATGGTCCAATTATTAATTATTTGTTGTTGCTTGCATTCAATTCACATTGTTAACATTCGTTGATTATGTCACGTAAAGCTCTGCAAACCACATATTTCTCTTCTCTATACCCATTTGTATATTGAATTCATGAAAATTGTATTGCTCTAAATACCCCTGCTATATATTTCTCTGTACTCATTTGTACATTGAATTCATGAAAATTCTATTGCTCTAAATACTCCTGCTATATATGAAGTCCATGTAACTCATTGCTGGTCATTTTCTTATGAAGCAGTTCCTGATTGGGATGTACATAATATAGTGAGTATTATTGAAGGATATATTGATTGGAAATTGGTTTGATCATTGGTGCATTCAAAAGTAGTGCTATATAAAAGGAAATTAAATAACCAACCTTAAAGGATTCCAGGAATGAAGTAATAGTAAACTTGTTCTTACTATATGCTTTACTCATTTGGAAGCATTTGTTATCCTTAGACAATAGACTGATCAAGATGTAAGGGTCAGAAGCTTCCAGGCCTTTGGCGATATCAACAAATACTTCCAGGTAGTCATACACATAGATACATGTTAATCGAAATTCTCCAAGACCATCCACATGATCTGCTGAACTTCTCTAAAGAGACATCCACAAATCATCGATAAATTCAAACAAAAGTATTCAAACAATTCGTTTTTATTGATATATTAATTATAACTATATTAATGGCCTTTTGTGAAACTGAAGAATGAAATATTTTAAATGATCCATAGCATAAAGGTATAATGCACATGAGAAAATTTCAAATACTTATTTGTGTTCAGGCCTTTCCCACTGTTGGTCCGAGAATGATCTTGTGTGTTTGTGATTTTGTTGACAGATAATTATTATAAGCAGAAAGAGTTTAAGCACGTCTATAAGCCTAATTATGCAGAGCATTAGTAGACAAACTTGGTCTATGTGATATACTCATAATTATGGCACCATATCTCAGATGTGATTTAACTAATTAATAAGTTTGAAGAGTGATCTTTTGATAATTGAGGCAGTCCTTTTGCTTCATACTGACATTTTATACCAACATAAACTGATCTATGCCTTCATTTTCAAGAAATGATTGAGAAGAAGTTGATGCATTGAATATTAGACTTTGGGTCCCACTTTATACAATTGTACAGTACACATACATACTCAGCAGTTTTACTAGCCTACAAACTACAGCCATTAGCACATCTTCTCTCTAATGGAAATGGCATTTTTACTGATATGGCTCTAATATGGTAACACTGCTATGCTGCAGGGGAATTAATGGAAGTCTTTCTCACCTTGGAAATGGGAGAGGAAGCACAAGCCAAACTGTCACAATTCATGCTGCCTTGAATTTTCAGGCCTAATGTTGGTGTTGTTGGTATAGGTGGTGAGCTTGAAGAAGATTGGGATAACTTGGCTAATGGTGGGTTTGTTTCTCTCTCTTCTGATTTTTGTGAAAAATAACTTGTTGGTTTAGTTGGTATTGTTAGTTTGGGAGTGTAGGATGAAGGTTGGGACAATGCAAGGGCTTGGTTAGTTTTGTCTTTTTGCGTTGACTTGTTCATTGTTTCAATTGTTGGTGCTGGAGGTTGAGGGTTAGCTTGGGTGCCCTCAATTGGTTGGTTGTTTGCATTTTTATTGATGAGAGGTGATGAAGAGGATTCGGGGGAAATGCTCTGTTCCCTATCTGGACTTGATAAATGTGGAATATTTGTTGATGTTATCAATGAATGCCAACATTCTACACACGTTCCAGGTTCCTTCAGCATTGCTTCCCAATGGCCGACTTCCTCTGAATTAGAATCCATTGAGAGGCCTAATTTAAGGCATCCTAGTACACCATCCTTAAAGAGCCTTTTCCGATTCTTCACACAAATGTCCAATGCTCTAGCAGATTTTAGTTCTCCCCAAGTGATATCCTTATAAGTAAATTCTTCCTCCCAAACAGGATTCAACTTGTTCCTTTTCACTTTAGTTTTCCTAAGACCTTTCCTTGTCTTGTTTGGAAGTATTTGCATCCTGACATAGGAATTGGTACACCCATTAGGGCCGACTTGGGGTAGATGTTTAGCCTTGTCAATTGTTACATGGAGTGCACCTCTTGTCGTATCAGCAACTGCCTCCGTTGTTGTTGTTGGACTAAACAGCAGTTTTACATGCAACATCCCATGATAAGGAGTGGGTATTTGGAGTTCAGAGGAATCCTGATATATGTAAAAAATATATTATATAAATTAGGAATAATAGACCAATGATAAAAATTGAGATGTAACTGCTCTGTACCTTGTGGTTTAGTCCATACCATATTCTTTGATTCAAATCCACACTGGACAATGGAATTTTAATCTCTCCAAGAAAATCATCCTTCCCTTTTGGATTAGAGTCCCAAACACTCAACCAAAGTGTGAACAAATGAAAGTCGGACTTCTCAATATGATACTATGCAAAGATAATAAATAACAATCTTTTTAAAAATGAGAAAATAAATAGTTAGCAATAGATAGAGAAAGTTGTAATGTAAACTTTTTTAAACCCAGCATATGCAACAATTGTTTTTTTTGTGCACCATATGTATAATGCATGAGTACTTCTCATTATATTACCATTAGATGTTCTTCTGATTGGTTATAATTATAGCTATAACTGATTCCAGAAAAAGTTGTTCCAGAATGTAGATAAAGTTTGGTATGTGAATCAATTCAACTGAGCAAACCAAAGCTACACAGAACTAAACTTTGCTATGTCCATGACCAAATTTAAAAGAATGGAAATCCATTTTGGCTAGCACATTAGACTTTCCACAGCAAAGGGTTAGCTACAGGTTGATTTCTGTTATGTAAATGTTGCTATGAAGCTTTTTGGCAGAAGGGCTCGTAATAAAGATACTACCCATCTAGCCAGTTTTGATCATTTTCCATCTAAGCCAGCTTACATGCTAAAGAGGAAATAAATTTACTACCTTATGGACAACATTGCACTAAAATGTACTTCCCTATTCTACCACAATCTAAATGGTATAGACATGTTGTTGGCTAATTTTAGCTGATGCAAACAAAAGTCTAGGATAATTTAAACATTCCTTGAGGACAGGCACATGTTATGGACCAACATGCATAAGAAACAGGAAGTTAAAATGTTTTTCCCCCGTCAAATTTTAGCTGGTCAAATTTGGCTATAAAACAGTTAACCAATACTTATTGAGTATCAAGGTGTTTGCTTACGCATCGAAGAACAAAGATGAATTTTGATTTCTTAGCAACAAACCACCCACTTGTGTATATCATTGATCGATTAAGACCTTTTTTGGTGACTTGGCATTTAGCCTTGTTGGCCAGTCAACAACAGTTGATAATGGCCTGCATATGGTCCAATTATTAATTATTTGTTGTTGCTTGCATTCGATTCACATTGTTAACATTCGTTGATTATGTCACGTAAAGCTCTGCAAACCACATATTTCTCTTCTCTATATATACCCATTTGTACATTGAATTCATGAAAATTGTAGTGCTCTAAATACTCTTGCTGTATATTTCTCTGTACTCATTTGTACATTGAATTCATGAAAATTCTATTGCTCTAAATACTCCTGCTATATATGAATTCCATGTAACTCATTGCTGGTCATTTTCTTATGAAGCAGTTCCTGATTGGGATGTACATAATATAGTGAGTATATTATGGAAGGATATATTGATTGGAAATTGGTATGATCATTGGTGCATTCAAAAGTAGTGCTATATAAAAGTAAATTAAATAACCAACCTTAAAGGATTCCAGGAATGAAGTAATAGTAAACTTGTTCTTACTATATGTTTTACTCATTTGGAAGCATTTGTTATCCTTAGACAATAGACTGATCAAGATGTAAGGGTCAGAAGCTGCCAGGCCTTTGGCGATATCAACAAATACTTCCAGGTAGTCATACACATAGATACATGTTAATCGAAATTCTCCAAGATCATCCACATGATCTGCTGAAATTCTCTAAAGAGACATCCACAAAACATCGATAAATTCAAACAAAAGTATTCAAACAACTAGTTTTTATTAATATATTAATTATAACTATATTAATGGCCTTTTGTGAAACTGGAGAATGAAATGTTTTAAATGATCCATAGCGTAAAGGTATAATGCACATGAGAAAATTTCAAATACTTATTTGTGTTCAGGCCTTTCCCACTGTTGGTCTGACCAACTTAAAGGATCTATCGCATACTGTTACATATTATATTCCTAAGCTGAAAAATAATTTCAAAAAAAAATTCTAATGAGCTAACTCTAGTTGCAAAAAGCTTTCTTGCTTGGCTTCTTCTAAATAGGCAACATATTTGGTTACCAGCAACTGCTGCTTAACCGCCATAAGCTTCGATCTCTACACCAACAGAGAACTGCTTCCACCCCTGCCACTTTTCTCTATGGTGGCTACAACACAAGAATTACATTCACTCTAGCAACACCAAAATATAATAAAATTATGCAAATGCAGTGTGCTTTACCACAAACTAATCAAACATAACCAAACTACTGTGAAGTCATTTGCTTCTTAACTGTATTAGTTATACACTTTTTCTAGAAATAATAAAATTTTAGACATAAAACTGTGCACGTGTTTCTCAAGATTAATGGTGAAAAGGTGGAAAATGCAGGGTGGGATGTTCTATCCATTACTACTACCTAAGTCACATATAATTCAAAACTTCCTGATGAAGACTAGAGCATCTAGTCGAAACGTCGAGAGAATACAATTTCATGTTGATTGTTGAGAAGGTTATTGTAATGTTGTTATGTCCTGAGAGTACATTGAGTACAAAACTAGTGCATATAGATGTCACACATTTTGGCAAAATACAATAAGATTCAGAAGATTTCAAACAAGGCAAGTTAATAAATGGTCTTAAAAATAGTACACCTATGATGCTTCTGCAAATAGAGAGCGATTCAGATAATATCCTGATTCTAGTAGGTTTTGACAAATTGTGTGTACTACATCACATGTCAACAAAGCAGTCAGCAATAAGTACATTCAAGTACCTCTTCCATGCTAAGAGGAGAGTGTTCTGCCATTTCAGACTCCTCTGGCTTGATATCTACATCCCTATTGCAAAATACAAAAAATACAGTGATTATTGTCAAAATCTTCAACAGATTGGCCACCATAATCGTGTATAAAACAAATATAGACATAGTTGGCAAAATAATGTGCAAAAATATCTGCACAATCCAGTTCACTGCACTATCATAATCATGATATTGGTTTGACTGTGGGAGCAAGCAAAATGAATGTTTGACCATCACAACTATCTTCATCAATGTTTTCTTGTAGACTCTTTCTACTGTTTTGGCCGTCAACTGCAGATAAAAACTAGACAACAACACCTTAGAATCACTTTAACTTCCTTGATTCTTGAGAAAGGAAATGCATGAATTCAAATCAACATCCACTACACTAGACATGTACAGTGCATAGGTATACTACTTGCAGCTACTAGTAAACATTATGTTACAATAGTTGCGGCTCATTCCTCATATATATGAAAAGAAAATTGCAAACTTTGGAAAAAGAGATTTGGTTTCGGAGACAAAACTTTAAGGAAGTTTTCCCTTTCAAATTTTATAAAACCTGAAACCACCATTTCGTAGATTGGTGTAATTTACAAATTCAGCCAGCAGATATCGAACAAGAATTTTTTATTGATGCATTTGTTATCAGTCTCCAACAATGCAGTTGTGAGTAGCAAAAACTTGTTGCTTTTTAAAAGCATGAATGTGTTGCACCCCAGCAGCTGTGTCTGTGGAAATGCAAAACTGCATTCTATCTACAAAGATATGTTCTATAACTTATAAAGTACTAAATCTGTGTACCTTTGAAGTCACAGGAGGGAAGTCATATGACTATATACCATGCATCATGTTGTATTATGTTCGCAGTTACTCAAGGTTATCTTACAGGCCCATGCTGCTGAACCCAGCACTGTGCCTAAAGTACTAACTCAGCAATCTACAGGAATTTCTTTTAGTTGCCACAATAATTATATAGACTTCAATTAGCCAAGAGACCCACAGTAAATTCTGAATGTACTGCTAGAAAGAACACATCACTTTAAACCATGTTCATCTCTCATCACCAACTCACCAAAATCTGACTCCATTTTTCTTCTTGTTACTCACAACTTGATCATTCCTGAGCACACCTTCTGGTTTATCTTCCTCCTTAGTTAAAACAGCTTCCATTGCAGCAGAATTTATTGAATATTTGAACAGATTCACAACACCTTTTCACTACTCGAGCGTTCGCTTGGGTATATAGCGTTGCGTCTGATTGCAGACGTATAGTCCGCATGCGCGGCGTGTGTGACGTAACTTCACCATTACGCAGATCCCCACCGCAACTAATGATTGGATAAACTTCCCACTCGACCCCTCTCAGCTGATAGTCACCTTGTTTCAGGACTTTTGTCACCAAGCCCTGAAGAGGAGACAGTTGTATTTTTTTAACTTTTTTTTAACTGGTGGTTACAAATTTAGAGCTCTGTAGATTCTTCAAACTTCATGGTATGGACTTGATATATAGCTGAAAAGATAGGTCGCTCTGTGTGCTCTCTTTTGATACCAAAATATGTTTCATAGGATAACTATAGGCAAGTTACTAGACCCTAAAGTTAAAGTGGAGGGACCTCAACAACCTGCATCCCAAAGTCCCCATGAAAATGCAGCCATCGCCCCTATGTCCATTTGTCTATGCATCTTCTCCACCATTGAGCTGCAGCACTCTGCTGCCCCTCCCACAGCAACTCCTGCACCATTAACAAAATCCCTGTTTCTGCAACTGTGACCTTTTAGATCGCTACTTGGATATCTGCTCTGTTCTTCCATTGTCCTAGCTCATACGCTTGAATCTGCTTTAAAGAGAGCTACTGATTTAGTTGTTATTCTGCTATCACTTGAACTTATTAACTATAGTATTTCAATCGATTGGCAAAATTATCCCACTGCTGCTAAGGCCTTGACAGAGTTTTTAGGCATGGTAAATTTTTACCACAGATTTGCGCCCCATGCCACTGCCCTCATGGGTCTACACATAGCATGTCCCATACGCAAGGTCCGGACTTTTGGTGGACCGCACAAATGCAGTCAGCATTTGACATAATTCTTGGCCTATGCAACCCTACTTGTCCATCCAAGCACCTCTGCCACCACGTGGCTCATCGTGCGCATCTGACTTGGCAATTGGAGGAGTGCTTGAACAGTTCCTGGATGGTAGTTGGAAACCACTAGCTTTCTACTCCAGGAAGCTGGATAGAGCAAGAAAAATTACAGCACCTTCAATCATGAACTCCTAGCAATGTATGCTGCAGTCAAGCACTTTAGTTATTAGGTGGAAGGACGGCAGTTTCACATCAACTCTGATCACAAACCACTCTCTTTTGCCTTTGTCAGCAGCTCTGAATGCTGGACTCCAAGGCAAGAATGGCATGTCGCCTTTATAGCTGAATATACCACAGACATGCGACACATTCATGGCAGAGACAATGCAGTCGCCGATGCTCTCTCACGTGTAGAGCTTAGTGTGAGTCCTGTGTGCATGACTGCAGGTCTACAAGATCTTGAACTACTTGGCTTGGCATGGGAACAACAGGAGTGGCTGGAATCCAAGCATAGTGCATAACTATTACCTGATTGATCCTTACTGATGTACTGATCCCAGGTGCAAACAATACCTTGCTGTGCGACACCTCCATAGGGTTTTCATGACCCATTGTTCCCCCTGTTTGGCAATGAGCTGTCTTTGATGCCATCCATGCCATGATGGCCTAGCACACCTGAGCATTAAAAACAACGAGGAAGATGGAGGCAGCACATTTTGAGTGGAATGGCATAAACAATCAGGTGTGTATCTGGGCCAAAACATGCATGTGCTGCCAGAATGCTAAGGTAGAATGACATGTGACTGCCCTGCTAGAACATGGAACAGACCGCCGCTTCCAAGAAATCACATTGATATTTTGGGACCACTGCTCATTTCACAACGTAATACCTACCGCTTCACCATCAATCGCTACATATGATGGCCAGAAGCTGTCTGATTACAGCTGCCTCATGTGCCCAAACCCTCCTTTCTAAACATATTGCACGGTTTGGAGTGCCAACAGATACCACTTCTGATAGAGGGGCGCAATTCACCTCAGCCTTGTGGATAGCCCTGAGTACACTACTTGGGGCACAACTGCATCGCACAACTGCCTATCATCCACAGGCAAGTAGTATTGTTGAACAGTTTCATAGGCAGTTAAAAGCAGCACTAAATGCCCGTCTGATTGGGCCTTATTGGTCAGATGAACTTTTATTAGTCTTTTCTTGGCATCCGCTCAGCTCCCAAGGAAGACCTTAGATGTGTTCCTTCTGAACTTGCCTATGGCACAACGGTTCACCTACCAGGGAAGTTCTTTGGAGCTGGAACATCACCTACTGAACCAAATGTGTCTGATCTGCTTACACACCTGTGCATCACCATGGCTGGACTGAGACCGAAAGAGACGCCATCACAGACAACAAACTGCCCACATGCCTGTCGACTTGAGAGCTGAACATTTATATTTGTCCGATATGATGCACATCACACACCCCTGCAGTGTACCAACGATGGACCATTTAGAGTCCTTGAGAGGGCTGCTAAGTACTTTACTTTGGACCTAAATGGCCGATGTGACTGACACAGTATCAGTTGATCACCTCAAACCTGCATTTTTGGACATTGATTCTCTACATGAAGGTACAGGATCTCAGCATTCAGATAGACTACAAAAATCAGTGACTCTACCACCTCAGTGGCGGTTTCAGAAGGGATCGACTGGTCTCGTTCGAGGCCCCCTTTTCTCTAATCTCCCAAACTCCAACTAAACAACAAATCTGCAATGTTTTTTTGCCTTTTCTTGCTTTTTGCTTTTTCTTTTGGCTAGCTATGTTTCCTCTGCTAGCTGGCTGACCCACAGTCTGTGAAGCCACACCCCAAGTGTGGGAAATGTAGGGGTGTGGCTGCAGCAGACTAAACCTTATACCTTTATCCTCGTTCCAAATGTTTAGCACCTGGTTCATTACCTCCCAGAGGTATTTACTGTCGACTCCTGTTACCCACCAAATATCTTACTCATTGCTCAGTCGGCTTTTTTAAAAGCCACCCCTGACCCCCCTACAGCTAAGTAAATTGATCTAAACTGAGCAGTGATTGAGAATATTATGCAAAGATTGCTAACTTAGTAGTAGTACTAGCTAGCTATAGTACTTGCAGCTAGCCACTACTGCTAGCTAGTAGAGTCAATTTACATAGAAATTTCCACATTTAATGCATAGGAAGACGAACAAGAACACCACTTTTCCATCTCAAGCTTTGGTATATACCTGTCACTCTTCCTGGGTATCCTGCTTCAGTCCATTGTGTCTTCTCCTAGCCCTCCGTGTCTGCGATTCTCACCCAGCCTCTGTGTCTGTCACTGAGCACTCTCTATCTGTGTCTCCCACCCAGCCCTCTTTGTGTATGTCTCCCACCCAGCCCTCTCTGTGGGTGTCTCCCACCCAGCCCTCTCTGTGTGTCTCTCCCACCAAGCCCTCTCTGTGGGTCACCCAGCCCTCTATGTGTGTCTCTCCCACCCAGCCCTCTATGTGTGTGTCTCCCACCCATCCCTCTCTGTGTGACTGTAGCTGTTTGGCTTCTCAGTATGTGCCAGAAATTATATATATATGGCTATACTTGCTTGTAATAAGAGCAATACAAACTGGATGTAGAAATCTAACATGCTGGGTTGCTATCAGGTATCAGATTTCCAGTGTGTGTCTCCCACCTATATAGCCCTATCTGTGTGTCTCTCCCACCCAGCCCTCTGTATGTGTGTGTGTCTCCCACCCAGCCCTCCGGCTCTGTCTGTATCTCCCCCTTCTACTGTCTGTTCTGTTCTTTGCATATTCTTAGATAGCTGTTAGTGCTCTGAGTCTAGCTGAGTGTTCTGTCTTCATTGCTACTTCTAAAACTTTGACTACATTATTGGAGATTAATTGTGTTACCTTTCAAAACTCGTCAACGATACATTACAATAGCCATTGCATAAAAACAGAGTTAATTGATTATACAAGTTAATCATTTTTTATATTTTATGTTGCAAATTCAGTATGCTATGGATTATATTAAAACATCATAAACAGTTTAAGTGTGCTTTAAGATTTCTGGTTTTAAAGGCAATGTTTCAAACAAAATACTTCGGTTTAATCAGGGCAAATGTAATATTTTGATTATTAATTCTGCACGAAGAAAAAACAAAAATGACAAAACATAAACAAAATAATAACAAAAAAGATTTTATAATGATATATAGACATGTGCAAATGGTGAGCTCAAGCTTCTTCGATGACATTGACAGTTACACATGATAATGTGCCCTAGATCTTGGTGTGTAAATAAGGGAAACTCAAGTGAGCTTGTTAGTCAGCTTTTGCATGTCCTATTGCAACCTTATTATTATTAAATCTTAACCCCATCCATTCTCAATATTCTACTTTGGCCCCTGTAACCACCAACACCAAATTTTGTGGAAACAGACTTCAGTGATGAAAATGGAAGGAATTCCTAGTTGAACAAGTGCTGCACATTCTACTTACATTTAAAGGACGGTGCCCGAATAGATATGTCGGTTGGATCTACCCATTATTATATCTCAGCTCTCATATATTTGCACATGAAACTATACCCATCAGTATCTCTCTGATATGTTACTCTGTTGATATATATTCTGAGCATGAAGTAATTAATTACATGCATTCCCTGGGAAATGCATTGCCAGTAAAAAGCCATTGCCCTGTATTCTTCTTTCACTTTCCTGTTCGAAGACCAAACACTCTGTAGGAGAGTAAAATATAAAATTAATCAAAAGATAAATCTTCAGTATTTTATACAGCTGAGGATCACAACATAAGTGTATAGAATATAAAAGCATCTTTACTGGAGTATGGGTTGCACTGCAGTATAGACCCAGTGCAATAGCATCAGGTTTGATACTGGTGCTTTAGTTATCCTTTCTATTTTCCTGATTATGCTGGAGAGAGAGTTGATGAAAGAGGGCAATGAAAATGGCCTATATGAACTAAGTTGAGAAGACAATACTGATGCTTGGCCTGCTGCAGCATAGCTTCATCCATGGAATGTAGCTATTCTTCTATTATCTCCTAGTCTTTACACAGAAAACAATTACACAAATACAAAAGTATGAAGTGCTATCAGCGATTTATATGTGATTGGGTGAGAGTAATCTGTGCATATGACTAGAGAGTCAAGGTTGGGTAGGAGGGGTGAAACCACTTCATCTATGTATAGCAAAGTATTACGGAAAGGTATCAATCAATTATTACCAGAAGTTACCTGTATGCTCACTTAGTCTATCAGTACACATGAGCACAAACCAATGCAAAATATGCAAGAGCAACTATACCCCTAAACAACAAGGCCTATGATGCCATGTGCCATACCATTTCTGATATAGGTGGCTTCTCATAACATATGCCCCACAAAAACTTCATTGATTTGTCCTTCAATAATGCCTAAGCAATCTCATGAAAATCTATAAGGTTTTTTTTTTTTTGCATGATGCCACTAATAAACAAACAGCCACACAAACAAACCATGGTTAAAACATTACCTTCTTGGTAGATGAATAAAAGATAGTGTGGAAATAGAGTTTACATATATATGTGCACTACAATCAAAATACAATTAAATAAAAGGTGGTAAATAGATGGTCAAGAATTGCAGTAGAACATTGTGCTACTTATGAGAACCAAAGATTGATGAGAGCTGCAGTGTTTCTTCTTTGTAGTGATAGAGTAATGCATTGGTGAAGATCTTTTCCATGGCCAGTGATCCCCTCGTGAGTCCTGTATGTGCTATAAGTTTTATGACCACTGGAATAATAAAATTACGAAGGATAAGGGAGTAGTGAAGGTCTCCCTAAGAGGTCTGCTTAACTCCAATAACAGAATCTGACTTGTTATAAACACCATCCTGCTGGGATTCCCAGTAGGAGAGCAGGTTGGTTACCCGGTGTACACATGGTCCTGTCCAACGGAATTCTAATTTTCATAGAGTCAGAGTTAATATGTTGTTGTTTTTGTCTTTTTAAAAAGGTTACTTCAGTGTTTCTTGTAAGCAAGTGGGAGTGGTAGTACACCCCTATTTGACATCCTCTAAGTCACCATCCACTCAGTTCATGAAGCACAGCCTTCCCTCAGACCCTTTTCTGGATACATCCTCTGCACAAGGGAGGGAACAAATAAAACCTTTCAAAATCAAGGATTAATCAGACCTTTATAAAAAAAAGCTATGAGCGTACAGTGAGATCTTCATAGACAAACAAGCTAAAACATAATAAACATAGAGAAGATCCCCTACTTCCTAAGCTTATATCATAGTGGGCAAGTAGAGAAGTGCCTTAATGGCCCATAACTACAGTGCTATTACTCCTCAATGCATTCCCACTAACTGTTTTGTTTCTGATGTAGGCTAGCCAAACATCTAGCCGAAACAGTCATTGTTAGAGAAGCTTCCTTAGGCATAGGTGAAGTTTCATTTCGGCTTAACCACTCACTTCATCATCACGTGATTCGAGCATGCACATGTTTGCTAAAATAGAAATTATAATCAGGGACAAAGTTCTAAGATGGAAATGATCATTAAGATCAATATTGAGCTGGTACTTCTTGAAAACTAGCTACTTCTCCATAATCCAATCTGATGATATCAATAATTTACCGATCAGTGTATAGTGTTATCTTTGAGTAGGACAATACTTAGAGGAATGAACTCTCTGTTGACAATTTAGATATGACATTAGCTCTAGGGAAACTAACAGCTAGCATTCTATTAGTGCTAGCAACCTAGCACATGGTTGTCACAAAGAACAAAGTAAATTACGACTCACAATCTGAGCAATTGTTGGGCAGTAGATAGTGTAGCTTTTAGTTGGCTACCTAACATTGAGTAACTAGATCATCTTAGCATCTGTGTTAGCTCTGCCTCTTAGAATAGCTGGATGCAACAAGAAGATTGTGTTGGTTACCACTCTCATCTAGGCACTGATTATAAATCTTGCAGGCAGAAGAAAGGGTGCAGCACTAATATGCACTAAATTGCCTACAAGCTAGATTTGCTATTCGCTGATAAAAAATACCACATCAATGCTAGGGCAAGAAGTTAAAGCTTAGATGTACTACTATATATCTGTAGTCACTAGCTACCTAGCTAGCAATTTCTTTTCTGTATAGCTCAAATGTTTTTATGGAAAACCTATTTAAAAGGCTGCTTTTCAGGTGTAGAAATGCTTAGGCCATCAGTTATCCTCTGGAATATGCTGTTACTGAATCTCAGTGATCTGGTATAATAAATGTGTGTGTGTGTGTGTAAAATAACAATATTACCTTGAACTAATAATCTTTGTATCTTTAATAGTCCTAATGATGCTTAAGAGGAGAGAATGAATTATACTTTAGCTCAATCTACCAAAATAATCTAGCTAACTACATATTTGAGTGTTCAAAATAAATAATAATTTTTTATATACTCATTGCTAGCTAGCGCTTGGCATCATCCACAAGCGAGAAACTTCTTTAGACTCAGGTAAACTTCTACACTCCATCTGTCCATGTTTCTACAAGGGAAGGATAACCATAAAAGTATGCCATTTACTAATCCTTAAAGATGGCCTTTGAGATCTAGAAGTTTGAAATGGACACTAAAGCCTGACACACTATGTACAATGGAGTGCTTGAGATAGATGAGAGAAAGCTATAGCATTGCATTAGGCATGATCGAAAGAAAGAAATCTTCAGATTAACTATATACTAAGTTTCAAAGCGCCCACAGCTCAGTAACTTGAGTTAGCAACTTACTTTGTCATGGTTTTCAATACAGCTCTTGACTAGAGAGTGCTGTGAGAAAGCTATAGCTACAAATCACAGCTCTATTAGCAGTTGCACTGGTCATGTCTAGAACAAAGAAAGGAATTCTACAAATATACTGATGAAAAAATACCGCTACACCACTCTCCGAAGCCTACAGATTTAGTGCCATTTAGATTTGGAAATTTGGACTTATGCGGATTCTTGTGCGCATGCGCATACTACACACGCACAGCAGCAGATTCCCAATCTTAGAACCGCTATAATAATTATATCTTTACAATAACCTTCTCAAGAAAGTGTACTTTCTCGATGTTTTGACCAGATGCTAGCCGTTCATCAGGAAACCCTATCTATATGATTTACTAGACTGGATAAAGAAAATATACTTCAGAAAAGGAGAGAGAGAAAAGTCAAAGCCTGCTTCTGAAACAGCAGAGCAAAGAGAACTGAGGTTTCGAAAAACAGAGTTAAAAAATCGTGTGAGAAGCACAGCAGCCTGCAAAAAGAAGCTTCCTTATGTTCAGGTAAAGTTTCCATCTGACTTAGCCACTCTATTCATCAACCAACCCTAGCTATGAACACGATTGCTAAAAAAGAAATAATCATCATGGACAAGTTCTAAAATGGAAATGATCCTTAATTAAGCTGATACTCCTTGAAAACTTTGAGGAATACACTACTCTTAGCTACTTTTCCATATTGCAATCCAGTCTGAAGACATCAATAATTTACAGATCGTGTATAGTGTTAAGCCTGCAGCTATGCTTGGAGTAGGACAATACTTATGTGATTGGTGAGCGAAACGAGCCCTCACAGTGGAGTTGGATGGAAAACTTGATATTGCTGCGCCTGGCTTATGTTTCTGGCCTTCAGTCTTCCTCCAAAAATAACTCCATTCCCACTTCTTCCCTTGCTCCTGGCCTTGATTCCTCCAATATTGTCTTGTTAGCTTGCCACATGGCACCTAACAAACAGTCCCCATTTTGTCTAACTCCTTATGGTTATTCTGGGGACAAGATCTATAACACTCCACCATGTCCCAAAATCTGCCAGTGGTGCTTGGGCCAGCCTTGTAGGTGAAATCTTCAGGGCCATCATTGCAGACCCTATGCCCTGGAACCAAGGATAAATTTTTTATGTTACCTCAGTGCATACTTTTCAATCCAGAGAGGGGTAACCATTGCCATTGGCATGACAGAGAGAGAACCATCAAGGCTCAGATAAGGAGGTGGATAGCTGGGTGATTTTCTCCGTCTATGGTTGGGAGTTGATTTGGCAGAGGGCTGGCTTAGTCTTGGTCATAGCAAGGTGAGCCCAGAGTCTTTGTGAGAGTCCAATGCCAGATGTGCACATAGGGCACAGAGGATGGCCAATGCAAGAAGGCCATGTAAGCCCTGATCTCAGATAGTCTACCCCATGCTTCTGTTGAGGTTTACACTGGGCTGCTGTTCAAGCACTCCCAAATTCTCCCTCCAATCATTCCTGTCGATCCAGTCAATCTCTTCATCCAGCCACCAAGGAAGTTACCAGAGCCTAATATTTCTGGCCCTGGACCTTCCATTTTGAAGGCCAACCATTCCAAGGGTTATATTTTGCGCCTCCCCAGACCATGCTAATAAGGCCCTTCTGGCTCTTGTGAAGATTGTCAACCTTCTAATGCACTGGCCATCACCTGAAGTTGTGCCTTACCTATGTGGAATCACGCCTGTAAGAAGGAAAGTGGTGGGCTTCGTCTGATCGCTGTGGGGGAGGTTTTATGTCACCTGGAGATGTTTTATGGAGGCTTTACCTTGGTGACCACAACATCTATAGTTGCTGTGGAGTCCAGTAGGGTGCAGTTTAGGTCCTTGAGGCTTTTCCTTGGCCCCCTCAACCCCATTATTGAACGGATATGAAACCATGTACCCGACCTCCAAATCAATGCCTGGTGTTTTGACAATGGAATGCTTTGTAGAAATGCCCAGGACCTTTGTGCTGTCCTAGCTATCATTGAGGAAGATGGATAACCCCATGGACTTAAAGCTGAATAGGGTTAAGTCTCCTATCAATGGATTGATTCAATCTCCTGGGTTCTCCCATAGGCCCGCCTTCCTATTGCGAGAATATGGTTCTCAATTGGGTGTGGAAAGTGCAGTCTTCCAGATATAGTGTATGCTCATTCGCTCTTGTTTACCCCTCCCCCAAGTGACCTTCAACCTCCATACCACCATCCAAAGCCATATCAGGGGTACCACTGAGCCCTTCAACAATGCCATGCCCTTGAGAGTCTTGTCAGACTGGGCCTGGCTGAAGGTGTCCTTCCTCAGCTACCTTGGAGGTAACGTTATGAAGGCCTCCCTTCATGTCCCAGCTGCATTCAAGATCCCTGTTCCAATCTAGCTCCCTCATAACTAAGATACCTATGCCTCCCATTTCCTGGTCCCCACTCTGGATGACCTGGCTCAGTCTGCATGTAAACCAGCACTTGCGGATATCTCCCTCCGGCAGTGATCCCTCGCTCACACCATTGATCTGGCTTCCTTTGACAAACTTTTGGATATAGCACAGGACTCGTGATCTAGGGCCTTGGCTCTCTCCACCTCCATTGTGAGACACTTCCAAACTGATAGATATGACATTATAAATTCATGAGGAGTCATGCATCAGAAGTGAGAGTGGTCAAATACAGGAAGGGGAGGGGTTATACATAGGCACAGGGTAATAGGAAAGCCACATTTTTAAAGACTGCACGTGACCCTATTTTACATTATTTTTTACATAATATTTTATGAGTGCAGAAATGTCCTAGCAAACAATGTCTATGTTGTAGTATTGGTGTTGACAAGCATTGTGGTCAACGGTGGGTTGCTTAGTTTACACTAGATAGAAATAAACCCGTAAATATGACCGTTATTAAAACATAATTAAACACCATCCCAGATTGTAAAATAGAGTTAATCTTATCAATATCCGAGATATCCCCTTAGGCCCCATTATTTCTAATAATCCTTTTATCAATCACCCGATAAGTAACCAAATGCCCCAAATTTAACAAATTAAAAGTCAAAAAATGATTTATAACATAATTAAACTGTCAACTCGAATTAAAAAAAGTATAAACGACATAATTTAAATACAACCCTCCCTTTTCAACTAAGCCGCGATCATATACCACAAGAGCCAATAATGCCCCTAACAAACTTAATAATAAAGGCGCCATTTTAACATAACTAGGTATTATTGGAGAAATAATATTGGATACTATTAACTCTTTTCCCAAATACCCCACAAATATACTTCCAAAGGCCAATAAAAGTAAAGGAAAAACAATTTGACTCATGCACTTTTATAAATACCTCCTTTGTTAAATAAATTAACCTTATGGAATAAAACGCAGTTAATAAAACAGAAAAACTACCCAATCAATAAGCAAAAACCATACAATGCTTCTCATACACTAACTCCAATATCAAATCTTTTGAATAAAACCCTGTTAAATAAGGGAACCCTATTAATGATAGCGATAAGGACCTGATTAAAATCATAACATAAGAAAAGGGAAGAGATTTTATCACTGCCCCCCCATTTTTTCGCATATCCTGATCATCACTAATGGCATGTATAACAGAGCCAACGCTTAAAAAAAAAAAAGTCTTAAAAAAAGTATGATTCACCAAATGAAATAAACTTACATAATAACTCAATAAACCACATATCATGACCATGTAACCTAATTACACATATAACCTAATTACAAGTAGAATAAGTAATTACTTTTTTCATGAACTATCCCCACACTAGCCGCAAAAAGAGCTGTTAAAGCCCCACAAACAATAATATAATTAGGCCTTTGATTTCAGTACCTTTTTTTGGCAGAATATGGATAGATTACTGGATAGATTACTGGAGATTACAACAGATAATGTGAATATGTAAGCACATACTCACTACTTGCTCTATACTCAACTCAACATTATGCAAATAAACGGTACAACACGAAGATACATTTTGATGAAAACGTTGGGTTTGCTGAATCGTTTTGTTAAAATTTCCAGCCATTCATCCAGAGAACACAAAACAGTATCAAACAATACAACACACACACACACAAACAACAACAAAGAGAGTCAACTGTGACAGCAGAGTGAAGGTCGTGGTAGAGCTTGTTGAGCATGTAGTACTAGTCCAAGCTGTGTAACTAGGTAACTAGCCAGCTAGTACCCACCAAGTACCTGGGTTAATCTATTTTGCTCAGATTGGTACTTGTGAGTAGCATAACTAATTCTAATAATATTATGTAGTGAGTATTCTAATTTAGAACTTTCTAGATTAGGTTTAAAGGTAACTGCTTAACCTTTACTGTGACAGATGTATAGGTGATGTCATTCTGTAAGTATAAGCTAGGTGTATTTACTTATCTTTACCTTATTAGGAATTGAGCTGGTGTGTGTGATCTGCATACTGAATTCAGACAAGAACTTTTCTACACTTCAATTTATCATAGTCAGTTAGTGTTTGTTTTTAAACAAATTATATTGGCCCAATCGCTTGAGTGTGTTCTACATTGATAGCAGACTGTGAGTGTGAGAGCAAGCTTCTCAAAGGATTTATTATTTTTTCCTCAGATACAAAAGTTGTTATGGCTAGCAAGAAGCAAACTTAT
This sequence comes from Cladorhizidae sp. MBARI D1340-BT2, assembly GCA_028752905.1. Taxonomy (NCBI): domain Eukaryota; kingdom Metazoa; phylum Porifera; class Demospongiae; order Poecilosclerida; family Cladorhizidae; species Cladorhizidae sp. MBARI D1340-BT2. The sequence goes on from JAQNBH010000017.1 coordinate 31,466,804, forward strand.
TCAGATGCTTTTCTTTGCTATTTGCCCTTGAAGAGCGAAGACCGACCACAGTGTGTTATCTGCAGCAAGATTCTGATCAGTGAAAGCCTGAAGCCATCAAAACTTGCAAACCATCTGCTGAAATGTCATCCTGACCTCCACAACAAAGACCTAGCCTACTTCGAACACAGGGCAAAGCAGTTGAAGTTATTCAATTTGGAAAGACTGGTACTGCAGCCCAAAAATCTTCTTGCTGCTCTTGAAGCTTCCTATGAGGTGGCCTACAAAGTTGCACAGCAACAGAAGGGGCATACGGTTGCTGAAAATCTGATCATGCCAAGTGCACAACAGGTGTCTGTTGATGGTGCACATGCTATAATGGGTGGTATTCACGGGTTCAGAGGCCTTGTTCAAAGGAAAAATGCAGATATCACTGTAACCATTGGAGCATTCACGGATATACACTTGCGTCCAAGATGCTCCCAGATGTTTTGAAAGCATATGTGGCCAACTTGTTAATGTTGTTAACTTCATAAAAGCCAAGACTTCTCCAGCCACGTGTTTAAAGAATTGTGCAAAGAAATGGGCGAGAGGTATGAAGAAGTGCTACTGTTCCACACTGCAAGGTTGCGAATCACGTGATTGAGCTTCAGGAGGGAGTGCAACCATTTTTGCAGCAAAAAGGGTCAGACTTGGCACACCACTTTTCTGACCAAGAATGGCTTTTCCATCTGTGATATTTAGGCAACATTTTCAATGAACTCAACGGAGGAAACTTGGCACTTCAAGGAAGGAACATGACAATCATCGATGCCAAACAAGCCATTTCTGCATTTATCGGAAAGCTAAAGTTGTGGAGCAAGAGAGTTGCTAAGGGCATAGTGGGGCACAGTTTCCCACACTTGACAAATTTGTTTACGAGAGCGAGGATGGTCAAGATATTCTAGAAATTTTGAAAGCATACATCCAGGCCCACTTGGATGAATTGGTCAGAAAGATGGAGGAATACTTCCCTGATCAGGACAACGCTTGCCTTCAGTGGTGCCAGTGGCCTTTTATGGCCGATGAGGATCAGGTCGATTGAAGATAACTTTTCAGCAAAAGAGGAGTGCATAACTCTGAGAGTGAATGAGGCTTGGAAGCTGGAATTCCAGAACAAGGACTTCGAAGCATTCTGATAGCCCGGTTAAATGACATACCAACCGTGGCGAGACGGGCTCTAAAGATCCTGACTTCCTTTTCGAACATTTACCGATGTGAGCAAGGCTTTTCCATCGTCATGGGAATGAAAACCAAGAAACGGAACCAGTTGGAGGTGTCAAATGATTGCTCTCGGTACAAAACCAATACTTCGCTAACAAAATGCAAGCACAGCCATCTCAGTGATTTGATTTGTTTTGCAATGAACACTTAACTTCCTAACTAACTACTAATACTTACTAACACACTCATAAAATTTATTTTTTATTACACAGGTATGGGTAATGGAACGGTCCAAACGACTATGCATTGATTATCGACGGTTGAATGAGGAGGTAACTACTCCAGACCCATTCCCCCTTCCACACATCAATGACCTAATTGATAAGTTGGGAGCGGCCCAGTACATATCTACTCTCGAGCTCGCCAAGGGTTATCATCAGGTGCTGGTTGATGAGACATCAATTCCCAAGACGGCTTTCGTGACAACAACAGGAAAGTGGGAAACCTGAGAATGCCTTTCGGATTAAAGAATGCACCATCAAACTTCCAAAGGCTCATGAACACTGTTATGGCAGATATGGCTTCCTTTGCGGCAGCCTCGACCACTTGGAAAGGGTGTTTCTACGACTGGAGGAGAAGGGATTACGGGTGAAACCGACAAAATATGTGCTGGCAGAACCAAGCTGCCAGTTCTTGGGACACCGTGTTGGCAATGGCGAAGTACGCCCACTCCGAGCTAAGGTGGAAGTCCTACTCCTGTATCTCAGGCCAAGAAGCAAGAAAGATATGCGAGCATTTATTGGCCTGGCGAATTACTACAGGCGGTTCATACCTGCATTTGGTAGCATTGCTATTCCCTTGACGGATGCCACATGCAAGATGGCCCCAGATGTGGTGTAGTGGACTCCAGCGATGGAGACGGCATTCAATGAACTCAAGACAATGTTGACGAAGGACGCAGTTGATGAACCCAGATGAATCAAAAAAGTTTATTCTGCATACAGATGCCTCAGGATTAGGCATTGGAGCTGTGTTAAGCCAGGAGGATGCTGACAGAAGCGACCATCCTGTGGCTTATTACTCCCGTAGATTGAAGTCTGCCGAGACTTGTTATTCTGTAACCGAACAGGAGTGCTTGGCTGTAGTGGCGGCGATAAGACATTTCAGAGTCTATCTATCTGGTGCAAGATTTAGGGTGATTACAGACCACAGAAGTTTGTCCTACCTATCACGGATGCGAGATGAGTCTGGACGACTGACGCGGTGGGCACTGGCACTCCAGCCCTGCCTGTTTACTACAGAGCACAGATCTGGAGCCAGACATCAAAATGCAGATGGGTTGTCGCGACAATCATGGAGAGCTGACGAGATCACCCAGGGCCTTGCGGCCGAAAGGGAAGGAAGGGATGTCGCAGGACGACATTAAAACAAGACTGTTCCCAATGCATAACTATGGATGTGGAGTGAACCCGGTAGTGAGTAACTAATTATGAATTGGAAGTGTTGATAATGGGGTCTGTGGCTTAGTGTGTTTGTGTGTTATGTGTTTATGTTGGGCAAATGTCATAGGTCGATGATGAGTGTAAGATTACCATGTATGGGCATAAACCAGAAGCAGGGCTCCAGCCTAGTTAAGGGAAGAGTTTTTACTGCTCTGGGAGTTAGCCATTGTACTGAGTCTTGTAAGTGTCCTACATTGAATTATTAAGGTTTACCTTGCTAGCTTAGTGTATAGCTTAAAGGAAGAGTGGTGGCAGCATACCAACACTAAGTGACTGGCTCAGAGTCTGTGGGTAATATCAGATTTGGTCCTGTCAAAGTAGGAATGCTTGTGCGACCTTTTAGACCAACACCCAGCTATATACGGTGACAGTAATCGCATGGAAGTCTTTATGAAAATCATGCCAAGCAATTAAAAGTTTTTTCTTCCTTGCTTTTATACAGCTTGCATACTCTTCAAGCAGATTCCACTAACATCAAACAAAAGAATACTCTATATCAATGAATGCCTTCTTTGTCATAATTGGCACACCTAGAGCGGACATACTTTCTCTCAGTGGAACAAAACCTCTACCTGCACTCATCTGCTAAGGATATATTCCCATTATTCCTGATGAATGGTAGAGCATCTAGACGAAATGTCGAGAGAATACAATTTAAAGTTGATTATTGAGAAGGTTATTGTAATTATATTCCTTTTGTTTGGTTCCATCCTGACAAGAAACTTTTGATGACATTGGAAAAGCAATTTCTTCACTACTACTATTAGAGTGGGAACTCAACACTGATGTAAGCCCATTGCTCACTGCTTCATTTGACTTAGGTGAATTAGAAATGCACCCTTGACAAGTGGCTGCATTGACTGATATTTTCTGGATGGTGTCCCTCAACTTCATTATCCTAGAATGGTTTCTCTTTCTAAGTGGTAAGGAGGTTGGCATTTCTTGTACTTCTGATGACTTACATGAATATTTATTTTCACTGTTTCCCATTTTGCAAATCTATTAAAGTATGCAGAGCACAATAATAAGTAATGAGCTTCCTAGACTCAAAGTAGCCGCATAATAGTTACATGCTGTTTTATACAATCTAACTGCACATGATCAGCTCATCGCTGGTATTACAGTTTTGAAGTGTATATAGTTCAGGTTTAGATTTTTTCTCATGTATATACAGCTAGAACCACAACCACAGGTGTTCATACAGGATTTGCAGTTTGGAGGGAGAAACTCAAAACCTTTGGCGTTTACGTGATGGGCGTGCATAAGCAAGCCCCAAGCAGTTTTTTTTGTTGCAAAATCGATGCTCTCAGATTGATTCTGAGACATTTTGAGGGTACTTTCCTATAGTTAAAGTACTAGCACATGGACAGAACATTCTAGATTATGACACAGTTGCATCTTTCCATAGAATCTACACTATTATAATTAGGAAAGCTAACCACAGAATAAATAGGACATGGACAGAACATTCTAGATTATGACACAATTGCATCTTGCCACAGAATAGTTTTGTGGCAAGATGCAATTGTGTCATAATCTAGAATTTTCTGTCCATGTGCTATTATTCTGTGCTATTATTCTGTGGTTAGCTTTCCTAATTGTAGTGTAGATTAAATCTACACTACAATTAGGAAAGCTAGATTTATTCACAATTTTGTATATAAAGAGCAAATGCTTCAGCTAGTAGCATTCTGCAACTAAATACGACCCAGATAAATACAAACCTACACAAATGGACCTCAGGAACTTTTTTACCAGAAAGCGAGTGCGTGCTGGGTCTAGTAGAGATTCTGAGGACGACGAAGATGTAGTCCCAACTACGTCGACTAGTGATGCCTTGACTTCCACCAATTCCGAAGCATCAGTAGGTAGATCAGTGTGTTACAAAGCGCAGAAGAGGAAACTCTACAAAGCCAGGCTCAGCTACAAGAAGGAGTGGGAGCAGAAATATCCTTGGGTGTACTGCGATTATCCTAAGCAGCGCATGTTCTGCAAGCTCTGCCAGAAGTGAGGAAATGCACTTTCTACAGCCAGGGGTGCATGGACCACTCGTGGAATTCAGGTTTGGAATCACGCTACTGAACAACTCAAGAAACACAGACAGTCAAAATGGCACAGAGTTGCTGTTATCCATGCTCGAATGGCAGAACAAGGAAAGGAGCAGAGTGTTGTCGTACAACTGCAATTTTCAGCAGCTGCTAAGAAGGCTGAAGAAAGGAGAGCAAAGAACAGAAACATAGTGCTTAAGCTTTAGAGATCGATATATTTTCTTGCCAAAAATCGCCTGCCCCTTACAACCACATTCGATCCCCTGGTCCAGTTGCAAATTGCAAATGGAGATGAACTACTCCAGCAACATGTCAAAGAGGGGCCACAAAATGCTCAGTACACATCCTAATTTTCTGCAGTGATGCTTTTAGAGGCCATCAATAGCTGGCTAGGTAGGAAGCTAATTGAGAGCTTAAAATCAAGCGCACACTTCTCTGTGTTAGCTGATGAGTGTGTAGATATTAGTACTACAGAAGAGCTGTCCATCTGTTGTCGGTGGATTCTAAATGGAAAACCAGAGGAGCACTTCCTTACAGCGCTCCACATATGTGCCCATGATGCTGCACCATTTCAGATGCAATCAGCTCTATCCTTGAGTCGAAGAACCTGGACTATCGTAAACATCTTCTTGATCTCTGGAACACTGTTAGCAGCTTGCATGCTTGCTAGTTGAAGCCTGTGGCAGGCATGGTGGATGTAAAAGGAATGGGCAGCTAGAGTTTGCATCCTTTTTTGATCTCCATTGCATTCTCCGGCAAAGGTGGCTGCTCCATCATAACCTTGGCCTATTAGTTTAGAACTATGGGAAATATATGGAAACTCTTCTTCTACTCACCCAAGAAAGCAGAATCTCTCAAAGCAGTCCAGTCTGTCCTCAAGCTACCTGAGCTTAAGATTGTGAAGCCTAGTGATACCAGATGGCTCTCACACGAACGCTGTGTACAGGCTATTTACTGAGAGCTTCCTGCCCTTATCGTCACCCTACAACAGCTGTATGAGACATCAGGTGATGCTGAAGCATACGCCATGGTATTGGTGCTCTCCTTGCTACTTACACTGGAGATGCTAGTATCGTGTTCCTGTCAGAAGTTCTGGATATCCTGGCAAGGATGAATTTTTCGATGCAAAGAAAGCTACTCGATTTGAGAAGGTTACCGGTACTTCTGAAAATCACGACGGATCAACTCGAGCATCTAAAGGACGAAAGAAGTGAGTGGTTGGGTTCAGTCGAGTCTGAAATATCTCTGTTGAAGGAAAAACATGATATAACTCTCGGCACACATAGATCTGCACGAAGCCGTTGGTCTTCTATCACAACCACAGCAGAGTATCGAACTCTAGTTGCAATTCCATACGTCGATTCCCTTCTTCTAAATATTAAGAGTCGATTTACTGATAAAGCCGTGAAGATTGTTACTGCCATATCCACATTCAATCCCTCCCTACCACCCGCTAAAGCATCCTTACCATCATACGGCAGTGAGCAAATCAAGATTCTTGCCGAGTTCTATGGAAAAGAAGCAGAGGTTGAGTATGCGGGGACGACTTACACCTCACCTCCATCGCTTGTTGGCGATGAGCTTCTTTCAGAGTGGAAGATATTTAGATGGGCTTTGCGAGTGGAGAAAAAGGCAATAATGGAACGTAAAGAAGAGTCGGTATCTTCTAGCATGCAAGAAATCCTGGACGAGATGAACAATACGGAGGAATTTTCCCTGAGACATGGAAGCTATTGAACATTACAACGGCACTTCCTGTTGGCACAGCAACAGTAGAGCATTCGTTTAGTCAAATGAAGTTGATTAAAACTCGTCTACGCAGTCATCTACCTGACTCGAACCTAGAACATTTAATGAAAATTAGTATAGAGGGTCCTCCATTGACCGATGTGGACTTTAATGCAATTCTCGACATTTTTAAACAGAAAAATTGACGCATTTTACTTCAATTTAGTATTATTGAACTCACTTTATTGTAATTTTCACCATACATTATTGTATATCTTCGTTTATATATTAATTTTGTTAATAAATTGTTTATTATAATGTTGATCATTTTTGAATTTGCTATTGCTTCTATGTTCCCTTCTCTGTACTGCTCTTTTTTTCTGTTACTTCTGTTACATAAGAAATTTCATAAATATAAATTTTTATTATGAAAATTCTTTGGGGGGCGGGGGGGGGGGGGGGGGGGGGGGGTGATATCCCAGGGCTTCCCCCCCCCCTGTATGAAACCCTGAACCATAATATCTATTAGGCTGATAGGCTGCCCATTGCAGACTTCACCTTTTTTCTAACCAAACTTGTGACCTCTTGTGCTGGAAATGTAATGCCAAGCACTCTCGAGGACAAAAGATTTCTCACCCAAAGGGACTAAACAAAGGAATTGTGGCATGTCTGAGTCAGCTAGTATATACTACTTTTAAAGAATTCTGGCACTAAATTTAGGAAGATTGGACAACAGTATTATTTTAATGCTTCTGTCCAGCACTAATAATACTGATCAACATTCTTCAGTGCAAGTTCAACCTATCTAGGCTAATCTCTAGTTGAACTCACAGAATAATGCAATGCCTTCTTAATCACCAAATATCATCTTGTATGCATAAAATTTTAGATTCTTGATTAAAAAAGGTGGCTACCCTGGAATGTTAAGTAGCTTCTTGAGCAGAGAAAGCTAATGTGGAAATAAACTAGATCTTGAGCTTCTTAGAGTAACTACCAAGAAGGATGAAAACCACTTAGTACAGTTGCCTTCTGCCCAAAAGAAGGCTTAGGAAAAATGAAACCAGCTGGCTAATGAGGATGTGGAATTATGGTTTACAACTGAAGCATGGATTGGTTATGGGCAGAGAGAGGTCTGGTCTTGTCTACACACATGCATGCCATAGTCCCTCTAGCCAAATTTTAGATATATACTACTATGCTGGACAAACATCTTTACTTCTTCATAGAGCTGTTTTCTTCTGGCTTCCCCGATATTTGGTGGTATGATGATTGGATTTATTGCTGCACGCTTTCTACAGTAAATTATGGAAACCTCTTTTGTAATTTTTGCAGCTATTGTGGATATAATTAACTGTTCACTTAAAAAACAATGACAAATCAACATTCCAGCAAAAATCTGGAAGCAAGGATAATGAAAAGTACCACCAACTTTCCTAGTGAAGTGATTTAGGAGTAGAGGAAGACAGACATAAGTGTTGTGTGTGTGTCTGGGGGGGGGGGGGGGGGCAGGGGATTTGTATTCATGGGGTCTAGAAGATTTAACAAATATGGTAGTTGCTAGCTAGGACATGCATCTAAATGTGGACCCTGTTTTTATACTAGTGGGTTGCAGTAACTTTTCATTACATATAATTTAAATTCAGGTAATAATGAGGTTGCTGGTCATGTAACCTTTTTTCAAGCATTAACTTTTATGAATTGTTCCTCTGTAAATTCACACCTTGCATGGACACACTGGTTTCAATGTACTTGGAACTTCGACCCCTCCCCCCTCATGAAGGGTAAATACCGGTATATAATGCTGTGTATGTAAGTCAATTACTTATTTTCTTCATTCAGATACAGGCAGTATATTCATATACAGCCAGCTTCTTGTGGGCCTCATTGATGTAGGTCACAGGTTGTTTGCCAAAGCTTAGTGCACAACCCAGCCCATGGAAACCAGCCACCCTGCACTGGTGGAAGTATTTTGCCAGACCAAAATCACAACAGCTGAATCCAGGCAGCAGGACCCTTGGACAACCTCCACCACACGGCCAGGGATATTAAGCCTAGCAACACCACACCAGCTACTTTATAAGCCAACGTTACCTCCATTTAAACGAACTTTGACGTTAACTCGACGCAAGCGTACGTACATTGACCGTCCACATTCGTTCGTCTACGTTACTTGAAATCCTCTCACTCCGTTGAAGGAACGAGTTACTAGCACTTCAAGTAGCGAGTCAGCGGCTTTAGAGCAGGACCGTAAAAAGTAAATCGGACAACACGCCCACTCTAGTAGTCTACCCTCCCCACCCCACCAATCACACCACTTATTGGCGAGTGAGCACTAGTGGATGATTGTCGCGCATGGAAGACGGTTACGCCTCCCAAAATGGTGGCAAATGGTCATGAACGAGTGCTGCACTAATGGTGAATTTTCGTCCAAAAAAACAACAACTTGTACAGCGGAGTAAAGACTCTATGATTGGAGGTGTGTGTGTGGGGGGGGGGGGGGGGTGGCAAAGGAATCATCATGTAGTTACAGGCTAAGAAGGTGGTGCAGAAGGGGACCAGGTGATAAAGAGAACGTTTTGAAAAATGATTATAGCTAATAATTAAAATTACATAATATCAATTATAAAGAGCTATTATTGTTTATAGTTTCAAAAAAAGTTCTTCCTTCTTTCACATCTGGAAATGCAACATTAACAAGATTTAACTTATCTGTTCTTTCGCGATGCATATGCAGTAAGCATACAGTGATTAGGCGTCTCTTGAGTTATTGAGTTTTTCTGAAATTCAGGTAGTCTTTTATTCATTTTAGAGCAGAAAAGTATGCTCAGCTGATGAAGTGGTGACTGGAATAGTGAGATAGATTTTTAGGAGTTTGTGATTTTCTTGAGAGCAGATTGGTATATGAAAATGTCACAAATAGTCTGAACTCAGTCACTTTCCAGATTTTGATACCATCCAAGGGTGTAGCCTTGATAATATCTGGAAGAATTTGTAAATGAATTTTTTATTTCTTCATGCCAATATCACAACTATAACCTCTTTTAGTTTTGCAGAAAGTGCCATTAGCACTATCTACCAACAATGCTCCAATGCGTTTTACAAAAAGGAAGTTTTCTTGCTGAAATCGGCTAAGTAGTTAACTCTTTATATGGTCAAGTGCCTCCTTTCTATAATGATCCTCAATTGTATGCTGTGGTGTTCCTTCATCTAATCTCCTTGGAAGCTGCCTTTGACGAGGTAGAACAGGAGGATCACAAAGCACTTTAGAGGCCTTCACTACCACAGAATCATTTTAGAAAGATTTGAAGTTCAGATCTGTTTGAATTCAAGTAAATTGAATACCAATAGCTCAAATCCAAAATATGTGGCAAATTCATCCATATGTGATAGCATCCCATTTGCTTGTCTAGAACAGTCATCCATTCCATGAGAAGAAATCTCCACTGTTTCCCTTAGTCCTTCATGGTTATTAATTATGGCTTGCATGGCACCAATATGGGTGGTCCATCTTGTTGGGCATAACTATTTAATTCTAGAACCATGATTTGATTCCTGTTGTCTTTGCACATTCTCCAAAATAACTTCTTTTTTAGAGGACAATTTGATCGACTGCCATAGCAAAATTTAGTGACTTTGCGGGCTACTTCTTGCAGACATAAATTAATACAGTTGGCTAGAGAGTGTACTGGTAGCTATATAATTATAGCAGGTGGAAACTTCCATGGAAATTTCTTCCCAACACCAGTAATGTGTCCCCGAAAATTTCTGGCACAATCGTAACCGGCCACGACAATTCTCAAACTACATGCCTAACTGAAGAATAATTGCTGTGTAGATAGTCTTTGTCCCAAGCTGAATTAATCCAACAACATCTTCATTTATTTCATATATTTCTGAAACCCACCTAATACAAATTACCAGCTATTCTCTATTTCCGATGTCTCTAGTTTCATCTGCAGGCAGTGAAAACCAATGCTGGGAAAACAACGCTGAGGCAGCATACCAGCCAAAAAGGAATGTAATAGTTTATGAGCCATTAGCTCATTACTTTAAGGTGACTCTTCCTATCCAAGCACATTCTGCTAAAGCTTGGTCCAATAAAGTTGCCCCATCCCCCCCAAGCATGTCCTTTCTAACGGATAACCCTTGACGTAACAAGCAATGCAAAACACAAAGTTGATTGAGGAAGCTTTGTCGCTGCTTCTCAAATGCTTCATTCAATTGCTTTTGAACTTCGAGACTGATAGGTACACTCTTCTAATTATAAGCAGAAAGAGCATCATGAGCACGAGCCAATTCTAAATCGGCTAAGACTTTTTTCCAGTTACAAAATCCGTCAGTTGAAATAGCTAGATCAGCTTTTGTACTCGTAACACTCAAATTGGATATCTATGCTTTCAAAGAAGTACAGTATACTTGACTCGAGCCACCAAAATGGCAAAAGCATATCTTGAATGAATATTTTTACCTCAATCACTAACTCTTTCACTTTTTGCCAAGAGTTTTGGATCAGTTGGTTGAGAGATTTCTGAAGTTGTGCAATATTACAACTATTTCTTCTGCTAGATTAGAACTACAAGCTGTCAATGATCCTAATGATGAAACTTCAGATTGTGTTAGTCCAGATTGTATTTGCTCACTCCCAAATTTATTCACAGTTGTGGTGCATCACTGTGAAGGTATCGAGCTCAAAATCATTGTCTTCATCACTATCACATTTTTATCACTTAATTCATCTTGTTCAGTCTCCAGTGGTGTTTCAAAGAGACATATAAACTCACAATAATACCACAGTATGTGGTTTATTAGACCATGAAGCACATCCACTAATTAGCAACTTACTCTGATGTTCAGGTGTGTCTTCCAAGAAGAAAAAGGGGGAAAATGAAGCGATAGATGACCGACTAAATTGTAGCTTGATTCTATTAGCCTGTAGCACTTCTTGCTTTGCTGTACAATATAGCTAGTAGCTAATCACAGGACTACCATGTGACATTTATGACATCATGTACTTACACCTACAGCTATATTTAATTAAGGTGTGGTTAACCACCTCTGATGTCGTTAGCTATTAATCTGAGCAAAGATGACGACAAACACTTGGCACACAAAATATTGGAGGGGCCAGGCCCCCAGCTGTTGAACATTGGGGGCCCAAAGCCCCCACAACCCTCGGGTTCCTACTCCGTTGTATCTTATCTTCTTTTCTTCCCACACATAACTTTCGTCATATATCCATTCATCTTAATTTTACTACCAGATTCAAACTGTCCCATGTATCACCATGACTAACCTGTTTCTTAATTTAGTACCATCTCTCTGTCCATACCTAACTTCGTAAATTATTCTTTTCTTCCACAGCAAAAAAAGGACAAAAGATCCTGTAAATGTTTATCTACTTGGTTCATTCTTGTTTCATTTGCTTTGCTCCATATGTTTACCACCCATAAAGAAGTGTTAATGGGTCACCCATTTGAAATAATGTGGGCTTACGTAAATAATGATTTAATCTTGATATTGCTGGGCCTGTTAAGGCCATCACATATGATATTACAGCACAGGGTCGGACTATTTAGTAACTAACCTAATAACAATCTATATTAAAAATCAACAGTACTTATAATAAAATTATCCAGTTATGAGTGTCCCACTGCTCAAGGAGGGGGGGATGGGAAGGGACCAAAAATAATTAAGTTGCGAGCAAGAGCACAGTAGAAATATCCGTCATCCTTTCCTGTCAGCCAGGACGGCTTGCAGAACTTTATTAGGTCTTGGTTTGTTGTTTGGCCTATTTCTGGCTTGCTTAACATGCCATCTGGTAAGGGATTGGGTCAGTTATTAACCCATTGGAAGCCTGTTTTCACTTGTGCAGTGCAGCCAAGTTGGTCTAGCTTCGAACATGGCTGGAAAAGGCTATGTACTTCACACAAATCTGCATCTCGTAACTTGTGTTCCTCTCTGCGAAATGGAGTAACATACATGGATTCACAATGTATTTCTCCACTTCTTTCATGCTGTCTGATAGCCCTGAGTAAGAACCCAGGAGTCCAACCATTGACATTGGAAACACTGTGAAGTGCATTATTGTCAAAGCTGTCCTCTATGATACTAGAAGTGGTATCCAAGATGCAGCTGGGTCAATCCAGTTATGTGTGGGACAGATATCAGGCATAGAGGCTGCTGTTCATGCTGTGCATTCGTCATTTGAAAGAGAAGACAGTGAAGCTACACTATTGGTTGATGCCAGTAATGCCTCCAATAGTTTGAACCATCAAGTAGTCCTTCACAGCATCAGGAGACTCTGCCCTCCCCTGGCCACCATGTTAATCAACACCCACCAAGTTCTTTCACAGGAAGGAACTACTCAGGGAAATCCACTTGCTATGCCTATGCATGCCCTAGCAACCACCAACCTCATCAAGAAGATAAAAGGAAACGGCATGCGAGTGTTGTATGCAGGTGATGCTTCAACTGTGGGGAAAATTGCTAACCTATGCATATGGTGGGATAAGGTAATTACTTCTGGGCCTGATTTTTGGTTATTCAGTTAATGCTTAAAAAACATGGCTAGCTGTAAGAGAACACACCATAGCTATTGCCACATTTGCTGACATAGAAGTGAACGTTATTGTCGAAGGTAGACTCTACCTCAGTGCCATCAGAGCCATCGGCTCACATCCTTTTATCACCACTTATGTGCAGTCCAAGGACCATGAAGGCAATCTACCTTGATGCACCTGGTTTCAATTGCTAAAACTGAGCCCCATGTAGCATTTGCTGCACTCACTCAAAGGTTAACAAGCAAGTAGACTTACATGTGTTGTATATAGCTGCCACCCCAAAGATTAGATCACACTTACAACTTTTGGATGACATCTTGAGCTCTGAACTCATTCCAGCCTTGACTGGCAGGCCATCTCCCAAATAACTCGGAATGTGGCCTGTTTGCATTGCAATGCCAACTGGAATGGGGGGGGGGGGGGGGGGTTGGGGGGTGGGGGGAGTGCTTGGGATTGTCATACCCAATGCTGATGATGAGTTCTCTGCCTCCATTGAGATTACTAAGTCTCTATCAAATGCGATCCTATCACAAGACCAGACTTACAGCTATGAAATTATTGCTGTCCAGATAGAATCCAAAGCATGCACTCACAAACAAAATTTACAGAACCACATCAAAAGTAGATGAACTTGCTGAACAACAAACTAACAAAAAGTGGGCATTGGAAAAGTCCCAAGAGAAGGGATCTTTCACATGGCTGACGACGGCTTTGGTCCAAGAGATGGGACCTTTCACATGGCTGACGACAGCTTTACCACTACAAGAACGTGCCTTCACTCTGCATAAGAGTGTGATGATGTTGTGGCCCTTAGTTATGGATAGCCTCCATCAAATACACCATCAACATCTGCCTGTAGCTGCAAGTTCTCAACTGAGCATGCCCCGACTACTGTTCTTCATATCATTAATGATGTCGACTGTGTCATCATCATCTCTAATGGCCAAGTTGTTGTCTATGTTGAAGATATATACCAAGTGATACAGTCGCCGAGAGATTTCATGTATGTTCAAAATGATGTCAACGCTATCTGTACATGTACCAGAACCAATTTCTTTGCATTGAACACAGATAAATGTTGCTACATTATGTTCTCCAGAAACGCCAGCCCATGTGTTCCAGTCATTCCTCTTGTTATTGTGGGAGAAATGGTCATCCAAGTTTAGGATTACAAATATCTGGGAATCACTCTGTCCAACATCCTCTCATGGTCCTCTCACAGAGGCGTAGGGAGCAAATTTTGATTGGGAGGCACTAGATTTATGTATATTATGATAATAAATGATGATTTTAAAGATAGCAAAATGATGATAATAATAATTATTATTACTGTCCAAAATATTTAATTCGTCTGTCTTCACATTGATAAAGTCTTTTGCAATATTTTCTAAATTCATATTGTCAAGTTCGATCCTTATGAACATAAGTTAGCATCATATGGTTGAGTCTTGGCTATACATTGTATATAGCCCATAAGTATGTCTTTAGTCTTCTGAGTGCAGAAAAAGATCTTTCCGCTGTAGATGTTGTAATTGGAATTGTGAAAAGAGTTTAAGTAGCTGTGAAATTTGTGAAAACAGTTCTTGACCCATGTGAACTTCACTAAGCACCTCAGAAATTGTTCTCACATTGGTCACTTGCATAATTGGTGCATCACTACTAGTTGTATTTCTGGAGGTTCTAATCAAATCTGGCAGCATATAGAGCTGAGTCTGTAGTCTATCCAGATCAAAATCATTCTTGTACACTTGGAAATCATCAGGTAGTTTAACTGTTTCACCATTGACAGCATTCAACAGAGCTTTTTCAATCATGGCTGCAACAGGCATGCCATGTTTTTGGTCAAAGTGATGTTTCAGTTCTGTAGTCATTACATCAAGAACTTCGAAATATTGCCTTCTGAAATAATCCTGTGGACTATCAAAAGCATAATTTTCTGCAATTCCATCATCTATTCATCTGGGTGTTTTTCTATATCTGGGCAATGCAGGTAGTGATATCAATTATTCTAACATCCCTTTGTAAAAATCATCAAAGTATCTGATCTAAGTCATTCAAGGTAGCTTTCTGTAAGCTTAGCACTACCTAGAGCTTCTTCAACTGTAGTATTTCCCCCCTGTAATGTAAGAGAGAGCTGCTGATCCAGAAAAAATGAGGTGAGCTAACTTTAGGCCAAAGTAAGTGCTAAACGTTTCCATTTGTGCTAGAAACCCTCCACCTTTTCTTCCGTACTCATCGTGGGTAGTAGAATTGATTTCTAGCAATGTTTCACAGAGGACTGCATAATTAGCAAGAATTGAATTAAAAGCTTGTACAGACTGTCCATCTTGTTGGACAAAGGGGCTTTAGGCTTGGTGTAGCTGTAGAAAGCTGGGCTTGAAGCTGATCAAACAAAGCTGCTGACTTTGGAGAAAACCTAATTAGCTGTGATAACATCACCAAATCTAGTGCATTCCTACATTGACGGCAAGTAGATTGAAGAAACTAAATTTGTACAGTGAGCAAAACAATGTACATAAATAGCTATTGGAAATTCTTTCTGAATTCTAGCTGCAACACCATTAAGACAGCCACTCATGTTACTAGCCCCATCATATGCTTGACCACGGCACTGTGAAAGGGAGAGGCACAATCTAATGAAGCAATCTATCACAGCTGAAGTTATTGTCATCACTGCATTAGTTTTGGGGAGGCAAATCATTTAAATGGGATCTTCATGTATATTATACTCATCATCAACCTATCTGACACATACTGACAACTGCTCCTTGTGGCTGACATCTGTTGCCTCATCAGCAACTATAGAGAACCACTCTGCTTTTCGAATATCTTCTAGTAATTGTCTCAAAAGGGACAAACAATAATTGAAATCTGATGACTGGTAAAAAATACTTCTTTTCACTTAACCACACATTTAAATCAGGGACATAATTATTATTGATTTAAAAAGCTGATAGAGGTTACCTTCCATTTCATCGTGACCACAAACACAAAGAGCTAAACCTTGTCGCAGAAGGTATCTCAAAGAAGCAAAGAAGATAACTGTACATGAAGGTTACTTTGATGTACATTTTGATCAGTTGAAATCTGTTTGTCAAGAAGTGCCTTAATGCTATCATGGTTTAAACATTCAAGCTTGAAAATGGACTGCCTGTGTATATTCGATGAGGCATGCTGATGGAATTTTTCCTGGGCTTTCTTCCAATTATCAAAGCCAGTCAAGACAAATGCATCTTCACCTTTTTTAGATAATGAATATGGCAGTACCTGCAGTAAGCACAGAAAGCTCGATTTCTAGTTGTGCATAATCTAAGCCAGGGGAAAGATTCATGCCATCTTGGAGAAAAACTACACCTTTTCTTTCCCTGCTGCTTACGTATATTTACGTGTATTTTCCATTGAACTGGCATCTTGGGGCTGAAATGGAATTGGCCATACTTCACAGCATTCAGAATGACAGTCACATGGGTCACCAAGTGAGTCAGAAGATGCTTCCTCCAAGGGAATAGCTTGAACATCAGGTTGGGATGTAGATGCCTGTCCTTGATCACTAGGTGCTGAAGGATGAAATTTAAGAGTGGACTGCTTGTACTTCTTCAAAGAAAGTGGTTTTCCATTCTGACTGCACTGTAGCAGCAGCTGCTCAACTTTACCTATTCTAGCCAGAGTCCCAAAGGTCAAGCTGTACTGTGTAAGCTGTGGTTTGTCACTCTGTACAATAAAATCAACACACACACACAGTCCTGATTTTGTCCTGTAGTGATAAGTTTATTGTTTGTCCCAGAAGTAGTCTCTATCTAAGCTAGCTATCAATAAATGCAAGAAACTTTGTATAGCTTTGTTACATACTCATGCCATTTTAGTTGGGGGGGGGCATGTGCCCCCTGTGCCTCCCCCCATTCCTACGCCTATGTCTCACATAACGAACATTTGCAATAAAAGCAGGATGATGATTTACAATAAATTCTATACTCGCTCACAGTCAGACACTCTCCTAAGTCTTTACATTGTGGTAGTATACCCCTATCTTGAGTATGCTTATACCATTTGGGATCCCCAACTCAAAAAACATATTGAGAAATTAGAATGAGTAGAGAAGTTTTGCATTGAGAGTTTGTGGGATTGGAACAGTGCTTGTGAGAGTCTATTGTTTTTTTTCAGATATTACTTCTCTCTTGAAACTCTATTTTCTCTACAACTTTGTTAATGGCCTTGCTATTTGTGACACACTTCCTCTCACTTACAGAGAATCATTATTTTCAAATAGAGTTCGATCCATCAATAACACGTCTCTAGTTCAACCTTTTGAACGTATGAAATCACATGCAAACTCATTCTTCCCATCAGCCATTCATCTGTGGAACTCACTTCCTTCAGACATTTGGGAAGACCCTTATTAAGGGCTACTATGTAATCACTTCTTGAATAATGTTTTCCGTTATAATGTTAATGTACTATTCCCAGGTTGGATAATGGCTGGTATTTCCTATTTTCATGTATATATCATTACAATTTTTTTAAAAATAGCTGTCTACTAGATAATATGGCAACTATCCGAGGCATGCAACTTCAAAAATGCAACTTCAAAAAATGTGTACAAGATTTTAAAATCATTGAATTTACTGTGCAGATTTCCAAATTTTTCCCCCGATTTCAAGATGATTATATTTTGTTGGAGATTTCAGAGGATAGGATATACAGGATTTTTTATTCATTCAAAATTCTTATGCTAGGTATAATTATTCTTGCTACAGAGCCCAATTTTCAATAAGGAAAAAATTGATAAAAATGAAGGGAATAAGTTTAATTAACACACACAGTTTTTTTACAGTATCAATTGACTCCCACTTTGACTAAACAGAAGTCTAGATATATTTGATTTGAAAACATGCCCCACACACACCATTACAGAGCACCATCTTTACTCCATAATCTGGACAATTTGTAGTAGCAATGAACATTGACTTATTGCCTGCAACCATTCCCATTAAATCCTGGTACCCTGTGTAGTTGGTGCTGATGTTCACTGTTGTTGAATCACATAGGGTTGAAATTCTCATGACATTATATTGTGAATGGTTTAGCTTCTGGTAATGCATTAAAAAATGTAATGATATATTATGAAGGAATTGAGGAAGATAACTGGAAGGAAGGTTAGAGAGCAGGGTGGACTATAGTGAAAGTCTCCAAAGTTAATTAATCAGACATTTATAAAAATGCATATGAGCCTACAGTTCAGACTTCCATATAATTATATATATCACCAAGATAAACATATTGAAGATCCCCTACCAAGCCTACCAAGAAAAATTATTAATGTAGCGAAGATCAAGTTTTCTTATACTAACTTAATGCAATATGTTTTGACACATGTTCAGAGTTATGGACAAGTTCTTGAGTGGGAAGTTGTTCCATAATATGATGGTGATGCTATAATTATATATAATCTTAGAGGGTTTTTTCAATAGCTCACCTTTCTTCCAGAGTAAAAGTTGGCTTACATAATCCATCAACAACTATCTCAATAATCATCTTAAATTGCTAGATATTCAGTTAGATGCTATAGCCTACATCAGGAAGAAAACAGTTAGTGTGCATACCAGAGGAGTAATGCACCTTAGGCCAATAAGGCACTTCTCTACTTTCCCACTAAGATATAGGCTTCATGATTATTGGACTAACTTTCAGTAGATAACTGGACAACTTCTGATTGACATAATAAATGTTATAGAGATTCACCTCTAAGGTTAGCAAATTAAAAGGTGTAAGATTGTGCTATAAATACATATTGAAATTAATATAGCAACCATTTCAATTATGCTGCATAATATAGAACCCATTTGCTTTTTGATAAGGCAATATGCAGTGTTAGGTATATACTCTAACTTGTTCTACGAACAAAATTTTATTCGAAATATCTCTGAGAACAGAAACAAAATTACACCAATGAAATATGTGTATATATATTTATATAAAAATAATATATTATGCCTTGATAATTATGTACAAGGCAGATATGGGAATGCATATAATAAACTCAATTCCTCATGTATGATTCCTATAAAACCTAGCTAGATTAGTACTTGGATTTTGTGTTCAACAAAACAATCCTAAGCTCAACAAATTAGAGTTAGTGCCAGTTACAAGTCAGCAGGACAGCTCATGACAGAGCAACTGCAGTCAGTGCTTCTCAAGTCAGAGCGGCTCTGTCAGAGTTCCAGTCAGGGCATTACCAGGAGACTTTGATTGAGCATTATTTTGTGATCATGGGTGAGTTAGTTTGGTTGGTATTGTTGTTGATGTTGGGTTCATGGAGAATTGAACTCTTCAAATCGATCGGTGCCTTTTTTGTTCTGTTTAATCGCAGTGGCAACTGTCCTGATATTGAAGAATCTTTAACTGCAATCTCCTTCTAAATATGGAAAGGGAAGAATAATAATCTAATAGAGAAAAGTATTTCATATCCCAATAGAAATATAGTTAAAGTTCCTTAATTATAACCATATAGTTCGGAGGTTATGAAAACAACCTGTCCAATTGTAACCACACTCTCCAGGTGCAAACCTGCCAAATATATACTTGGAACATTTTTTTATTCATTAGAATGAAAATATAATGAGATACTGCAGGGTTACAAAATCTACAGAGGGATTAGATAATACTTCCCATTTCGATTAGGCGGTGATAGATAGGGGACCTTGCTTCTCAGTTTATCATAGCAGAATAATCTCCAGAAAAGTAGGATCACAGAGATTAGCAACTTCTGGATGATTGGTTATTTAAAATATAAACTTAGTTTAAAAGCAGTGAATTTGCACCAAAATACTAACAATTATTTCCTGATGAAGGCTAGAGCATCCAGCCGATATATTGACAGAGTAAAATTTCAAGGTGATTAATGAGGTCATTGTAACAATTACAGGTCAAGACAAATTACAAGCATCCAACATCTTTCCCCATGAGCAGTATGCACATACCAGGAAGTCAATGCCATTTGAAAAAGTAGCCCAGCTCTATCTTATCACTTGCCTCTTTTTGGAGTTTAAACCAGAAGCCATCGACATCTTCCAAATTAATGTTGGATAGTGGGATATTAATTTCACCAAGAAGCTTGTCCTCTCCAAACCTCTCCCAGTCCCATACACACAGCTGGAGAGTGCATAGACCAATGCAAGACTGCTCAACATAGTACTGCATACAGAAATACAATTTTATATTTTAAATATGAACTACAATTACCTTCTCAAAGGCAAGTCAGGAATCTGTCATTATAGGACCAAACAAAGTTTACAGGTTTATTATTGTTGCTAGTGTTGTTGTTTTAGTGCTGTTGTTTCCTAAACAAATTCTAGGTTTGGTATAAGAAATACATAATTATGGGCCGGGTGGTTGAAAGAAAATGTTGAACGTTAGCAATATATCACAAACAGAGCGTACTTGATAGCAACACAACAATACATTATTACTCCAATAGTGTCATAACAAATTGTGTTTTAAGTTGTAGAGAGTTTGAAAAATAAGGGTAACTAAACTACTCAGCATTCAAAATTTTGACTAACCTGAAAGGTTTGCCTGTACACGGGATTTCTAGTATTCCTTTTAGTTTCAGTCCTTTTCTTGGGGTACTTGTATATTTCAGATATGATTGAAGCTCTGATATAAGGATTTGGGGACTTGTCTTGGTCAGCATGTGCTAACCCTCGTACTTTGTTGATGAAGACTGAAAAGTGTTTATTGATGTGTTGGACACTCACAAGTACTTCTCCAGTTTCAGAATAATCCTTCAACATCGTCTGTAATATATTTTGACAAACTGAGTGATTATGAGGGAACTTGATAAAAAATTACAACAATGAAGTTATATAAGAAAATCATCAACAATAGAATTTTGGATTCACTCGCTAAAAGGATACGCCATCCCATATTGCAGTATGTTTGAGTTCTACTAAGATTAACATTCCAATATCACTTAGAATTTGTATTATACAGACAAAGTTCATCCTAAACACTTGAATATTACTTTAACTATGGTCATTAGTTGAATAAGGAATGCTCTTGTGTGTTTGTGATTTTCTTGACAGATAAAATAAAGCAGAAAGAGTTTATGCATGTCTGTAAGCCTAATTATGCAGCACATTAGTAGACAAACTTGGTCTATGTGATATACTCATGAAGTATGCCTACCTGAGATATGGCACCATATCTCAGATGTGATTTAACTAATGAATAAGTTTGAAGAGTAATTTTTTGATAGTTGAGGCAGTCCTTTTGCTATATACTGACACTTTATACCAACATAAACTGATCTATGCCTTCATTTTCAAGAAATGATTGAGAAGAAGTTGATGCATAGAATATTGAACTTTGGGTCCCACTTTATACAATGGTATACAATGGTACAGTACACATACATACTCAGCAGTTTTAGTAGCCTACAAACTATGACACAGCAGTAATTCAGCCATTAGCACATCTTCTCTCTATGGAAATGGCATTTTTACTGGAACTGCTCTAATATGGTAACACAGCTAAGCTGTAGGGGAATTAATGGAAGTCTTTCTCACCTTGGAAATAGGAGAGGAAGCACAAGCCAAATTGTCACAATTCATGCTACCTTGAAGTTTCAGGCCCAATGTTGGTGTTGTTGTTACTGGTGGTGAGCTTGAAGAAGATTGGGATAACTTAGCTAATGGTGAGTTTGTTTCTCTCTCTTCTGATTTTGGTGAAAAATAACTTGTTGGTTTAGTTGGTATTGTTAGTGTGAGAGTGTTGGATGAAGGTTGGGACACTGCAAGGGCTTGGTTAGTTTTGTCTTTTTGCGTTGACTTGTTCATTATTTCAATTGTTAGTGCTGGAGGTTGAGGTGTGGCTAGGGTGTCCTCAATTGATTGGTTGTTATTGATGATAGGTGATGAAGAGGATTCGGGGGAAATGCTCTGTTCCCTATCTGGACTCGATAAATGTGGAATATTTGTTGATGTTATCAATGAATGCCAACATTCTACACACGTTCCAGGTTCCTTCAGCATTGCTTCCCAATGGCCGACTTCCTCTGAATTAGAATCCATTGAGAGGCCTAATTTAAGGCATCCTAGTACACCATCCTTAAAGAGCCTTTTCCGATTCTTCACACAAATGTCCAATGCTCTAGCAGATTTTAGTTCTCCCCAAGTGATATCCTTATAAGTAAATTCTTCCTCCCAAACAGGATTCAACTTGTTCCTTTTCACTTTAGTTTTCCTAAGGCCTTTCCTTGTCTTGTTTGGAAGTAATTGCATCTTGACATAGGAATTGGTACGCCCATTAGGGCCGACTTGGGGTAGATGTTTAGCCTTGTCAATTGTTACATGGAGTGCACCTCTTGTCGTATCAGCAACTGCCTCCGTTGTTGTTGTTGGACTAAACAACAGTTTTACGTGCAACATCCCATGATAAGTAGTGGGTATTTGGAGTTCAGAGGAGTCCTGATTATATGTAAAAATATATTATATAAATTTTAGGAATAATATAAAACAAAAAACAATGACCAATGATAAAGAATTGAGATGTAACTGCTCTGTACCTTGTGGTTTAGTCCATACCATATTCTTTGATTCAAATCCACACTGGACAATGGAATTTTAATCTCTCCAAGAAAATCATCCTTTTCTTTTGGATTAGAGTCCCAAACACTCAACCAAAGTGTGAACAAATGAAAGTCGGACTTCTCAATATGATACTATGCAAAGATAATAAATAAGAATCTTTTTAAAAATGAGAAAAGCAATAGAGAAAGTTGTAATGTAAACTTTTTTAAACCCAGCATATGCAACAATGGTTTTTTTGTGCACCATATTATGTATAATGCATGAGTACTTCTCATTATATTACTTCCATAATCCATTAGATGTTCTTCTGATTGGTTATGCTATAACTGATTCCAAAAAAAGTTGTTCCAGAATGCAAATACAATTAGATAAAGTTTTGTATGTGAATCAATTCAATGAGCAAAACAAAGCTACAACACAGAACTAAACTCTGCTATGTCAATGACCAAACTTAAAAGAATGGAAATTGATTTTGGCTAGCACATTACACTTTCAACAGCAAAGGGTTACAGGTTGATTTCTGTTATGTAAATGTTGCTATGAAGCTTTTTGGCAGAAGAGCTCGTAATAAAGATACTACCCATCTAGCCAGTTTTGACCATTTTAGCCAGCTTACATGCTAAAGAGGAAGTACTTATAAACAACATTGCACTAAAATGTACTTCCCTATTCTACCACAATCTAAATGTTATAGACATATTGTTGGCTAATTTTAGCTGGTGCAAACAAAAGTCAAGGATAATTTAAACATTCCTTGAGGACAGGCACATGTTATGGACCAACATGCATAAGAAACAGGAAGTTAAAAAAAATTTCCCCCGTCAAATTTTAGCTGGTCAAATTTGGCTATAAAACAGTTAACCAATACTTATTGAGTATCAAGGTGTTTGCTTACGCATCGAAGAACAAAGATGAATTTTGATTTCTTTAGCAAAAACCACACACTCGTGTATATCATTGATTGATAAAGACCTTTTTTGGTGACTTGGCATTTAGCCTTGTTGGCCAGTCAACAACAGTTGATAATGGCCTGCATATGGTCCAATTATTAATTATTTGTTGTTGCTTGCATTCGATTCACATTGTTAACATTCGTTGATTATGTCACGTAAAGCTCTGCAAACCACATATTTCTCTTCTCTATATATAACCATTTGTATATTGAATTCATGAAAATTGTATTGCTCTAAATACCCCTGCTATATATTTCTCTGTACTCATTTGTACATTGAATTCATGAAAATTCTATTGCTCTAAATACTCCTGCTATATATGAAGTCCATGTAACTCATTGCTGGTCATTTTCTTATGAAGCAGTTCCTGATTGGGATGTACATAATATAGTGAGTATTATTGAAGGATATATTGATTGGAAATTGGTTTGATCATTGGTGCATTCAAAAGTAGTGCTATATAAAAGGAAATTAAATAACCAACCTTAAAGGATTCCAGGAATGAAGTAATAGTAAACTTGTTCTTACTATATGCTTTACTCATTTGGAAGCATTTGTTATCCTTAGACAATAGACTGATCAAGATGTAAGGGTCAGAAGCTTCCAGGCCTTTGGCGATATCAACAAATACTTCCAGGTAGTCATACACATAGATACATGTTAATCGAAATTCTCCAAGACCATCCACATGATCTGCTGAACTTCTCTAAAGAGACATCCACAAATCATCGATAAATTCAAACAAAAGTATTCAAACAATTCGTTTTTATTGATATATTAATTATAACTATATTAATGGCCTTTTGTGAAACTGAAGAATGAAATATTTTAAATGATCCATAGCATAAAGGTATAATGCACATGAGAAAATTTCAAATACTTATTTGTGTTCAGGCCTTTCCGACTGTTGGTCCGAGAATGATCTTGTGTGTTTGTGATTTTGTTGACAGATAATTATTATAAGCAGAAAGAGTTTAAGCACGTCTATAAGCCTAATTATGCAGAGCATTAGTAGACAAACTTGGTCTATGTGATATACTCATAATTATGGCACCATATCTCAGATGTGATTTAACTAATTAATAAGTTTGAAGAGTGATCTTTTGATAATTGAGGCAGTCCTTTTGCTTCATACTGACATTTTATACCAACATAAACTGATCTATGCCTTCATTTTCAAGAAATGATTGAGAAGAAGTTGATGCATTGAATATTAGACTTTGGGTCCCACTTTATACAATTGTACAGTACACATACATACTCAGCAGTTTTACTAGCCTACAAACTACAGCCATTAGCACATCTTCTCTCTAATGGAAATGGCATTTTTACTGATATGGCTCTAATATGGTAACACTGCTATGCTGCAGGGGAATTAATGGAAGTCTTTCTCACCTTGGAAATAGGAGAGGAAGCACAAGCCAAACTGTCACAATTCATGCTGCCTTGAATTTTCAGGCCTAATGTTGGTGTTGTTGGTATAGGTGGTGAGCTTGAAGAAGATTGGGATAACTTAGCTAATGGTGGGTTTGTTTCTCTCTCTTCTGATTTTTGTGAAAAATAACTTGTTGGTTTAGTTGGTATTGTTAGTTTGGGAGTGTTGGATGAAGGTTGGGACAATGCAAGGGCTTGGTTAGTTTTGTCTTTTTGCGTTGACTTGTTCATTGTTTCAATTGTTGGTGCTGGAGGTTGAGGGTTAGCTTGGGTGCCCTCAATTGGTTGGTTGTTTGCATTTTTATTGATGAGAGGTGATGAAGAGGATTCGGGGGAAATGCTCTGTTCCCTATCTGGACTTGATAAATGTGGAATATTTGTTGATGTTATCAATGAATGCCAACATTCTACACACGTTCCAGGTTCCTTCAGCATTGCTTCCCAATGGCCGACTTCCTCTGAATTAGAATCCATTGAGAGGCCTAATTTAAGGCATCCTAGTACACCATCCTTAAAGAGCCTTTTCCGATTCTTCACACAAATGTCCAATGCTCTAGCAGATTTTAGTTCTCCCCAAGTGATATCCTTATAAGTAAATTCTTCCTCCCAAACAGGATTTAACTTGTTCCTTTTCACTTTAGTTTTCCTAAGACCTTTCCTTGTCTTGTTTGGAAGTATTTGCATCCTGACATAGGAATTGGTACGCCCATTAGGGCCGACTTGGGGTAGATGTTTAGCCTTGTCAATTGTTACATGGAGTGCACCTCTTGTCGTATCAGCAACTGCCTCCGTTGTTGTTGTTGGACTAAACAGCAGTTTTACATGCAACATCCCATGATAAGGAGTGGGTATTTGGAGTTCAGAGGAATCCTGATATATGTAAAAAATATATTATATAAATTAGGAATAATAGACCAATGATAAAAATTGAGATGTAACTGCTCTGTACCTTGTGGTTTAGTCCATACCATATTCTTTGATTCAAATCCACACTGGACAATGGAATTTTAATCTCTCCAAGAAAATCATCCTTCCCTTTTGGATTAGAGTCCCAAACACTCAACCAAAGTGTGAACAAATGAAAGTCGGACTTCTCAATATGATACTATGCAAAGATAATAAATAACAATCTTTTTAAAAATGAGAAAATAAATAGTTAGCAATAGATAGAGAAAGTTGTAATGTAAACTTTTTTAAACCCAGCATATGCAACAATTGTTTTTTTTGTGCACCATATGTATAATGCATGAGTACTTCTCATTATATTACCATTAGATGTTCTTCTGATTGGTTATAATTATAGCTATAACTGATTCCAGAAAAAGTTGTTCCAGAATGTAGATAAAGTTTGGTATGTGAATCAATTCAACTGAGCAAACCAAAGCTACACAGAACTAAACTTTGCTATGTCCATGACCAAATTTAAAAGAATGGAAATCCATTTTGGCTAGCACATTAGACTTTCCACAGCAAAGGGTTAGCTACAGGTTGATTTCTGTTATGTAAATGTTGCTATGAAGCTTTTTGGCAGAAGGGCTCGTAATAAAGATACTACCCATCTAGCCAGTTTTGATCATTTTCCATCTAAGCCAGCTTACATGCTAAAGAGGAAATAAATTTACTACCTTATGGACCACATTGCACTAAAATGTACTTCCCTATTCTACCACAATCTAAATGGTATAGATATGTTGTTGGCTTTTTATGCAAACAAAAGTCTAGGATAATTTAAACATTCCTTGAGGACAGCTAAATGTGGCACATGTTATGGACCAACATGCATAAGAAACAGGAAGTTAAAATGTTTTTCCCCCGTCAAATTTTAGCTGGTCAAATTTGGCTATAAAACAGTTAACCAATACTTATTGAGTATCAAGGTGTTTGCTTACGCATCGAAGAACAAAGATGAATTTTGATTTCTTAGCAACAAACCACCCACTTGTGTATATCATTGACTATATAATTATACCCATTTGTACATTGAATTCATGAAAATTGTAGTGCTCTAAATACTCTTGCTGTATATTTCTCTGTACTCATTTGTACATTGAATTATGAAAATTCTATTGCTCTAAATACTCCTGCTATATATGAATTCCATGTAACTCATTGCTGGTCATTTTCTTATGAAGCAGTTCCTGATTGGGATGTACATAATATAGTGAGTATATTATGGAAGGATATATTGATTGGAAATTGGTATGATCATTGGTGCATTCAAAAGTAGTGCTATATAAAAGTAAATTAAATAACCAACCTTAAAGGATTCCAGGAATGAAGTAATAGTAAACTTGTTCTTACTATATGTTTTACTCATTTGGAAGCATTTGTTATCCTTAGACAATAGACTGATCAAGATGTAAGGGTCAGAAGCTGCCAGGCCTTTGGCGATATCAACAAATACTTCCAGGTAGTCATACACATAGATACATGTTAATCGAAATTCTCCAAGATCATCCACATGATCTGCTGAAATTCTCTAAAGAGACATCCACAAAACATCGATAAATTTAAACAAAAGTATTCAAACAACTAGTTTTTATTAATATATTAATTATAACTATATTAATGGCCTTTTGTGAAACTGGAGAATGAAATGTTTTAAATGATCCATAGCGTAAAGGTATAATGCACATGAGAAAATTTCAAATACTTATTTGTGTTCAGGCCTTTCCCACTGTTGGTCTGACCAACTTAAAGGATCTATCGCATACTGTTACATATTATATTCCTAAGCTGAAAAATAATTTCAAAAAAAAATTCTAATGTGCTAACTCTAGTTGCAAAAAGCTTTCTTGCTTGGCTTCTTCTAAATAGCCACAAACTAATCAAACATAACCAAACTACTGTGAAGTCATTTGCTTCTTAACTGTATTAGTTATACACTTTTTCTAGAAATAATAAAATTTTAGACATAAAACTGTGCACGTGTTTCTCAAGATTAATGGTGAAAAGGTGGAAAATGCAGGGTGGGATGTTCTATCCATTACTACTACCTAAGTCACATATAATTCAAAACTTCCTGATGAAGACTAGAGCATCTAGTCGAAACGTCGAGAGAATACAATTTCATGTTGATTGTTGAGAAGGTTATTGTAATGTTGTTAGGTTTTGACAAATTGTGTGTACTACATCACATGTCAACAAAGCAGTCAATATACAGCAATAAGGACATTCAAGTACCTCTTCCATGCTAAGAGGAGAGTGTTCTGCCATTTCAGACTCCTCTGGCTTGATATCAACATCCCTATAGCAAAATACAAAAAAATACAGTGAGTATTGGCAAAATCTTCAACAGTTTGGCCACCATAATCATGTATAAAACAAATATAGACATAGTTGGCAAAATAATGTGAAAAAATATAGGAGTTTTTCTGCACACTCCAGTTGACTGCACTATCATAATCATGATATTGGTTTGACTGTGGGAGCAAGCAAAATGAATGTTTGACCATCACAACTATCTTCATCAATGTTTTCTTGTAGACTCTTTCTACTGTTTTGGCCGTCAACTGCAGATAAAAACTAGACAACAACACCTTAGAATCACTTTAACTTCCTTGATTCTTGAGAAAGGAAATGCATGAATTCAAATCAACATCCACTACACTAGACATGTACAGTGCATAGGTATACTACTTGCAGCTACTAGTAAACATTATGTTACAATAGTTGCGGCTCATTCCTCATATATATGAAAAGAAAATTGCAAACTTTGGAAAAAGAGATTTGGTTTCGGAGACAAAACTTTAAGGAAGTTTTCCCTTTCAAATTTTATAAAACCTGAAACCACCATTTCGTAGATTGGTGTAATTTACAAATTCAGCCAGCAGATATCGAACAAGAATTTTTTATTGATGCATTTGTTATCAGTCTCCAACAATGCAGTTGTGAGTAGCAAAAACTTGTTGCTTTTTAAAAGCATGAATGTGTTGCACCCCAGCAGCTGTGTCTGTGGAAATGCAAAACTGCATTCTATCTACAAAGATATGTTCTATAACTTATAAAGTACTAACTCTGTGTACCTTTGAAGTCACAGGAGGGAAGTCATATGACTATATACCATGCATCATGTTGTATTATGTTCGCAGTTACTCAAGGTTATCTTACAGGCCCATGCTGCTGAACCCAGCACTGTGCCTAAAGTACTAACTCAGCAATCTACAGGAATTTCTTTTAGTTGCCACAATATATAGACTTCAATTAGCCAAGAGACCCACAGTAAATTCTGAATGTACTGCTAGAAAGAACACATCACTTTAAACCATGTTCATCTCTCATCACCAACTCACCAAAATCTGACTCCATTTTTCTTCTTGTTACTCACAACTTGATCATTCCTGAGCACACCTTCTGGTTTATCTTCCTCCTTAGTTAAAATAGCTTCCATTGCAGCAGAATTTATTGAATATTTGAACAGATTCACAACACCTTTTCACTACTCGAGCGTTCGCTTGGGTATATAGCGTTGCGTCTGATTGCAGACGTATAGTCCGCATGCGCGGCGTGTGTGACGTAACTTCACCATTACGCAGATCCCCACCGCAACTAATGATTGGATAAACTTCCCACTCGACCCCTCTCAGCTGATAGTCACCTTGTTTCAGGACTTTTGTCACCAAGCCCTGAAGAGGAGACAGTTGTATTTTTTTAACTTTTTTTTAACTGGTGGTTACAAATTTAGAGCTCTGTAGATTCTTCAAACTTCATGGTATGGACTTGATATATAGCTGAAAAGATAGGTCGCTCTGTGTGCTCTCTTTTGATACCAAAATATGTTTCATAGGATAACTGTAGGCAAGTTACTAGACCCTAAAGTTAAAGTGGAGGGACCTCAACAACCTGCATCCCAAAGTCCCCATGAAAATGCAGCCATCGCCCCTATGTCCATTTGTCTATGCATCTTCTCCACCATTGAGCTGCAGCACTCTGCTGCCCCTCCCACAGCAACTCCTGCACCATTAACAAAATCCCTGTTTCTGCAACTGTGACCTTTTAGATCACTACTTGGATATCTGCTCTGTTCTTCCATTGTCCTAGCTCATACACTTGAATCTGCTTAAAGAGAGCTACTGATTTAGTTGTTATTCTGCTATCACTTGAACTTATTAACTATATTATTTCAATCGATTGGCAAAATTATCCCACTGCTGCTAAGGCCTTGACAGAGTTTTTAGGCATGGTAAATTTTTACCACAGATTTGCGCCCCATGCCACTGCCCTCATGGGTCTACACATAGCATGTCCCATACGCAAGGTCCGGACTTTTGGTGGACCGCACAAATGCAGTCAGCATTTGACATAATTCTTGGCCTATGCAACCCTACTTGTCCATCCAAGCACCTCTGCCACCACATGGCTCATCGTGCCATCTGACTTGGCAATTGGAGGAGTGCTTGAACAGTTCCTGGATGGTAGTTGGAAACCACTAGCTTTCTACTCCAGGAAGCTGGATAGAGCAAGAAAAATTACAGCACCTTCAATCATGAACTCCTAGCAATGTATGCTGCAGTCAAGCACTTTAGTTATAAGGTGAAAGGACGGCAGTTTCACATCAACTCTGATCACAAACCACTCTCTTTTGCCTTTGTCAGCAGCTCTGAATGCTGGACTCCAAGGCAAGAATGGCATGTCGCCTTTATAGCTGAATATACCACAGACATGCGACACATTCATGGCCAGAGACAATGCAGTCGCCGATGCTCTCTCACGTGTAGAGCTTAGTGTGAGTCCTGTGTGCATGGCTGCAGGTCTACAAGATCTTGAACTACTTGGCTTGGCATGGGAACAACAGGAGTGGCTGGAATCCAAGCATAGTGCATAACTATTACCTGATTGATCCTTACTGATGTACTGATCCCAGGTGCAAACAATACCTTGCTGTGTGACACCTCCATAGGGTTTTCATGACCCATTGTTCCCCCTGTTTGGCAATGAGCTGTCTTTGATGCCATCCATGCCATGATGGCCTAGCACACCTGAGCATTAAAACCAACGAGGAAGATGGAGGCAGAGTGGAATGGCATAAACAAGCAGGTGTGTATCTGGGCCAAAACATGCATGTGCTGCCAGAATGCTAAGGTAGAATGACATGTGACTGCCCCGCTAGAACATGGAACAGACCGCCGCTTCCAAGAAATCACATTGATATTTTGGGACCACTGCTCATTTCACAACGTAATACCTACCGCTTCACCATCAATCGCTACATATGATGGCCAGAAGCTGTCTGATTACAGCTGCCTCATGTGCCCATACCCTCCTTTCTAAACATATTGCACGGTTTGGAGTACCAACAGATACCACTTCTGATAGAGGGGCGCAATTCACCTCAGCCTTGTGGATAGCCCTGAGTACACTACTTGGGGCACAACTGCATCGCACAACTGCCTATCATCCACAGGCAAGTAGTATTGTTGAACAGTTTCATAGGCAGTTAAAAGCAGCACTAAATGCCCGTCTGATTGGGCCTTATTGGTCGGATGAACTTTTATTAGTCTTTTCTTGGCATCCGCTCAGCTCCCAAGGAAGACCTTAGATGTGTTCCTTCTGAACTTGCCTATGGCACAACGGTTCACCTACCAGGGGAGTTCTTTGGAGCTGGAACATCACCTACTGAACCAAATGTGTCTGATCTGCTTACACACCTGTGCACCACCATGGCTGGACTGAGACCGAAAGAGACGCCATCACAGACAACAAACTGCCCACATGCCTGTCGACTTGAGAGCTGAACATTTATATTTGTCTGATATGATGCACATCACACACCCCTGCAGTGTACCAACGATGGACCATTTAGAGTCCTTGAGAGGGCTGCTAAGTACTTTACTTTGGACCTAAATGGCCCATGTGACTGACACAGTATCAGTTGATCACCTCAAACCTGCATTTTTGGACATTGATTCTCTACATGAAGGTACAGGATCTCAGCATTCAGATAGACTACAAAAATCAGTGACTCTACCACCTCAGTGGCGGTTTCAGAAGGGATCGACTGGTCTCGTTCGAGGCCCCTTTTTCTCTAATCTCCCAAACTCCAACTAAACAACAAATCTGCAATGTTTTTTTGCCTTTTCTTGCTTTTTTCTTTTTCTTTTGGCTAGCTATGTTTCCTCTGCTAGCTGGCTGACCCACAGTCTGTGAAGCCACACCCCAAGTGTGGGAAATGTAGGGGTGTGGCTGCACCAGACTAAACCTTATACCTTTATCCTCGTTCCAAATGTTTAGCACCTGGTTCATTACCTCCCAGAGGGATTTACTGTCGACTCCTGTCACCCACCAAATATCTTAGGAATTATATATATATGGCTATACTTGCTTGTAATAAGAGCAATACAAACTGGATGTAGAAATCTAACATGCTGGGTTGCTATCATATATCAGATTTCCAGTGTGTGTCTCCCACCTATATAGCCCTATCTGTGTGTCTCTCCCACCCAGCCCTCTGTATGTGTGTGTGTCTCCCACCCAGCCCTCCGGCTCTGTCTGTATCTCCCCCTTCTACTGTCTGTTCTGTTCTTTGCATATTCTTAGATAGCTGTTAGTGCTCTGAGTCTAGCTGAGTGTTCTGTCTTCATTGCTACTTCTAAAACTTTGACTACATTATTGGAGATTAATTGTGTTACCTTTCAAAACTCGTCAACGATACATTACAATAGCCATTGCATAAAAACAGAGTTAATTGATTATACAAGTTAATCATTTTTTATATTTTATGTTGCAAATTCAGTATGCCATGGATTATATTAAAACATCATAAACAGTTTAAGTGTGCTTTAAGATTTCTGGTTTTAAAGGCAATGTTTCAAACAAAATACTTCGGTTTAATCAGGGCAAATGTAATATTTTGATTATTAATTCTGCACGAAGAAAAAACAAAAATGACAAAACATAAACAAAATAATAACAAAAAAGATTTTATAATGATATATAGACATGTGCAAATGGTGAGCTCAAGCTTCTTCGATGACATTGACAGTTACACATGATAATGTGCCCTAGATCTTGGTGTGTAAATAAGGGAAACTCAAGTGAGCTTGTTAGTCAGCTTTTGCATGTCCTATTGCAACCTTATTATTATTAAATCTTAACCCCATCCATTCTCAATATTCTACTTTGGCCCCTGTAACCACCAACACCAAATTTTGTGGAAACAGACTTCAGTGATGAAAATGGAAGGAATTCCTAGTTGAACAAGTGCTGCACATTCTACTTACATTTAAAGGACGGTGCCCGAATAGATATGTCGGTTGGATCTTCCCATTATTATATCTCAGCTCTCATATATTTGCACATGAAACTATACCCATCACTATCTCTCTGATATGTTACTCTGTTGATATATATTCTGAGCATGAAGTCATTAATTACATGCATTACCTGGGAAATGCATTGCCAGTAAAAAGCCATTGCCCTGTATTCTTCTTTCACTTTCCTGTTTGAAGACCAAACACTCTGTTGGAGAGTAAAATATAAAATTAATCAAAGATAAATCTTCAGTATTTTATACAGCTGAGGATCACAACATAAGTGTATAGAATATAAAAGCATCTTTACTGGAGTATGGGTTGCACTGCAGTATAGACCCAGTGCAATAGCATCAGGTTTGATACTGGTGCTTTAGTTATCCTTTCTATTTTCCTGATTATGCTGGAGAGAGAGTTGATGAAAGAGGGCAATGAAAATGGCCTATATGAACTAAGTTGAGAAGACAATACTGATGCTTGGCCTGCTGCAGCATAGCTTCATCCATGGAATGTAGCTATTCTTCTATTATCTCCTAGTCTTTACACAGAAAACAATTACACAACTACAAAAGTATGAAGTGCTATCAGCGATTTATATGTGATTGGGTGAGAGTAATCTGTGCATATGACTAGAGAGTCAAGGTTGGGTAGGAGGGGTGAAACCACTTCATCTATGTATAGCAAAGTATTACGGAAAGGTATCAATCAATTATTACCAGAAGTTACCTGTATGCTCACTTAGTCTATCAGTACACATGAGCACAAACAATGCAAACTCTGCTGGTTCCGTCATATTTCTTTTATAATCAAAACTATACAGGTTAACTTGTCAGCAAAGAAAGTTGCTCCAGGGAAGAGGGGTTGGGTATGCTTCACTATTATTTGATATTTAAGGTAGCTAGGGTAGATCATTAGTAACCTTGCCACATTGCGTAATTTGACAGCTATCGTTGCCAATGCAAAATATGCAAGAGCAAGTATACCCCTAAACAACAAGGCCTATGATGCCATGTGCCATACCATTTCTGATATAGGTGGCTTCTCATAACATATGCCCCACAAAAACTTCATTGATTTGTCCTTCAATAATGCCAGCAATCTCATGAAAATCTATAAGCTTGTTTTTTTTTTGCATGATGCCACTAGTAAACAAACAGCCACACAAACAAACCATGGTTAAAACATTACCTTCTTGGTAGATGAATAAAAGATAGTGTGGAAATAGAGTTTACATATATATGTGCACTACAATCTAAATACAATTAAATAAAAGGTGGTAAATAGATGGTCAAGAATTGCAGTAGAACATTGTGCTACTTATGAGAACCAAAGATTGATGAGAGCTGCAGTGTTTCTTCTTTGTAGTGATAGAGTAATGCATTGGTGAAGATCTTTTCCATGGCCAGTGATCCCCTCGTGAGTCCTGTATGTGCTATAAGTTTTATGACCACTGGAATAATAAAATTACGAAGGATAAGGGAGTAGTGAAGGTCTCCCTAAGAGGTCTGCTTAACTCCAATAACAGAATCTGACTTGTTATAAACACCATCCTGCTGGGATTCCCAGTAGCTCTGTTGGGAGAGCAGGTTAGTTACCCGGTGTACACATGGTCCTGTCCAACGGAATTCTAATTTTCATAGAGTCAGAGTTAATATGTTGTTGTTTTTGTCTTTTTTTAAAAGGTTACTTCAGTGTTTCTTGTAAGCAAGTGGGAGTGATAGTACACCCCTATTTGACATCCTCTAAGTCACCATCCACTCAGTTCATGAAGCACAGCCTTCCCTCAGACCCTTTTCTGGATACATCCTCTGCACAAGGGAGAGAACAAATAAAACCTTCAAAATCAAGGATTAATCAGACCTTTATAAAAAAAAGCTATGAGCCTACAGTGACATCTTCATAGACAAACAAGCTAAAACATAATAAACATAGAGAAGATCCCCTACTTCCTAAGCTTATATCATAGTGGGCAAGTAGAGAAGTGCCTTAATGGCC
The DNA here is from genome assembly GCA_028752905.1 of Cladorhizidae sp. MBARI D1340-BT2. Lineage (NCBI taxonomy): Eukaryota > Metazoa > Porifera > Demospongiae > Poecilosclerida > Cladorhizidae > Cladorhizidae sp. MBARI D1340-BT2. Next base: position 31,502,042 of record JAQNBH010000017.1, read on the forward strand.
CATAACTACAGTGCTATTACTCCTCAATGCATTCCCACTAACTGTTTTGTTTCTGATGTAGGCTAGCCAAACATCTAGCCGAAACAGTCATTGTTAGATAAGCTTCCTTAGGCATAGGTGAAGTTTCATTTCGGCTTAACCACTCACTTCATCATCACGTCATTCGAGCATGCACATGTTTGCTAAAATAGAAATTATAATCAGGGACAAAGTTCTAAGATGGAAATGATCATTAAGATCAATATTGAGCTGGTACTTCTTGAAAACTAGCTACTTCTCCATAATCCAATCTGATGATATCAATAATTTACCGATCAGTGTATAGTGTTATCTTTGAGTAGGACAATACTTAGAGGAATGAACTCTCTGTTGACAATTTAGATATGACATTAGCTCTAGGGAAACTAACAGCTAGCATTCTATTAGTGCTAGCAACCTAGCACATGGTTGTCACAAAGAACAAAGTAAATTACGACTCACAATCTGAGCAATTGTTGGGCAGTAGATAGTGTAGCTTTTAGTTGGCTACCTAACATTGAGTAACTAGATCATCTTACCGTCTGTGTTAGCTCTGCCTCTTAGAATAGCTGGATGCAACAAGAAGATTGTGTTGGTTACCACTCTCATCTAGGCACTGATTATAAATCTTGCAGGCAGAAGAAAGGGTGCAGCACTAATATGCACTAAATTGCCTACAAGCTAGATTTGCTATTCGCTGATAAAAAATACCACATCAACGCTAGGGCAAGAAGTTAAAGCTTAGAAGTACCACTATCTGTAGTCACTAGCTACCTAGCTAGCAATTTCTTTTCTGTATAGCTCAAATGTTTTTATGGAAAACTACTTTAAAAGGCTGCTTTTCAGGTGTAGAAATGCTTAGGCCATCAGTTATCCTCTGGAATATGCTGTTACTGAATCTCAGTGATCTGGTATAATAAATGTGTGTGTGTGTGTGTAAAATAACAATATTACCTTGAATTAATAATCTTTGTATCTTTAATAGTCCTAATGACGCTTAAGAGGAGAGAATGAATTATACTTTAGCTCAATCTACCAAAATAATCTAGCTAACTACATATTTGAGTGTTCAAAATAAATTATAATTTTTTATATACTCATTGCTAGCTAGCGCTTGGCATCATCCACAAGCGAGAAACTTCCTTAGACTCAGGTAAACTTCTACACTCCATCTGTCCATGTTTCTACAAGGGAAGGAGAACCATAAAAGTATACCATTTACTAAACCTTAAAGATGGCCTTTGAGATCTAGAAGCTTGAAATGGACACTAAAGCCTGACACACTATGTACAATGGAGTGCTTGAGATAGATGAGAGAAAGCTATAGCATTGCATTAGGCATGATCGAAAGAAAGAAATCTTCAGATTAACTATATACTAAGTTTCAAAGCGCCCACAGCTCAGTAACTTGAGTTAGCAACTTACTTTGTCATGGTTTTCAATACAGCTCTTGACTAGAGAGTGCTGTGAGAAAACTATAGCTACAAATCACAGCCAGTTGCACTGGTCATGTCTAGAACAAAGAAAGGAATTCTACAAATATACTGATGAAAAAATACCGCTACACCACTCTCCGAAGCCTACAGATTTAGTGCCATTTAGATTTGGAAATTTGGACTTATGCGGATTCTTGTGCGCATGCGCATACTACACATGCACAGCAGCAGATTCCCAATCTTAGAACCGCTATAATAATTATATCTTTACAATAACCTTCTCAAGAAAGTGTACTTTCTCGATGTTTCGACCAGATGCTAGCCGTTCATCAGGAAACCCTATCTATATGATTTACTAGACTGGATAAAGAAAATAGACTTCAGAAAAGGAGAGAGAGAAAAGTCAAAGCCTGCTTCTGAAACAGCAGAGCAAAGAGAACTGAGGTTTCGAAAAACAGAGTTAAAAAATCGTGTGAGAAGCACAGCAGCCTGCAAAAAGAAGCTTCCTTAGGTTCAGGTAAAGTTTCCATCTGACTTAGCCACTCTATTCATCAACCAACCCTAGCTATGGACACGATGCTAAAAAAGAAATAATCATCATGGACAAGTTCTAAAATGGAAATGATTCTTATGGTCAATATTAAGCTGATACTCCTTGAAAACTTTGAGGAATACACTACTCTTAGCTACTTCTCCATATTGCAATCCAGTCTGAAGACATCAATAATTTACAGATCGTGTATAGTGTTAAGCCTGCAGCCATGCTTGGAGTAGGACAATACTTATGTGATTGGTGAGCGAAACGAGCCCTCACAGTGGAGTTGGATGGAAAACTTGATATTGCTGCGCCTGGCTTATGTTTCTGGCCTTCAGTCTTCCTCCAAAAATAACTCCATTCCCACTTCTTCCCTTGCTCCTGGCCTTGATTCCTCCAATATTGTCTTGTTAGCTTGCCACATGGCACCTGACAAACAGTCCCCATTTTGTCTAACCCCTTATGGTTATTCTGGGGACAAGATCTATAACACTCCACCATGTCCCAAAATCTGCCAGTGGTGCTTGGGCCAGCCTTGTAGGTGAAATCTTCAGGGCCATTATTGCAGACCCTATGCCCTGGAACCAAGGATAAATTTTTTTATGTTACCTCAGTGCATACTTTTCAATCCAGAGAGGGGTAACCATTGCCATTGGCATGACAGAGAGAGAACCATCAAGGCTCAGATAAGGAGGTGGATAGCTGGGTGATTTTCTCCGTCTATGGTTGGGAGTTGATTTGGCAGAGGGCTGGCTTAGTCTTGGCCATAGCAAGGTGAGCCCAGAGTCTTTGTGAGAGTCCAATGCCAGATGTGCACATAGGGCACAGAGGATGGCCAATGCAAGAAGGCCATGTAAGCCCTGATCTCAGATAGTCTACCCCATGCTTCTGTTGAGGTTTACACTGGGCTGCTGTTCAAGCACTCCCAAATTCTCCCTCCAATCATTCCTGTCGATCCAGTCAATCTCTTCATCCAGCCACCAAGGAAGTTACCAGAGCCTAATATTTCTGGCCCTGGACCTTCCATTTTGAAGGCCAACCATTCCAAGGGTTATATTTTGCGCCTCCCCAGACCATGCTAATAAGGCCCTTCTGGCTCTTGTGAAGATTGTCAACCTTCTAATGCACTGGCCATCACCTGAAGTTGTGCCTTACCTATGTGGAATCACGCCTGTAAGAAGGAAAGTGGTGGGCTTCGTCTGATCGCTGTGGGGGAGGTTTTATGTCACCTGGAGATGTTTTATGGAGGCTTTACCTTGGTGACCACAACATCTACAGTTGCTGTGGAGTCCAGCAGGGTGCAGTTTAGGTCCTTGAGGCTTTTCCTTGGCCCTCAACCCCATTATTGAACGGATATGAAACCATGTACCCGACCTCCAAATCAATGCCTGGTGTTTTGACAATGGAATGCTTTGTAGAAATGCCCAGGACCTTTGTGCTGTCCTAGCTATCATTGAGGAAGATGGATAACCCCATGGACTTAAAGCTGAATAGGGTTAAGTCTCCTATCAATGGATTGATTCAATCTCCTGGGTTCTCCCATAGGCCCGCCTTCCTATTGCGAGAATATGGTTCTCCATTGGGTGTGGAAAGTGCAGTCTTCCAGATGTAGTGTATGCTCATTCGCTCTTGTTTACCCCTCCCCCAAGTGACCTTCAACCTCCGTACCACCATCCAAAGCCATATCAGGGGTACCACTGAGCCCTTCAACAATGCCATGCCCTTGAGAGTCTTGTCAGACTGGGCCTGGCTGAAGGTGTCCTTCCTCAGCTACCTTGGAGGTAACGTTATGAAGGCCTCCCTTCATGTCCCAGCTGCATTCAAGATCCCTGTTCCAATCTAGCTCCTTCATAACTAAGATACTGATGCCTCCCATTTCCTGGTCCCCACTCTGGATGACCTGGCTCAGTCTGCATGTAAACCAGCACATGCGGATATCTCCCTCCGGCAGTGATCCCTCGCTCACACCATTGATCTGGCTTCCTTTGACAAACTTTTGTATATAGCACAGGACTCATGATCTAGGGCCTTGGCTCTCTCCACCTCCATTGTGAGACACTTCCAAACTGATAGATATGACATTATAAATTCATGAGGAGTCATGCATCAGAAGTGAGAGTGGTCAAATACAGGAAGGGGAGGGGTTATACATAGGCACAGGGTAATAGGAAAGCCACATTTTTAAAGACTGCACGTGACCCTATTTTACATTATTTTTTACATAATATTTTATGAGTGCAGAAATGTCCTAGCAAACAATGTCTATGTTGTAGTATTGGTGTTGACAAGCATTGTGGTCAACGGTGGGTTGCTTAGTTTACCCTAGATAGAAATAAACCCGTAAATATGACCGTTATTAAAACATAATTAAACACCATCCCAGATTGTAAATTAGAGTTAATCTTATCAATATCCGAGATATCCCCTTAGGCCCCATTATTTCTAATAATCCTTTTATCAATCACCCGATAAGTAACCAAATGCCCCAAATTTAACAAATTAAAAGTCAAAAAATGATTTATAACATAATTAAACTGTCAACTCAAATTTAAAAAAGTATAAACGACATAATTTAAATACAACCCTCCCTTCTCAACTAAGCCGCGATCATATACCACAAGAGCCAATAATGCCCCTAACAAACTTAATAATAAAGGCGCCATTTTAACATAACTAGGTATTATTGGAGAAATAATATTGGATACTATTAACTCTTTTCCCAAATACCCCACAAATATACTTCCAAAGGCCAATAAAAGTAAAGGAAAAACAATTTGACTCATGCACTTTTATAAATACCTCCTTTGTTAAATAAATTAACCTTATGGAATAAAACGCAGTTAATAAAACAGAAAAACTACCCAATCAATAAGCAAAAACCATACAATGCTTCTCATACACTAACTCCAATATCAAATCTTTTGAATAAAACCCTGTTAAATAAGGGAACCCTATTAATGATAGCGATAAGGACCTGATTAAAATCATAACATAAGAAAAGGGAAGAGATTTTATCACTGCCCCCCCATTTTTACGCATATCCTGATCATCACTAATGGCATGTATAACAGAGCCAACGCTTAAAAAAAAAAAAGTCTTAAAAAAAGTATGATTCACCAAATGAAATAAACTTACATAATAACTCAATAAACCACATATCATTACCATGTAACCTAATTACACATATAACCTAATTACAAGTAGAATAAGTAATTACTTTTTTCATGAACTATCCCCACACTAGCCGCAAAAAGAGCTGTTAAAGCCCCACAAACAATAATATAATTAGGCCTTTGATTTCAGTACCTTTTTTTGGCAGAATATGGATAGATTACTGGATAGATTACTGGAGATTACAACAGATAATGTGAATATGTAAGCACATACTCACTACTTGCTCTATACTCAACTCAACATTATGCAAATAAACGGTACAACACGAAGATACATTTTGATGAAAACGTTGGGTTTGCTGAATCGTTTTGTTAAAATTTCCAGCCATTCATCCAGAGAACACAAAACAGTATCAAACAATACAACACACACACACACAAACAACAACAAAGAGAGTCAACAGTGACAGCAGAGTGAAGGTCGTGGTAGAGCTTGTTGAGCATGTAGTACTAGTCCAAGCTGTGTAACTAGGTAACTAGCCAGCTAGTACCCACCAAGTACCTGGGTTAATCTATTTTTCTCAGATTGGTACTTGTGAGTAGCATAACTAATTCTAATAATATTATGTAGTGAGTATTCTAATTTAGAACTTTCTAGATTAGGTTTAAAGGTAACTGCTTAACCTTTACTGTGACAGATGTATAGGTGATGTCATTCTGTAAGTATAAGCTAGGTGTATTTACTTATCTTTACCTTATTAGGAATTGAGCTGGTGTGTGTGATCTGCATACTGAATTCAGACAAGAACTTTTCTACACTTCAATTTATCATAGTCAGTTAGTGTTTGTTTTTAAACAAATTATATTGGCCCAATCGCTTGAGTGTGTTCTACATTAATAGCAGACTGTGAGTGTGAGAGCAAGCTTCTCAAAGGATTTATAATTTTTTCCTCAGATACAAAAGTTGTTATGGCTAGCAAGAAGCAAACTTATTCAGATGCTTTTCTTTGCTATTTGCCCTTGAAGAGCGAAGACCGACCACAGTGTGTTATCTGCAGCAAGATTCTGATCAGTGAAAGCCTGAAGCCATCAAAACTTGCAAACCATCTGCTGAAATGTCATCCTGACCTCCACAACAAAGACCTAGCCTACTTCGAACACAGGGCAAAGCAGTTGAAGTTATTCAATTTGGAAAGACTGGTACTGCAGCCCAAAAATCTTCTTGCTGCTCTTGAAGCTTCCTATGAGGTGGCCTACAAAGTTGCACAGCAACAGAAGGGGCATACGGTTGCTGAAAATCTGATCATGCCAAGTGCACAACAGGTGTCTGTTGATGGTGCACATGCTATAATGGGTGGTATTCACGGGTTCAGAGGCCTTGTTCAAAGGGAAAATGCAGATATCACTGTACCATTGGAGCATTCACGGATATACACTTGCGTCCAAGATGCTCCCAGATGTTTTGAAAGCATATGTGGCCAACTTGTTAATGTTGTTAACTTCATAAAAGCCAAGACTTCTCCAGCCACGTGTTTAAAGAATTGTGCAAAGAAATGGGCGAGAGGTATGAAGAAGTGCTACTGTTCCACACTGCAAGGTTGCGAATCACGTGATTGAGCTTCAGGAGGGAGTGCAACCATTTTTGCAGCAAAAAGGGTCAGACTTGGTACACCACTTTTCTGACCAAGAATGGCTTTTCCATCTGTGATATTTAGGCAACATTTTCAATGAACTCAATGGAGGAAACTTGGCACTTCAAGGAAGGAACATGACAATCATCGATGCCAAACAAGCCATTTCTGCATTTATCGGAAAGCTAAAGTTGTGGAGCAAGAGAGTTGCTAAGGGCATAGTGGGGCACAGTTTCCCACACTTGACAAATTTGTTTACGAGAGCGAGGATGGTCAAGATATCCTAGAAATTTTGAAAGCATACATCCAGGCCCACTTGGATGAATTGGTCAGAAAGATGGAGGAATACTTCCCTGATCTGGACATCGCTTGCCTTCAGTGGTGCCAGTGGCCTTTTGTGGCCGATGAGGATCAGGTCGATTGAAGATAACTTTTCAGCAAAAGAGGAGTGCATAACTCTGAGAGTGAATGAGGCTTGGAAGCTGGAATTCCAGAACAAGGACTTCGAAGCATTCTGATAGCCAGGTTAAATGACATACCAACCATGGCGAGATGGGCTCTAAAGATCCTGACTTCCTTTTCGAACATTTACCGATGTGAGCAAGGCTTTTCCATCGTCATGTGAATGAAAACCAAGAAACGGAACCAGTTGGAGGTGTCAAATGATTGCTCTCGGTACAAAACCAATACTTCGCTAACAAAATGCAAGCACAGCCATCTCAGTGATTTGATTTGTTTTGCAATGAACACTTAACTTCCTAACTAACTACTAATACTTACTAACACACTCATAAAATTTATTTTTTATTACACAGGTATGGGTAATGGAACGGTCCAAACGACTATGCATTGATTATCGACGGTTGAATGAGGAGGTAACTACTCCAGACCCATTCCCCCTTCCACACATCAATGACCTAATTGATAAGTTGGGAGCGGCCCAGTACATATCTACTCTCGAGCTCGCCAAGGGTTATCATCAGGTGCTGGTTGATGAGACATCAATTCCCAAGACGGCTTTCGTGACACCAACAGGAAAGTGGGAAACCTGATAATACCTTTCGGATTAAAGAATGCACCATCAAACTTCCAAAGGCTCATGAACACTGTTATGGCAGATATGGCTTCCTTCGCGGCAGCCTCGACCACTTGGAAAGGGTGTTTCTACGACTGGAGGAGAAGGGATTACGGGTGAAACCGACAAAATATGTGCTGGCAGAACCAAGCTGCCAGTTCTTGGGACACCGTGTTGGCAATGGCGAAGTACGCCCACTCCGAGCTAAGGTGGAAGTCCTACTCCTGTATCTCAGGCCAAGAAGCAAGAAAGATATGCGAGCATTTATTGGCCTGGCGAATTACTACAGGCGGTTCATACCTGCATTTGGTAGCATTGCTATTCCCTTGACGGATGCCACATGCAAGATGGCCCCAGATGTGGTGTAGTGGACTCCAGCGATGGAGACGGCATTCAATGAACTCAAGACAATGTTGACGAAGGACGCAGTTGACGAACCCAGATGAATCAAAAAAGTTTATTCTGCATACAGATGCCTCAGGATTAGGCATTGGAGCTGTGTTAAGCCAGGAGGATGCTGACAGAAGCGACCATCCTATGGCTTATTACTCCCGTAGATTGAAGTCTGCCGAGACTTGTTATTCTGTAACCGAACAGGAGTGCTTGGCTGTAGTGGCGGCGATAAGACATTTCAGAGTCTATCTATCTGGTGCAAGATTTAGGGTGATTACAGACCACAGAAGTTTGTCCTACCTATCACGGATGCGAGATGAGTCTGGACGACTGACGCGGTGGGCACTGGCACTCCAGCCCTGCCTGTTTACTACAGAGCACAGATCTGGAGCCAGACATCAAAATGCAGATGGGTTGTCGCGACAATCATGGAGAGCTGACGAGATCACCCAGGGCCTTGCGGCCGAAAGGGAAGAAAGGGATGTCGCAGGACGACATTAAAACAAGACTGTTCCCAATGCATAACTATGGATGTGGAGTGAACCCGGTAGTGAGTAACTAATTATGAATTGGAAGTGTTGATAATGGGGTCTGTGGCTTAGTGTGTTTGTGTGTTATGTGTTTATGTTGGGAAAATGTCATAGGTCGATGATGAGTGTAAGATTACCATGTATGGGCAGAAACCAGAAGCAGGGCTCCAGCCTAGTTAAGGGAAGAGTTGTTACTGCTCTGGGAGTTAGCCATTGTACTGAATCTGACTTGTAAGTGCCCTATATTGAATTATTAAGGTTTCTCTACTTAACCTTGCTAGCCTAGTGTATAGTTTAAAGGTAGAGTGGTGGCAGCATACCAACACTTAGTGACTGGCTCAGAGTCTGTGGGTAATATCAGATTTGGTCCTGTCACAGTAGGAATGCTTGTGCGACCTTTTAGACCAACCCCCAGCTATATACGGTGACAGTAATCGCATGGAAGTCTTTATGAAAATCATGCCAAGCAATTAAAAGTTTTTTCTTCCTTGCTTTTATATAGCTTGCATACTTTTCAAGCAGATTCCACTAACAACAAACAAGAGAATACTCTGTATCAATGAATGCCTTCTTTGTCATAATTGGCACACCTAGAGCGGACATACTTTCTCTCAGTGTAATAAAACCTCTACCTGCACTCATCTGCTAAGGATTTCCCATTATTCCTGATGAAGGGTAGAGCATCTAGATGAAATGTCGAGAGAATACAATTTAAAGTTGATTAATGAGAAGGTTATTGTGATTATGTTCCTTTTGTTTGGTTCCATCCTGACAAGAAACTTTTGATGACATTGGAAAAGCAATTTCTTCACTACTACTATTAGAGTGGGAACTCAACACCAATGTAAGCCCATTGCTCACTGCTTCATTTGACTTAGGTGAATTAGAAATGCACCCTTGACAAGTGGCTGCTGCATTGACTGATATTTTCTGGATGGTGTCCCTCAACTTCATTATCCTAGAATGGTTTCTCTTTCTAAGTGGTAAGGAGGTTGGCATTTCTTGTACTTCTGATGACTTACATGAATATTTATTTTCACTGTTTCCCATTTTGCAAATCTATAGTATGCAGAGCACAATAATAAGTAATGAGCTTCCTAGACTCAAAGTAGCCGCATAATAGTTACATAGCTGTTTTATACAATCTAACTGCACATGATCAGCTCAGCGCTGGTATTACAGTTTTGAAGTGTATATAGTTCAGGTTTATATTTTTTCTCATGTATATACAGCTAGAACCACAAACACAGGTATTCATACAGGATTTGCAGTTTGGAGGGAGAAACTCAAAACGTTTGGCGTTTACGTGATGGGTGTGCATAAGCAAGCCCCAAGTATTTTTGTTGTTGCAAAATCGATGCTCTCAGATTGATTCTGAGACATTTTGAGGGTACTTTCCTATAGTTAAAGTACTAGCACATGGACAGAACATTCTAGATTATGACACAGTTGCATCTTGCCATAGAATCTACACTATTATAATTAGGAAAGCTAACCACAGAATAAATAGGACATGGACAGAACATTCTAGATTATGACACAATTGCATCTTGCCACAGAATAGTTTTGTGGCAAGATGCAATTGTGTCATAATCTAGAATTTTCTGTCCATGTGCTATTATTCTGTGCTATTATTCTGTGGTTAGCTTTCCTAATTGTAGTGTAGATTAAATCTACACTACAATTAGGAAAGCTAGATTTATTCACAATTTTGTATATAAAGAGCAAATGCTTCAGCTAGTAGCATTCTGCAACTAAATACGACCCAGATAAATACAAACCTACACAAATGGACCTCAGGAACTTTTTTACCAGAAAGCGAGTGCGTGCTGGGTCTAGTAGAGATTCTGAGGACGACGAAGATGTAGTCCCAACTACGTCGACTAGTGATGCCTTGACTTCCACCAATTCCGAAGCATCAGTAGGTAGATCAGTGTGTTACAAAGCGCAGAAGAGGAAACTCTACAAAGCCAGGCTCAGCTACAAGAAGGAGTGGGAGCAGAAATATCCTTGGGTGTACTGCGATTATCCTAAGCAGCGCATGTTCTGCAAGCTCTGCCAGAAGTGAGGAAATGCACTTTCTACAGCCAGGGGTGCATGGACCACTCGTGGAATTCAGGTTTGGAATCACGCTACTGAACAACTCAAGAAACACAGACAGTCAAAATGGCACAGAGTTGCTGTTATCCATGCTCGAATGGCAGAACAAGGAAAGGAGCAGAGTGTTGTCGTACAACTGCAATTTTCAGCAGCTGCTAAGAAGGCTGAAGAAAGGAGAGCAAAGAACAGAAACATAGTGCTTAAGCTTTTGAGATCGATATATTTTCTTGCCAAAAATCGCCTGCCCCTTACAACCACATTCGATCCCCTGGTCCAGTTGCAAATTGCAAATGGAGATGAACTACTCCAGCAACATGTCAAAGAGGGGCCACAAAATGCTCAGTACACATCCTAATTTTCTGCAGTGATGCTTTTAGAGGCCATCAATAGCTGGCTAGGTAGGAAGCTAATTGAGAGCTTAAAATCAAGCGCACACTTCTCTGTGTTAGCTGATGAGTGTGTAGATATTAGTACTACAGAAGAGCTGTCCATCTGTTGTCGGTGGATTCTAAATGGAAAACCAGAGGAGCACTTCCTTACAGCGCTCCACATATGTGCCCATGATGCTGCACCATTTCAGATGCAATCAGCTCTATCCTTGAGTCGAAGAACCTGGACTATCGTAAACATCTTCTTGATCTCTGGAACACTGTTAGCAGCTTGCATGCTTGCTAGTTGAAGCCTGTGGCAGGCATGGTGGATGTAAAAGGAATGTGCAGCTAGAGTTTGCATCCTTTTTTGTTCTCCATTGCGTTCTCCGGCAAAGGTGGCTGCTCCATCATAACCTTGGCCTATTAGTTTAGAACTATGGGAAATATATGGAAACTCTTCTTCTACTCACCCAAGAAAGCAGAATCTCTCAAAGCAGTCCAGTCTGTCCTCAAGCTACCTGAGCTTAAGATTGTGAAGCCTAGTGATACCAGATGGCTCTCACACGAACGCTGTGTACAGGCTATTTACTGAGAGCTTCCTGCCCTTATCGTCACCCTACAACAGCTGTATGAGACATCAGGTGATGCTGAAGCATACGCCATGGTATTGGTGCTCTCCTTGCTACTTACACTGGAGTTGCTAGTATCGTGTTCCTGTCAGAAGTTCTGGATATCCTGGCAAGGATGAATTTTTCGATGCAAAGAAAGCTACTCGATTTGAGAAGGTTACCGGTACTTCTGAAAATCACGACGGATCAACTCGAGCATCTAAAGGACGAAAGAAGTGAGTGGTTGGGTTCAGTCGAGTCTGAAATATCTCTGTTGAAGGAAAAACACGATATAACTCTCGGCACACATAGATCTGCACGAAGCCGTTGGTCTTCTATCACAACCACAGCAGAGTATCGAACTCTAGTTGCAATTCCATACGTCGATTCCCTTCTTCTAAATATTAAGAGTCGATTTACTGATAAAGCCGTGAAGATTGTTACTGCCATATCCACATTCAATCCCTCCCTACCACCCGCTAAAGCATCCTTACCATCATACGGCAGCGAGCAAATCAAGATTCTTGCCGAGTTCTATGGAAAAGAAGCAGAGGTTGAGTATGCGGGGACGACTTACACCTCACCTCCATCGCTTGTTGGCGATGAGCTTCTTTCAGAGTGGAAGATATTTAGATGGGCTTTGCGAGTGGAGAAAAAGGCAATAATGGAACGTAAAGAAGAGTCGGTATCTTCTAGCATGCAAGAAATCCTGGACGAGATGAACAATACGGAGGAATTTTCCCTGAGATATGGAAGCTATTGAACATTACAACGGCACTTCCTGTTGGCACAGCAACAGTAGAGCATTCGTTTAGTCAAATGAAGTTGATTAAAACTCGTCTACGCAGTCGTCTACCTGACTCGAACCTAGAACATTTAATGAAAATTAGTATAGAGGGTCCTCCATTGACCGATGTGGACTTTAATGCAATTCTCGACATTTTTAAACAGAAAAATTGACGCATTTTACTTCAATTTAGTATTATTGAACTCACTGTATTGTAATTTTCACCATACATTATTGTATATCTTCGTTTATATATTAATTTTGTTAATAAATTGTTTATTATAATGTTGATCATTTTTGAATTTGCTATTGCTTCTATGTTCCCTTCTCTGTACTGCTCTTTTTTTCTGTTACTTCTGTTACATAAGAAATTTCATAAATATAAATTTTTATTATGAAAATTCTTTGGGGGGGGGGGGTGATATCCCAGGCCTCCCCCCCCCCCCCCCTGTATGAAACCCTGAACCATAATATCTATTAGGCTGATAGGCTGCCCATTGCAGACTTCACCTTTTTTCTAACCAAACTTGTGACCTCTTGTGCTGGAAATGTAATGCCAAGCACTCTCGAGGACAAAAGATTTCTCACCCAAAGGGACTAAACAAAGGAATTGTGGCATGTCTGAGTCAGCTAGTATATACTACTTTTAAAGAATTCTGGCACTAAATTTAGGAAGATTGGACAACAGTATTATTTTAATGCTTCTGTCCAGCACTAATAATACTGATCAACATTCTTCAGTGCAGGTTCAACCTATCTAGGCTAATCTCTAGTTGAACTCACAGAATAATGCAATGCCTTCTTAATCACCAAATATCATCTTGTATGCATAAAATTTTAGATTCTTGATTAAAAAAGGTGGCTACCCTGGAATGTTAAGTAGCTTCTTGAGCAGAGAAAGCTAATGTGGAAATAAACTAGATCTTGAGCTTCTTAGAGTAACTACCAAGAAGGATGAAAACCACTTAGTACAGTTGCCTTCTGCCCAAAAGAAGGCTTAGGAAAAATGAAACCAGCTGGCTAATGAGGATGTGGAATTATGGTTTACAACTGAAGCATGGATTGGTTATGGGCAGAGAGAGGTCTGGTCTTGTCTACACACATGCATGCCATAGTCCCTCTAGCCAAATTTTAGATATATACTACTATGCTGGACAAACATCTTTACTTCTTCATAGAGCTGTTTTCTTCTGGCTTCCCCGATATTTGGTGGTATGATGATTGGATTTATTGCTGCACGCTTTCTACAGTAAATTATGGAAACCTCTTTTGTAATTTTTGCAGCTATTGTGGATATAATTAACTGTTCACTTAAAAAACAATGACAAATCAACATTCCAGCAAAAATCTGGAAGCAAGGATAATGAAAAGTACCACCAACTTTCCTAGTGAAGTGATTTAGGAGTAGAGGAAGACAGACATAAGTGTTGTGTGTGTGTCTGGGGGGGGGGGGGGGCAGGGGATTTGTATTCATGGGGTCTAGAAGATTTAACAAATATGGTAGTTGCTAGCTAGGACATGCATCTAAATGTGGACCCTGTTTTTATACTAGTGGGTTGCAGTAACTTTTCATTACATATAATTTAAATTCAGGTAATAATGAGGTTGCTGGTCATGTAACCTTTTTTCAAGCATTAACTTTTATGAATTGTTCCTCTGTAAATTCACACCTTGCATGGACACACTGGTTTCAATGTACTTGGAACTTCGACCCCTCCCCCCTCATGAAGGGTAAATACCGGTATATAATGCTGTGTATGTAAGTCAATTACTTATTTTCTTCATTCAGATACAGGCAGTATATTCATATACAGCCAGCTTCTTGTGGGCCTCATTGATGTAGGTCACAGGTTGTTTGCCAAAGCTTAGTGCACAACCCAGCCCATGGAAACCAGCCACCCTGCACTGGTGGAAGTATTTTGCCAGACCAAAATCACAACAGCTGAATCCAGGCAGCAGGACCCTTGGACAACCTCCACCACACGGCCAGGGATATTAAGCCTAGCAACACCACACCAGCTACTTTATAAGCCAACGTTACCTCCATTTAAACGAACTTTGACGTTAACTCGACGCAAGCGTATGTACATTGACCGTCCACATTCGTTCGTCTACGTTACTTGAAATCCTCTCACTCCATTGAAGGAACGAGTTACTAGCACTTCAAGTAGCGAGTCAGCGGCTTTAGAGCAGGACCGTAAAAAGTAAATCGGACAACACGCCCACTCTAGTAGTCTACCCTCCCCACCCCACCAATCACACCACTTATTGGCGAGTGAGCTAGCCCACAGTAGTGGATGATTGTCGCGCATGGAAGACGGTTACGCCTCCCAAAATGGTGGCAAATGGTCATGAACGAGTGCTGCACTAATGGTGAATTTTCGTCCAAAAAAACAACAACTTGTACATCGGAGTAAAGACTCTATGATTGGAGGTGTGTGTGTGTGTGGGGGGGGGGAGGGGGGGGGGGGTGGCAAAGGAATCATCATGTAGTTACAGGCTAAGAAGGTGGTGCAGAAGGGGACCAGGTGATAAAGAGAACGTTTTGAAAAATGATTATAGCTAATAATTAAAATTAGATAATATCAATTAAAGAGCTATTATTGTTTATAGTTTCAAAAAAAGTTCTTCCTTCTTTCACATCTGGAAATGCAACATTAACAAGATTTAACTTATCTGTTCTTTCGCGATGCATATGCAGTAAGCATACAGTGATTAGGCGTCTCTTGAGTTATTGAGTTTTTCTGAAATTCAGGTAGTCTTTTATTCATTTTAGAGCAGAAAAGTATGCTCAGCTGATGAAGTGGTGACTGGAATAGTGAGATAGATTTTTAGGAGTTTGTGATTTTCTTGAGAGCAGATTGGTATATGAAAATGTCACAAATAGTCTGAACTCAGTCACTTTCCAGATTTTGATACCATCCAAGGGTGTAGCCTTGATAATATCTGGAAGAATTTGTAAATGAATTTTTTATTTCTTCATGCCAATATCACAACTATAACCTCTTTTAGTTTTGCAGAAAGTGCCATTAGCACTATCTACCAACAATGCTCCAATGCGTTTTACAAAAAGGAAGTTTTCTTGCTGAAATCGGCTAAGTAGTTAACTCTTTATATGGTCAAGTGCCTCCTTTCTATAATGATCCTCAATTGTATGCTGTGGTGTTCCTTCATCTAATCTCCTTGGAAGCTGCCTTTGACGAGGTAGAACAGGAGGATCACAAAGCACTTTAGAGGCCTTCACTACCACAGAATCATTTTAGAAAGATTTGAAGTTCAGATCTGTTTGAATTCAAGTAAATTGAATACCAATAGCTCAAATCCAAAATATGTGGCAAATTCATCCATATGTGATAGCATCCCATTTGCTTGTCTAGAACAGTCATCCATTCCATGAGAAGAAATCTCCACTGTTTCCCTTAGTCCTTCATGGTTATTAATTATGGCTTGCATGGCACCAATATGGGTGGTCCATCTTGTTGGGCATAACTATTTAATTCTAGAACCATGATTTGATTCCTGTTGTCTTTGCACATTCTCCAAAATAACTTCTTTTTTAGAGGACAATTTGATCGACTGCCATAGCAAAATTTAGTGACTTTGCGGGCTACTTCTTGCAGACATAAATTAATACAGTTGGCTAGAGAGTGTACTGGTAGCTATATAATTATAGCAGGTGGAAACTTCCATGGAAATTTCTTCCCAACACCAGTAATGTGTCCCCGAAAATTTCTGGCACAATCGTAACCGGCCACGACAATTCTCAAACTACATGCCTAACTGAAGAATAATTGCTGTGTAGATAGTCTTTGTCCCAAGCTGAATTAATCCAACAACATCTTCATTTATTTCATATATTTCTGAAACCCACCTAATACAAATTACCAGCTATTCTCTATTTCCGATGTCTCTAGTTTCATCTGCAGGCAGTGAAAACCAATGCTGGGAAAACAACGCTGAGGCAGCATACCAGCCAAAAAGGAATGTAATAGTTTATGAGCCATTAGCTCATTACTTTAAGGTGACTCTTCCTATCCAAGCACATTCTGCTAAAGCTTGGTCCAATAAAGTTGCCCCATCCCCCCCAAGCATGTCCTTTCTAACGGATAACCCTTGACGTAACAAGCAATGCAAAACACAAAGTTGATTGAGGAAGCTTTGTCGCTGCTTCTCAAATGCTTCATTCAATTGCTTTTGAACTTCGAGACTGATAGGTACACTCTTCTAATTATAAGCAGAAAGAGCATCATGAGCACGAGCCAATTCTAAATCGGCTAAGACTTTTTTCCAGTTACAAAATCCGTCAGTTGAAATAGCTAGATCAGCTTTTGTACTCGTAACACTCAAATTGGATATCTATGCTTTCAAAGAAGTACAGTATACTTGACTCGAGCCACCAAAATGGCAAAAGCATATCTTGTATGAATATTTTTACCTCAATCACTAACTCTTTCACTTTTTGCCAAGAGTTTTGGATCAGTTGGTTGAGAGATTTCTGAAGTTGTGCAATATTACAACTATTTCTTCTGCTAGATTAGAACTACAAGCTGTCAATGATCCTAATGATGAAACTTCAGATTGTGTTAGTCCAGATTGTATTTGCTCACTCCCAAATTTATTCACAGTTGTGGTGCATCACTGTGAAGGTATCGAGCTCAAAATCATTGTCTTCATCACTATCACATTTTTATCACTTAATTCATCTTGTTCAGTCTCCAGTGGTGTTTCAAAGAGACATATAAACTCACAATAATACCACAGTATGTGGTTTATTAGACCATGAAGCACATCCACTAATTAGCAACTTACTCTGATGTTCAGGTGTGTCTTCCAAGAAGAAAAAAGGGGAAAATGAAGCGATAGATGACCGACTAAATTGTAGCTTGATTCTATTAGCCTGTAGCACTTCTTGCTTTGCTGTACAATATAGCTAGTAGCTAATCACAGGACTACCATGTGACATTTATGACATCATGTACTTACACCTACAGCTATATTTAATTAAGGTGTGGTTAACCACCTCTGATGTCGTTAGCTATTAATCTGAGCAAAGATGACGACAAACACTTGGCACACAAAATATTGGAGGGGCCAGGCCCACCGCTGTTGAACATTGGGGGCCCAAAGCCCCCACAGACCCTCGGGTTCCTACTCCTCTGTTGTATCTTATCTTCTTTTCTTCCCACACATAACTTTCATCATATATCCATTCATCTTAATTTTACTACCAGATTCAAACTGTCCCATGTATCACCATGACTAACCTGTTTCTTAATTTAGTACCATCTCTCTGTCCATACCTAACTTCGTAAATTATTCTTTTCTTCCACAGCAAAAAAAGGACAAAAGATCCTGTAAATGTTTATCTACTTGGTTCATTCTTGTTTCATTTGCTTTGCTCCATATGTTTACCACCCATAAAGAAGTGTTAATGGGTCACCCATTTGAAATAATGTGGGCTTACGTAAATAATGATTTAATCTTGATATTGCTGGGCCTGTTAAGGCCATCACATATGATATTACAGCACAGGGTCGGACTATTTAGTAACTAACCTAATAACAATCTATATTAAAAATCAACAGTACTTATAATAAAATTATCCAGTTATGAGTGTCCCACTGCTCAAGGAGGGGGGGATGGGAAGGGATCAAAAATAATTAAGTTGCGAGCAAGACCACAGTAGAAATATCCGTCATCCTTTCCTGTCAGCCAGGACCGCTTGCAGAACTTTATTAGGTCTTGGTTTGTTGTTTGGCCTATTTCTGGCTTGCTTAACATGCCATCTGGTAAGGGATTGGGTCAGTTATTAACCCATTGGAAGCCTGTTTTCACTTGTGCAGTGCAGCCAAGTTGGTCTAGCTTCGAACATGGCTGGAAAAGGCTATGTACTTCACACAAATCTGCATCTCGTAACTTGTGTTCCTCTCTGCGAAATGGAGTAACATACATGGATTCACAATGTATTTCTCCACTTCTTTCATGCTGTCTGATAGCCCTGAGTAAGAACCCAGGAGTCCAACCATTGACATTGGAAACACTGTGAAGTGCATTATTGTCAAAGCTGTCCTCTATGATACTAGAAGTGGTATCCAAGATGCAGCTGGGTCAATCCAGTTATGTGTGGGACAGATATCAGGCATAGAGGCTGCTGTTCATGCTGTGCATTCGTCATTTGAAAGAGAAGACAGTGAAGCTACACTATTGGTTGATGCCAGTAATGCCTCCAATAGTTTGAACCATCAAGTAGTCCTTCACAGCATCAGGAGACTCTGCCCTCCCCTGGCCACCATGTTAATCAACACCCACCAAGTTCTTTCACAGGAAGGAACTACTCAGGGAAATCCACTTGCTATGCCTATGCATGCCCTAGCAACCACCAACCTCATCAAGAAGATAAAAGGAAACGGCATGCGAGTGTTGTATGCAGGTGATGCTTCAACTGTGGGGAAAATTGCTAACCTATGCATATGGTGGGATAAGGTAATTACTTCTGGGCCTGATTTTTGGTTATTCAGTTAATGCTTAAAAAACATGGCTAGCTGTAAGAGAACACACCATAGCTATTGCCACATTTGCTGACATAGAAGTGAACGTTATTGTCGAAGGTAGACTCTACCTCAGTGCCATCAGAGCCATCGGCTCACATCCTTTTATCACCACTTATGTGCAGTCCAAGGACCATGAAGGCAATCTACCTTGATGCACCTGGTTTCAATTGCTAAAACTGAGCCCCATGTAGCATTTGCTGCACTCACTCAAAGGTTAACAAGCAAGTAGACTTACATGTGTTGTATATAGCTGCCACCCCAAAGACTAGATCACACTTACAACTTTTGGATGACATCTTGAGCTCTGAACTCATTCCAGCCTTGACTGGCAGGCCATCTCCCAAATAACTCGGAATGTGGCCTGTTTGCATTGCAATGCCAACTGGAATGGGGGGGGGTTGGGGGGGTGGGGGGGGGGAGGGGGGGGAGTGCTTGGGATTGTCATACCCAATGCTGATGATGAGTTCTCTGCCTCCATTGAGATTACTAAGTCTCTATCAAATGCGATCCTATCACAAGACCAGACTTACAGCTATGAAATTATTGCTGTCCAGATAGAATCCAAAGCATGCACTCACAAACAAAATTTACAGAACCACATCAAAAGTAGATGAACTTGCTGAACAACAAACTAACAAAAAGTGGGCATTGGAAAAGTCCCAAGAGAAGGGATCTTTCACATGGCTGACGACGGCTTTGGTCCAAGAGATGGGACCTTTCACATGGCTGACGACAGCTTTACCACTACAAGAACGTGCCTTCACTCTGCATAAGAGTGTGATGATGTTGTGGCCCTTAGTTATGGATAGCCTCCATCAAATACACCATCAACATCTGCCTGTAGCTGCAAGTTCTCAACTGAGCATGCCCCGACTACTGTTCTTCATATCATTAATGATGTCGACTGTGTCATCATCATCTCTAATGGCCAAGTTGTTGTCTATGTTGAAGATATATACCAAGTGATACAGTCGCCGAGAGATTTCATGTATGTTCAAAATGATGTCAACGCTATCTGTACATGTACCAGAACCAATTTCTTTGCATTGAACACAGATAAATGTTGCTACATTATGTTCTCCAGAAACGCCAGCCCATGTGTTCCAGTCATTCCTCTTGTTATTGTGGGAGAAATGGTCATCCAAGTTTAGGATTACAAATATCTGGGAATCACTCTGTCCAACATCCTCTCATGGTCCTCTCACAGAGGCGTAGGGAGCAAATTTTGATTGGGGGGCACTAGATTTATGTATATTATGATAATAAATGATGATTTTAAAGATAGCAAAATGATGATAATAATTATTATTATTACTGTCCAAAATATTTAATTCGTCTGTCTTCACATTGATAAAGTCTTTTGCAATATTTTCTAAATTCATATTGTCAAGTTCGATCCTTATGAACATAAGTTAGCATCATATGGTTGAGTCTTGGCTATACATTGTATATAGCCCATAAGTATGTCTTTAGTCTTCTGAGTGCAGAAAAAGATCTTTCCGCTGTAGATGTTGTAATTGGAATTGTGAAAAGAGTTTAAGTAGCTGTGAAATTTGTGAAAACAGTTCTTGACCCATGTGAACTTCACTAAGCACCTCAGAAATTGTTCTCACATTGGTCACTTGCATAATTGGTGCATCACTACTAGTTGTATTTCTGGAGGTTCTAATCAAATCTGGCAGCATAAAGAGCTGAGTCTGTAGTCTATCCAGATCAAAATCATTCTTGTACACTTGGAAATCATCAGGTAGTTTAACTGTTTCACCATTGACAGCATTCAACAGAGCTTTTTCAATCATGGCTGCAACAGGCATGCCATGTTTTTGGTCAAAGTGATGTTTCAGTTCTGTAGTCATTACATCAAGAACTTCGAAATATTGCCTTCTGAAATAATCCTGTGGACTATCAAAAGCATAATTTTCTGCAATTCCATCATCTATTCATCTGGGTGTTTTTCTATATCTGGGCAATGCAGGTAGTGATATCAATTATTCTAACATCCCTTTGTAAAAATCATCAAAGTATCTGATCTAAGTCATTCAAGGTAGCTTTCTGTAAGCTTAGCACTACCTAGAGCTTCTTCAACTGTAGTATTTCCCCCCTGTAATGTAAGAGAGAGCTGCTCTGATCCAGAAAAAATGAGGTGAGCTAACTTTAGGCCAAAGTAAGTGCTAAACGTTTCCATTTGTGCTAGAAACCCTCCACCTTTTCTTCCGTACTCATCGTGGGTAGTAGAATTGATTTCTAGCAATGTTTCACAGAGGACTGCATAATTAGCAAGAATTGAATTAAAAGCTTGTACAGACTGTCCATCTTGTTGGACAAAGGGGCTTTAGGCTTGGTGTAGCTGTAGAAAGCTGGGCTTGAAGCTGATCAAACAAAGCTGCTGACTTTGGAGAAAACCTAATTAGCATCACCAAATCTAGTCCATTCCTACATTGACGGCAAGTAGATTGAAGAAACTAAATTTGTACAGTGAGCAAAACAATGTACATAAATAGCTATTGGAAATTCTTTCTGAATTCTAGCTGCAACACCATTAAGATAGCCACACATGTTACTAGCCCCATCATATGCTTGACCACGGCACTGTGAAAGGGAGAGGCACAATCTAATGAAGCAATCTATCACAGCTGAAGTTATTGTCATCACTGCATTAGTTTTGGGGAGGCAAATCATTTAAATGGGATCTTCATGTATATTATACTCATCATCAACCTATCTGACACATACTGACAACTGCTCCTTGTGGCTGACATCTGTTGCCTCATCAGCAACTATAGAGAACCACTCTGCTTTTCGAATATCTTCTAGTAATTGTCTCAAAAGGGACAAACAATAATTGAAATCTGATGACTGGTAAAAAATACTTCTTTTCACTTAACCACACGTTTAAATCAGGGACATAATTATTATTGATTTTAAAAGCTGATAGAGGTTACCTTCCATTTCATCGTGACCACAAACACAAAGAGCTAAACCTTGTCGCAGAAGGTATCTCAAAGAAGCAAAGAAGATAACTGTACATGAAGGTTACTTTGATGTACATTTTGATCAGTTGAAATCTGTTTGTCAAGAAGTGCCTTAATGCTATCATGGTTTAAACATTCAAGCTTGAAAATGGACTGCCTGTGTATATTCGATGAGGCATGCTGATGGAATTTTTCCTGGGCTTTCTTCCAATTATCAAAGCCAGTCAAGACAAATGCATCTTCACCTTTTTTAGATAATGAATATGGCAGTACCTGCAGTAAGCACAGAAAGCTCGATTTCTAGTTGTGCATAATCTAAGCCAGGGGAAAGATTCATGCCATCTTGGAGAAAAACTACACCTTTTCTTTCCCTGCTGCTTACGTGTATTTTCCATTGAACTGGCATCTTGGGGCTGAAATGGAATTGGCCATACTTCACAGCATTCAGAATGACAGTCACATGGGTCACCAAGTGAGTCAGAAGATGCTTCCTCCAAGGGAATAGCTTGAACATCAGGTTGGGATATAGATGCCTGTCCTTGATCACTAGGTGCTGAAGGATGAAATTTAAGAGTGGACTGCTTGTACTTCTTCAAAGAAAGTGGTTTTCCATTCTGACTGCACTGTAGCAGCAGCTGCTCAACTTTACCTATTCTAGCCAGAGTCCCAAAGGTCAAGCTGTACTGTGTAAGCTGTGGTTTGTCACTCTGTACAATAAAATCAACACACACACACAGTCCTGATTTTGTCCTGTAGTGATAAGTTTATTGTTTGTCCCAGAAGTAGTCTCTATCTAAGCTAGCTATCAATAAATGCAAGAAACTTTGTATAGCTTTGTTACATACTCATGCCATTTTAGTTGGGGGGGGGCATGTGCCCCCTGTGCCTCCCCCCATTCCTACGCCTATGTCTCACATAACGAACATTTGCAATAAAAGCAGGATGATGATTTACAATAAATTCTATACTCGCTCACAGTCAGACACTCTCCTAAGTCTTTACATTGTGGTAGTATACCCCTATCTTGAGTATGCTTATACCATTTGGGATCCCCAACTCAAAAAACATATTGAGAAATTAGAATGAGTAGAGAAGTTTTGCATTGAGAGTTTGTGGGATTGGAACAGTGCTTGTGAGAGTCTATTGTTTTTTTCAGATATTACTTCTCTCTTGAAACTCTATTTTCTCTACAACTTTGTTAATGGCCTTGCTATTTGTGACACACTTCCTCTCACTTACAGAGAATCATTATTTTCAAATAGAGTTCGATCCATCAATAACACGTCTCTAGTTCAACCTTTTGAACGTATGACATCACATGCAAACTCATTCTTCCCATCAGCCATTCATCTGTGGAACTCACTTCCTTCAGACATTTGGGAAGACCCTTATTAAGGGCTACTATGTAATCACTTCTTGAATAATGTTTTCCGTTATAATGTTAATGTACTATTCCCAGGTTGGATAATGGCTGGTATTTCCTATTTTCATGTATATATCATTACAATTTTTTTAAAAATAGCTGTCTACTAGATAATATGGCAACTATCCGAGGCATGCAACTTCAAAAATGCAACTTCAAAAAATGTGTACAAGATTTTAAAATCATTGAATTTACTGTGCAGATTTCCAAATTTTTCCCCCGATTTCAAGATGATTATATTTTGTTGGAGATTTCAGAGGATAGGATATACAGGATTTTTTATTCATTCAAAATTCTTATGCTAGGTATAATTATTCTTGCTACAGAGCCCAATTTTCAACAAGGAAAAAATTGATAAAAATGAAGGGAATAAGTTTAATTAACACACACAGTTTTTTTACAGTATCAATTGACTCCCACTTTGACTAAACAGAAGTCTAGATATATTTGATTTGAAAACATGCCCCACACACACCATTACAGAGCACCATCTTTACTCCATAATCTGGACAATTTGTAGTAGCAATGAACATTGACTTATTGCCTGCAACCATTCCCATTAAATCCTGGTACCCTGTGTAGTTGGTGCTGATGTTCACTGTTGTTGAATCACATAGGGTTGAAATTCTCATGACATTATATTGTGAATGGTTTAGCTTCTGGTAATGCATTAAAAAATGTAATGATATATTATGAAGGAATTGAGGAAGATAACTGGAAGGAAGGTTAGAGAGCAGGGTGGACTATAGTGAAAGTCTCCAAAGTTAATTAATCAGACATTTATAAAAATGCATATGAGCCTACAGTTCAGACTTCCATATAATTATATATATCACCAAGATAAACATATTGAAGATCCCCTACCAAGCCTACCAAGAAAAATTATTAATGTAGCGAAGATCAAGTTTTCTTATACTAACTTAATGCAATATGTTTTGACACATGTTCAGAGTTATGGACAAGTTCTTGAGTGGGAAGTTGTTCCATAATATGATGGTGATGCTATAATTATATATAATCTTAGAGGGTTTTTTCAATAGCTCACCTTTCTTCCAGAGTAAAAGTTGGCTTACATAATCCATCAACAACTATCTCAATAATCATCTTAAATTTGCTCTATTGATGTTTTGGCTAGATATTCAGTTAGATGCTATAGCCTACATCAGGAAGAAAACAGTTAGTGTGCATACCAGAGGAGTAATGCACCTTAGGCCAATAAGGCACTTCTCTACTTTCCCACTAAGATATAGGCTTCATGATTATTGGACTAACTTTCAGTAGATAACTGGACAACTTCTGATTGACATAATAAATGTTATAGAGATTCACCTCTAAGGTTAGCAAATTAAAAGGTGTAAGATTGTGCTATAAATACATATTGAAATTAATATAGCAACCATTTCAATTATGCTGCATAATATAGAACCCATTTGCTTTTTGATAAGGCAATATGCAGTGTTAGGTATATACTCTAACTTGTTCTACGAACAAAATTTTATTCGAAATATCTCTGAGAACAGAAACAAAATTACACCAATGAAATATGTGTATATATATTTATATAAAAATAATATATTATGCCTTGATAATTATGTACAAGGCAGATATGGGAATGCATATAATAAACTCAATTCCTCATGTATGATTCCTAGCTAGATTAGTACTTGGATTTTGTGTTCAACAAAACAATCCTAAGCTCAACAAATTAGAGTTAGTGCCAGTTACAAGTCAGCAGGACAGCTCATGACAGAGCAACTGCAGTCAGTGCTTCTCAAGTCAGAGCGGCTCTGTCAGAGTTCCAGTCAGGGCATTACCAGGAGACTTTGATTGAGCATTATTTTGTGATCATGGGTGAGTTAGTTTGGTTGGTATTGTTGTTGATGTTGGGTTCATGGAGAATTGAACTCTTCAAATTGATCGGTGCCTTTTTTGTTCTGTTTAATCGCAGTGGCAACTGTCCTGATATTGAAGAATCTTTAACTGCAATCTCCTTCTAAATATGGAAAGGGAAGAATAATAATCTAATAGAGAAAAGTATTTCATATCCCAATAGAAATATAGTTAAAGTTCCTTAATTATAACCATATAGTTCGGAGGTTATGAAAACAACCTGTCCAATTGTAACCACACTCTCCAGGTGCAAACCTGCCAAATATATACTTGGAACATTTTTTTATTCATTAGAATGAAAATATAATGAGATACTGCAGGGTTACAAAATCTACAGAGGGATTAGATAATACTTCCCATTTCGATTAGGCGGTGATAGATATAGGACCTTGCTTCTCAGTTTATCACAGCAGAATAATCTCCAGAAAAGTAGGATCACAGAGATTAGCAACTTCTGGATGATTGGTTATTTAAAATATAAACTTAGTTTAAAAGCAGTGAATTTGCACCAAAATACTAACAATTTTTTCCTGATGAAGGCTAGAGCATCCAGCCGATATATTGACAGAGTAAAATTTCAAGGTGATTAATGAGGTCATTGTAACAATTACAGGTCAAGACAAATTACAAGCATCCAACATCTTTCCCCATGAGCAGTATGCACATACCAGGAAGTCAATGCCATTTGAAAAAGTAGCCCAGCTCTATCTTATCACTTGCCTCTTTTTGGAGTTTAAACCAGAAGCCATCGACATCTTCCAAATTAATGTTGGATAGTGGGATATTAATTTCACCAAGAAGCTTGTCCTCTCCAAACCTCTCCCAGTCCCATACACACAGCTGGAGAGTGCATAGACCAATGCAAGACTGCTCAACATAGTACTGCATACAGAAATACAATTTTATATTTTAAATATGAACTACAATTACCTTCTCAAAGGCAAGTCAGGAATCTGTCATTATAGGACCAAACAAAGTTTACAGGTTTATTATTGTTGCTAGTGTTGTTGTTTTAGTGCTGTTGTTTCCTAAACAAATTCTAGGTTTGGTATAAGAAATACATAATTATGGGCCGGGTGGTTGAAAGAAAATGTTGAACGTTAGCAATATATCACAAACAGAGCGTACTTGATAGCAACACAACAATACATTATTACTCCAATAGTGTCATAACAAATTGTGTTTTAAGTTGTAGAGAGTTTGAAAAATAAGGGTAACTAAACTACTCAGCATTCAAAATTTTGACTAACCTGAAAGGTTTGCCTGTACACGGGATTTCTAGTATTCCTTTTAGTTTCAGTCCTTTTCTTGGGGTACTTGTATATTTCAGATATGATTGAAGCTCTGATATAAGGATTTGGGGACTTGTCTTGGTCAGCATGTGCTAACCCTCGTACTTTGTTGATGAAGACTGAAAAGTGTTTATTGATGTGTTGGACACTCACAAGTACTTCTCCAGTTTCAGAATAATCCTTCAACATCGTCTGTAATATATTTTGACAAACTGAGTGATTATGAGGGAACTTGATAAAAAATTACAACAATGAAGTTATATAAGAAAATCATCAACAATAGAATTTTGGATTCACTCGCTAAAAGGATACGCCATCCCATATTGCAGTATGTTTGAGTTCTACTAACATTAACATTCCAATATCACTTAGAATTTGTATTATACAGACAAAGTTCATCCTAAACACTTGAATATTACTTTAACTATGGTCATTAGTTGAATAAGGAATGCTCTTGTGTGTTTGTGATTTTCTTGACAGATAAAATAAAGCAGAAAGAGTTTATGCATGTCTATAAGCCTAATTATGCAGCACATTAGTAGACAAACTTGGTCTATGTGATATACTCATGAAGTATGCCTACCTGAGATATGGCACCATATCTCAGATGTGATTTAACTAATGAATAAGTTTGAAGAGTGATTTTTTGATAGTTGAGGCAGTCCTTTTGCTATATTATACTGACACTTTATACCAACATAAACTGATCTATGCCTTCATTTTCAAGAAATGATTGAGAAGAAGTTGATGCATAGAATATTGAACTTTGGGTCCCACTTTATACAATGGTATACAATGGTACAGTACACATACATACTCAGCAGTTTTAGTAGCCTACAAACTATGACACAGCAGTAATTCAGCCATTAGCACATCTTCTCTCTATGGAAATGGCATTTTTACTGGAACTGCTCTAATATGGTAACACAGCTAAGCTGTAGGGGAATTAATGGAAGTCTTTCTCACCTTGGAAATAGGAGAGGAAGCACAAGCCAAATTGTCACAATTCATGCTACCTTGAAGTTTCAGGCCCAATGTTGGTGTTGTTGTTACTGGTGGTGAGCTTGAAGAAGATTGGGATAACTTAGTGAGTTTGTTTCTCTCTCTTCTGATTTTGGTGAAAAATAACTTGTTGGTTTAGTTGGTATTGTTAGTGTGAGAGTGTTGGATGAAGGTTGGGACACTGCAAGGGCTTGGTTAGTTTTGTCTTTTTGCGTTGACTTGTTCATTATTTCAATTGTTAGTGCTGGAGGTTGAGGTGTGGCTAGGGTGTCCTCAATTGATTGGTTGTTATTGATGATAGGTGATGAAGAGGATTCGGGGGAAATGCTCTGTTCCCTATCTGGACTCGATAAATGTGGAATATTTGTTGATGTTATCAATGAATGCCAACATTCTACACACGTTCCAGGTTCCTTCAGCATTGCTTCCCAATGGCCGACTTCCTCTGAATTAGAATCCATTGAGAGGCCTAATTTAAGGCATCCTAGTACACCATCCTTAAAGAGCCTTTTCCGATTCTTCACACAAATGTCCAATGCTCTAGCAGATTTTAGTTCTCCCCAAGTGATATCCTTATAAGTAAATTCTTCCTCCCAAACAGGATTCAACTTGTTCCTTTTCACTTTAGTTTTCCTAAGGCCTTTCCTTGTCTTGTTTGGAAGTAATTGCATCTTGACATAGGAATTGGTACGCCCATTAGGGCCGACTTGGGGTAGATGTTTAGCCTTGTCAATTGTTACATGGAGTGCACCTCTTGTCGTATCAGCAACTGCCTCCGTTGTTGTTGTTGGACTAAACAACAGTTTTACGTGCAACATCCCATGATAAGTAGTGGGTATTTGGAGTTCAGAGGAGTCCTGATTATATGTAAAAATATATTATATAAATTTTAGGAATAATATAAAACAAAAAACAATGACCAATGATAAAGAATTGAGATGTAACTGCTCGTACCTTGTGGTTTAGTCCATACCATATTCTTTGATTCAAATCCACACTGGACAATGGAATTTTAATCTCTCCAAGAAAATCATCCTTTTCTTTTGGATTAGAGTCCCAAACACTCAACCAAAGTGTGAACAAATGAAAGTCGGACTTCTCAATATGATACTAGGCAAAGATAATAAATAAGAATCTTTTTAAAAATGAGAAAAGCAATAGAGAAAGTTGTAATGTAAACTTTTTAAAACCCAGCATATGCAACAATGGTTTTTTTGTGCACCATATTATGTATAATGCATGAATACTTCTCATTATATTACTTCCATAATCCATTAGATGTTCTTCTGATTGGTTATGCTATAACTGATTCCAAAAAAGTTGTTCCAGAATGCAAATACAATTAGATAAAGTTTTGTATGTGAATCAATTCAATGAGCAAAACAAAGCTACAACACAGAACTAAACTCTGCTATGTCAATGACCAAACTTAAAAGAATGGAAATTGATTTTGGCTAGCACATTACACTTTCAACAGCAAAGGGTTACAGGTTGATTTCTGTTATGTAAATGTTGCTATGAAGCTTTTTGGCAGAAGAGCTCGTAATAAAGATACTACCCATCTAGCCAGTTTTGACCATTTTAGCCAGCTTACATGCTAAAGAGGAAGTACTTATAAACAACATTGCACTAAAATGTACTTCCCTATTCTACCACAATCTAAATGTTATAGACATATTGTTGGCTAATTTTAGCTGGTGCAAACAAAAGTCAAGGATAATTTAAACATTCCTTGAGGACAGGCACATGTTATGGACCAACATGCATAAGAAACAGGAAGTTTAAAAAAATTTCCCCCGTCAAATTTTAGCTGGTCAAATTTGGCTATAAAACAGTTAACCAATACTTATTGAGTATCAAGGTGTTTGCTTACGCATCGAAGAACAAAGATGAATTTTGATTTCTTTAGCAAAAACCACACACTCGTGTATATCATTGATTGATAAAGACCTTTTTTGGTGACTTGGCATTTAGCCTTGTTGGCCAGTCAACAACAGTTGATAATGGCCTGCATATGGTCCAATTATTAATTATTTGTTGTTGCTTGCATTCAATTCACATTGTTAACATTCGTTGATTATGTCACGTAAAGCTCTGCAAACCACATATTTCTCTTCTCTATACCCATTTGTATATTGAATTCATGAAAATTGTATTGCTCTAAATACCCCTGCTATATATTTCTCTGTACTCATTTGTACATTGAATTCATGAAAATTCTATTGCTCTAAATACTCCTGCTATATATGAAGTCCATGTAACTCATTGCTGGTCATTTTCTTATGAAGCAGTTCCTGATTGGGATGTACATAATATAGTGAGTATTATTGAAGGATATATTGATTGGAAATTGGTTTGATCATTGGTGCATTCAAAAGTAGTGCTATATAAAAGGAAATTAAATAACCAACCTTAAAGGATTCCAGGAATGAAGTAATAGTAAACTTGTTCTTACTATATGCTTTACTCATTTGGAAGCATTTGTTATCCTTAGACAATAGACTGATCAAGATGTAAGGGTCAGAAGCTTCCAGGCCTTTGGCGATATCAACAAATACTTCCAGGTAGTCATACACATAGATACATGTTAATCGAAATTCTCCAAGACCATCCACATGATCTGCTGAACTTCTCTAAAGAGACATCCACAAATCATCGATAAATTCAAACAAAAGTATTCAAACAATTCGTTTTTATTGATATATTAATTATAACTATATTAATGGCCTTTTGTGAAACTGAAGAATGAAATATTTTAAATGATCCATAGCATAAAGGTATAATGCACATGAGAAAATTTCAAATACTTATTTGTGTTCAGGCCTTTCCCACTGTTGGTCCGAGAATGATCTTGTGTGTTTGTGATTTTGTTGACAGATAATTATTATAAGCAGAAAGAGTTTAAGCACGTCTATAAGCCTAATTATGCAGAGCATTAGTAGACAAACTTGGTCTATGTGATATACTCATAATTATGGCACCATATCTCAGATGTGATTTAACTAATTAATAAGTTTGAAGAGTGATCTTTTGATAATTGAGGCAGTCCTTTTGCTTCATACTGACATTTTATACCAACATAAACTGATCTATGCCTTCATTTTCAAGAAATGATTGAGAAGAAGTTGATGCATTGAATATTAGACTTTGGGTCCCACTTTATACAATTGTACAGTACACATACATACTCAGCAGTTTTACTAGCCTACAAACTACAGCCATTAGCACATCTTCTCTCTAATGGAAATGGCATTTTTACTGATATGGCTCTAATATGGTAACACTGCTATGCTGCAGGGGAATTAATGGAAGTCTTTCTCACCTTGGAAATGGGAGAGGAAGCACAAGCCAAACTGTCACAATTCATGCTGCCTTGAATTTTCAGGCCTAATGTTGGTGTTGTTGGTATAGGTGGTGAGCTTGAAGAAGATTGGGATAACTTGGCTAATGGTGGGTTTGTTTCTCTCTCTTCTGATTTTTGTGAAAAATAACTTGTTGGTTTAGTTGGTATTGTTAGTTTGGGAGTGTAGGATGAAGGTTGGGACAATGCAAGGGCTTGGTTAGTTTTGTCTTTTTGCGTTGACTTGTTCATTGTTTCAATTGTTGGTGCTGGAGGTTGAGGGTTAGCTTGGGTGCCCTCAATTGGTTGGTTGTTTGCATTTTTATTGATGAGAGGTGATGAAGAGGATTCGGGGGAAATGCTCTGTTCCCTATCTGGACTTGATAAATGTGGAATATTTGTTGATGTTATCAATGAATGCCAACATTCTACACACGTTCCAGGTTCCTTCAGCATTGCTTCCCAATGGCCGACTTCCTCTGAATTAGAATCCATTGAGAGGCCTAATTTAAGGCATCCTAGTACACCATCCTTAAAGAGCCTTTTCCGATTCTTCACACAAATGTCCAATGCTCTAGCAGATTTTAGTTCTCCCCAAGTGATATCCTTATAAGTAAATTCTTCCTCCCAAACAGGATTCAACTTGTTCCTTTTCACTTTAGTTTTCCTAAGACCTTTCCTTGTCTTGTTTGGAAGTATTTGCATCCTGACATAGGAATTGGTACGCCCATTAGGGCCGACTTGGGGTAGATGTTTAGCCTTGTCAATTGTTACATGGAGTGCACCTCTTGTCGTATCAGCAACTGCCTCCGTTGTTGTTGTTGGACTAAACAGCAGTTTTACATGCAACATCCCATGATAAGGAGTGGGTATTTGGAGTTCAGAGGAATCCTGATATATGTAAAAAATATATTATATAAATTAGGAATAATAGACCAATGATAAAAATTGAGATGTAACTGCTCTGTACCTTGTGGTTTAGTCCATACCATATTCTTTGATTCAAATCCACACTGGACAATGGAATTTTAATCTCTCCAAGAAAATCATCCTTCCCTTTTGGATTAGAGTCCCAAACACTCAACCAAAGTGTGAACAAATGAAAGTCGGACTTCTCAATATGATACTATGCAAAGATAATAAATAACAATCTTTTTAAAAATGAGAAAATAAATAGTTAGCAATAGATAGAGAAAGTTGTAATGTAAACTTTTTTAAACCCAGCATATGCAACAATTGTTTTTTTTGTGCACCATATGTATAATGCATGAGTACTTCTCATTATATTACCATTAGATGTTCTTCTGATTGGTTATAATTATAGCTATAACTGATTCCAGAAAAAGTTGTTCCAGAATGTAGATAAAGTTTGGTATGTGAATCAATTCAACTGAGCAAACCAAAGCTACACAGAACTAAACTTTGCTATGTCCATGACCAAATTTAAAAGAATGGAAATCCATTTTGGCTAGCACATTAGACTTTCCACAGCAAAGGGTTAGCTACAGGTTGATTTCTGTTATGTAAATGTTGCTATGAAGCTTTTTGGCAGAAGGGCTCGTAATAAAGATACTACCCATCTAGCCAGTTTTGATCATTTTCCATCTAAGCCAGCTTACATGCTAAAGAGGAAATAAATTTACTACCTTATGGACAACATTGCACTAAAATGTACTTCCCTATTCTACCACAATCTAAATGGTATAGACATGTTGTTGGCTAATTTTAGCTGATGCAAACAAAAGTCTAGGATAATTTAAACATTCCTTGAGGACAGGCACATGTTATGGACCAACATGCATAAGAAACAGGAAGTTAAAATGTTTTTCCCCCGTCAAATTTTAGCTGGTCAAATTTGGCTATAAAACAGTTAACCAATACTTATTGAGTATCAAGGTGTTTGCTTACGCATCGAAGAACAAAGATGAATTTTGATTTCTTAGCAACAAACCACCCACTTGTGTATATCATTGATCGATTAAGACCTTTTTTGGTGACTTGGCATTTAGCCTTGTTGGCCAGTCAACAACAGTTGATAATGGCCTGCATATGGTCCAATTATTAATTATTTGTTGTTGCTTGCATTCGATTCACATTGTTAACATTCGTTGATTATGTCACGTAAAGCTCTGCAAACCACATATTTCTCTTCTCTATATATACCCATTTGTACATTGAATTCATGAAAATTGTAGTGCTCTAAATACTCTTGCTGTATATTTCTCTGTACTCATTTGTACATTGAATTCATGAAAATTCTATTGCTCTAAATACTCCTGCTATATATGAATTCCATGTAACTCATTGCTGGTCATTTTCTTATGAAGCAGTTCCTGATTGGGATGTACATAATATAGTGAGTATATTATGGAAGGATATATTGATTGGAAATTGGTATGATCATTGGTGCATTCAAAAGTAGTGCTATATAAAAGTAAATTAAATAACCAACCTTAAAGGATTCCAGGAATGAAGTAATAGTAAACTTGTTCTTACTATATGTTTTACTCATTTGGAAGCATTTGTTATCCTTAGACAATAGACTGATCAAGATGTAAGGGTCAGAAGCTGCCAGGCCTTTGGCGATATCAACAAATACTTCCAGGTAGTCATACACATAGATACATGTTAATCGAAATTCTCCAAGATCATCCACATGATCTGCTGAAATTCTCTAAAGAGACATCCACAAAACATCGATAAATTCAAACAAAAGTATTCAAACAACTAGTTTTTATTAATATATTAATTATAACTATATTAATGGCCTTTTGTGAAACTGGAGAATGAAATGTTTTAAATGATCCATAGCGTAAAGGTATAATGCACATGAGAAAATTTCAAATACTTATTTGTGTTCAGGCCTTTCCCACTGTTGGTCTGACCAACTTAAAGGATCTATCGCATACTGTTACATATTATATTCCTAAGCTGAAAAATAATTTCAAAAAAAAATTCTAATGAGCTAACTCTAGTTGCAAAAAGCTTTCTTGCTTGGCTTCTTCTAAATAGGCAACATATTTGGTTACCAGCAACTGCTGCTTAACCGCCATAAGCTTCGATCTCTACACCAACAGAGAACTGCTTCCACCCCTGCCACTTTTCTCTATGGTGGCTACAACACAAGAATTACATTCACTCTAGCAACACCAAAATATAATAAAATTATGCAAATGCAGTGTGCTTTACCACAAACTAATCAAACATAACCAAACTACTGTGAAGTCATTTGCTTCTTAACTGTATTAGTTATACACTTTTTCTAGAAATAATAAAATTTTAGACATAAAACTGTGCACGTGTTTCTCAAGATTAATGGTGAAAAGGTGGAAAATGCAGGGTGGGATGTTCTATCCATTACTACTACCTAAGTCACATATAATTCAAAACTTCCTGATGAAGACTAGAGCATCTAGTCGAAACGTCGAGAGAATACAATTTCATGTTGATTGTTGAGAAGGTTATTGTAATGTTGTTATGTCCTGAGAGTACATTGAGTACAAAACTAGTGCATATAGATGTCACACATTTTGGCAAAATACAATAAGATTCAGAAGATTTCAAACAAGGCAAGTTAATAAATGGTCTTAAAAATAGTACACCTATGATGCTTCTGCAAATAGAGAGCGATTCAGATAATATCCTGATTCTAGTAGGTTTTGACAAATTGTGTGTACTACATCACATGTCAACAAAGCAGTCAGCAATAAGTACATTCAAGTACCTCTTCCATGCTAAGAGGAGAGTGTTCTGCCATTTCAGACTCCTCTGGCTTGATATCTACATCCCTATTGCAAAATACAAAAAATACAGTGATTATTGTCAAAATCTTCAACAGATTGGCCACCATAATCGTGTATAAAACAAATATAGACATAGTTGGCAAAATAATGTGCAAAAATATCTGCACAATCCAGTTCACTGCACTATCATAATCATGATATTGGTTTGACTGTGGGAGCAAGCAAAATGAATGTTTGACCATCACAACTATCTTCATCAATGTTTTCTTGTAGACTCTTTCTACTGTTTTGGCCGTCAACTGCAGATAAAAACTAGACAACAACACCTTAGAATCACTTTAACTTCCTTGATTCTTGAGAAAGGAAATGCATGAATTCAAATCAACATCCACTACACTAGACATGTACAGTGCATAGGTATACTACTTGCAGCTACTAGTAAACATTATGTTACAATAGTTGCGGCTCATTCCTCATATATATGAAAAGAAAATTGCAAACTTTGGAAAAAGAGATTTGGTTTCGGAGACAAAACTTTAAGGAAGTTTTCCCTTTCAAATTTTATAAAACCTGAAACCACCATTTCGTAGATTGGTGTAATTTACAAATTCAGCCAGCAGATATCGAACAAGAATTTTTTATTGATGCATTTGTTATCAGTCTCCAACAATGCAGTTGTGAGTAGCAAAAACTTGTTGCTTTTTAAAAGCATGAATGTGTTGCACCCCAGCAGCTGTGTCTGTGGAAATGCAAAACTGCATTCTATCTACAAAGATATGTTCTATAACTTATAAAGTACTAAATCTGTGTACCTTTGAAGTCACAGGAGGGAAGTCATATGACTATATACCATGCATCATGTTGTATTATGTTCGCAGTTACTCAAGGTTATCTTACAGGCCCATGCTGCTGAACCCAGCACTGTGCCTAAAGTACTAACTCAGCAATCTACAGGAATTTCTTTTAGTTGCCACAATAATTATATAGACTTCAATTAGCCAAGAGACCCACAGTAAATTCTGAATGTACTGCTAGAAAGAACACATCACTTTAAACCATGTTCATCTCTCATCACCAACTCACCAAAATCTGACTCCATTTTTCTTCTTGTTACTCACAACTTGATCATTCCTGAGCACACCTTCTGGTTTATCTTCCTCCTTAGTTAAAACAGCTTCCATTGCAGCAGAATTTATTGAATATTTGAACAGATTCACAACACCTTTTCACTACTCGAGCGTTCGCTTGGGTATATAGCGTTGCGTCTGATTGCAGACGTATAGTCCGCATGCGCGGCGTGTGTGACGTAACTTCACCATTACGCAGATCCCCACCGCAACTAATGATTGGATAAACTTCCCACTCGACCCCTCTCAGCTGATAGTCACCTTGTTTCAGGACTTTTGTCACCAAGCCCTGAAGAGGAGACAGTTGTATTTTTTTAACTTTTTTTTAACTGGTGGTTACAAATTTAGAGCTCTGTAGATTCTTCAAACTTCATGGTATGGACTTGATATATAGCTGAAAAGATAGGTCGCTCTGTGTGCTCTCTTTTGATACCAAAATATGTTTCATAGGATAACTATAGGCAAGTTACTAGACCCTAAAGTTAAAGTGGAGGGACCTCAACAACCTGCATCCCAAAGTCCCCATGAAAATGCAGCCATCGCCCCTATGTCCATTTGTCTATGCATCTTCTCCACCATTGAGCTGCAGCACTCTGCTGCCCCTCCCACAGCAACTCCTGCACCATTAACAAAATCCCTGTTTCTGCAACTGTGACCTTTTAGATCGCTACTTGGATATCTGCTCTGTTCTTCCATTGTCCTAGCTCATACGCTTGAATCTGCTTTAAAGAGAGCTACTGATTTAGTTGTTATTCTGCTATCACTTGAACTTATTAACTATAGTATTTCAATCGATTGGCAAAATTATCCCACTGCTGCTAAGGCCTTGACAGAGTTTTTAGGCATGGTAAATTTTTACCACAGATTTGCGCCCCATGCCACTGCCCTCATGGGTCTACACATAGCATGTCCCATACGCAAGGTCCGGACTTTTGGTGGACCGCACAAATGCAGTCAGCATTTGACATAATTCTTGGCCTATGCAACCCTACTTGTCCATCCAAGCACCTCTGCCACCACGTGGCTCATCGTGCGCATCTGACTTGGCAATTGGAGGAGTGCTTGAACAGTTCCTGGATGGTAGTTGGAAACCACTAGCTTTCTACTCCAGGAAGCTGGATAGAGCAAGAAAAATTACAGCACCTTCAATCATGAACTCCTAGCAATGTATGCTGCAGTCAAGCACTTTAGTTATTAGGTGGAAGGACGGCAGTTTCACATCAACTCTGATCACAAACCACTCTCTTTTGCCTTTGTCAGCAGCTCTGAATGCTGGACTCCAAGGCAAGAATGGCATGTCGCCTTTATAGCTGAATATACCACAGACATGCGACACATTCATGGCAGAGACAATGCAGTCGCCGATGCTCTCTCACGTGTAGAGCTTAGTGTGAGTCCTGTGTGCATGACTGCAGGTCTACAAGATCTTGAACTACTTGGCTTGGCATGGGAACAACAGGAGTGGCTGGAATCCAAGCATAGTGCATAACTATTACCTGATTGATCCTTACTGATGTACTGATCCCAGGTGCAAACAATACCTTGCTGTGCGACACCTCCATAGGGTTTTCATGACCCATTGTTCCCCCTGTTTGGCAATGAGCTGTCTTTGATGCCATCCATGCCATGATGGCCTAGCACACCTGAGCATTAAAAACAACGAGGAAGATGGAGGCAGCACATTTTGAGTGGAATGGCATAAACAATCAGGTGTGTATCTGGGCCAAAACATGCATGTGCTGCCAGAATGCTAAGGTAGAATGACATGTGACTGCCCTGCTAGAACATGGAACAGACCGCCGCTTCCAAGAAATCACATTGATATTTTGGGACCACTGCTCATTTCACAACGTAATACCTACCGCTTCACCATCAATCGCTACATATGATGGCCAGAAGCTGTCTGATTACAGCTGCCTCATGTGCCCAAACCCTCCTTTCTAAACATATTGCACGGTTTGGAGTGCCAACAGATACCACTTCTGATAGAGGGGCGCAATTCACCTCAGCCTTGTGGATAGCCCTGAGTACACTACTTGGGGCACAACTGCATCGCACAACTGCCTATCATCCACAGGCAAGTAGTATTGTTGAACAGTTTCATAGGCAGTTAAAAGCAGCACTAAATGCCCGTCTGATTGGGCCTTATTGGTCAGATGAACTTTTATTAGTCTTTTCTTGGCATCCGCTCAGCTCCCAAGGAAGACCTTAGATGTGTTCCTTCTGAACTTGCCTATGGCACAACGGTTCACCTACCAGGGAAGTTCTTTGGAGCTGGAACATCACCTACTG
This sequence comes from Cladorhizidae sp. MBARI D1340-BT2, assembly GCA_028752905.1. NCBI lineage: Eukaryota > Metazoa > Porifera > Demospongiae > Poecilosclerida > Cladorhizidae > Cladorhizidae sp. MBARI D1340-BT2. Next base: position 31,540,271 of record JAQNBH010000017.1, read on the forward strand.
AACCAAATGTGTCTGATCTGCTTACACACCTGTGCATCACCATGGCTGGACTGAGACCGAAAGAGACGCCATCACAGACAACAAACTGCCCACATGCCTGTCGACTTGAGAGCTGAACATTTATATTTGTCCGATATGATGCACATCACACACCCCTGCAGTGTACCAACGATGGACCATTTAGAGTCCTTGAGAGGGCTGCTAAGTACTTTACTTTGGACCTAAATGGCCGATGTGACTGACACAGTATCAGTTGATCACCTCAAACCTGCATTTTTGGACATTGATTCTCTACATGAAGGTACAGGATCTCAGCATTCAGATAGACTACAAAAATCAGTGACTCTACCACCTCAGTGGCGGTTTCAGAAGGGATCGACTGGTCTCGTTCGAGGCCCCCTTTTCTCTAATCTCCCAAACTCCAACTAAACAACAAATCTGCAATGTTTTTTTGCCTTTTCTTGCTTTTTGCTTTTTCTTTTGGCTAGCTATGTTTCCTCTGCTAGCTGGCTGACCCACAGTCTGTGAAGCCACACCCCAAGTGTGGGAAATGTAGGGGTGTGGCTGCAGCAGACTAAACCTTATACCTTTATCCTCGTTCCAAATGTTTAGCACCTGGTTCATTACCTCCCAGAGGTATTTACTGTCGACTCCTGTCACCCACCAAATATCCTACTCATTGCTCAGTCGGCTTTTTTAAAAGCCACCCCTGACCCCCCTACAGCTAAGTAAATTGATCTAAACTGAGCAGTGATTGAGAATATTATGCAAAGATTGCTAACTTAGTAGTAGTACTAGCTAGCTATAGTACTTGCAGCTAGCCACTACTGCTAGCTAGTAGAGTCAATTTACATAGAAATTTCCACATTTAATGCATAGGAAGACGAACAAGAACACCACTTTTCCATCTCAAGCTTTGGTATATACCTGTCACTCTTCCTGGGTATCCTGCTTCAGTCCATTGTGTCTTCTCCTAGCCCTCCGTGTCTGCGATTCTCACCCAGCCTCTGTGTCTGTCACAGAGCACTCTCTATCTGTGTCTCCCACCCAGCCCTCTTTGTGTATGTCTCCCACCCAGCCCTCTCTGTGGGTGTCTCCCACCCAGCCCTCTCTGTGTGTCTCTCCCACCAAGCCCTCTCTGTGGGTCACCCAGCCCTCTTTGTGTGTCTCTCCCACCCAGCCCTCTATGTGTGTGTCTCCCACCCATCCCTCTCTGTGTGACTGTAGCTGTTTGGCTTCTCAGTATGTGCCAGGAATTATATATATATGGCTATACTTGCTTGTAATAAGAGCAATACAAACTGGATGTAGAAATCTAACATGCTGGGTTGCTATCAGGTATCAGATTTCCAGTGTGTGTCTCCCACCTATATAGCCCTATCTGTGTGTCTCTCCCACCCAGCCCTCTGTATGTGTGTGTGTCTCCCACCCAGCCCTCCGGCTCTGTCTGTATCTCCCCCTTCTACTGTCTGTTCTGTTCTTTGCATATTCTTAGATAGCTGTTAGTGCTCTGAGTCTAGCTGAGTGTTCTGTCTTCATTGCTACTTCTAAAACTTTGACTACATTATTGGAGATTAATTGTGTTACCTTTCAAAACTCGTCAACGATACATTACAATAGCCATTGCATAAAAACAGAGTTAATTGATTATACAAGTTAATCATTTTTTATATTTTATGTTGCAAATTCAGTATGCTATGGATTATATTAAAACATCATAAACAGTTTAAGTGTGCTTTAAGATTTCTGGTTTTAAAGGCAATGTTTCAAACAAAATACTTCGGTTTAATCAGGGCAAATGTAATATTTTGATTATTAATTCTGCACGAAGAAAAAACAAAAATGACAAAACATAAACAAAATAATAACAAAAAAGATTTTATAATGATATATAGACATGTGCAAATGGTGAGCTCAAGCTTCTTCGATGACATTGACAGTTACACATGATAATGTGCCCTAGATCTTGGTGTGTAAATAAGGGAAACTCAAGTGAGCTTGTTAGTCAGCTTTTGCATGTCCTATTGCAACCTTATTATTATTAAATCTTAACCCCATCCATTCTCAATATTCTACTTCGGCCCCTGTAACCACCAACACCAAATTTTGTGGAAACAGACTTCAGTGATGAAAATGGAAGGAATTCCTAGTTGAACAAGTGCTGCACATTCTACTTACATTTAAAGGACGGTGTCCCAATAGATATGTCGGTTGGATCTACCCATTATTATATCTCAGCTCTCATATATTTGCACAACATGAAACTATACCCATCACTATCTCTCTGATATGTTACTCTGTTGATATATATTCTGAGCATGAAGTCATTAATTACATGCATTCCCTGGGAAATGCATTGCCAGTAAAAAGCCATTGCCCTGTATTCTTCTTTCACTTTCCTGTTTGAAGACCAAACACTCTGTTGGAGAGTAAAATATAAAATTAATCAAAAGATAAATCTTCAGTATTTTATACAGCTGAGGATCACAACATAAGTGTATAGAATATAAAAGCATCTTTACTGGAGTATGGGTTGCACTGCAGTATAGACCCAGTGCAATAGCATCAGGTTTGATACTGGTGCTTTAGTTATCCTTTCTATTTTCCTGATTATGCTGGAGAGAGAGTTGATGAAAGAGGGCAATGAAAATGGCCTATATGAACTAAGTTGAGAAGACAATACTGATGCTTGGCCTGCTGCAGCATAGCTTCATCCATGGAATGTAGCTATTCTTCTATTATCTCCTAGTCTTTACACAGAAAACAATTACACAACTACAAAAGTATGAAGTGCTATCAGCGATTTATATGTGATTGGGTGAGAGTAATCTGTGCATATGACTAGAGAGTCAAGGTTGGGTAGGAGGGGTGAAACCACTTCATCTATGTATAGCAAAGTATTACGGAAAGGTATCAATCAATTATTACCAGAAGTTACCTGTATGCTCACTTAGTCTATCAGTACACATGAGCACAAACAATGCAAACTCTGCTGGTTCCGTCATATTTCTTTTATAATCAAAACTATACAGGTTAACTTGTCAGCAAAGAAAGTTGCTCCAGGGAAGAGGGGTTGGGTATGCTTCACTATTATTTGATATTTAAGGTAGCTAGGGTAGATCATTAGTAACCTTGCCACATTGCGTAATTTGACAGCTATCGTTGCCAATGCAAAATATGCAAGAGCAAGTATACCCCTAAACAACAAGGCCTATGATGCCATGTGCCATACCATTTCTGATATAGGTGGCTTCTCATAACATATGCCCCACAAAAACTTCATTGATTTGTCCTTCAATAATGCCAGCAATCTCATGAAAATCTATAAGCTGGGTTTTTTTTTGCATGATGCCACTAATAAACAAACAGCCACACAAACAAACCATGGTTAAAACATTACCTTCTTGGTAGATGAATAAAAGATAGTGTGGAAATAGAATTTACATATATAATGTGCACTACAATCTAAATACAATTAAATAAAAGGTGGTAAATAGATGGTCAAGAATTGCAGTAGAACATTGTGCTACTTATGAGAACCAAAGATTGATGAGAGCTGCAGTGTTTCTTCTTTGTAGTGATAGAGTAATGCATTGGTGAAGATCTTTTCCATGGCCAGTGATCCCCTCGTGAGTCCTGTATGTGCTATAAGTTTTATGACCACTGGAATAATAAAATTACGAAGGATAAGGGAGTAGTGATGGTCTCCCTAAGAGGTCTGCTTAACTCCAATAACAGAATCTGACTTGTTATAAACACCATCCTGCTGGGATTCCCAGTAGCTCTGTTGGGAGCGCAGGTTAGTTACCCGGTATACACATGGTCCTGTCCAACGGAATTCTAATTTTCATAGAGTCAGAGTTAATATGTTGTTGTTTTTGTCTTTTTTAAAAAGGTTACTTCAGTGTTTCTTGTAAGCAAGTGGGAGTGGTAGTACACCCCTATTTGACATCCTCTAAGTCACCATCCACTCAGTTCATGAAGCACAGCCTTCCCTCAGACCCTTTTCTGGATACATCCTCTGCACAAGGGAGGGAACAAATAAAACCTTTCAAAATCAAGGATTAATCAGACCTTTATAAAAAAAAGCTATGAGCCTACAGTGAGATCTTCATAGACAAACAAGATAAAACATAATAAACATAGAGAAGATCCCCTACTTCCTAAGCTTATATCATAGTGGGCAAGTAGAGAAGTGCCTTAATGGCCCATAACTACAGTGCTATTACTCCTCAATGCATTCCCACTAACTGTTTTGTTTCTGATGTAGGCTAGCCAAACATCTAGCCGAAACAGTCATTGTTAGAGAAGCTTCCTTAGGCATAGGTGAAGTTTCATTTCGGCTTAACCACTCACTTCATCATCACGTCATTCGAGCATGCACATGTTTGCTAAAATAGAAATTATAATCAGGGACAAAGTTCTAAGATGGAAATGATCATTAAGATCAATATTGAGCTGGTACTTCTTGAAAACTAGCTACTTCTCCATAATCCAATCTGATGATATCAATAATTTACCGATCAGTGTATAGTGTTATCTTTGAGTAGGACAATACTTAGAGGAATGAACTCTCTGTTGACAATTTAGATATGACATTAGCTCTAGGGAAACTAACAGCTAGCATTCTATTAGTGCTAGCAACCTAGCACATGGTTGTCACAAAGAACAAAGTAAATTACGACTCACAATCTGAGCAATTGTTGGGCAGTAGATAGTGTAGCTTTTAGTTGGCTACCTAACATTGAGTAACTAGATCATCTTACCGTCTGTGTTAGCTCTGCCTCTTAGAATAGCTGGATGCAACAAGAAGATTGTGTTGGTTACCACTCTCATCTAGGCACTGATTATAAATCTTGCAGGCAGAAGAAAGGGTGCAGCACTAATATGCACTAAATTGCCTACAAGCTAGATTTGCTATTCGCTGATAAAAAATACCACATCAACGCTAGGGCAAGAAGTTAAAGCTTAGAAGTACCACTATCTGTAGTCACTAGCTACCTAGCTAGCAATTTCTTTTCTGTATAGCTCAAATGTTTTTATGGAAAACTTATTTAAAAGGCTGCTTTTCAGGTGTAGAAATGCTTAGGCCATCAGTTATCCTCTGGAATATGCTGCTACTGAATCTCAGTGATCTGGTATAATAAATGTGTGTGTGTGTGTGTAAAATAACAATATTACCTTGAATTAATAATCTTTGTATCTTTAATAGTCCTAATGACGCTTAAGAGGAGAGAATGAATTATACTTTAGCTCAATCTACCAAAATAATCTAGCTAACTACATATTTGAGTGTTCAAAATAAATTATAATTTTTTATATACTCATTGCTAGCTAGCGCTTGGCATCATCCACAAGCGAGAAACTTCCTTAGACTCAGGTAAACTTCTACACTCCATCTGTCCATGTTTCTACAAGGGAAGGAGAACCATAAAAGTATGCCATTTACTAAACCTTAAAGATGGCCTTTGAGATCTACTAGAAGCTTTAAATGGACACTAAAGCCTGACACACTATGTACAATGGAGTGCTTGAGATAGATGAGAGAAAGCTATAGCATTGCATTAGGCATGATCGAAAGAAAGAAATCTTCAGATTAACTATATACTAAGTTTCAAAGCGCCCACAGCTCAGTAACTTGAGTTAGCAACTTACTTTGTCATGGTTTTCAATACAGCTCTTGACTAGAGAGTGCTGTGAGAAAGCTATAGCTACAAATCACAGCTCTATTAGCAGTTGCACTGGTCATGTCTAGAACAAAGAAAGGAATTCTACAAATATACTGATGAAAAAATACCGCTACACCACTCTCCGAAGCCTACAGATTTAGTGCCATTTAGATTTGGAAATTTGGACTTATGCGGATTCTTGTGCGCATGCGCATACTACACATGCACAGCAGCAGATTCCCAATCTTAGAACCGCTATAATAATTATATCTTTACAATAACCTTCTCAAGAAAGTGTACTTTCTCGATGTTTCGACCAGATGCTAGCCGTTCATCAGGAAACCCTATCTATATGATTTACTAGACTGGATAAAGAAAATAGACTTCAGAAAAGGAGAGAGAGAAAAGTCAAAGCCTGCTTCTGAAACAGCAGAGCAAAGAGAACTGAGGTTTCGAAAAACAGATAAAAATAATCGTGTGAGAAGCACAGCAGCCTACAAAAATAAGCTTCCTTAGGATCAGGTAAAGTTTCTATCTGATTTAGCCACTCTATTCATCAACCAACCCTAGCTATGGACACAATTGCTAAAATGGAAATGATCATCATGGACAAGTTCTAAAATGGAAATGATCCTTAATTAAGCTGATACTCCTTGAAAACTTTGAGGAATACACTACTCTTAGCTACTTTTCCATATTGCAATCCAGTCTGAAGACATCAATAATTTACAGATCGTGTATAGTGTTAAGCCTGCAGCTATGCTTGGAGTAGGACAATACTTATGTGATTGGTGAGCGAAACGAGCCCTCACAGTGGAGTTGGATGGAAAACTTGATATTGCTGCGCCTGGCTTATGTTTCTGGCCTTCAGTCTTCCTCCAAAAATAACTCCATTCCCACTTCTTCCCTTGCTCCTGGCCTTGATTCCTCCAATATTGTCTTGTTAGCTTGCCACATGGCACCTGACAAACAGTCCCCATTTTGTCTAACTCCTTATGGTTATTCTGGGGACAAGATCTATAACACTCCACCATGTCCCAAAATCTGCCAGTGGTGCTTGGGCCAGCCTTGTAGGTGAAATCTTCAGGGCCATCATTGCAGACCCTATGCCCTGGAACCAAGGATAAAAATTTTTATGTTACCTCAGTGCATACTTTTCAATCCAGAGAGGGGTAACCATTGCCATCGGCATGACAGAGAGAGAACCATCAAGGCTCAGATAAGGAGGTGGATAGCTGGGTGATTTTCTCCGTCTATGGTTGGGAGTTGATTTGGCAGAGGGCTGGCTTAGTCTTGGCCATAGCAAGGTGAGCCCAGAGTCTTTGTGAGAGTCCAATGCCAGATGTGCACATAGGGCACAGAGGATGGCCAATGCAAGAAGGCCATGTAAGCCCTGATCTCAGATAGTCTACCCCATGCTTCTGTTGAGGTTTACACTGGGCTGCTGTTCAAGCACTCCCAAATTCTCCCTCCAATCATTCCTGTCGATCCAGTCAATCTCTTCATCCAGCCACCAAGGAAGTTACCAGAGCCTAATATTTCTGGCCCTGGACCTTCCATTTTGAAGGCCAACCATTCCAAGGGTTATATTTTGCGCCTCCCCAGACCATGCTAATAAGGCCCTTCTGGCTCTTGTGAAGATTGTCAACCTTCTAATGCACTGGCCATCACCTGAAGTTGTGCCTTACCTATGTGGAATCACGCCTGTAAGAAGGAAAGTGGTGGGCTTCGTCTGATCGCTGTGGGGGAGGTTTTATGTCACCTGGAGATGTTTTATGGAGGCTTTACCTTGGTGACCACAACATCTATAGTTGCTGTGGAGTCCAGCAGGGTGCAGTTTAGGTCCTTGAGGCTTTTCCTTGGCCCCCTCAACCCCATTATTGAACGGATATGAAACCATGTACCCGACCTCCAAATCAATGCCTGGTGTTTTGACAATGGAATGCTTTGTAGAAATGCCCAGGACCTTTGTGCTGTCCTAGCTATCATTGAGGAAGATGGATAACCCCATGGACTTAAAGCTGAATAGGGTTAAGTCTCCTATCAATGGATTGATTCAATCTCCTGGGTTCTCCCATAGGCCCGCCTTCCTATTGCGAGAATATGGTTCTCCATTGGGTGTGGAAAGTGCAGTCTTCCAGATATAGTGTATGCTCATTCGCTCTTGTTTACCCCTCCCCCAAGTGACCTTCAACCTCCATACCACCATCCAAAGCCATATCAGGGGTACCACTGAGCCCTTCAACAATGCCATGCCCTTGAGAGTCTTGTCAGACTGGGCCTGGCTGAAGGTGTCCTTCCTCAGCTACCTTGGAGGTAACGTTATGAAGGCCTCCCTTCATGTCCCAGCTGCATTCAAGATCCCTGTTCCAATCTAGCTCCCTCATAACTAAGATACTGATGCCTCCCATTTCCTGGTCCCCACTCTGGATGACCTGGCTCAGTCTGCATGTAAACCAGCACTTGCGGATATCTCCCTCCGGCAGTGATCCCTCGCTCACACCATTGATCTGGCTTCCTTTGACAAACTTTTGGATATAGCACAGGACTCGTGATCTAGGGCCTTGGCTCTCTCCACCTCCATTGTGAGACACTTCCAAACTGATAGATATGACATTATGAATTCATGAGGAGTCATGCATCAGAAGTGAGAGTGGTCAAATACAGGAAGGGGAGGGGTTATACATAGGCACAGGGTAATAGGAAAGCCAGATTTTTAAAGACTGCACGTGACCCTATTTTACATTATTTTTTACATAATATTTTATGAGTGCAGAAATGTCCTAGCAAACAATGTCGATGTTGTAGTATTGGTGTTGACAAGCATTGTGGTCAACGGTGGGTTGCTTAGTTTACCCTAGATAGAAATAAACCCGTAAATATGACCGTTATTAAAACATAATTAAACACCATCCCAGATTGTAAATTAGAGTTAATCTTATCAATATCCGAGATATCCCCTTAGGCCCCATTATTTCTAATAATCCTTTTATCAATCACCCGATAAGTAACCAAATGCCCCAAATTTAACAAATTAAAAGTCAAAAAATGATTTATAACATAATTAAACTGTCAACTCGAATTAAAAAAAGTATAAACGACATAATTTAAATACAACCCTCCCTTCTCAACTAAGCCGCGATCATATACCACAAGAGCCAATAATGCCCCTAACAAACTTAATAATAAAGGCGCCATTTTAACATAACTAGGTATTATTGGAGAAATAATATTGGATACTATTAACTCTTTTCCCAAATACCCCACAAATATACTTCCAAAGGCCAATAAAAGTAAAGGAAAAACAATTTGACTCATGCACTTTTATAAATACCTCCTTTGTTAAATAAATTAACCTTATGGAATAAAACGCAGTTAATAAAACAGAAAAACTACCCAATCAATAAGCAAAAACCATACAATGCTTCTCATACACTAACTCCAATATCAAATCTTTTGAATAAAACCTTGTTAAATAAGGGAACCCTATTAATGATAGCGATAAGGACCTGATTAAAATCATAACATAAGAAAAGGGAAGAGATTTTATCACTGCCCCCCCATTTTTACGCATATCCTGATCATCACTAATGGCATGTATAACAGAGCCAACGCTTTAAAAAAATAAAGTCTTAAAAAAAGTATGATTCACCAAATGAAATAAACTTACATAATAACTCAATAAACCACATATCATGACCATGTAACCTAATTACACATATAACCTAATTACAAGTAGAATAAGTAATTACTTTTTTCATGAACTATCCCCACACTAGCCGCAAAAAGAGCTGTTAAAGCCCCACAAACAATAATATAATTAGGCCTTTGATTTCAGTACCTTTTTTTGGCAGAATATGGATAGATTACTGGATAGATTACTGGAGATTACAACAGATAATGTGAATATGTAAGCACATACTCACTACTTGCTCTATACTCAACTCAACATTATGCAAATAAACGGTACAACACGAAGATACATTTTGATGAAAACGTTGGGTTTGCTGAATCGTTTTGTTAAAATTTCCAGCCATTCATCCAGAGAACACAAAACAGTATCAAACAATACAACACACACACACACAAACAACAACAAAGAGAGTCAACTGTGACAGCAGAGTGAAGGTCGTGGTAGAGCTTGTTGAGCATGTAGTACTAGTCCAAGCTGTGTAACTAGGTAACTAGCCAGCTAGTACCCACCAAGTACCTGGGTTAATCTATTTTGCTCAGATTGGTACTTGTGAGTAGCATAACTAATTCTAATAATATTATGTAGTGAGTATTCTAATTTAGAACTTTCTAGATTAGGTTTAAAGGTAACTGCTTAACCTTTACTGTGACAGATGTATAGGTGATGTCATTCTGTAAGTATAAGCTAGGTGTATTTACTTATCTTTACCTTATTAGGAATTGAGCTGGTGTGTGTGATCTGCATACTGAATTCAGACAAGAACTTTTCTACACTTCAATTTATCATAGTCAGTTAGTGTTTGTTTTTAAACAAATTATATTGGCCCAATCGCTTGAGTGTGTTCTACATTGATAGCAGACTGTGAGTGTGAGAGCAAGCTTCTCAAAGGATTTATTATTTTTTCCTCAGATACAAAAGTTGTTATGGCTAGCAAGAAGCAAACTTATTCAGATGCTTTTCTTTGCTATTTGCCCTTGAAGAGCGAAGACCGACCACAGTGTGTTATCTGCACCAAGATTCTGATCAGTGAAAGCCTGAAGCCATCAAAACTTGCAAACCATCTGCTGAAATGTCATCCTGACCTCCACAACAAAGACCTAGCCTACTTCGAACACAGGGCAAAGCAGTTGAAGTTATTCAATTTGGAAACACTGGTACTGCAGCCCAAAAATCTTCTTGCTGCTCTTGAAGCTTCCTATGAGGTGGCCTACAAAGTTGCACAGCAACAGAAGGGGCATACGGTTGCTGAAAATTTGATCATGCCAAGTGCACAACAGGTGTCTGTTGATGGTGCACATGCTATAATGGGTGGTATTCACGGGTTCAGAGGCCTTGTTCAAAGGAAAAATGCAGATATCACTGTACCATTGGAGCATTCACGGATATACACTTGCGTCCAAGATGCTCCCAGATGTTTTGAAAGCATATGTGGCCAACTTGTTAATGTTGTTAACTTCATAAAAGCCAAGACTTCTCCAGCCACGTGTTTAAAGAATTGTGCAAAGAAATGGGCGAGAGGTATGAAGAAGTGCTACTGTTCCACACTGCAAGGTTGCGAATCACGTGATTGAGCTTCAGGAGGGAGTGCAACCATTTTTGCAGCAAAAAGGGTCAGACTTGGCACACCACTTTTCTGACCATGAATGGCTTTTCCATCTGTGATATTTAGGCAACATTTTCAATGAACTCAACGGAGGAAACTTGGCACTTCAAGGAAGGAACATGACAATCATCGATGCCAAACAAGCCATTTCTGCATTTATCGGAAAGCTAAAGTTGTGGAGCAAGAGAGTTGCTAAGGGCATAGTGGGGCACAGTTTCCCACACTTGACAAATTTGTTTACGAGAGCGAGGATGGTCAAGATATCCTAGAAATTTTGAAAGCATACATCCAGGCCCACTTGGATGAATTGGTCAGAAAGATGGAGGAATACTTCCCTGATCTGGACAACGCTTGCCTTCAGTGGTGCCAGTGGCCTTTTATGGCCGATGAGGATCAGGTCGATTGAAGATAACTTTTCAGCAAAAGAGGAGTGCATAACTCTGAGAGTGAATGAGGCTTGGAAGCTGGAATTCCAGAACAAGGACTTCGAAGCATTCTGATAGCCCGGTTAAATGACATACCAACCGTGGCGAGACGGGCTCTAAAGATCCTGACTTCCTTTTCGAACATTTACCGATGTGAGCAAGGCTTTTCCATCGTCATGGGAATGAAAACCAAGAAACGGAACCAGTTGGAGGTGTCAAATGATTGCTCTCGGTACAAAACCAATACTTCGCTAACAAAATGCAAGCACAGCCATCTCAGTGATTTGATTTGTTTTGCAATGAACACTTAACTTCCTAACTAACTACTAATACTTACTAACACACTCATAAAATTTATTTTTTATTACACAGGTATGGGTAATGGAACGGTCCAAACGACTATGCATTGATTATCGATGGTTGAATGAGGAGGTAACTACTCCAGACCCATTCCCCCTTCCACACATCAATGACCTAATTGATAAGTTGGGAGCGGCCCAGTACATATCTACTCTCGAGCTCGCCAAGGGTTATCATCAGGTGCTGGTTGATGATACATCAATTCCCAAGACGGCTTTCGTGACACCAACAGGAAAGTGGGAAACCTGAGAATGCCTTTCGGATTAAAGAATGCACCATCAAACTTCCAAAGGCTCATGAACACTGTTATGGCAGATATGGCTTCCTTCGCGGCAGCCTCGACCACTTGGAAAGGGTGTTTCTACGACTGGAGGAGAAGGGATTACGGGTGAAACCGACAAAATATGTGCTGGCAGAACCAAGCTGCCAGTTCTTGGGACACCGTGTTGGCAATGGCGAAGTACGCCCACTCCGAGCTAAGGTGGAAGTCCTACTCCTGTATCTCAGGCCAAGAAGCAAGAAAGATATGCGAGCATTTATTGGCGTGGCGAATTGCTACAGGCGGTTCATACCTGCATTTGGTAGCATTGCTATTCCCTTGACGGATGCCACATGCAAGATGGCCCCAGATGTGGTGTAGTGGACTCCAGTGATGGAGACGGCATTCAATGAACTCAAGACAATGTTGACGAAGGACGCAGTTGACGAACCCAGATGAATCAAAAAAGTTTATTCTGCATACAGATGCCTCAGGATTAGGCATTGGAGCTGTGTTAAGCCAGGAGGATGCTGACAGAAGCGACCATCCTGTGGCTTATTACTCCCGTAGATTGAAGTCTGCCGAGAATTGTTATTCTGTAACCGAACAGGAGTGCTTGGCTGTAGTGGCGGCGATAAGACATTTCAGAGTCTATCTATCTGGTGCAAGATTTAGGGTGATTACAGACCACAGAAGTTTGTCCTACCTATCACGGATGCGAGATGAGTCTGGACGACTGACGCGGTGGGCACTGGCACTCCAGCCCTGCCTGTTTACTACAGAGCACAGATCTGGAGCCAGACATCAAAATGCAGATGGGTTGTCGCGACAATCATGGAGAGCTGACGAGATCACCCAGGGCCTTGCGGCCGAAAGGGAAGGAAGGGATGTCGCAGGACGACATTAAAACAAGACTGTTCCCAATGCATAACTATGGATGTGGAGTGAACCCGGTAGTGAGTAACTAATTATGAATTGGAAGTGTTGATAATGGGGTCTGTGGCTTAGTGTGTTTGTGTGTTATGTGTTTATGTTGGGCAAATGTCATAGGTCGATGATGAGTGTAAGATTACCATGTATGGGCATAAACCAGAAGCAGGGCTCCAGCCTAGTTAAGGGAAGAGTTTTTACTGCTCTGGGAGTTAGCCATTGTACTGAGTCTTGTAAGTGTCCTACATTGAATTATTAAGGTTTACCTTGCTAGCTTAGTGTATAGCTTAAAGGAAGAGTGGTGGCAGCATACCAACACTTAGTGACTGGCTCAGAGTCTGTGGGTAATATCAGATTTGGTCCTGTCAAAGTAGGAATGCTTGTGCGACCTTTTAGACCAACACCCAGCTATATACGGTGACAGTAAATGCATGGAAGCCTTTATGAAAATCATGCCAAGCAATTAAAAGTTTTTTCTTCCTTGCTTTTATACAGCTTGCATACTCTTCAAGCAGATTCCACTAACAACAAACAAAAGAATACTCTGTATCAATGAATGCCTTCTTTGTCATAATTGGCACACCTAGAGCGGACATACTTTCTCTCAGTGGAACAAAACCTCTACCTGCACTCATCTGCTAAGGATATATTCCCATTATTCCTGATGAATGGTAGAGCATCTAGACGAAATGTCGAGAGAATACAATTTAAAGTTGATTATTGAGAAGGTTATTGTAATTATATTCCTTTTGTTTGGTTCCATCCTGACAAGAAACTTTTGAAGACATTGGAAAAGCAATTTCTTCACTACTACTATTAGAGTGGGAACTCAACACTGATGTAAGCCCATTGCTCACTGCTTCATTTGACTTAGGTGAATTAGAAATGCACCCTTGACAAGTGACTGCATTGACTGATATTTTCTGGATGGTGTCCCTCAACTTCATTATCCTAGAATGGTTTCTCTTTCTAAGTGGTAAGGAGGTTGGCATTTCTTGTACTTCTGATGACTTACATGAATATTTATTTTCACTGTTTCCCATTTTGCAAATCTATTAAAGTATGCAGAGCACAATAATAAGTAATGAGCTTCCTAGACTCAAAGTAGCCGCATAATAGTTACATAGCTGTTTTATACAATCTAACTGCACATGATCAGCTCATCGCTGGTATTACAGTTTTGAAGTGTATATAGTTCAGGTTTAGATTTTTTCTCATGTATATACAGCTAGAACCACAACCACAGGTGTTCATACAGGATTTGCAGTTTGGAGGGAGAAACTCAAAACCTTTGGCGTTTACGTGATGGGCGTGCATAAGCAAGCCCCAAGCAGTTTTTTTGTTGCAAAATCGATGCTCTCAGATTGATTCTGAGACATTTTGAGGGTACTTTCCTATAGTTAAAGTACTAGCACATGGAACAGAACATTCTAGATTATGACACAGTTGCATCTTGCCATAGAATCTACACTATTATAATTAGGAAAGCTAACCACAGAATAAATAGGACATGGACAGAACATTCTAGATTATGACACAATTGCATCTTGCCACAGAATAGTTTTGTGGCAAGATGCAATTGTGTCATAATCTAGAATTTTCTGTCCATGTGCTATTATTCTGTGCTATTATTCTGTGGTTAGCTTTCCTAATTGTAGTGTAGATTAAATCTACACTACAATTAGGAAAGCTAGATTTATTCACAATTTTGTATATAAAGAGCAAATGCTTCAGCTAGTAGCATTCTGCAACTAAATACGACCCAGATAAATACAAACCTACACAAATGGACCTCAGGAACTTTTTTACCAGAAAGCGAGTGCGTGCTGGGTCTAGTAGAGATTCTGAGGACGACGAAGATGTAGTCCCAACTACGTCGACTAGTGATGCCTTGACTTCCACCAATTCCGAAGCATCAGTAGGTAGATCAGTGTGTTACAAAGCGCAGAAGAGGAAACTCTACAAAGCCAGGCTCAGCTACAAGAAGGAGTGGGAGCAGAAATATCCTTGGGTGTACTGCGATTATCCTAAGCAGCGCATGTTCTGCAAGCTCTGCCAGAAGTGAGGAAATGCACTTTCTACAGCCAGGGGTGCATGGACCACTCGTGGAATTCAGGTTTGGAATCACGCTACTGAACAACTCAAGAAACACAGACAGTCAAAATGGCACAGAGTTGCTGTTATCCATGCTCGAATGGCAGAACAAGGAAAGGAGCAGAGTGTTGTCGTACAACTGCAATTTTCAGCAGCTACTAAGAAGGCTGAAGAAAGGAGAGCAAAGAACAGAAACATAGTGCTTAAGCTTTTGAGATCGATATATTTTCTTGCCAAAAATCGCCTGCCCCTTACAACCACATTCGATCCCCTGGTCCAGTTGCAAATTGCAAATGGAGATGAACTACTCCAGCAACATGTCAAAGAGGGGCCACAAAATGCTCAGCACACATCCTAATTTTCTGCAGTGATGCTTTTAGAGGCCATCAATAGCTGGCTAGGTAGGAAGCTAATTGAGAGCTTAAAATCAAGCGCACACTTCTCTGTGTTAGCTGATGAGTGTGTAGATATTAGTACTACAGAAGAGCTGTCCATCTGTTGTCGGTGGATTCTAAATGGAAAACCAGAGGAGCACTTCCTTACAGCGCTCCACATATGTGCCCATGATGCTGCACCATTTCAGATGCAATCAGCTCTATCCTTGAGTCGAAGAACCTGGACTATCGTAAACATCTTCTTGATCTCTGGAACACTGTTAGCAGCTTGCATGCTTGCTAGTTGAAGCCTGTCGCAGGCATGGTGGATGTAAAAGGAATGTGCAGCTAGAGTTTGCATCCTTTTTTGATCTCCATTGCATTCTCCGGCAAAGGTGGCTGCTCCATCATAACCTTGGCCTATTAGTTTAGAACTATGGGAAATATATGGAAACTCTTCTTCTACTCACCCAATAAAGCAGAATCTCTCAAAGCAGTCCAGTCTGTCCTCAAGCTACCTGAGCTTAAGATTGTGAAGACTAGTGATACCAGATGGCTCTCACACGAACGCTGTGTACAGGCTATTTACTGAGAGCTTCCTGCCCTTATTGTCACCCTACAACAGCTGTATGAGACATCAGGTGATGCTGAAGCATACGCCATGGTATTGGTGCTCTCCTTGCTACTTACACTGGAGTTGCTAGTATCATGTTCCTGTCAGAAGTTCTGGATATCCTGGCAAGGATGAATGTTTCGATGCAAAGAAAGCTACTCGATTTGAGAAGGTTACCGGTACTTCTGAAAATCACGACGGATCAACTCGAGCATCTAAAGGACGAAAGAAGTGAGTGGTTGGGTTCAGTCGAGTCTGAAATATCTCTGTTGAAGGAAAAACACGATATAACTCTCGGCACACATAGATCTGCACGAAGCCGTTGGTCCTCTATCACAACCACAGCAGAGTATCGAACTCTAGTTGCAATTCCATACGTCGATTCCCTTCTTCTAAATATTAAGAGTCGATTTACTGATAAAGCCGTGAAGATTGTTACTGCCATATCCACATTCAATCCCTCCCTACCATCCGCTAAAGCATCCTTACCATCATACGGCAGCGAGCAAATCAAGATTCTTGCCGAGTTCTATGGAAAAGAAGCAGAGGTTGAGTATGCAGGGACGACTTACACCTCACCTCCATCGCTTGTTGGCGATGAGCTTCTTTCAGAGTGGAAGATATTTAGATGGGCTTTGCGAGTGGAGAAAAAGGCAATAATGGAACGTAAAGAAGAGTCGGTATCTTCTAGCATGCAAGAAATCCTGGACGAGATGAACAATACGGAGGAATTTTCCCTGAGACATGGAAGCTATTGAACATTACAATGGCACTTCCTGTTGGCACAGCAACAGTAGAGCATTCGTTTAGTCAAATGAAGTTGATTAAAACTCGTCTACGCAGTCGTCTACCTGACTCGAACCTAGAACATTTAATGAAAATTAGTATAGAGGGTCCTCCAGTGACCGATGTGGACTTTAATGCAATTCTCGACATTTTTAAACAGAAAAATTGACGCATTTTACTTCAATTTAGTATTATTGAACTCACTGTATTGTAATTTTCACCATACATTATTGTATATCTTCGTTTATATATTAATTTTGTTAATAAATTGTTTATTATAATGTTGATCATTTTTGAATTTGCTATTGCTTCTATGTTCCCTTCTCTGTACTGCTCTTTTTTTCTGTTACATAAGAAATTTCATAAATATAAATTTTTATTATGAAAATTCTTTGGGGGGGGGGGGGGGGGGGGGGGTGATATCCCAGGGCTCCCCCCCCCCCCCCCTGTATGAAACCCTGAACCATAATATCTATTAGGCTGATAGGCTGCCCATTGCAGACTTCACCTTTTTTCTAACCAAACTTGTGACCTCTTGTGCTGGAAATGTAATGCCAAGCACTCTCGAGGACAAAAGATTTCTCACCCAAAGGGACTAACAAAGGAATTGTGGCATGTCTGAGTCAGCTAGTATATACTACTTTTAAAGAATTCTGGCACTAAATTTAGGAAGATTGGACAACAGTATTATTTTAATGCTTCTGTCCAGCACTAATAATACTGATCAACATTCTTCAGTGCAGGTTCAACCTATCTAGGCTAATCTCTAGTTGAACTCACAGAATAATGCAATGCCTTCTTAATCACCAAATATCATCTTGTATGCATAAAATTTTAGATTCTTGATTTAAAAAAGGTGGCTACCCTGGAATGTTAAGTAGCTTCTTGAGCAGAGAAAGCTAATGTGGAAATAAACTAGATCTTGAGCTTCTTAGAGTAACTACCAAGAAGGATGAAAACCACTTAGTACAGTTGCCTTCTGCCCAAAAGAAGGCTTAGGAAAAATGAAACCAGCTGGCTAATGAGGATGTGGAATTATGGTTTACAACTGAAGCATGGATTGGTTATGGGCAGAGAGAGGTCTGGCCTTGTCTACACACATGCATGCCATAGTCCCTCTAGCCAAATTTTAGATATATACTACTATGCTGGACAAACATCTTTACTTCTTCATAGAGCTGTTTTCTTCTGGCTTCCCAGATATTTGGTGGTATGATGATTGGATTTATTGCTGCACGCTTTCTACAGTAAATTATGGAAACCTCTTTTGTAATTTTTGCAGCTATTGTGGATATAATTAACTGTTCACTTAAAAAACAATGACAAATCAACATTCCAGCAAAAATCTGGAAGCAAGGATAATGAAAAGTACCACCAACTTTCCTAGTGAAGTGATTTAGGAGTAGAGGAAGACAGACATAAGTGTTGTGTGTGTGTCTGGGGGGGGGGGGGGGGCAGGGGATTTGTATTCATGGGGTCTAGAAGATTTAACAAATATGGTAGTTGCTAGCTAGGACATGCATCTAAATGTGGACCCTGTTTTTATACTAGTGGGTTGCAGTAACTTTTCATTACATATAATTTAAATTCAGGTAATAATGAGGTTGCTGGTCATGTAACCTTTTTTCAAGCATTAACTTTTATGAATTGTTCCTCTGTAAATTCACACCTTGCATGGACACACTGGTTTCAATGTACTTGGAACTTCGACCCCTCCCCCCTCATGAAGGGTAAATACCGGTATATAATGCTGTGTATGTAAGTCAATTACTTATTTTCTTCATTCAGATACAGGCAGTATATTCATATACAGCCAGCTTCTTGTGGGCCTCATTGATGTAGGTCACAGGTTGTTTGCCAAAGCTTAGTGCACAACCCAGCCCATGGAAACCAGCCACCCTGCACTGGTGGAAGTATTTTGCCAGACCAAAATCACAACAGCTGAATCCAGGCAGCAGGACCCTTGGACAACCTCCACCACACGGCCAGGGATATTAAGCCTAGCAACACCACACCAGCTACTTTATAAGCCAACGTTACCTCCATTTAAACGAACTTTGACGTTAACTCGACGCAAGCGTACGTACATTGACCGTCCACATTCATTCGTCTACGTTACTTGAAATCCTCTCACTCCGTTGAAGGAACGAGTTACTAGCACTTCAAGTAGCGAGTCAGCGGCTTTAGAGCAGGACCGTAAAAAGTAAATCGGACAACACGCCCACTCTAGTAGTCTACCCTCCCCACCCCACCAATCACACCACTTATTGGCGAGTGAGCTAGCCCACAGTAGTGGATGATTGTCGCGCATGGAAGACGGTTACGCCTCCCAAAATGGTGGCAAATGGTCATGAACGAGTGCTGCACTAATGGTGAATTTTCGTCCAAAAAAACAACAACTTGTACATCGGAGTAAAGACTCTATGATTGGAGGTGTGTGTGTGTGTGGGGGGGGGGAGGGGGGGGGGTGGCAAAGGAATCATCATGTAGTTACAGGCTAAGAAGGTGGTGCAGAAGGGGACCAGGTGATAAAGAGAACGTTTTGAAAAATGATTATAGCTAATAATTAAAATTAGATAATATCAATTAAAGAGCTATTATTGTTTATAGTTTCAAAAAAAGTTCTTCCTTCTTTCACATCTGGAAATGCAACATTAACAAGATTTAACTTATCTGTTCTTTCGCGATGCATATGCAGTAAGCATACAGTGATTAGGCGTCTCTTGAGTTATTGAGTTTTTCTGAAATTCAGGTAGTCTTTTATTCATTTTAGAGCAGAAAAGTATGCTCAGCTGATGAAGTGGTGACTGGAATAGTGAGATAGATTTTTAGGAGTTTGTGATTTTCTTGAGAGCAGATTGGTATATGAAAATGTCACAAATAGTCTGAACTCAGTCACTTTCCAGATTTTGATACCATCCAAGGGTGTAGCCTTGATAATATCTGGAAGAATTTGTAAATGAATTTTTTATTTCTTCATGCCAATATCACAACTATAACCTCTTTTAGTTTTGCAGAAAGTGCCATTAGCACTATCTACCAACAATGCTCCAATGCGTTTTACAAAAAGGAAGTTTTCTTGCTGAAATCGGCTAAGTAGTTAACTCTTTATATGGTCAAGTGCCTCCTTTCTATAATGATCCTCAATTGTATGCTGTGGTGTTCCTTCATCTAATCTCCTTGGAAGCTGCCTTTGACGAGGTAGAACAGGAGGATCACAAAGCACTTTAGAGGCCTTCACTACCACAGAATCATTTTAGAAAGATTTGAAGTTCAGATCTGTTTGAATTCAAGTAAATTGAATACCAATAGCTCAAATCCAAAATATGTGGCAAATTCATCCATATGTGATAGCATCCCATTTGCTTGTCTAGAACAGTCATCCATTCCATGAGAAGAAATCTCCACTGTTTCCCTTAGTCCTTCATGGTTATTAATTATGGCTTGCATGGCACCAATATGGGTGGTCCATCTTGTTGGGCATAACTATTTAATTCTAGAACCATGATTTGATTCCTGTTGTCTTTGCACATTCTCCAAAATAACTTCTTTTTTAGAGGACAATTTGATCGACTGCCATAGCAAAATTTAGTGACTTTGCGGGCTACTTCTTGCAGACATAAATTAATACAGTTGGCTAGAGAGTGTACTGGTAGCTATATAATTATAGCAGGTGGAAACTTCTTCCCAACACCAGTAATGTGTCCCCGAAAATTTCTGGCACAATCGTAACCGGCCACGACAATTCTCAAACTACATGCCTAACTGAAGAATAATTGCTGTGTAGATAGTCTTTGTCCCAAGCTGAATTAATCCAACAACATCTTCATTTATTTCATATATTTCTGAAACCCACCTAATACAAATTACCAGCTATTCTCTATTTCCGATGTCTCTAGTTTCATCTGCAGGCAGTGAAAACCAATGCTGGGAAAACAACGCTGAGGCAGCATACCAGCCAAAAAGGAATGTAATAGTTTATGAGCCATTAGCTCATTACTTTAAGGTGACTCTTCCTATCCAAGCACATTCTGCTAAAGCTTGGTCCAATAAAGTTGCCCCATCCCCCCCAAGCATGTCCTTTCTAACGGATAACCCTTGACGTAACAAGCAATGCAAAACACAAAGTTGATTGAGGAAGCTTTGTCGCTGCTTCTCAAATGCTTCATTCAATTGCTTTTGAACTTCGAGACTGATAGGTACACTCTTCTAATTATAAGCAGAAAGAGCATCATGAGCACGAGCCAATTCTAAATCGGCTAAGACTTTTTTCCAGTTACAAAATCCGTCAGTTGAAATAGCTAGATCAGCTTTTGTACTCGTAACACTCAAATTGGATATCTATGCTTTCAAAGAAGTACAGTATACTTGACTCGAGCCACCAAAATGGCAAAAGCATCTTGTATGAATATTTTTACCTCAATCACTAACTCTTTCACTTTTTGCCAAGAGTTTTGGATCAGTTGGTTGAGAGATTTCTGAAGTTGTGCAATATTACAACTATTTCTTCTGCTAGATTAGAACTACAAGCTGTCAATGATCCTAATGATGAAACTTCAGATTGTGTTAGTCCAGATTGTATTTGCTCACTCCCAAATTTATTCACAGTTGTGGTGCATCACTGTGAAGGTATCGAGCTCAAAATCATTGTCTTCATCACTATCACATTTTTATCACTTAATTCATCTTGTTCAGTCTCCAGTGGTGTTTCAAAGAGACATATAAACTCACAATAATACCACAGTATGTGGTTTATTAGACCATGAAGCACATCCACTAATTAGCAACTTACTCTGATGTTCAGGTGTGTCTTCCAAGAAGAAAAAAGGGGAAAATGAAGCGATAGATGACCGACTAAATTGTAGCTTGATTCTATTAGCCTGTAGCACTTCTTGCTTTGCTGTACAATATAGCTAGTAGCTAATCACAGGACTACCATGTGACATTTATGACATCATGTACTTACACCTACAGCTATATTTAATTAAGGTGTGGTTAACCACCTCTGATGTCGTTAGCTATTAATCTGAGCAAAGTTGACGACAAACACTTGGCACACAAAATATTGGAGGGGCCAGGCCCCCAGCTGTTGAACATTGGGGGCCCAAAGCCCCCACAACCCTCGGGTTCCTACTCCATTGTATCTTATCTTCTTTTCTTCCCACACATAACTTTCGTCATATATCCATTCATCTTAATTTTACTACCAGATTCAAACTGTCCCATGTATCACCATGACTAACCTGTTTCTTAATTTAGTACCATCTCTCTGTCCATACCTAACTTCGTAAATTATTCTTTTCTTCCACAGCAAAAAAAGGACAAAAGATCCTGTAAATGTTTATCTACTTGGTTCATTCTTGTTTCATTTGCTTTGCTCCATATGTTTACCACCCATAAAGAAGTGTTAATGGGTCACCCATTTGAAATAATGTGGGCTTACGTAAATAATGATTTAATCTTGATATTGCTGGGCCTGTTAAGGCCATCACATATGATATTACAGCACAGGGTCGGACTATTTAGTAACTAACCTAATAACAATCTATATTAAAAATCAACAGTACTTATAATAAAATTATCCAGTTATGAGTGTCCCACTGCTCAAGGAGGGGGGGATGGGAAGGGACCAAAAATAATTAAGTTGCAAGCAAGAGCACAGTAGAAATATCCGTCATCCTTTACTGTCAGCCAGGACCGCTTGCAGAACTTTATTAGGTCTTGGTTTGTTGTTTGGCCTATTTCTGGCTTGCTTAACATGCCATCTGGTAAGGGATTGGGTCAGTTATTAACCCATTGGAAGCCTGTTTTCACTTGTGCAGTGCAGCCAAGTTGGTCTAGCTTCGAACATGGCTGGAAAAGGCTATGTACTTCACACAAATCTGCATCTCGTAACTTGTGTTCCTCTCTGCGAAATGGAGTAACATACATGGATTCACAATGTATTTCTCCACTTCTTTCATGCTGTCTGATAGCCCTGAGTAAGAACCCAGGAGTCCAACCATTGACATTGGAAACACTGTGAAGAGCATTATTGTCAAAGCTGTCCTCTATGATACTAGAAGTGGTATCCAAGATGCAGCTGGGTCAATCCAGTTATGTGTGGGACAGATATCAGGCATAGAGGCTGCTGTTCATGCTGTGCATTCGTCATTTGAAAGAGAAGACAGTGAAGCTACACTATTGGTTGATGCCAGTAATGCCTCCAATAGTTTGAACCATCAAGTAGTCCTTCACAGCATCAGGAGACTCTGCCCTCCCCTGGCCACCATGTTAATCAACACCCACCAAGTTCTTTCACAGGAAGGAACTACTCAGGGAAATCCACTTGCTATGCCTATGCATGCCCTAGCAACCACCAACCTCATCAAGAAGATAAAAGGAAACGGCATGCGAGTGTTGTATGCAGGTGATGCTTCAACTGTGGGGAAAATTGCTAACCTATGCATATGGTGGGATAAGGTAATTACTTCTGGGCCTGATTTTTGGTTATTCAGTTAATGCTTAAAAAACATGGCTAGCTGTAAGAGAACACACCATAGCTATTGCCACATTTGCTGACATAGAAGTGAACGTTATTGTCGAAGGTAGACTCTACTTCAGTGCCATCAGAGCCATCGGCTCACATCCTTTTATCACCACTTATGTGCAGTCCAAGGACCATGAAGGCAATCTACCTTGATGCACCTGGTTTCAATTGCTAAAACTGAGCCCCATGTAGCATTTGCTGCACTCACTCAAAGGTTAACAAGCAAGTAGACTTACATGTGTTGTATATAGCTGCCACCCCAAAGATTAGATCACACTTACAACTTTTGGATGACATCTTGAGCTCTGAACTCATTCCAGCCTTGACTGGCAGGCCAACTCCCAAATAACTCGGAATGTGGCCTGTTTGCATTGCAATGCCAACTGGAATGGGGGGGGGTTGGGGGGGTGGGGGGGGGGGGGGGGGGGAGTGCTTGGGATTGTCATACCCAATGCTGATGATGAGTTCTCTGCCTCCATTGAGATTACTAAGTCTCTATCAAATGCGATCCTATCACAAGACCAGACTTACAGCTATGAAATTATTGCTGTCCAGATAGAATCCAAAGCATGCACTCACAAATTTTTTTTACAGAACCACATCAAAAGCAGATGAACTTGCTGAACAACAAACTAACAAAAAGTGGGCATTGGAAAAGTCCCAATAGAAGGGATCTTTCACATGGCTGACGACGGCTTTGGTCCAAGAGATGGGACCTTTCACATGGCTGACGACAGCTTTACCACTACAAGAACGTGCCTTCACTCTGCATAAGAGTGTGATGATGTTGTGGCCCTTAGTTATGGATAGCCTCCATCAAATACACCATCAACATCTGCCTGTAGCTGCAAGTTCTCAACTATGAGCCTACAGTTCAGACTTCCATATAATTATATATATCACCAAGATAAACATATTGAAGATCCCCTACCAAGCCTACCAAGAAAAATTATTAATGTAGCGAAGATCAAGTTTTCTTATACTAACTTAATGCAATATGTTTTGACACATGTTCAGAGTTATGGACAAGTTCTTGAGTGGGAAGTTGTTCCATAATATGATGGTGATGCTATAATTATATATAATCTTAGAGGGTTTTTTCAATAGCTCACCTTTCTTCCAGAGTAAAAGTTGGCTTACATAATCCATCAACAACTATCTCAATAATCATCTTAAATTTGCTCTATTGATGTTTTGGCTAGATATTCAGTTAGATGCTATAGCCTACATCAGGAACAAAACAGTTAGTGTGCATACCAGAGGAGTAATGCACCTTAGGCCAATAAGGCACTTCTCTACTTTCCCACTAAGATATAGGCTTCATGATTATTGGACTAACTTTCAGTAGATAACTGGACAACTTCTGATTGACATAATAAATGTTATAGAGATTCACCTCTAAGGTTAGCAAATTAAAAGGTGCAAGATTGTGCTATAAATACATATTGAAATTAATATAGCAACCATTTCAATTATGCTGCATAATATAGAACCCATTTGCTTTTTGATAAGGCAATATGCAGTGTTAGGTATATACTCTAACTTGTTCTACGAACAAAATTTTATTCGAAATATCTCTGAGAACAGAAACAAAATTACACCAATGAAATATGTGTATATATATTTATATAAAAATAATATATTATGCCTTGATAATTATGTACAAGGCAGATATGGGAATGCATATAATAAACTCAATTCCTCATGTATGATTCCTATAAAACCTAGCTAGATTAGTACTTGGATTTTGTGTTCAACAAAACAATCCTAAGCTCAACAAATTAGAGTTAGTGCCAGTTACAAGTCAGCAGGACAGCTCATGACAGAGCAACTGCAGTCAGTGCTTCTCAAGTCAGAGCGGCTCTGTCAGAGTTCCAGTCAGGGCATTACCAGGAGACTTTGATTGAGCATTATTTTGTGATCATGGGTGAGTTAGTTTGGTTGGTATTGTTGTTGATGTTGGGTTCATGGAGAATTGAACTCTTCAAATCGATCGGTGCCTTTTTTGTTCTGTTTAATCGCAGTGGCAACTGTCCTGATATTGAAGAATCTTTAACTGCAATCTCCTTCTAAATATGGAAAGGGAAGAATAATAATCTAATAGAGAAAAGTATTTCATATCCCAATAGAAATATAGTTAAAGTTCCTTAATTATAACCATATAGTTCGGAGGTTATGAAAACAACCTGTCCAATTGTAACCACACTCTCCAGGTGAAAATCTGCCAAATATATACTTGGAACATTTTTTTATTCATTAGAATGAAAATATAATGAGATACTGCAGGGTTACAAAATCTACAGAGGGATTAGATAATACTTCCCATTTCGATTAGGCGGTGATAGATATAGGACCTTGCTTCTCAGTTTATCATAGCAGAATAATCTCCAGAAAAGTAGGATCACAGAGATTAGCAACTTCTGGATGATTGGTTATTTAAAATATAAACTTAGTTTAAAAGCAGTGAATTTGCACCAAAATACTAACAATTTTTTCCTGATGAAGGCTAGAGCATCCAGCCGATATATTGACAGAGTAAAATTTCAAGGTGATTAATGAGGTCATTGTAACAATTACAGGTCAAGACAAATTACAAGCATCCAACATCTTTCCCCATGAGCAGTATGCACATACCAGGAAGTCAATGCCATTTGAAAAAGTAGCCCAGCTCTATCTTATCACTTGCCTCTTTTTGGAGTTTAAACCAGAAGCCATTGACATCTTCCAAATTAATGTTGGATAGTGGGATATTAATTTCACCAAGAAGCTTGTCCTCTCCAAACCTCTCCCAGTCCCACACACACAGCTGGAGAGTGCATAGACCAATGCAAGACTGCTCAACATAGTACTGCATACAGAAATACAATTTTATATTTTAAATATGAACTACAATTACCTTCTCAAAGGCAAGTCAGGAATCTGTCATTATAGGACCAAACAAAGTTTACAGGTTTATTATTGTTGCTAGTGTTGTTGTTTTAGTGCTGTTGTTTCCTAAACAAATTCTAGGTTTGGTATAAGAAATACATAATTATGGGCCGGGTGGTTGAAAGAAAATGTTGAACGTTAGCAATATATCACAAACAGAGCGTACTTGATAGCAACACAACAATACATTATTACTCCAATAGTGTCATAACAAATTGTGTTTTAAGTTGTAGAGAGTTTGAAAAATAAGGGTAACTAAACTACTCAGCATTCAAAATTTTGACTAACCTGAAAGGTTTGCCTGTACACGGGATTTCTAGTATTCCTTTTAGTTTCAGTCCTTTTCTTGGGGTACTTGTATATTTCAGATATGATTGAAGCTCTGATATAAGGATTTGGGAACTTGTCTTGGTCAGCATGTGCTAACCCTCGTACTTTGTTGATGAAGACTGAAAAGTGTTTATTGATGTGTTGGACACTCACAAGTACTTCTCCAGTTTCAGAATAATCCTTCAACATCGTCTGTAATATATTTTGACAAACTGAGTGATTATGAGGGAACTTGATAAAAAATTACAACAATGAAGTTATATAAGAAAATCATCAACAATAGAATTTTGGATTCACTCGCTAAAAGGATACGCCATCCCATATTGCAGTATGTTTGAGTTCTACTAACATTAACATTCCAATATCACTTAGAATTTGTATTATACAGACAAAGTTCATCCTAAACACTTGAATATTACTTTAACTATGGTCATTAGTTGAATAAGGAATGCTCTTGTGTGTTTGTGATTTTCTTGACAGATAAAATAAAGCAGAAAGAGTTTATGCATGTCTGTAAGCCTAATTATGCAGCACATTAGTAGACAAACTTGGTCTATGTGATATACTCATGAAGTATGCCTACCTGAGATATGGCACCATATCTCAGATGTGATTTAACTAATGAATAAGTTTGAAGAGTGATTTTTTGATAGTTGAGGCAGTCCTTTTGCTATATACTGACACTTTATACCAACATAAACTGATCTATGCCTTCATTTTCAAGAAATGATTGAGAAGAAGTTGATGCATAGAATATTGAACTTTGGGTCCCACTTTATACAATGGTATACAATGGTACAGTACACATACATACTCAGCAGTTTTAGTAGCCTACAAACTATGACACAGCAGTAATTCAGCCATTAGCACATCTTCTCTCTATGGAAATGGCATTTTTACTGGAACTGCTCTAATATGGTAACACAGCTAAGCTGTAGGGGAATTAATGGAAGTCTTTCTCACCTTGGAAATAGGAGAGGAAGCACAAGCCAAATTGTCACAATTCATGCTACCTTGAAGTTTCAGGCCCAATGTTGGTGTTGTTGTTACTGGTGGTGAGCTTGAAGAAGATTGGGATAACTTAGCTAATGGTGAGTTTGTTTCTCTCTCTTCTGATTTTGGTGAAAAATAACTTGTAGGTTTAGTTGGTATTGTTAGTGTGAGAGTGTTGGATGAAGGTTGGGACACTGCAAGGGCTTGGTTAGTTTTGTCTTTTTGCGTTGACTTGTTCATTATTTCAATTGTTAGTGCTGGAGGTTGAGGTGTGGCTAGGGTGTCCTCAATTGATTGGTTGTTATTGATGATAGGTGATGAAGAGGATTCGGGGGAAATGCTCTGTTCCCTATCTGGACTCGATAAATGTGGAATATTTGTTGATGTTATCAATGAATGCCAACATTCTACACACGTTCCAGGTTCCTTCAGCATTGCTTCCCAATGGCCGACTTCCTCTGAATTAGAATCCATTGAGAGGCCTAATTTAAGGCATCCTAGTACACCATCTTTAAAGAGCCTTTTCCGATTCTTCACACAAATGTCCAATGCTCTAGCAGATTTTAGTTCTCCCCAAGTGATATCCTTATAAGTAAATTCTTCCTCCCAAACAGGATTCAACTTGTTCCTTTTCACTTTAGTTTTCCTAAGGCCTTTCCTTGTCTTGTTTGGAAGTAATTGCATCTTGACATAGGAATTGGTACGCCCATTAGGGCCGACTTGGGGTAGATGTTTAGCCTTGTCAATTGTTACATGGAGTGCACCTCTTGTCGTATCAGCAACTGCCTCCGTTGTTGTTGTTGGACTAAACAACAGTTTTACGTGCAACATCCCATGATAAGTAGTGGGTATTTGGAGTTCAGAGGAGTCCTGATTATATGTAAAAATATATTATATAAATTTTAGGAATAATATAAAACAAAAAACAATGACCAATGATAAAGAATTGAGATGTAACTGCTCTGTACCTTGTGGTTTAGTCCATACCATATTCTTTGATTCAAATCCACACTGGACAATGGAATTTTAATCTCTCCAAGAAAATCATCCTTTTCTTTTGGATTAGAGTCCCAAACACTCAACCAAAGTGTGAACAAATGAAAGTCGGACTTCTCAATATGATACTATGCAAAGATAATAAATAAGAATCTTTTTAAAAATGAGAAAAGCAATAGAGAAAGTTGTAATGTAAACTTTTTTAAACCCAGCATATGCAACAATGGTTTTTTTGTGCACCATATTATGTATAATGCATGAGTACTTCTCATTATATTACTTCCATAATCCATTAGATGTTCTTCTGATTGGTTATGCTATAACTGATTCCAAAAAAATTGTTCCAGAATGCAAATACAATTAGATAAAGTTTTGTATGTGAATCAATTCAATGAGCAAAACAAAGCTACAACACAGAACTAAACTCTGCTATGTCAATGACCAAACTTAAAAGAATGGAAATCGATTTTGGCTAGCACATTACACTTTCAACAGCAAAGGGTTACAGGTTGATTTCTGTTATGTAAATGTTGCTATGAAGCTTGTTGGCAGAAGAGCTCGTAATAAAGATACTACCCATCTAGCCAGTTTTGACCATTTTAGCCAGCTTACATGCTAAAGAGGAAGTACTTATAAACAACATTGCACTAAAATGTACTTCCCTATTCTACCACAATCTAAATGTTATAGAGATATTGTTGGCTAATTTTAGCTGGTGCAAACAAAAGTCAAGGATAATTTAAACATTCCTTGAGGACAGGCACATGTTATGGACCAACATGCATAAGAAACAGGAAGTTTAAAAAATTTCCCCCGTCAAATTTTAGCTGGTCAAATTTGGCTATAAAACAGTTAACCAATACTTATTGAGTATCAAGGTGTTTGCTTACGCATCGAAGAACAAAGATGAATTTTGATTTCTTTAGCAACAAACCACACACACGTGTATATCATTGATTGATAAAGACCTTTTTTGGTGACTTGGCATTTAGCCTTGTTGGCCAGTCAACAACAGTTGATAATGGCCTGCATATGGTCCAATTATTAATTATTTGTTGTTGCTTGCATTCGATTCACATTGTTAACATTCGTTGATTATGTCACGTAAAGCTCTGCAAACCACATATTTCTCTTCTCTATACCCATTTGTATATTGAATTCATGAAAATTGTATTGCTCTAAATACCCCTGCTATATATTTCTCTGTACTCATTTGTACATTGAATTCATGAAAATTCTATTGCTCTAAATACTCCTGCTATATATGAAGTCCATGTAACTCATTGCTGGTCATTTTCTTATGAAGCAGTTCCTGATTGGGATGTACATAATATAGTGAGTATTATTGAAGGATATATTGATTGGAAATTGGTTTGATCATTGGTGCATTCAAAAGTAGTGCTATATAAAAGTAAATTAAATAACCAACCTTAAAGGATTCCAGGAATGAAGTAATAGTAAACTTGTTCTTACTATATGCTTTACTCATTTGGAAGCATTTGTTATCCTTAGACAATAGACTGATCAAGATGTAAGGGTCAGAAGCTTCCAGGCCTTTGGCAATATCAACAAATACTTCCAGGTAGTCATACACATAGATACATGTTAATCGAAATTCTCCAAGACCATCCACATGATCTGCTGAACTTCTCTAAAGAGACATCCACAAATCATCGATAAATTCAAACAAAAGTATTCAAACAATTCGTTTTTATTGATATATTAATTATAACTATATTAATGGCCTTTTGTGAAACTGAAGAATGAAATATTTTAAATGATCCATAGCATAAAGGTATAATGCACATGAGAAAATTTCAAATACTTATTTGTGTTCAGGCCTTTCCCACTGTTGGTCCGAGAATGATCTTGTGTGTTTGTGATTTTGTTGACAGATAATTATTATAAGCAGAAAGAGTTTAAGCACGTCTATAAGCCTAATTATGCAGAGCATTAGTAGACAAACTTGGTCTATGTGATATACTCATAATTATTGCACCATATCTCAGATGTGATTTAACTAATTAATAAGTTTGAAGAGGGATCTTTTGATAGTTGAGGCAGTCCTTTTGCTTCATACTGACATTTTATACCAACATAAACTGATCTATGCCTTCATTTTCAAGAAATGATTGAGAAGAAGTTGATGCATTGAATATTAGACTTTGGGTCCCACTTTATACAATTGTACAGTACACATACATACTCAGCAGTTTTACTAGCCTACAAACTACAGCCATTAGCACATCTTCTCTCTAATGGAAATGGCATTTTTACTGATATGGCTCTAATATGGTAACACTGCTATGCTGCAGGGGAATTAATGGAAGTCTTTCTCACCATGGAAATAGGAGAGGAAGCACAAGCCAAACTGTCACAATTCATGCTGCCTTGAATTTTCAGGCCTAATGTTGGTGTTGTTGGTATAGGTGGTGAGCTTGAAGAAGATTGGGATAACTTAGCTAATGGTGGGTTTGTTTCTCTCTCTTCTGATTTTTGTGAAAAATAACTTGTTGGTTTAGTTGGTATTGTTAGTTTGGGAGTGTTGGATGAAGGTTGGGACAATGCAAGGGCTTGGTTAGTTTTGTCTTTTTGCGTTGACTTGTTCATTGTTTCAATTGTTGGTGCTGGAAGTTGAGGGTTAGCTTGGGTGCCCTCAATTGGTTGGTTGTTTGCATTTTTATTGATGAGAGGTGATGAAGAGGATTCGGGGGAAATGCTCTGTTCCCTATCTGGACTTGATAAATGTGGAATATTTGTTGATGTTATCAATGAATGCCAACATTCTACACACGTTCCAGGTTCCTTCAGCATTGCTTCCCAATGGCCGACTTCCTCTGAATTAGAATCCATTGAGAGGCCTAATTTAAGGCATCCTAGTACACCATCCTTAAAGAGCCTTTTCCGATTCTTCACACAAATGTCCAATGCTCTAGCAGATTTTAGTTCTCTCCAAGTGATATCCTTATAAGTAATTTCTTCCTCCCAAACAGGATTCAACTTGTTCCTTTTCACTTTAGTTTTCCTAAGACCTTTCCTTGTCTTGTTTGGAAGTATTTGCATCCTGACATAGGAATTGGTACGCCCATTAGGGCCGACTTGGGGTAGATGTTTAGCTTTGTCAATTGTTACATGGAGTGCACCTCTTGTCGTATCAGCAACTGCCTCCGTTGTTGTTGTTGGACTAAACAGCAGTTTTACATGCAACATCCCATGATAAGGAGTGGGTATTTGGAGTTCAGAGGAATCCTGATATATGTAAAAAATATATTATATAAATTAGGAATAATAGACCAATGATAAAAATTGAGATGTAACTGCTCTGTACCTTGTGGTTTAGTCCATACCATATTCTTTGATTCAAATCCACACTGGACAATGGAATTTTAATCTCTCCAAGAAAATCATCCTTCCCTTTTGGATTAGAGTCCCAAACACTCAACCAAAGTGTGAACAAATGAAAGTCGGACTTCTCAATATGATACTATGCAAAGATAATAAATAACAATCTTTTTAAAAATGAGAAAATAAATAGTTAGCAATAGATAGAGAAAGTTGTAATGTAAACTTTTTTAAACCCAGCATATGCAACAATTGTTTTTTTTGTGCACCATATGTATAATGCATGAGTACTTCTCATTATATTACCATTAGATGTTCTTCTGATTGGTTATAATTATAGCTATAACTGATTCCAGAAAAAGTTGTTCCAGAATGTAGATAAAGTTTGGTATGTGAATCAATTCAACTGAGCAAACCAAAGCTACACAGAACTAAACTTTGCTATGTCCATGACCAAATTTAAAAGAATGGAAATCCATTTTGGCTAGCACATTAGACTTTCCACAGCAAAGGGTTAGCTACAGGTTGATTTCTGTTATGTAAATGTTGCTATGAAGCTTTTTGGCAGAAGGGCTCGTAATAAAGATACTACCCATCTAGCCAGTTTTGATCATTTTCCATCTAAGCCAGCTTACATGCTAAAGAGGAAATAAATTTACTACCTTATGGACAACATTGCACTAAAATGTACTTCCCTATTCTACCACAATCTAAATGGTATAGACATGTTGTTGGCTAATTTTAGCTGATGCAAACAAAAGTCTAGGATAATTTAAACATTCCTTGAGGACAGGCACATGTTATGGACCAACATGCATAAGAAACAGGAAGTTAAAATGTTTTTCCCCCGTCAAATTTTAGCTGGTCAAATTTGGCTATAAAACAGTTAACCAATACTTATTGAGTATCAAGGTGTTTGCTTACGCATCAAAGAACAAAGATGAATTTTGATTTCTTAGCAACAAACCACCCACTTGTGTATATCATTGATCGATTAAGACCTTTTTTGGTGACTTGGCATTTAGCCTTGTTGGCCAGTCAACAACAGTTGATAATGGCCTGCATATGGTCCAATTATTAATTATTTGTTGTTGCTTGCATTCGATTCACATTGTTAACATTCGTTGATTATGTCACGTAAAGCTCTGCAAACCACATATTTCTCTTCTCTATATATACCCATTTGTACATTGAATTCATGAAAATTGTAGTGCTCTAAATACTCTTGCTGTATATTTCTCTGTACTCATTTGTACATTGAATTCATGAAAATTCTATTGCTCTAAATACTCCTGCTATATATGAATTCCATGTAACTCATTGCTGGTCATTTTCTTATGAAGCAGTTCCTGATTGGGATGTACATAATATAGTGAGTATATTATGGAAGGATATATTGATTGGAAATTGGTATGATCATTGGTGCATTCAAAAGTAGTGCTATATAAAAGTAAATTAAATAACCAACCTTAAAGGATTCCAGGAATGAAGTAATAGTAAACTTGTTCTTACTATATGTTTTACTCATTTGGAAGCATTTGTTATCCTTAGACAATAGACTGATCAAGATGTAAGGGTCAGAAGCTGCCAGGCCTTTGGCGATATCAACAAATACTTCCAGGTAGTCATACACATAGATACATGTTAATCGAAATTCTCCAAGATCATCCACATGATCTGCTGAAATTCTCTAAAGAGACATCCACAAAACATCGATAAATTCAAACAAAAGTATTCAAACAACTAGTTTTTATTAATATATTAATTATAACTATATTAATGGCCTTTTGTGAAACTGGAGAATGAAATGTTTTAAATGATCCATAGCGTAAAGGTATAATGCACATGAGAAAATTTCAAATACTTATTTGTGTTCAGGCCTTTCCCACTGTTGGTCTGACCAACTTAAAGGATCTATCGCATACTGTTACATATTATATTCCTAAGCTGAAAAATAATTTCAAAAAAAAATTCTAATGAGCTAACTCTAGTTGCAAAAAGCTTTCTTGCTTGGCTTCTTCTAAATAGGCAACATATTTGGTTACCAGCAACTGCTGCTTAACCGCCATAAGCTTCGATCTCTACACCAACAGAGAACTGCTTCCACCCCTGCCACTTTTCTCTATGGTGGCTACAACACAAGAATTACATTCACTCTAGCAACACCAAAATATAATAAAATTATGCAAATGCAGTGTGCTTTACCACAAACTAATCAAACATAACCAAACTACTGTGAAGTCATTTGCTTCTTAACTGTATTAGTTATACACTTTTTCTAGAAATAATAAAATTTTAGACATAAAACTGTGCACGTGTTTCTCAAGATTAATGGTGAAAAGGTGGAAAATGCAGGGTGGGATGTTCTATCCATTACTACTATATACCTAAGTCACATATAATTCAAAACTTCCTGATGAAGACTAGAGCATCTAGTCGAAACGTCGAGAGAATACAATTTCATGTTGATTGTTGAGAAGGTTATTGTAATGTTGTTATGTCCTGAGAGTTCATTGAGTACAAAACTAGTGCATATAGATGTCACACATTTTGGCAAAATACAATAAGATTCAGAAGATTTCAAACAAGGCAAGTTAATAAATGGTCTTAAAAATAGTACACCTATGATGCTTCTGCAAATAGAGAGCGATTCAGATAATATCCTGATTCTAGTAGGTTTTGACAAATTGTGTGTACTACATCACATGTCAACAAAGCAGTCAGCAATAAGTACATTCAAGTACCTCTTCCATGCTAAGAGGAGAGTGTTCTGCCATTTCAAACTCCTCTGGCTTGATATCTACATCCCTATTGCAAAATACAAAAAATACAGTGATTATTGTCAAAATCTTCAACAGATTGGCCACCATAATCATGTATAAAACAAATATAGACATAGTTGGCAAAATAATGTGCAAAAATATCTGCACAATCCAGTTCACTGCACTATCATAATCATGATATTGGTTTGACTGTGGGAGCAAGCAAAATGAATGTTTGACCATCACAACTATCTTCATCAATGTTTTCTTGTAGACTCTTTCTACTGTTTTGGCCGTCAACTGCAGATAAAAACTAGACAACAACACCTTAGAATCACTTTAACTTCCTTGATTCTTGAGAAAGGAAATGCATGAATTCAAATCAACATCCACTACACTAGACATGTACAGCGCATAGGTATACTACTTGCAGCTACTAGTAAACATTACGTTACAATAGTTGCGGCTCATTCCTCATATATATGAAAAGAAAATGGCAAACTTTGGAAAAAGAGATTTCGTTTCGGAGACAAAACTTTAAGGAAGTTTTCCCTTTCAAATTTTATAAAACCTGAAACCACCATTTCGTAGATTGGTGTAATTTACAAATTCAGCCAGCAGATATCGAACAAGAATTTTTTATTGATGCATTTGTTATCAGTCTCCAACAATGCAGTTGTGAGTAGCAAAAACTTGTTGCTTTTTAAAAGCATGAATGTGTTGCACCCCAGCAGCTGTGTCTGTGGAAATGCAAAACTGCATTCTATCTACAAAGATATGTTCTATAACTTATAAAGTACTAACTCTGTGTACCTTTGAAGTCACAGGAGGGAAGTCATATGACTATATACCATGCATCATGTTGTATTATGTTCGCAGTTACTCAAGGTTATCTTACAGGCCCATGCTGCTGAACCCAGCACTGTGCCTAGAGTACTAACTCAGCAATCTACAGGAATTTCTTTTAGTTGCCACAATATATAGACTTCAATTAGCCAAGAGACCCACAGTAAATTCTGAATGTACTGCTAGAAAGAACACATCACTTTAAACCATGTTCATCTCTCATCACCAACTCACCAAAATCTGACTCCATTTTTCTTCTTGTTACTCACAACTTGATCATTCCTGAGCACACCTTCTGGTTTATCTTCCTCCTTAGTTAAAACAGCTTCCATTGCAGCAGAATTTATTGAATATTTGAACAGATTCACAACACCTTTTCACTACTCGAGCGTTCGCTTGGGTATATAGCGTTGCGTCTGATTGCAGACGTATAGTCCGCATGCGCGGCGTGTGTGACGTAACTTCACCATTACGCAGATCCCCACCGCAACTAATGATTGGATACACTTCCCACTCGACCCCTCTCAGCTGATAGTCACCTTGTTTCAGGACTTTTGTCACCAAGCCCTGAAGAGGAGACAGTTGTATTTTTTTAACTTTTTTTAAACTGGTGGTTACAAATTTAGAGCTCTGTAGATTCTTCAAACTTCATGGTATGGACTTGATATATAGCTGAAAAGATAGGTCGCTCTGTGTGCTCTCTTTTGATACCAAAATATGTTTCATAGGATAACTATAGGCAAGTTACTAGACCCTAAAGTTAAAGTGGAGGGACCTCAACAACCTGCATCCCAAAGTCCCCATGAAAATGCAGCCGTCGCCCCTATGTCCATTTGTCTATGCATCTTCTCCACCATTGAGCTGCAGCACTCTGCTGCCCCTCCCACAGCAACTCCTGCACCATTAACAAAATCCCTGTTTCTGCAACTGTGACCTTTTAGATCGCTACTTGGATATCTGCTCTGTTCTTCCATTGTCCTAGCTCATACGCTTGAATCTGCTTAAAGAGAGCTACTGATTTAGTTGTTATTCTGCTATCACTTGAACTTATTAACTATAGTATTTCAATCGATTGGCAAAATTATCCCACTGCTGCTAAGGCCTTGACAGAGTTTTTAGGCATGGTAAATTTTTACCACAGATTTGCGCCCCATGCCACTGCCCTCATGGGTCTACACATAGCATGTCCCATACGCAAGGTCCGGACTTTTGGTGGACCGCACAAATGCAGTCAGCATTTGACATAATTCTTGGCCTATGCAACCCTACTTGTCCATCCAAGCACCTCTGCCACCACGTGGCTCATCGTGCGCATCTGACTTGGCAATTGGAGGAGTGCTTGAACAGTTCCTGGATGGTAGCTGGAAACCACTAGCTTTCTACTCCAGGAAGCTGGATAGAGCAAGAAAAATTACAGCACCTTCAATCATGAACTCCTAGCAATGTATACTGCAGTCAAGCACTTTAGTTATTAGGTGGAAGGACGGCAGTTTCACATCAACTCTGATCACAAACCACTCTCTTTTGCCTTTGTCAGCAGCTCTGAATGCTGGACTCCAAGGCAAGAATGGCATGTCGCCTTTATAGCTGAATATACCACAGACATGCGACACATTCATGGCAGAGACAATGCAGTCGCCGATGCTCTCTCACGTGTAGAGCTTAGTGTGAGTCCTGTGTGCATGGCTGCAGGTCTACAAGATCTTGAACTACTTGGCTTGGCATGGGAACAACAGGAGTGGCTGGAATCCAAGCATAGTGCATAACTATTACCTGATTGATCCTTACTGATGTACTGATCCCAGGTGCAAACAATACCTTGCTGTGCGACACCTCCATAGGGTTTTCATGACCCATTGTTCCCCCTGTTTGGCAATGAGCTGTCTTTGATGCCATCCATGCCATGATGGCCTACCACACCTGAGCATTAAAAACAACGAGGAAGATGGAGGCAGCACATTTTGAGTGGAATGGCATAAACAAGCAGGTGTGTATCTGGGCCAAAACATGCATGTGCTGCCAGAATGCTAAGGTAGAATGACATGTGACTGCCCCGCTAGAACATGGAACAGACCGCCGCTTCCAAGAAATCACATTGATATTTTGGGACCACTGCTCATTTCACAACGTAATACCTACCGCTTCACCATCAATCGCTACATATGATGGCCAGAAGCTGTCTGATTACAGCTGCCTCATGTGCCCATACCCTCCTTTCTAAACATATTGCACGGTTTGGAGTACCAACAGATACCACTTCTGATAGAGGGGCGCAATTCACCTCAGCCTTGTGGATAGCCCTGAGTACACTACTTGGGGCACAACTGCATCGCACAACTGCCTATCATCCACAGGCAAGTAGTATTGTTGAACAGTTTCATAGGCAGTTAAAAGCAGCACTAAATGCCCGTCTGATAGGGCCTTATTGGTCGGATGAACTTTTATTAGTCTTTTCTTGGCATCCGCTCAGCTCCCAAGGAAGACCTTAGATGTGTTCCTTCTGAACTTGCCTATGGCACAACGGTTCACCTACCAGGGGAGTTCTTTGGAGCTGGAACATCACCTACTGAACCAAATGTGTCTGATCTGCTTACACACCTGTGCACCACCATGGCTGGACTGAGACCGAAAGAGACGCCATCACAGACAACAAACTGCCCACATGCCTGTCGACTTGAGAGCTGAACATTTATATTTGTCCGATATGATGCACATCACACACCCCTGCAGTGTACCAACGATGGACCATTTAGAGTCCTTGAGAGGGCTGCTAAGTACTTTACTTTGGACCTAAATGGCCCATGTGACTGACACAGTATCAGTTGATCACCTCAAACCTGCATTTTTGGACATTGATTCTCTACATGAAGGTACAGGATCTCAGCATTCAGATAGACTACAAAAATCAGTGACTCTACCACCTCAGTGGCGGTTTCAGAAGGGATCGACTGGTCTCGTTCGAGGCCCCCTTTTCTCTAATCTCCCAAACTCCAACTAAACAACAAATCTGCAATGTTTTTTTGCCTTTTCTTGCTTTTTGCTTTTTCTTTTGGCTAGCTATGTTTCCTCTGCTAGCTGGCTGACCCACAGTCTGTGAAGCCACACCCCAAGTGTGGGAAATGTAGGGGTGTGGCTGCACCAGACTAAACCTTATACCTTTATCCTCGTTCCAAATGTTTAGCACCTGGTTCATTACCTCCCAGAGGGATTTACTGTCGACTCCTGTCACCCACCAAATATCTTACTCATTGCTCAGTCGGCTTTTTTTAAAGCCACCCCTGACCCCCCTACAGCTAAGTAAATTGATCTAAACTGAGCAGTGATTGAGAATATTATGCAAAGATTGCTAACTTAGTAGTAGTACTAGCTAGCTATAGTACTTGCAGCTAGCCACTACTGCTAGCTAGTAGAGTCAATTTAAATAGTAATTTCCACATTTAATGCATAGGATGCATAGGAAACAAAAAAAGACCAACAAGAACACCACTTTTCCATCTCAAGCTGTGGTATATACCTGTCACTCTTCCTGGGTATCCTGCTTCAGTCCATTGTGTCTCCTCCTAGCCCTCCGTGTCTGCGATTCTCACCCAGCCTCTGTGTCTGTCACAGAGCACTCTCTATCTGTGTCTCCCACCCAGCCCTCTCTGTGTATGTCTCCCACCTAGCCCTCTCTGTGGGTGTCTCCCACCCATCCCTCTCTGTGTGTCTCTCCCACCAAGCCCTCTCTGTGGGTCACCCAGACCTCTATGTGTGTCTCTCCCACCCAGCCCTCTATGTGTGTGTCTCCCACCCATCCCTCTCTGTGTGACTGTAGCTGTTTGGCTTCTCAGTATGTGCCAGGAATTATATATATATGGCTATACTTGCTTGTAATAAGAGCAATACAAACTGGATGTAGAAATCTAACATGCTGGGTTGCTATCAGGTATCAGATTTCCAGTGTGTGTCTCCCACCTATATAGCCCTATCTGTGTGTCTCTCCCACCCAGCCCTCTGTATGTGTGTGTGTCTCCCACCCAGCCCTCCGGCTCTGTCTGTATCTCCCCCTTCTACTGTCTGTTCTGTTCTTTGCATACTCTTAGATAGCTGTTAGTGCTCTGAGTCTAGCTGAGTGTTCTGTCTTCATTGCTACTTCTAAAACTTTGACTACATTATTGGAGATTAATTGTGTTACCTTTCAAAACTCGTCAACGATACATTACAATAGCCATTGCATAAAAACAGAGTTAATTGATTATACAAGTTAATCATTTTTTATATTTTATGTTGCAAATTCAGTATGCTATGGATTATATTAAAACATCATAAACAGTTTAAGTGTGCTTTAAGATTTCTGGTTTTAAAGGCAATGTTTCAAACAAAATACTTCGGTTTAATCAGGGCAAATGTAATATTTTGATTATTAATTCTGCACGAAGAAAAAACAAAAATGACAAAACATAAACAAAATAATAACAAAAAAGATTTTATAATGATATATAGACATGTGCAAATGGTGAGCTCAAGCTTCTTCGATGACATTGACAGTTACACATGATAATGTGCCCTAGATCTTGGTGTGTAAATAAGGGAAACTCAAGTGAGCTTGTTAGTCAGCTTTTGCATGTCCTATTGCAACCTTATTATTATTAAATCTTAACCCCATCCATTCTCAATATTCTACTTTGGCCCCTGTAACCACCAACACCAAATTTTGTGGAAACAGACTTCAGTGATAAAAATGGAAGGAATTCCTAGTTGAACAAGTGCTGCACATTCTACTTACATTTAAAGGACGGTGCCCCAATAGATATGTCGGTTGGATCTACCCATTATCATATCTCAGCTCTCATATATTTGCACATGAAACTATACCCATCACTATCTCTCTGATATGTTACTCTGTTGATATATATTCTGAGCATGAAGTCATTAATTACATGCATTCCCTGGGAAATGCATTGCCAGTAAAAAGCCATTGCCCTGTATTCTTCTTTCACTTTCCTGTTTGAAGACCAAACACTCTGTTGGAGAGTAAAATATAAAATTAATCAAAAGATAAATCTTCAGTATTTTATACAGCTGAGGATCACAACATAAGTGTATAGAATATAAAAGCATCTTTACTGGAGTATGGGTTGCACTGCAGTATAGACCCAGTGCAATAGCATCAGGTTTGATACTGGTGCTTTAGTTATCCTTTCTATTTTCCTGATTATGCTGGAGAGAGAGTTGATGAAAGAGGGCAATGAAAATGGCCTATATGAACTAAGTTGAGAAGACAATACTGATGCTTGGCCTGCTGCAGCATAGCTTCATCCATGGAATGTAGCTATTCTTCTATTATCTCCTAGTCTTTACACAGAAAACAATTACACAACTACAAAAGTATGAAGTGCTATCAGCGATTTATATGTGATTGGGTGAGAGTAATCTGTGCATATGACTAGAGAGTCAAGGTTGGGTAGGAGGGGTGAAACCACTTCATCTATGTATAGCAAAGTATTACGGAAAGGTATCAATCAATTATTACCAGAAGTTACCTGTATGCTCACTTAGTCTATCAGTACACATGAGCACAAACAATGCAAACTCTGCTGGTTCCGTCATATTTCTTTTATAATCAAAACTATACAGGTTAACTTGTCAGCAAAGAAAGTTGCTCCAGGGAAGAGGGGTTGGGTATGCTTCACTATTATTTGATATTTAAGGTAGCTAGGGTATTTCATTAGTAACCTTGCCACATTGCGTAATTTGACAGCTATCGTTGCCAATGCAAAATATGCAAGAGCAAGTATACCCCTAAACAACAAGGCCTATGATGCCATGTGCCATACCATTTCTGATATAGGTGGCTTCTCATAACATATGCCCCACAAAAACTTCATTGATTTGTCCTTCAATAATGCCTAAGCAATCTCATGAAAATCTATAAGCTTTTTTTTTTTTGGCATGATGCCACTAATAAACAAACAGCCACACAAACAAACCATGGTTAAAACATTACCTTCTTGGTAGATGAATAAAAGATAGTGTGGAAATAGAGTTTACATATATATGTGCACTACAATCTAAATACAATTAAATAAAAGGTGGTAAATAGATGGTCAAGAATTGCAGTAGAACATTGTGCTACTTATGAGAACCAAAGATTGATGAGAGCTGCAGTGTTTCTTCTTTGTAGTGATAGAGTAATGCATTGGTGAAGATCTTTTCCATGGCCAGTGATCCCCTCGTGAGTCCTGTATGTGCTATAAGTTTTATGACCACTGGAATAATAAAATTACGAAGGATAAGGGAGTAGTGAAGGTCTCCCTAAGAGGTCTGCTTAACTCCAATAACAGAATCTGACTTGTTATAAACACCATCCTGCTGGGATTCCCAGTAGGAGAGCAGGTTGGTTACCCGGTGTACACATGGTCCTGTCCAACGGAATTCTAATTTTCATAGAGTCAGAGTTAATATGTTGTTGTTTTTGTCTTTTTTAAAAGGTTACTTCAGTGTTTCTTGTAAGCAAGTGGGAGTGGTAGTACACCCCTATTTGACATCCTCTAAGTCACCATCCACTCAGTTCATGAAGCACAGCCTTCCCTCAGACCCTTTTCTGGATACATCCTCTGCACAAGGGAGGGAACAAATAAAACCTTTCAAAATCAAGGATTAATCAGACCTTTATAAAAAAAAGCTATGAGCCTACAGTGAGATCTTCATAGACAAACAAGCTAAAACATAATAAACATAGAGAAGATCCCCTACTTCCTAAGCTTATATCATAGTGGGCAAGTAGAGAAGTGCCTTAATGGCCCATAACTACAGTGCTATTACTCCTCAATGCATTCCCACTAACTGTTTTGTTTCTGATGTAGGCTAGCCAAACATCTAGCCGAAACAGTCATTGTTAGAGAAGCTTCCTTAGGCATAGGTGAAGTTTCATTTCGGCTTAACCACTCACTTCATCATCACGTCATTCGAGCATGCACATGTTTGCTAAAATAGAAATTATAATCAGGGACAAAGTTCTAAGATGGAAATGATCATTAAGATCAATATTGAGCTGGTACTTCTTGAAAACTAGCTACTTCTCCATAATCCAATCTGATGATATCAATAATTTACCAATCAGTGTATAGTGTTATCTTTGAGTAGGACAATACTTAGAGGAATGAACTCTCTGTTGACAATTTAGATATGACATTAGCTCTAGGGAAACTAACAGCTAGCATTCTATTAGTGCTAGGAACCTAGCACATGGTTGTCACAAAGAACAAAGTAAATTACGACTCACAATCTGAGCAATTGTTGGGCAGTAGATAGTGTAGCTTTTAG
This sequence comes from Cladorhizidae sp. MBARI D1340-BT2, assembly GCA_028752905.1. Classification (NCBI taxonomy): domain Eukaryota; kingdom Metazoa; phylum Porifera; class Demospongiae; order Poecilosclerida; family Cladorhizidae; species Cladorhizidae sp. MBARI D1340-BT2. The sequence goes on from JAQNBH010000017.1 coordinate 31,583,109, forward strand.
TTGGCTACCTAACATTGAGTAACTAGATCATCTTAGCATCTGTGTTAGCTCTGCCTCTTAGAATAGCTGGATGCAACAAGAAGATTGTGTTGGTTACCACTCTCATCTAGGCACTGATTATAAATCTTGCAGGCAGAAGAAAGGGTGCAGCACTAATATGCACTAAATTGCCTACAAGCTAGATTTGCTATTCGCTGATAAAAAATACCACATCAACGCTAGGGCAAGAAGTTAAAGCTTAGAAGTACTACTATCTGTAGTCACTAGCTACCTAGCTAGCAATTTCTTTTCTGTATAGCTCAAATGTTTTTATGGAAAACTTATTTAAAAGGCTGCTTTTCAGGTGTAGAAATGCTTAGGCCATCAGTTATCCTCTGGAATATGCTGTTACTGAATCTCAGTGATCTGGTATAATAAATGTGTGTGTGTGTGTGTAAAATAACAATATTACCTTGAATTAATAATCTTTGTATCTTTAATAGTCCTAATGACGCTTAAGAGGAGAGAATGAATTATACTTTAGCTCAATCTACCAAAATAATCTAGCTAACTACATATTTGAGTGTTCAAAATAAATTATAATTTTTTATATACTCATTGCTAGCTAGCGCTTGGCATCATCCACAAGCGAGAAACTTCCTTAGACTCAGGTAAACTTCTACACTCCATCTGTCCATGTTTCTACAAGGGAAGGAGAACCATAAAAGTATGCCATTTACTAAACCTTAAAGATGGCCTTTGAGATCTAGAAGCTTGAAATGGACACTAAAGCCTGACACACTATGTACAATGGAGTGCTTGAGATAGATGAGAGAAAGCTATAGCATTGAGTTAGGCATGATCGAAAGAAAGAAATCTTCAGATTAACTATATACTAAGTTTCAAAGCGCCCACAGCTCAGTAACTTGAGTTAGCAACTTACTTTGTCATGGTTTTCAAAACAGCTCTTGACTAGAGAGTGCTGTGAGAAAGCTATAGCTACAAATCACAGCTCTATTAGCAGTTGCACTGGTCATGTCTAGAACAAAGAAAGGAATTCTACAAATATACTGATGAAAAAATACCGCTACACCACTCTCCGAAGCCTACAAATTTGGGAGTGCTTGAACAGCAGCCCAGTGTAAACCTCAACAGAAGCATGGGGTAGACTATCTGAGATCAGGGCTTACATGGCCTTCTTGCATTGGCCATCCTCTGTTCCCTATGTGCACATCTGGCATTGGACTCTCACAAAGACTCTGGGCTCACCTTGCTATGGCAAAGACTAAGCCAGCCCTCTGCCAAATCAACTCCCAACCATAGACGGAGAAAATCACCCAGCTATCCACCTCCTTATCTGAGCCTTGATGGTTCTCTCTCTGTCATGCCAATGGCAATGGTTACCCCTCTCTGGATTGAAAAGTATGCACTGAGGTAACATAAAAAAATTTATCCTTGGTTCCAGGGCATAGGGTCTGCAATGATGGCCCTGAAGATTTCACCTACAAGGCTGGCCCAAGCACCACTGGCAGATTTTGGGACATGGTGGAGTGTTATAGATCTTGTCCCCAGAATAACCATAAGGAGTTAGACAAAATGGGGACTGTTTGTCAGGTGCCATGTGGCAAGCTAACAAGACAATATTGGAGGAATCAAATCCAGGAGCAAGGGAAGAAGTGGGAATGGAGTTATTTTTGGAGGAAGACTGAAGGCCAGAAACATAAGCCAGGCGCAGCAATATCAAGTTTTCCATCCAACTCCACTGTGAGGGCTCGTTTCGCTCACCAATCACATAAGTATTGTCCTACTCCAAGCATGGCTGCAGGCTTAACACTATACACGATCTGTAAATTATTGATGTCTTCAGACTGGATTGCAATATGGAGAAGTAGCTAAGAGTAGTGTATTCCTCAAAGTTTTCAAGGAGTATCAGCTTAATATTGACCATAGGGATCATTTCCATTTTAGAACTTGTCCATGATGATTATTTCTTTTTTAGCAATCGTGTTCATAGCTAGGGTTGGTTGATGAATAGAGTGGCTAAGTCAGATGGAAACTTTACCTGAACCTAAGGAAGCTTCTTTTTGCAGGCTGCTGTGCTTCTCACACGATTTTTTAACTCTGTTTTTCGAAACCTCAGTTCTCTTTGCTCTGCTGTTTCAGAAGCAGGCTTTGACTTTTCTCTCTCTCCTTTTCTGAAGTTGATTTTCTTTATCCAGTCTAGTAAATCATATAGATAGGGTTTCCTGATGAACGGCTAGCATCTGGTCGAAACATCGAGAAAGTACACTTTCTTGAGAAGGTTATTGTAAAGATATAATTATTATAGCGGTTCTAAGATTGGGAATCTGCTGCTGTGCATGTGTAGTATGCGCATGCGCACAAGAATCCGCATAAGTCCAAATTTCCAAATCTAAATGGCACTCAGTCTGCATGTAAACCAGCACATGCGGATATCTCCCTCCGGCAGTGATCCCTCGCTCACACCATTGATCTGGCTTCCTTTGACAAACTTTTGGATATAGCACAGGACTCGTGATCTAGGGCCTTGGCTCTCTCCACCTCCATTGTGAGACACTTCCAAACTGATAGATATGACATTATAAATTCATGAGGAGTCATGCATCAGAAGTGAGAGTGGTCAAATACAGGAAGGGGAGGGGTTATACATAGGCACAGGGTAATAGGAAAGCCACATTTTTAAAGACTGCACGTGACCCTATTTTACATTATTTTTTACATAATATTTTATGAGTGCAGAAATGTCCTAGCAAACAATGTCTATGTTGTAGTATTGGTGTTGACAAGCATTGTGGTCAACGGTGGGTTGCTTAGTTTACCCTAGATAGAAATAAACCCGTAAATATGACCGTTATTAAAACATAATTAAACACCATCCCAGATTGTAAATTAGAGTTAATCTTATCAATATCCGAGATATCCCCTTAGGCCCCATTATTTCTAATAATCCTTTTATCAATCACCCGATAAGTAACCAAATGCCCCAAATTTAACAAATTAAAAGTCAAAAAATGATTTATAACATAATTAAACTGTCAACTCGAATTAAAAAAAGTATAAACGACATAATTTAAATACAACCCTCCCTTCTCAACTAAGCCGCGATCATATACCACAAGAGCCAATAATGCCCCTAACAAACTTAATAATAAAGGCGCCATTTTAACATAACTAGGTATTATTGGAGAAATAATATTGGATACTATTAACTCTTTTCCCAAATACCCCACAAATATACTTCCAAAGGCCAATAAAAGTAAAGGAAAAACAATTTGACTCATGCACTTTTATAAATACCTCCTTTGTTAAATAAATTAACCTTATGGAATAAAACGCAGTTAATAAAACAGAAAAACTACCCAATCAATAAGCAAAAACCATACAATGCTTCTCATACACTAACTCCAATATCAAATCTTTTGAATAAAACCCTGTTAAATAAGGGAACCCTATTAATGATAGCGATAAGGACCTGATTAAAATCATAACATAAGAAAAGGGAAGAGATTTTATCACTGCCCCCCCATTTTTACGCATATCCTGATCATCACTAATGGCATGTATAACAGAGCCAACGCTTAAAAAAAATAAAGTCTTAAAAAAAGTATGATTCACCAAATGAAATAAACTTACATAATAACTCAATAAACCACATATCATTACCATGTAACCTAATTACACATATAACCTAATTACAAGTAGAATAAGTAATTACTTTTTTCATGAACTATCCCCACACTAGCCGCAAAAAGAGCTGTTAAAGCCCCACAAACAATAATATAATTAGGCCTTTGATTTCAGTACCTTTTTTTGGCAGAATATGGATAGATTACTGGATAGATTACTGGAGATTACAACAGATAATGTGAATATGTAAGCACATACTCACTACTTGCTCTATACTCAACTCAACATTATGCAAATAAACGGTACAACACGAAGATACATTTTGATGAAAACGTTGGGTTTGCTGAATCGTTTTGTTAAAATTTCCAGCCATTCATCCAGAGAACACAAAACAGTATCAAACAATACAACACACACACACACAAACAACAACAAAGAGAGTCAACTGTGACAGCAGAGTGAAGGTCGTGGTAGAGCTTGTTGAGCATGTAGTACTAGTCCAAGCTGTGTAACTAGGTAACTAGCCAGCTAGTACCCACCAAGTACCTGGGTTAATCTATTTTGCTCAGATTGGTACTTGTGAGTAGCATAACTAATTCTAATAATATTATGTAGTGAGTATTCTAATTTAGAACTTTCTAGATTAGGTTTAAAGGTAACTGCTTAACCTTTACTGTGACAGATGTATAGGTGATGTCATTCTGTAAGTATAAGCTAGGTGTATTTACTTATCTTTACCTTATTAGGAATTGAGCTGGTGTGTGTGATCTGCATACTGAATTCAGACAAGAACTTTTCTACACTTCAATTTATCATAGTCAGTTAGTGTTTGTTTTTAAACAAATTATATTGGCCCAATCGCTTGAGTGTGTTCTACATTGATAGCAGACTGTGAGTGTGAGAGCAAGCTTCTCAAAGGATTTATTATTTTTTCCTCAGATACAAAAGTTGTTATGGCTAGCAAGAAGCAAACTTATTCAGATGCTTTTCTTTGCTATTTGCCCTTGAAGAGCGAAGACCGACCACAGTGTGTTATCTGCAGCAAGATTCTGATCAGTGAAAGCCTGAAGCCATCAAAACTTGCAAACCATCTGCTGAAATGTCATCCTGACCTCCACAACAAAGACCTAGCCTACTTCGAACACAGGGCGAAGCAGTTGAAGGTTATTCAATTTGGAAACACTTGTACTGCAGCCAAAAAATCTTCTTGCTGCTCTTGAAGCTTCCTATGAGGTGGCCTACAAAGTTGCACAGCAACAGAAGGGGCATACGGTTGCTGAAAATCTGATCATGCCAAGTGCACGAGTGATGGCTGCCAAAGCATGTGCTGAAGAGCAGCTCAGTTTCAAACAACACAATTGGACATAGGGCTAGGATGAGTCCACGGATGTCAGTAGCTGTGCTATTTTACTGGGCTTTATTCACTGCTCGGATGTGAAGCAAGAGTTTTTCCTATGTGAGAGTCTTGCTACGACGACTAAAGGGGAGGATGTGATCAGCGTAGTCAGTGGCTTCCACGAGAAAAATGGACTGGCTTGGAACAGTGTTCAACAGGTGTCTGTTGATGGTGCACCTGCTATAATGGGTGGTATTCACGGGTTCAGGAGGCCTTGTTCAAAGGAAAAATGCAGATATCACTGTACCATTGGAGCATTCACAGATATATACTTGCGTCCAAGATGCTCCCAGATGTTTTGAAAGCATATGTGGCCAACTTGTTAATGTTGTTAACTTCATAAAAGCCAAGACTTCTCCAGCCATGTGTTTACAGAATTGTGCAAAGAAATGGGCGAGAGGTATGAAGAAGGGCTACTGTTCCACCCCGAAGTAAGGTGGCTGTCTCCAGGCAAGGTTGCGAATCACGTGATTCAGCTTAAGGAGGCAGTGCAACCGTTTTTGCAGCAAAAAGGGTCAGACTTGGCACACCACTTTTCTGACCATGAATGGCTTTTCCATCTGTGATATTTGGGCAACATTTTCAATGAACTCAACAGAGGAAACTTGGCACTTCAAGGAAGGAACATGACAATCATCGATGCCAAACAAGCCATTTCTGCATTTATCGGAAAGCTAAAGTTGTGGAGCAAGAGAGTTGCTAAGGGCATAGTGGGGCACAGTTTCCCACACTTGACAAATTTGTTTACGAGAGCGAGGATGGTCAAGATATCCTAGAAATTTTGAAAGCAGACATCCAGGCCCACTTGGATGAATTGGTCAGAAAGATGGAGGAATACTTACCTGATCTGGACATCTCTTGCCTTCAGTGGTGCCAGTGGCCTTTTGTGGCCGATGAGGATCAGGTCGATTGAAGATAACTTTTCAGCAAAAGAGGAGTGCATAACTCTGAGAGTGGATGAGGCTTGGAAGCTGGAATTCCAGAACAAGGACTTCGAAGCATTCTGATAGCCCGGTTAAATGACATACCAACCGTGGCGAGATGGGCTCTAAAGATCCTGACTTCCTTTTCGAACATTTACCGATGTGAGGAGCAAGGCTTTTCCATCGTCATGGGAATGAAAACCAAGAAACGGAACCAGTTGGAAGTGTCAAATGATTGCTCTCGGTACAAAACCAATACTTCGCTAACAAAATGCAAGCACAGTCATCTCAGTGATTTGATTTGTTTTGCAATGAACACTTAACTTCCTAACTAACTACTAATACTTACTAAAACACTCATAAAATTTATTTTTTATTACAAAGGTATGGGTAATGGAACAGGGGGGGATAGGGCGATTTGGGTAATGCTTCCAAAAAGTTTGGGAACCACTGCTCTAGCTGAATATCCCCCTATTGATATCTTGGACAAGTTAACTCAGGGAGGATAGCATTGAACTAAAATGACTGAAGCGCTCTGTCCATTAGGTCAATGTAAGGTGTCCTCTCCATGTGCATTTCTTGATTAGTACATACTACAAAATCAAATCATTCTCTCTTGGAACACAGCATGGTAAGTTGATGGCAGTAATTGTGTGAGGCTCTTAATGTTATCATCTGGCTTCATCTTGTAGTAAGCAAAAGTTCTTTGTTTTCCTAACAGCTTCTTGAATAATGATATCCTGGTATCATATGAATTCTTGAATTCCACTATACTCTATTGAGAAGAATACTGCAGATCTTCAACAAGACCATCAGGACTTGCTGCCAGCCAAGGACAGTTGCTGCTGCTGACTAAACTTGAATCCTGTACTGAGACGTCAGGTGACTCCGAGGATTGTCATCGGATGTATATATAATGCAACAATAGCTCTTGAAGGTCCCCCGACGAGTTGCAGCATTTACTCTAAAGGAGGTGTAAAGAACTTGCTTCACCTTCTTTGAGATCTTAGCTGACTGAATGCCGACTTTATTTGTGGTTTGTTGTGATTTTATATCTCAAGCTCATTAGAATGGAAAGACAATAAGCTACAGTTTAGTACAAGAATCAGCTGTATTGAAGTTAGCAAACAAAAAGCTACACAGCGCTACGTCGCTATACATCTACAACAAAACTTATACCAACAAATCCATCCAGGAGCGCCTTCTTGTTCAAAAGTAAAGGAGTTCAGAGCAATTCCTGGTAAGCATAAGTGCAAACAGTACCAAAAGCTAAGAAGAGACCGATCACGAAGGCAGTTGCGATCATCAGCCATTGCACATACATCCCTTCAAATAGTTGGGCCATCTAATCAGTGTGTGCATATGGATAATACAAATTCTTTGATTTTTCCCCCAACGATGTCCGAGTTTGCACCATATGACGCTTATGGCAGTTAGTTGATGATTTGGTTATACTTCCACCATTAGAACCAGTGATTCTCCTTCATTGCTCAGCAAGGCAAATATTGGCAGAAGTATCATCTGTACCTTGCTGTCTTGTTAGCCTTTACTTCAGTAAATACTAGATTGGTGGCATAGTACTTTAATATGTTATCTTGTAAGAATGTTGATGGTTAGTCTTAAGCAACTTCATCAGCTTCTGATCACCATCATATCTTGAATAGTCACACTGAGCCAATTCTGTGTTGTCTGAACGTGAGAATAGGGTCTTCATGAGCTTTCTGGCAAATTTAGAGTAAATATGCATCCAACCTTCGCAAACATTCATGGTGAAGTTGATCAGCTTTTGCCACAAGTCGACCAAGAAATTGTTATACATCAGACAACATGCGTTGAACCTTGTTAGATTGAAATTCATCAACAGAACACACAGCATTAAGGTCACTGTTATCACTAGCATCTCTCTGTGCTTCTCCAAAATCTCTTCAATATCACCTAGGGACACAGTGTCATTGGTGGACATATTCTCAAAATCAATATCACAATTGCTGAAGGGAATGAATGGCTGAGAATCAGAAACTGCAGGAACTAGAGAGGATGGCACTGTCTATGAGCTGGTTGCTCCCTCTTTGGTACTATTTTACAGAAATCTGTTTTTACTGCAATGGTGTGCATTCTAAAACAATGTTGTGGTCCATTATGGAGATCTTCTCGTAGCAGTTTGATTGGCTAACTTCTGGTCAGACTCACAACTTCTCATTGATATGGCACACATCGCTGCTTTGGTAAGAAGCATTTGCATTTCACCAATCGACCATTTCCATTTTCCCTTGTATGAGCTCTTATCCTGTTCTAAAGCAGAACAATAGCACTTGATGGTATAGTTGGCAGACTTCATTTTTTTATTACATAACTTAGGCAATTTGGTCTGGGTACACTGAACTACCACCATCCCCAATAAAACATGTATAACACAAACTGTGCTGGATCCCTACTTTCTGGAACCCTTCAATAATAAAGTCTGTTTCCATAGAAGAGGATGACCTATTCCAATTCTTGAAGCAATGGTTACTAGGGTCCTCTTCACCTTTCTTTTCTGCATGAGCACATGTAAACATTTTTTTGTTTCCCCAATGACACAGCCACTTAAAAATTTGCACTGTAGGTATCGCAGGACGACATTAAAACAAGACTGTTCCCAATGCATAACTATGGATGTGGAGTGAACCCGGTAGTGAGTAAGCAATTATGAATTGGAAGTGTTGATAATGGGGTCTGTGGCTTAGTGTGTTTGTGTGTTATGTGTTTATGTTGGGCAAATGTCATAGGTCGATGATGAGTGTAAGATTACCATGTATGGGCAGAAACCAGGAGCAGGGCTCCAGCCTAGTTAAGGGAAGAGTTGTTACTGCTCTGGGAGTTAGCCAAGTCTGACTTGTAAGTGTCCTATATTGAATTATTAAGGTTTCTCTACTTAACCTTGCTAGCCTAGTGTATAGCTTAAAGGTAGAGTGGTGGCAGCATACCAACACTTAGTGACTGGCTCAGAGTCTGTGGGTAATATCAGATTTGGTCCTGTCACAACTGTTGGCAGCGGTGGGATTTTTTAACTAGAGAGATAGCTACCAACCTTGACAAGAAGAATGGATACCAGAAGTAAGGCAAAGGACACTACAGAAGGAGAAAGGCGGAGTACTTCACCGCTAATGGACTCAGAAGATATTGGGGAAAGAGTGACAATGTCTGATATCCTCCGAATGTTTAAACTCCAGTCAGAGAAGCAAAAGGAAGCCGAGAAAAGATGGGCGACTGAACAAGCGGAAGCCGAGGAGAAAAGAGAACAGAGATGGAAAAGATTGCTGATGACAGTGATGAGCGGAGGGGGCACTGGGAGGATAGAAGAATCGGACTCTGTTCCTTCCTCCCCCAGCCAAATCAAAGCACCCCGGTTCAGAGAAATGAAGGAAGACGAAGACCCCCTGGATTATTTCAACATTTTTGAGAGCCATATGGCTGCATACAGGGTCCCCAAGAAGGATTGGATGAGTTATTTGGCCCGGAGTTCCGACCGGATGCCAACAGAGTATATCGGGCAATGCAGCCAGATGTAAAGGAAGACTATGATCAAGTCAAACTAGCACTCTTGCGACTCTACCGTGTGACCAGAAAAGCTTGCCGACAAAGATTGGACAATCTCAAACGGAAACCAGACGAAGGATGGGAGGCTCTGATGGGTCGTGCTGTCCAACTCACCACACGATGGACGGAAGGCTGCAAAACAATCCAGCAGGTTAACGATTTGTGTTCAATTGATACTGTAATGGAGCTTATGCCTAGACATGTAGCACAGTTTGTGTCTGACAAGAAACACAGCACTGCAGCTGAGGCTGGAGGATTGGCAGATGATTACCTGGCAGATAGGGGTTGGACTCCTGTTGACCAGTCGATGTCGGATCGACCCCACCACCAGATATTCCAGAAGGGAGACAGGAATAGGCAACCAGCAGATAGAACACGAGGCAGCTGGAAAGAGGAAGAGGCAAGAGCAGGGAGCACACCCACACAAGGGAGCGATACAGATGATCACAAACAGTACAAGCCGAATGGCAGATGGATCCTACAGACCCAAATGCTTCAAATGTGGGAAGCCAGGTCATTTTGCAGCGGAATGCTATAGTACCAAGCCCAACAGTTTCAAGAAGATGTACGATAATGTGAACTTGTCCAAGCCCCTGACGCCCAAGGAAGAAGTGTCTCTGATCAAGATGGAGATCAGTGGACGCTCTACAGTGGAAGGCACAGTAGGAGGGGTGAGATGCATAGACATTTTATTAGATACTGGTGCAGGGCAGACGGTAGTGAGGTCGAGCTTGGTACCCAAGGAGTGCTACACCGGCAGGTCCAAGGAGGCGAGAGACTACCAGGGAACAGCACGAACTCACCACTTGGCATGGATCAACATCACTGTAGGAGGCCGCACAGAGGAGCTGGAGGTGCTGGTGGTAGATGAACTGACAATGAAGTGTTGCTTGGCACAGAAATGCCTGGACTGTGGGATTTGGGTAAGCAGTTGTTGAATAATGAGTTGGTCAATTTGGTGTCTACTCGTTCTCAGACTAGAGCAGGAGGGAATGCTGAACTGCTGGCTGATGGTCGGGAGAGTGACGCTGAGGAGAGCACTGAGGAGGATGACAGCAATGATGAGGAATCATGGGAAGGAGTCTCCGATGATGGACCAGACCCCACCAAAACCGACGAGACATCTGATGAAGAGCCAGAGAAGAGAAGTCTGACAAAGTCCCAGAAGAGGCAGCGTACATAGAGGGGCAGAAGGGCCATCCACTAGATATCGATGCCAAGGAACTCCAACGAGAGCAAGGGCATGATCCGGCGATGTGGGTGAAGGTACAGAGTGATGACAACACTGAGTTTCTGGTGGAGGATCACTTGCTGTGGAGGAAAACAACAGACCGCCTGGGTGACGAGGCAACACAATTGTGCCTACCTAAAAGGTATAGGTCCATGGTACTGTCTTTAGCTCACCGACCAGGCTATCCTGGACGAGATAGAACAGCACAGAGAATACTTGATGAATTCTTCTGGCCCCAAATTCATGATGATGTGAGGCGGTTATGCAAGGCGTGTCCAGAGTGTCAGAGAGCTCGCGGAAAAGTTTCACCTGCACCATTACAACCAATGCCCATCATCGGGCAACCATTCTCCCGAATTGCGATGGACTTGACAGGGCCACTCCCGACGACACCAGATGCAAACCATTTTATGCTAATAGTGGTAGATTATGCCACTAGATGGCCTGAGGCAGTTGCACTACGGACAACAGAAAGTTCCATTATTGCAGAGAAGCTAACACAAATGTTTACATGGACTGGTGTGCCAGACGAGATCCTGACGGACTGCGGCACAAACTTTGTCAGCAAGCTGCTAAAAGGGTTGTATAACTTCTTGGGGGTGAAGTTGAACAAAACCACTCTTACCACCCAGCCACAGACAGGATGGTTGAACCCTTTAAATCTAAGTTAAAGGCAATGGTGAGGAAGGTACTCAAGCAGTGGCGAGGGAGATGGAATCATGCCCTACCACACCTGTTAGGTGAGTACAGGAGGACGCCCAACCAAACGACTGGCTACACTCCATCAGAGTTGTTATTTGGACGAAAGATCAAGGGCCCACTGCAATCATTGCAACACAGATGGACGGCGAAGGAAACAACACCAATGGTAGTTGCGCAGTATGTCACTACCATTCAACAGAGATTGGAGACGATCAAAGACTGTTCAAGAGATCGGGAGGAGAAAGAGAAGAAGAGATACAAGGGACAGTTTGATAAGAAGGCGAAGGAACGAAGTTTCGAAGCTGGGGAACTGGTTATGGTCAGGACGCCAGGGATGGGACCCAAGCTAGATCCCAAATGGGATGGACCATTCATGGTCGAGAACCGAACAGGAGACACCACTTACAAATTGTCAATACCAAACAGACCAAGGAAATTGTTGAAAAGGCACATTAACCTGCTTAAGGAATACACCTCCCCAACAGCTAGTTGTGTGACGGTGGAGCTGGATGAGGACTTCGGACTAAAAGAAAAAAAAGGAAAGGATGGCAGTCCTGCCATAAATCCAAAGCAGACAGTCGAGCAGAAGGGTGTGATGACTGAGCTACTGCGAAGGTACAAGGACCTCATGAAAGCAGAGCCAGGACTGACGAAGCAGAGACCTCTGGTCATACATACCACGACCCCCTATCCCATTCACCGACCACCGTACAGGCTGGACAGCCGGAAGATGGCGTAGATGAATGAAGCAGTGAAGGAGTTGTTGGAACTCGACATCATTCGCCCATCGCAATCCCCATGGGCATCCCCAGCAATTCTTGTGGCAAAGAAGGATGGGTCCAAACGACTATGCATTGATTATCGACGGTTGAATGAGGTAACTACTCCAGACCCATTCCCCCTTCCACACATTAATGACCTAATTGATAAGTTGGGAGCGGCCCAGTACATATCCACTCTCGAGCTCACCAAGGGTTATCATCAGGTGCTGGTTGATGAGACATCAATTCCCAAGACGGCTTTCGTTACACCAACAGGAAAGTGGGAGTACCTGAGAATGCCTTTCAGATTAAAGAATGCACCATCAAACTTCCAAAGGCTCATGAACACCGTTATGGCAGATATGGCTTCCTTCGCGGCAGTCTCGACCACTTGGAAAGGGTGTTTCTACGACTGGAGGAGAAGGGATTACGGGTGAAACCGACAAAATGTGTGCTGGCAGAACCAAGCTGCCAGTTCTTGGGACACCGTGTTGGCAATGGCGAAGTACGCCCACTCCGAGCTAAGGTGGAAGTCCTACTCCTGTATCTCAGGCCAAGAAGCAAGAAAGATATGCGAGCATTTATTGGCCTGGCGAATTACTACAGGCGGTTCATACCTGCATTTGGTAGCATTGCTATTCCCTTGACTGATGCCACATGCAAGATGGCCCCAGATGTGGTGTAGTGGACTCCAGCGATGGAGACGGCATTCAATGAACTCAAGACAATGTTGACGAAGGACGCAGTTGACGAGCCCAGATGAATCAAAAAAGTTTATTCTGCATACAGATGCCTCAGGAGTAGGCATTGGAGCTGTGTTAAGCCAAGAGGATGCTGACAGAAGCGACCATCCTGTGGCTTATTACTCCCGTAGATTGAAGTCTGCTGAGACTTGTTATTCTGTAACCGAACAGGAGTGCTTGGCTGTAGTGGCGGTGATAAGACATTTCAGAGTCTATCTATCTGGTGCAAGATTTAGGGTGATTACAGACCACAGAAGTTTGTCCTACCTATCACGGATGCGAGATGAGTCTGGACGACTGATGCGGTGGGCACTGGCACTCCAGCCCTGCCTGTTTACTACAGAGTACAGATCTGGAGCCAGACATCAAAATGCAGATGGGTTGTCGCGACAATCATGGAGAGCTGACGAGATCACCCAGGGCCTTGCGGCCGAAAGGGAAGGAAGGGATGTCGCAGGACGATATTAAAACAAGACTGTTCCCAATGCATAACTATGGATGTGGAGTGAACCCGGTAGTGAGTAACTAATTATGAATTGGAAGTGTTGATAATGGGGTCTGTGGCTTAGTGTATTTGTGTGTTATGTGTTTATGTTGGGCAAATGTCATAGGTCGATGATGAGTGTAAGATTACCATGTATGGGCATAAACCAGAAGCAGGGCTCCAGCCTAGTTAAGGGAAGAGTTGTTACTGCTCTAGGAGTTAGCCATTGTACTGAGTCTTATAAGTGTCCTACATTGAATTATTAAGGTTTACCTTGCTAGCTTAGTGTATAGCTTAAAGGAAGAGTGGTGGCAGCATACCAACACTTAGTGACTGGCTCAGAGTCTGTGGGTAATATCAGATTTGGTCCTGTCAAAGTAGGAATGCTTGTGCGACCTTTTAGACCTCACCCAGCTATATACGGTGACAGTAAATGCATGGAAGTCTTTATGAAAATCATGCCAAGCAATTAAAAGTTTTTTCTTCCTTGCTTTTATACAGCTTGCATACTCTTCAAGCAGATTCCACTAACAACAAACAAGAGAATACTCTGTATCAATGAATGCCTTCTTTGTCATAATTGGCACACCTAGAGCGGACATACTTTCTCTCAGTGGAACAAAACCTCTACCTGCACTCATCTGCTAAGATGAATGGTAGAGCATCTAGACGAAATGTCGAGAGAATACAATTTAAAGTTGATTATTGAGAAGGTTATTGTAATTATATTCCTTTTGTTTGGTTCCATCCTGACAAGAAACTTTTGATGACATTGGAAAAGCAATTTCTTCACTACTACTATTAGAGTGGGAACTCAACACTGATGTAAGCACATTGCTCACTGCTTCATTTGACTTAGGTGAATTAGAAATGCACCCTTGACAAGTGGCTGCATTGACTGATATTTTCTGGATGGTGTCCCTCAACTTCATTATCCTAGAATGGTTTCTCTTTCTAAGTGGTAAGGAGGTTGGCATTTCTTGTACTTCTGATGACTTACATGAATATTTATTTTCACTGTTTCCCATTTTGCAAATCTATTAAAGTATGCAGAGCACAATAATAAGTAATGAAATTCCTAGACTCAAAGTAGCCGTTACATAGCTGTTTTATACAATCTAACTGCACATGATCAGCTCATCGCTGGTATTACAGTTTTGAAGTGTATATATTTCAGGTTTAGATTTTTTCTCATGTATATACAGCTAGAACCACAACCACAGCTGTTCATACAGGATTTGCAGTTTGGAGGGAGAAACTCAAAACCTTTGGCGTTTACGTGATGGGCGTGCATAAGCAAGCCCCAAGCAGTTTTTTTGTTGCAAAATCGATGCTCTCAGATTGATTCTGAGACATTTTGAGGGTACTTTCCTATAGTTAAAGTACTAGCACATGGACAGAACATTCTAGATTATGACACAGTTGCATCTTGCCATAGAATCTACACTATTATAATTAGGAAAGCTAACCACAGAATAAATAGGACATGGACAGAACATTCTAGATTACGACACAATTGCATCTTGCCACAGAATAGTTTTGTGGCAAGATGCAATTGTGTCATAATCTAGAATTTTCTGTCCATGTGCTATTATTCTGTGCTATTATTCTGTGGTTAGCTTTCCTAATTGTAGTGTAGATTAAATCTACACTACAATTAGGAAAGCTAGATTTATTCACAATTTTGTATATAAAGAGCAAATGCTTCAGCTAGTAGCATTCTGCAACTAAATACGACCCAGATAAATACAAACCTACACAAATGGACCTCAGGAACTTTTTTACCAGAAAGCGAGTGCATGCTGGGTCTAGTAGAGATTCTGAGGACGACGAAGATGTAGTTCCAACTACGTCGACTAGTGATGCCTTGACTTCCACCAATTCCGAAGCATCAGTAGGTAGATCAGTGTGTTACAAAGCGCAGAAGAGGAAACTCTACAAAACCAGGCTCAGCTACAAGAAGGAGTGGGAGCAGAAATATCCTTGGGTGTACTGCGATTATCCTAAGCAGCGCATGTTCTGCAAGCTCTGCCAGAAGTGAGGAAATGCACTTTCTACAGCCAGGGGTGCATGGACCACTCGTGGAATTCAGGTTTGGAATCACGCTACTGAACAACTCAAGAAACACAGACAGTCAAAGTGGCACAGAGTTGCTGTTATCCATGCTCGAATGGCAGAACAAGGAAAGGAGCAGAGTGTTGTCGTACAACTGCAATTTTCAGCAGCTGCTAAGAAGGCTGAAGATAGGAGAGCAAAGAACAGAAACATAGTGCTTAAGCTTTTGAGATCGATATATTTTCTTGCCAAAAATCGCCTGCCCCTTACAATCACATTCGATCCCCTGGTCCAGTTGCAAATTGCAAATGGAGATGAACTACTCCAGCAACATGTCAAAGAGGGGCCACAAAATGCTCAGTACACATCCTAATTTTCTGCAGTGATGCTTTTAGAGGCCATCAATAGCTGGCTAGGTAGGAAGCTAATTGAGAGCTTAAAATCAAGCGCACACTTCTCTGTGTTAGCTAATGAGTGTGTAGATATTAGTACTACAGAAGAGCTGTCCATCTGTTGTCGGTGGATTCTAAATGGAAAACCAGAGGAGCACTTCCTTACAGCGCTCCACATATGTGCCCAAGATGCTGCTACCATTTCAGATGCAATCAGCTCTATCCTTGAGTCGAAGAACCTGGACTATCGTAAACATCTTCTTGATCTCTGGAACACTGTTAGCAGCTTGCATGCTTGCTAGTTGAAGCCTGTGGCAGGCATGGTGGATGTAAAAGGAATGTGCAGCTAGAGTTTGCATCCTTTTTTGATCTCCATTGCGTTCTCCGGCAAAGGTGGCTGCTCCATCATAACCTTGGCCTATTAGTTTAGAACTATGGGAAATATATGGAAACTCTTCTTCTACTCACACAAGAAAGCAGAATCTCTCAAAGCAGTCCAGTCTGTCCTCAAGCTACCTGAGCTTAAGATTGTGAAGCCTAGTGATAACAGATGGCTCTCACACGAACGCTGTGTACAGGCTATTTACTGAGAGCTTCCTGCCCTTATCGTCACCCTACAACAGCTGTATGAGACATCAGGTGATGCTGAAGCATACGCCATGGTATTGGTGCTCTCCTTGCTACTTACACTGGAGTTGCTAGTATCGTGTTCCTGTCAGAAGTTCTGGATATCCTGGCAAGGATGAATGTTTCGATGCAAAGAAAGCTACTCGATTTGAGAAGGTTACCGGTACTTCTGAAAATCACGACGGATCAACTCGAGCATCTAAAGGACGAAAGAAGTGAGTGGTTGGGTTCAGTCGAGTCTGAAATATCTCTGTTGAAGGAAAAACACGATATAACTCTCGGCACACATAGATCTGCACGAAGCCATTGGTCTTCTATCACAACCACAGCCGAGTATCGAACTCTAGTTGCAATTCCATACGTCGATTCCCTTCTTCTAAATATTAAGAGTCGATTTACTGATAAAGCCGTGAAGATTGTTACTGCCATATCCACATTCAATCCCTCCCTACCACCCGCTAAAGCATCCTTACCATCATACGGCAGCGAGCAAATCAAGATTCTTGCCGAGTTCTATGGAAAAGAAGCAGAGGTTGAGTATGCGGGGACGACTTACACCTCCTCCCCATCGCTTGTTGGCGATGAGCTTCTTTCAGAGTGGAAGATATTTAAATGGGCTTTGCGAGTGGAGAAAAAGGCAATAATGGAACGTAAAGAAGAGTCGGTATCTTCTACCATGCAAGAAATCCTGGACGAGATGAACAATACGGAGGAATTTTCCCTGATACATGGAAGCTATTGAACATTACAATGGCACTTCCTGTTGGCACAGCAACAGTAGATCATTCGTTTAGTCAAATGAAGTTGATTAAAACTCGTCTACGCAGTCGTCTACCTGACTCGAACCTAGAACATTTAATGAAAATTAGTATAGAGGGTCCTCCATTGACCGATGTGGACTTTAATGCAATTCTCGACATTTTTAAACAGAAAAATTGACGCATTTTACTTCAATTTAGTATTATTGAACTTACTGTATTGTAATTTTCACCATACATTATTGTATATCTTCGTTTGTATATTAATTTTGTTAATAAATTGTTTATTATAATGTTGATCATTTTTGAATTTGCTATTGCTTCTACGTTCCCTTCTCTGTACTGCTCTTTTTTTCTGTTACATAAGAAATTTCATAAATATAAATTTTTATTATGAAAATTCTTTGGGGGGGGGGGGGGGGGATATCCCAGGGCTTCCCCCCCCCTGTATGAAACCCTGAACCATAATATCTATTAGGCTGATAGGCTGCCCATTGCAGACTTCACCTTTTTTCTAACCAAACTTGTGACCTCTTGTGTAATGCCAAGCACTCTCGAGGACAAAAGATTTCTCACCCAAAGGGACTAACAAAGGAATTGTGGCATGTCTGAGTCAGCTAGTATATACTACTTTTAAAGAATTCTGGCACTAAATTTAGGAAGATTGGACAACAGTATTATTTTAATGCTTCTGTCCAGCACTAATAATACTGATCAACATTCTTCAGTGCAGGTTCAACCTATCTAGGCTAATCTCTAGTTGAACTCACAGAATAATGCAATGCCTTCTTAATCACCAAATATCATCTTGTATGCATAAAATTTTAGAAAATATGTTCTTGATTAAAAAAGGTGGCTATCCTGGAATGTTAAGTAGCTTCTTGAGCAGAGAAAGCTAATGTGGAAATAAACTAGATCTTGAGCTTCTTAGAGTAACTACCAAGAAGGATGAAAACCACTTAGTACAGTTGCCTTCTTCCCAAAAGAAGGCTTAGGAAAAATGAAACCAGCTGGCTAATGAGGATGTAGAATTATGGTTTACAACTGAAGCATGGATTTGTTATGGGCAGAGAGAGGTCTGGCCTTGTCTACACACATGCATGCCATAGTCCCTCTAGCCAAATTTTAGATATATATTACTATGCTGGACAAACATCTTTACTTCTTCATAGAGCTGTTTTCTTCTGGCTTCCCAGATATTTGGTGGTATGATGATTGGATTTATTGCTGCACGCTTTCTACAGTAAATTATGGAAACCTCTTTTGTAATTTTTGCAGCTATTGTGGATATAATTAACTGTTCACTTAAAAAAACAATGACAAATCAACATTCCAGCAAAAATCTGGAAGCAAGGATAATGAAAAGTACCACCAACTTTCCTAGTGAAGTGATTTAGGAGTAGAGGAAGACAGACATAAGTGTTGTGTCTGTGTCTGGGGGGGGGGGGGGGGGCAGGGGATTTGTATTCATGAGGTCTAGAAGATTTAACAAATATGGTAGTTGCTAGCTAGGACATGCAGTAACTTTTCATTACAGATAATTTAAATTCAGGTAATAATGAGGTTGCTGGTCATGTAACCTTTTTTCAAGCATTAACTTTTATGAATTGTTCCTCTGTAAATTGGAACAATTCACACCTTGCATGGACACACTGGTTTCAATGTACTTGGAACTTCGACCCCTCCCCCCTCATGAAGGGTAAATACCGGTATATAATGCTGTGTATGTAAGTCAATTACTTATTTTCTTCACTCATATACAGCCAGTATATTCATATACAGCCAGCTTCTTGTGGGCCTCATTGATGTAGGTCACAGGTTGTTTGCCAAAGCTTAGTGCACAACCCAGCCATGGAAACCAGCCACCCTGCACTGGTGGAAGTATTTTGCCAGACCAAAATCACAACAGCTGAATCCAGGCAGCAGGACCCTTGGACAACCTCCACCACACGGTCAGGGATATTAAGCCTAGCAACACCGCACCAGCTACTTTATAAGCCTCCATTTAAACGAACTTTGACGTTAACTCGACGCAAGCGTACGTACATTGACCGTCCACATTCGTTCGTCTACGTTACTTGAAATCCTCTCACTCCTCTGGTCATGAACGAGTGCTGCACTAATGGTGAATTTTCGTCCAAAAAAACAACAACTTGTACAGCGGAGTAAAGACTCTATGATTGGAGGTGTGTGTGTGTGTGGGAGGGGGGGGGGCGAGGCAAAGGAATCATCATGTAGTTACAGGCTAAGAAGGTGGTGCAGAAGGGGACCAGGTGATAAAGAGAACGTTTTGAAAAATGATTATAGCTGACCAGGTGATTAAGAGAACGTTTTGAAAAATGATTATAGCTAATAATTAAAATTACATAATATAAATTAAAGAGCTATTATTGTTTATAGTTTCAAAAAAAGTTCTCACATCTGGAAATGCAACATTAACAAGATTTAACTTATCTGTTATTTCGCGATGCATATGCAGTAAGCATACAGTGATTAGGCGTCTCTTGAGTTATTGAGTTTTTCTGAAATTCAGGTAGTCTTTTATTCATTTTAGAGCAGCAAAGTATGCTCAGCTGATGAAGTGGTGACTGGAATAGTGAGATAGATTTTTAGGAGTTTGTGATTTTCTTGAGAGCAGATTGGTATATGAAAATGTCACAAATAGTCTGAACTCAGTCACTTTCCAGATTTTGATACCATCCAAGGGTGTAGCCTTGATAATATCTGGAAGAATTTGTAAATGAATTTTTTATTTCTTCATGCCAATATCACAACTATAACCTCTTTTAGTTTTGCAGAAAGTGCCATTAGCACTATCTACCAACAATGCTCCAATGCGTTTTACAAAAAGGAAGTTTTCTTGCTGAAATCGGCTAAGTAGTTAACTCTTTATATGGTCAAGTGCCTCCTTTCTATAATGATCCTCAATTGTATGCTGTGGTGTTCCTTCATCTAATCTCCTTGGAAGCTGCCTTTGACGAGGTAGAACAGGAGGATCACAAATCACTTTAGAGGCCTTCACTACCACAGAATCATTTTAGAAAGATTTGAAGTTCAGATCTGTTTGAATTCAAGTAAATTGAATACCAATAGCTCAAATCCAAAATATGTGGCAAATTCATCCATATGTGATAGCATCCCATTTGCTTGTCTAGAACAGTCATCCATTCCATGAGAAGAAATCTCCACTGTTTCCCTTAGTCCTTCATGGCTATTAATTATGGCTTGCATGGCACCAATATGGGTGGTCCATCTTGTTGGGCTTAACTATTTAATTCTAGAACCATGATTTGATTCCTCTTGTCTTTGCACATTCTCCAAAATAACTTCTTTTTTAGAGGACAATTTGATCGACTGCCATAGCAAAATTTAGTGACTTTGCGGGCTACTTCTTGCAGACATAAATTAATACAGTTGGCTAGAGAGTGTACTGGTAGCTATATAATTATAGCAGGTGGAAACTTCCATGGAAATTTCTTCCCAACACCAGTAATGTGTCCCCGAAAATTTCTGGCACAATCGTAACCGGCCACGACAATTCTCAAACTGCATGCCTAACTGAAGAATAATTGCTGTGTAGATAGTCTTTGTCCCAAGCTGAATTAATCCAACAACATCTTCATTTATTTCATATATTTCTGAAACCCACCTAATACAAATTACCAGCTATTCTCTATTTCCGATGTCTCTAGTTGGGAAAACAAAGCTGAGGCAGCATACCAGCCAAAAAGGAATGTAATAGTTTAGGAGCCATTAGCTCATTACTTTAAGGTGACTCTTCCTATCCAAGCACATTCTGCTAAAGCTTGGCCCAATAAAGTTGCCCCCCCCCCCCCCCCCCCCCAAGCATGTCCTTTCTAACGGATAACCCTTGACGTAACAAGCAATGCAAAACACAAAGTTGATTGAGGAAGCTTTGTCGCTGCTTCTCAAATGCTTCATTCAATTGCTTTTGAACTTCGAGACTGATAGGTACACTCTTCTAATTATAAGCAGAAAGAGCATCATGAGCACGAGCCAATTCTAAATCGGCTAAGACCTTTTTTCCAGTTACAAAATCCGTCAGTTGAAATAGCTAGATCAGCTTTTGTACTCGTAACACTCAAATTGGATATCTATGCTTTCAAAGAAGTACAGTATACTTGATTCGAGCCAACAAAATGGCAAAAGCATCTTGTATGAATAATTTTACCTCAATCACTAACTCTTTCACTTTTTGCCAAGAGTTTTGGATCAGTTGGTTGAGAGATTTCTGAAGTTGTGCAATATTACAACTATTTCTTCTGCTAGATTAGAACTACAAGCTGTCAATGATCCTAATGATGAAACTTCAGATTGTGTTAGTCCAGATTGTATTTGCTCACTCCCAAATTTATTCACAGTTGTGGTGCATCACTGTGAAGGTATCGAGCTCAAAATCATTGTCTTCATCACTATCACATTTTTATCACTTAATTCATCTTGTTCAGTCTCCAGTGGTGTTTCAAAGAGACATATAAACTCACAATAATACCACAGTATGTGGTTTATTAGACCATGAAGCACATCCACTAATTAGCAACTTACTCTGATGTTCAGGTGAGTCTTCCAAGAAGAAAAAAGGGGAAAATGAAGCGATAGATGACCAACTAAATTGTAGCTTGATTCTATTAGCCTGTAGCACTTCTTGCTTTGCTGTACAATATAGCTAGTAGCTAATCACAGGACTACCATGTGACATCACCTACAGCTATATTTAATTAAGGTGTGGTTAACCACCTCTGATGTCGTTAGCTATTAATCTGAGCAAAGATGACGACAAACACTTGGCACACAAAATATTGGAGGGGCCAGGCCCCCAGCTGTTGAACATTGGGGGCCCAAAGCCCCCACAACCCTCGGGTTCCTACTCCGTTGTATCTTATCTTCTTTTCTTCCCACACATAACTTTCGTCATATATCCATTCATCTTAATTTTACTACCAGATTCAAACTGTCCCATGTATCACCATGACTAACCTGTTTCTTAATTTAGTACCATCTCTCTGTCCATACCTAACTTCGTAAATTATTCTTTTCTTCCCCAGCAAAAAAAGGACAAAAGATCCTGTAAATGTTTATCTACTTGGTTCATTCTTGTTTCATTTGCTTTGCTCCATATGTTCACCACCCATAAAGAAGTGTTAATGGGTCACCCATTTGAAATAATGTGGGCTTATGTAAATAATGATTTAATCTTGATATTGCTGGGCCTGTTAAGGCCATCACATATGATATTACAGCACAGAGTCGGACTATTTAGTAACTAACCTAATAACAATCTATATTAAAAATCAACAGTACTTATAATAAAATTATCCAGTTATGAGTGTCCCACTGCTCAAGGAGGGGGGGATGGGAAGGGACCAAAAATAATTAAGTTGCGAGCAAGAGCACAGTAGAAATATCCGTCATCCTTTCCTGTCAGCCAGGACGGCTTGCAGAACTTTATTACGTCTTGGTTTGTTGTTTGGCCTATTTCTGGCTTGCTTAACATGCCATCTGGTAAGGGATTGGGTCAGTTATTAACCCATTGGAAGCCTGTTTTCACTTGTGCAGTGCAGCCAAGTTGGTCTAGCTTCGAACATGGCTGGAAAAGGCTATGTACTTCACACAAATCTGCATCTCATAACTTGTGTTCCTCTCTGCGAAATGGAGTAACATACATGGATTCACAATGTATTTCTCCACTTCTTTCATGCTGTCTGATAGCCCTGAGTAAGAACCCAGGAGTCCAACCATTGACATTGGAGACACTGTGAAGTGCATTATTGTCAAAGCTGTCCTCTATGATACTAGAAGTGGTATCCAAGATGCAGCTGGGTCAATCCAGTTATGTGTGTGGGACAGATATCAGGCATAGAGGCTGCTGTTCATGCTGTGCATTCGTCATTTGAAATAGAAGACAGTGAAGCTACACTATTGGTTGATGCCAGTAATGCCTCCAATAGTTTGAACCATCAAGTAGTCCTTCACAGCATCAGGAGACTCTGCCCTCCCCTGGCCACCATGTTAATCAACACCCACCAAGTTCTTTCACAGGAAGGAACTACTCAGGGAAATCCACTTGCTATGCCTATGCATGCCCTAGCAACCACCAACCTCATCAAGAAGATAAAAGGAAACGGTATGCGAGTGTTGTATGCAGGTGATGCTTCAACTGTGGGGAAAATTGCTAACCTATGCATATGGTGGGATAAGGTAATTACTTCTGGGCCTGATTTTTGGTTATTCAGTTAATGCTTAAAAAACATGGCTAGCTGTAAGAGAACACACCATAGCTATTGCCACATTTGCTGACATAGAAGTGAACGTTATTGTCGAAGGTAGACTCTACCTCAGTGCCATCAGAGCCATCGGCTCACATCCTTTTATCACCACTAATGTGCATTCCAAGGACCATGAAGGCAATCTACCTTGATGCACCTGGTTTCAATTGCTAAAACTGAGCCCCATGTAGCATTTGCTGCACTCACTCAAAGGTTAACAAGCAAGTAGACTTACATGTGTTGTATATAGCTGCCACCCCAAAGATTAGATCACACTTACAACTTTTGGATGACATCTTGAGCTCTGAACTCATTCCAGCCTTGACTGGCAGGCCATCTCCCAAATAACTCGGAATGTGGCCTGTTTGCATTGCAATGCCAACTGGAATGGGGTGGGGTTGGGGGGGTGGGGGGGGGGGGGGAGTGCTTGGGATTGTCATACCCAATGCTGATGATGAGTTCTCTGCCTCCATTGAGATTACTAAGTCTCTATCAAATGCGATCCTATCACAAGACCAGACTTACAGCTATGAAATTATTGCTGTCCAGATAGAATCCAAAGCATGCACTCACAAACAAAATTTACAGAACCACATCAAAAGCAGATGAACTTGCTGAACAACAAACTAACAAAAAGTGGGCATTGGAAAAGTCCCAAGAGAAGGGATCTTTCACATGGCTGACGACGGCTTTGGTCCAAGAGATGGGACCTTTCACATGGCTGACGACAGCTTTACCACTACAAGAACGTGCCTTCACTCTGCATAAGAGTGTGATGATGTTGTGGCCCTTAGTTATGGATAGCCTCCATCAAATACACCATCAACATCTGCCTGTAGCTGCAAGTTCTCAACTGAGCATGCCCCGACTACTGTTCTTCATATCATTAATGATGTTGACTGTGTCATCATCATCTCTAATGGCCAAGTTGTTGTCTATGTTGAAGATATATACCAAGTGATACAGTCGCCGAGAGATTTCATGTATGTTCAAAATGATGTCAACGCTATCTGTACATGTACCAGAACCAATTTCTTTGCATTGAACACAGATAAATGTTGCTACATTATGTTCTCCAGAAACGCCAGCCCATGTGTTCCAGTCATTCCTCTTGTTATTGTGGGAGAAATGGTCATCCAAGTTTAGGATTACAAATATCTGGGAATCACTCTGCCCAACATCCTCTCATGGTCCTCTCACAGAGGCGTAGGGAGCAAATTTTGATTGGGGGGCACTAGATTTATGTATATATGATAATAAATGATGATTTTAAAGATAGCAAAATGATGATAATAATTATTATTATTACTGTCCAAAATATTTAATTCGTCTGTCTTCACATTGATAAAGTCTTTTGCAATATTTTCTAAATTCATATTGTCAAGTTCGATCCTTATGAACATAAGTTAGCATCATATGGTTGAGTCTTGGCTGTACATTGTATATAGCCCATAAGTATGTCTTTAGTCTTCTGAGTGCAGAAAAAGATCTTTCCGCTGTAGATGTTGTAATTGGAATTGTGAAAAGAGTTTAAGTAGCTGTGAAATTTGTGAAAACAGTTCTTGACCCATGTGAACTTCACTAAGCACCTCAGAAATTGTTCTCACATTGGTCACTTGCATAATTGGTGCATCACTACTAGTTGTATTTCTGGTTCTAATCAAATCTGGCAGCATATAGAGCTGAGTCTGTAGTCTATCCAGATCAAAATCATTCTTTTACACTTGGAAATCATCAGGTAGTTTAACTGTTTCACCATTGACAGCATTCAACAGAGCTTTTTCAATCATGGCTGCAACAGGCATGCCATGTTTTTGGTCAAAGTGATGTTTCAGTTCTGTAGTCATTACATCAAGAACTTCGAAATATTGCCTTCTGAAATAATCCTGTGGACTATCAAAAGCATAATTTTCTGCAATTCCATCATCTATTCATCTGGGTGTTTTTCTATATCTGGGCAATGCAGGTAGTGATATCAATTATTCTAACACCCCTTTGTAAAAATCATCAAAGTATCTGATCTAAGTCGTTCAAGGTAGCTTTCTGTAAGCTTAGCACTACCTAGAGCTTCTTCAACTGTAGTATTTCTCCCCTGTAATGTAAGAGAGAGCTGCTCTGATCCAGAAAAAATGAGGTGAGCTAACTTTAGGCCAAAGTAAGTGCTAAACGTTTCCATTTGTGCTAGAAACCCTCCACCTTTTCTTCCGTACTCATCGTGGGTAGTAGAATTGATTTCTAGCAATGTTTCACAGAGGACTACATAATTAGCAAGAATTGAATTAAAAGCTTGTACAGACTGTCCATCTTGTTGGACAAAGGGGCTTTAGGCTTGGTGTAGCTGTAGAAAGCTGGGCTTGAAGCTGATCAAACAAAGCTGCTGACTTTGGAGAAAACCTAATTAGCTGTGATAACATCACCAAATCTAGTGCATTCCTACATTGACGGCAAGTAGATTGAAGAAACTAAATTTGTACAGTGAGCAAAACAATGTACATAAATAGCTATTGGAAATTCTTTCTGAATTCTAGCTGCAACACCATTAAGATAGCCACTCATGTTACTAGCCCCATCATATGCTTGACCACGGCACTGTGAAAGGGAGAGGCACAATCTAATGAAGCAATCTATCACAGCTGAAGTTATTGTCATCACTGCATTAGTTTTGGGGAGGCAAATCATTTAAATGGGATCTTCATATATATTATACTCATCATCAACCTATCTGACACATACTGACAACTGCTCCTTGTGGCTGACATCTGTTGCCTCATCAGCAACTATAGAGAACCACTCTGCTTTTCGAATATCTTCTAGTAATTGTCTCAAAAGGGACAAACAATAATTGAAATCTGATGACTGGTAAAAAATACTTCTTTTCACTTAACCACACGTTTAAATCAGGGACATAATTATTATTGATTTTAAAAGCTGATAGAGGTTACCTTCCATTTCATCGTGACCACAAACACAAAGAGCTAAACCTTGTCGCAGAAGGTATCTCAAAGAAGCAAAGAAGATAACTGTACATGAAGGTTACTTTGATGTACATTTTGATCAGTTGAAATCTGTTTGTCAAGAAGTGCCTTAATGCTATCATGGTTTAAACATTCAAGCTTGAAAATGGACTGCCTGTGTATATTCGATGAGGCATGCTGATGGAATTTTTTCTGGGCTTTCTTCCAATTATCAAAGCCAGTCAAGACAAATGCATCTTCACCTTTTTTAGATAATGAATATGGCAGTACCTGCAGTAAGCACAGAAAGCTCGATTTCTAGTTGTGCATAATCTAAGCCAGAGGAAAGATTCATGCCATCTTGGAGAAAAACTACGCCTTTTCTTTCTCTGCTGCTTACGTGTATTTTCCATTGAACTGGCATCTTGGGGCTGAAATGGAATTGGCCATACTTCACAGCATTCAGAATGACAGTCACATGGGTCACCAAGTGAGTCAGAAGATGCTTCCTCCAAGGGAATAGCTTGAACATCAGGTTGGGATGTAGATGCCTGTCCTTGATCACTAGGTGCTGAAGGATGAAATTTAAGAGTGGACTGCTTGTACTTCTTCAAAGAAAGTGGTTTTCCATTCCGACTGCACTGTAGCAGCAGCTGCTCAACTTTACCTATTCTAGCCAGAGTCCCAAAGGTCAAGCTGTACTGTGTAAGCTGTGGTTTGTCACTCTGTACAATAAAATCAACACACACACACAGTCCTGATTTTGTCCTGTAGTGATAAGTTTATTGTTTGTCCCAGAACTAGTCTCTATCTAAGCTAGCTATCAATAAATGCAAGAAACTTTGTATAGCTTTGTTACGTACTCATGCCATTTTAGTTGGGGGGGGGGCATGTGCCCCCTGTACCCCCCCCCCCCCCCCATTCCTACGCCTATGTCTCACATAACGAACATTTGCAATAAAAGCAGGATGATGATTTACAATAAATTCTATACTCGCTCACAGTCAGACACTCTCCTAAGTCTTTACATTGTGGTAGTATACCCCTATCTTGAGTATGCTTATACCATTTGGGATCCCCAACTCAAAAAACATATTGAGAAATTAGAATGAGTAGAGAAGTTTTGCATTGAGAGTTTGTGGGATTGGAACTGCTTGTGAGAGTCTATTGTTTTTTGCAGATATTACTTCTCTCTTGAAACTCTATTTTCTCTACAACTTTGTTAATGGCCTTGCTATTTGTGACACACTTCCTCTCACTTACAGAGAATCATTATTTTCAAATAGAGTTCGATCCATCAATAACACGTCTCTAGTTCAACCTTTTGAACGTATGACATCACATGCAAACTCATTCTTCCCATCAGCCATTCATCTGTGGAACTCACTTCCTTCAGACATTTGGGAAGATCTACTTTGCCCTTATTCAAAAGGGCTACTATGTAATCACTACTTGAATAATGTTTTCCGTTATAATGTTAATGTACTATTTGGATAATGGAAATATTAGCTGGTATTTCCTATTTTCATGTATATATCCATTACAATTTTTTTTTTAATAGCTGTCTACTGGATAATATGGCAACTATCCGAGGCATGCAACTTCAAAAATGCAACTTCAAAAAATGTGTACAAGATTTTAAATCATTGAATTTACTGTGCAGATTTCAAATTTATTTTTCGATTTCAAGATGATTATATTTTGTTGGAGATTTCAGAGGATAGGATATACAGGATTTTTTATTCATTCTAAATTCTTATGCTAGGTATAATTATTCTTGCTACAGAGCCCAATTTTCAATAAGGAAGAAATTGATAAAAATGAAGGGAATAAGTTTAATTAACACACACAGTTTTTTTTACAGTATCAATTGACTCCCACTTTGACTAAACAGAAGTCTAGATATATTTGATTTGAAAACATGCCCCACACACACCATTACAGAGCACCATCTTTACTCCATAATCTGGACAATTTGTAGTAGCAATGAACATGGACTTATTGCCTGCAACCATTCCCATTAAATCCTGGTACCCTGTGTAGTTGGTGCTGATGTTCACTGTTGTTGAATCACATAGGGTTGAAATTCTCGTGACATTATATTGTGAATGGTTTAGCTTCTGGTAATGCATTAAAAAATGTAATGATTTATTATGAAGGAATTGAGGAAGATAACTGGAAGGAAGGTTAGAGAGCAGGGTGGACTATAGTGAAAGTCTCCAAAGTTAATTAATCAGACATTTATAAAAATGCATATGAGCCTACAGTTCAGACTTCCATATAATTATATATATCACCAAGATAAACATATTGAAGATCCCCTACCAAGCCTACCAAGAAAAAGAATTAATGTAGCGAAGATCAAGTTTTCTTATACTAACTTAATGCAATATGTTTTGACACATGTTCAGAGTTATGGACAAGTTCTTGAGTGGGAAGTTGTTCCATAATATGATGGTGATGCTATATATATAATCTTAGAGAGTTTTTTCAATAGCTCACCTTTCTTCCAGAGTAAAAGTTGGCTTACATAATCCATCAACAACTATCTCAATAATCATCTTAAATTTGCTCTATTGATGTTTTGGCTAGATATTCAGTTAGATGCTATAGCCTACATCAGGAACAAAACAGTTAGTGTGCATACCAGAGGAGTAATGCACCTTAGGCCAATAAGGCACTTCTCTACTTTCCCACTAAGATATAGGCTTCATGATTATTGGACTAACTTTCAGTAGATAACTGGACAACTTCTGATTGACATAATAAATGTTATAGAGATTCACCTCTAAGGTTAGCAAATTAAAAGGTGTAAGATTGTGCTATAAATACATATTGAAATTAATATAGCAACCATTTCAATTATGCTGCATAATATAGAACCCATTTGCTTTTTGATAAGGCAATATGCAGTGTTAGTTATATACTCTAACTTGTTCTACGAACATAATTTTATTCGAAATATCTCTGAGAACAGAAACAAAATTACACCAATGAAATATGTGTATATATATTTATATAAAAATAATATATTATGCCTTGATAATTATGTACAAGGCAGATATGGGAATGCATATAATAAACTCAATTCCTCATGTATGATTCCTAGCTAGATTAGTACTTGGATTTTGTGTTCAACAAAACAATCCTAAGCTCAACAAATTAGAGTTAGTGCCAGTTACAAGTCAGCAGGACAGCTCATGACAGAGCAACTGCAGTCAGTGCTTCTCAAGTCAGAGCGGCTCTGTCAGAGTTCCAGTCAGGGCATTACCAGGAGACTTTGATTGAGCATTATTTTGTGATCATGGGTGAGTTAGTTTGGTTGGTATTGTTGTTGATGTTGGGTTCATGGAGAATTGAACTCTTCAAATTGATCGGTGCCTTTTTTGTTCTGTTTAATCGCAGTGGCAACTGTCCTGATATTGAAGAATCTTTAACTGCAATCTCCTTCTAAATATGGAAAGGGAAGAATAATAATCTAATAGAGAAAAGTATTTCATATCCCAATAGAAATATAGTTAAAGTTCCTTAATTATAACCATATAGTTCGGAGGTTATGAAAACAACCTGTCCAATTGTAACCACACTCTCCAGGTGCAAACCTGCCAAATATATACTTGGAACATTTTTTTATTCATTAGAATGAAAATATAATGAGATACTGCAGGGTTACAAAATCTACAGAGGGATTAGATAATACTTCCCATTTCGATTAGGCGGTGATAGATATAGGACCTTGCTTCTCAGTTTATCACAGCAGAATAATCTCCAGAAAAGTAGGATCAAAGAGATTAGCAACTTCTGGATGATTGGTTATTTAAAATATAAACTTAGTTTAAAAGCAGTGAATTTGCACCAAAATACTAACAATTTTTTCCTGATGAAGGCTAGAGCATCCAGCCGATATATTGACAGAGTAAAATTTCAAGGTGATTAATGAGGTCATTGTAACAATTACAGGTCAAGACAAATTACAAGCATCCAACATCTTTCCCCATGAGCAGTATGCACATACCAGGAAGTCAATGCCATTTGAAAAAGTAGCCCAGCTCTATCTTATCACTTGCCTCTTTTTGGAGTTTAAACCAGAAGCCATCGACATCTTCCAAATTAATGTTGGATAGTGGGATATTAATTTCACCAAGAAGCTCGTCCTCTCCAAACCTCTCCCAGTCCCACACACACAGCTGGAGAGTGCATAGACCAATGCAAGACTGCTCAACATAGTACTGCATACAGAAATACAATTTTATATTTTAAATATGAACTACAATTACCTTCTCAAAGGCAAGTCAGGAATCTGTCATTATAGGACCAAACAAAGTTTACAGGTTTATTATTGTTGCTAGTGTTGTTGTTTTAGTGCTGTTGTTTCCTAAACAAATTCTAGGTTTGGTATAAGAAATACATAATTATGGGCCGGGTGGTTGAAAGAAAATGTTGAACGTTAGCAATATATCACAAACAGAGCGTACTTGATAGCAACACAACAATACATTATTACTCCAATCATAACAAATTGTGTTTTAAGTTGTAGAGAGTTTGAAAAATAAGGGTAACTAAACTACTCAGCATTCAAAATTTTGACTAACCTGAAAGGTTTGCCTGTACACGGGATTTCTAGTATTCCTTTTAGTTTCAGTCCTTTTCTTGGGGTACTTGTATATTTCAGATATGATTGAAGCTCTGATATAAGGATTTGGGGACTTGTCTTGGTCAGCATGTGCTAACCCTCGTACTTTGTTAATGAAGACTGAAAAGTGTTTATTGATGTGTTGGACACTCACAAGTACTTCTCCAGTTTCAGAATAATCCTTCAACATCGTCTGTAATATATTTTGACAAACTGAGTGATTATGAGGGAACTTGATAAAAAATTACAACAATGAAGTTATATAAGAAAATCATCAACAATAGAATTTTGGATTCACTCGCTAAAAGGATACGCCATCCCATATTGCAGTATGTTTGAGTTCTACTAACATTAACATTCCAATATCACTTAGAATTTGTATTATACAGACAAAGTTCATCCTAAACACTTGAATATTACTTTAACTATCGTCATTAGTTGAATAAGGAATGCTCTTGTGTGTTTGTGATTTTCTTGACAGATAAAATAAAGCAGAAAGAGTTTATGCATGTCTATAAGCCTAATTATGCAGCACATTAGTAGACAAACTTGGTCTATGTGATATACTCATGAAGTATGCCTACCTGAGATATGGCACCATATCTCAGATGTGATTTAACTAATGAATAAGTTTGAAGAGTGATTTTTTAATAGTTGAGGCAGTCCTTTTGCTATATACTGACACTTTATACCAACATAAACTGATCTATGCCTTCATTTTCAAGAAATGATTGAGAAGAAGTTGATGCATAGAATATTGAACTTTGGGTCCCACTTTATACAATGGTATACAATGGTACAGTACACATACATACTCAGCAGTTTTAGTAGCCTACAAACTATGACACAGCAGTAATTCAGCCATTAGCACATCTTCTCTCTATGGAAATGGCATTTTTACTGGAACTGCTCTAATATGGTAACACTGCTAAGCTGTAGGGGAATTAATGGAAGTCTTTCTCACCTTGGAAATAGGAGAGGAAGCACAAGCCAAATTGTCACAATTCATGCTACCTTGAAGTTTCAGGCCCAATGTTGGTGTTGTTGTTACTGGTGGTGAGCTTGAAGAAGATTGGGATAACTTAGCTAATGGTGAGTTTGTTTCTCTCTCTTCTGATTTTGGTGAAAAATAACTTGTTGGTTTAGTTGGTATTGTTAGTGTGAGAGTGTTGGATGAAGGTTGGGACACTGCAAGGGCTTGGTTAGTTTTGTCTTTTTGCGTTGACTTGTTCATTATTTCAATTGTTAGTGCTGGAGGTTGAGGTGTGGCTAGGGTGTCCTCAATTGATTGGTTGTTATTGATGATAGGTGATGAAGAGGATTCGGGGGAAATGCTCTGTTCCCTATCTGGACTCGATAAATGTGGAATATTTGTTGATGTTATCAATGAATGCCAACATTCTACACACGTTCCAGGTTCCTTCAGCATTGCTTCCCAATGGCCGACTTCCTCTGAATTAGAATCCATTGAAAGGCCTAATTCAATGCATCCTAGTACACCATCCTTAAAGAGCCTTTTCCGATTCTTCACACAAATGTCCAATGCTCTAGCAGATTTTAGTTCTCCCCAAGTGATATCCTTATAAGTAAATTCTTCCTCCCAAACAGGATTCAACTTGTTCCTTTTCACTTTAGTTTTCCTAAGGCCTTTCCTTGTCTTGTTTGGAAGTAATTGCATCTTGACATAGGAATTGGTACGCCCATTAGGGCCGACTTGGGGTAGATGTTTAGCCTTGTCAATTGTTACATGGAGTGCACCTCTTGTCGTATCAGCAACTGCCTCCGTTGTTGTTGTTGGACTAAACAACAGTTTTACGTGCAACATCCCATGATAAGTAGTGGGTATTTGGAGTTCAGAGGAGTCCTGATATATGTAAAAATATATTATATAAATTTTAGGAATAATATAAAACAAAAAACAATGACCAATGATAAAGAATTGAGATGTAACTGCTCTCTACCTTGTGGTTTAGTCCATACCATATTCTTTGATTCAAATCCACACAGGACAATGGAATTTTAATCTCTCCAAGAAAATCATCCTTTTCTTTTGGATTAGAGTCCCAAACACTCAACCAAAGTGTGAACAAATGAAAGTCGGACTTCTCAATATGATACTATGCAAAGATAATAAATAAGAATCTTTTTAAAAATGAGAAAAGCAATAGAGAAAGTTGTAATGTAAACTTTTTTAAACCCGTTTTTTTTGTGCACCATATTATGTATAATGCATGAGTACTTCTCATTATATTACTTCCATAATCCATTAGATGTTCTTCTGATTGGTTATGCTATAACTGATTCCAAAAAAAGTTGTTCCAGAATGCAAATACAATTAGATAAAGTTTTGTATGTGAATCAATTCAATGAGCAAAACAAAGCTACACCACAGAACTAAACTCTGCTATATATGTCAATGACCAAACTTAAAAGAATGGAAATCGATTTTGGCTAGCACATTACACTTTCAACAGCAAAGGGTTACAGGTTGATTTCTGTTATGTAAATGTTGCTATGAAGCTTTTTGGCAGAAGAGCTCGTAATAAAGATACTACCCATCTATATAGCCAGTTTTGACCATTTTAGCCAGCTTACATGCTAAAGAGGAAGTACTTATAAACAACATTGCACTAAAATGTACTTCCCTATTCTACCACAATCTAAATGTTATAGACATATTGTTGGCTAATTTTAGCTGGTGCAAACAAAAGTCAAGGATAATTTAAACATTCCTTGAGGACAGGCACATGTTATGGACCAACATGCATAAGAAACAGGAAGTTAAAAAAAATTTCCCCCGTCAAACTTTAGCTGGTCAAATTTGGCTATAAAACAGTTAACCAATACTTATTGAGTATCAAGGTGTTTGCTTACGCATCGAAGAACAAAGATGAATTTTGATTTCTTTAGCAACAGACCACACACTCGTGTATATCATTGATCGATTAAGACCTTTTTTGGTGACTTGGCATTTAGCCTTGTTGGCCAGTCAACAACAGTTGATAATGGCCTGCATATGGTCCAATTATTAATTATTTGTTGTTGCTTGCATTCGATTCACATTGTTAACATTCATTGATTATGTCACGTAAAGCTCTGCAAACCACATATTTCTCTTCTCTATACCCATTTGTATATTGAATTCATGAAAATTGTATTGCTCTAAATACCCATGCTATATATTTATCTGTACTCATTTGTACATTGAATTCATGAAAATTCTATTGCTCTAAATACTCCTGCTATATATGAAGTCCATGTAACTCATTGCTGGTCATTTTCTTATGAAGCAGTTCCTGATTGGGATGTACATAATATAGTGAGTATTATTGAAGGATATATTGATTGGAAATTGGTTTGATCATTGGTGCATTCAAAAGTAGTGCTATATAAAAGTAAATTAAATAACCAACCTTAAAGGATTCCAGGAATGAAGTAATAGTAAACTTGTTCTTACTATATGTTTTACTCATTTGGAAGCATTTGTTATCCTTAGACAATAGACTGATCAAGATGTAAGGGTCAGAAGCTTCCAGGCCTTTGGCGATATCAACAAATACTTCCAGGTAGTCATACACATAGATACATGTTAATCGAAATTCTCCAGGACCATCCACATGATCTGCTGAACTTCTCTAAAGAGACATCCACAAATCATCGATAAATTCAAACAAAAGTATTCAAACAATTCGTTTTTATTGATATATTAATTATAACTATATTAATGGCCTTTTGTGAAACTGAAGAATGAAATATTTTAAATGGTCCATAGCATAAAGGTATAATAACATGAGAAAATTTCAAATACTTATTTGTGTTCAGGCCTTTCCCACTGTTGGTCCGAGAATGATCTTGTGTGTTATGATTTTGTTGACAGATAATTATTATAAGCAGAAAGAGTTTATGCACGTCTATAAGCCTAATTATGCAGAGCATTAGTAGACAAACTTGGTCTATGTGATATACTCATAATTATGGCACCATATCTCAGATGTGATTTAACTAATTAATAAGTTTGAAGAGTGATCTTTTGATAATTGAGGCAGTCCTTTTACTTCATACTGACATTTTATATCAACATAAACTGATCTATGCCTTCATTTTCAAGAAATGATTGAGAAGAAGTTGATGCATTGAATATTAGACTTTGGGTCCCACTTTATACAATTGTACAGTACACATACATACTCAGCAGTTTTACTAGCCTACAAACTACAGCCATTAGCACATCTTCTCTCTAATGGAAATGGCATTTTTACTGATATGGCTCTAATATGGTAACACT
Organism: Cladorhizidae sp. MBARI D1340-BT2; assembly: GCA_028752905.1. Classification (NCBI taxonomy): domain Eukaryota; kingdom Metazoa; phylum Porifera; class Demospongiae; order Poecilosclerida; family Cladorhizidae; species Cladorhizidae sp. MBARI D1340-BT2. The sequence goes on from JAQNBH010000017.1 coordinate 31,618,546, forward strand.
GCTATGCTGCAGGGGAATTAATGGAAGTCTTTCTCACCTTGGAAATAGGAAAGGAAGCACAAGCCAAACTGTCACAATTCATGCTGCCTTGAATTTTCAGGCCTAATGTTGGTGTTGTTGGTATAGGTGGTGAGCTTGAAGAAGATTGGGATAACTTAGCTAATGGTGGGTTTGTTTCTCTCTCTTCTGATTTTTGTGAAAAATAACTTGTTGGTTTAGTTGGTATTGTTAGTTTGGGAGTGTTGGATGAAGGTTGGGACAATGCAAGGGCTTGGTTAGTTTTGTCTTTTTGCGTTGACTTGTTCATTGTTTCAATTGTTGGTGCTGGAGGTTGAGGGTTAGCTTGGGTGCCCTCAATTGGTTGGTTGTTTGCATTTTTATTGATGAGAGGTGATGAAGAGGATTCGGGGGAAATGCTCTGTTCCCTATCTGGACTTGATAAATGTGGAATATTTGTTGATGTTATCAATGAATGCCAACATTCTACACACGTTCCAGGTTCCTTCAGCATTGCTTCCCAATGGCCGACTTCCTCTGAATTAGAATCCATTGAGAGGCCTAATTTAAGGCATCCTAGTACACCATCCTTAAAGAGCCTTTTCCGATTCTTCACACAAATGTCCAATGCTCTAGCAGATTTTAGTTCTCCCCAAGTGATATCCTTATAAGTAAATTCTTCCTCCCAAACAGGATTCAACTTGTTCCTTTTCACTTTAGTTTTCCTAAGACCTTTCCTTGTCTTGTTTGGAAGTATTTGCATCCTGACATAGGAATTGGTACGCCCATTAGGGCCGACTTGGGGTAGATGTTTAGCCTTGTCAATTGTTACATGGAGTGCACCTCTTGTCGTATCAGCAACTGCCTCCGTTGTTGTTGTTGGACTAAACAGCAGTTTTACATGCAACATCCCATGATAAAGAGTGGGTATTTGGAGTTCAGAGGAATCCTGATATATGTAAAAAATATATTATATAAATTAGGAATAATAGACCAATGATAAAAATTGAGATGTAACTGCTCTGTACCTTGTGGTTTAGTCCATACCATATTCTTTGATTCAAATCCACACTGGACAATGGAATTTTAATCTCTCCAAGAAAATCATCCTTCCCTTTTGGATTAGAGTCCCAAACACTCAACCAAAGTGTGAACAAATGAAAGTCGGACTTCTCAATATGATACTATGCGAAGATAATAAATAACAATCTTTTTAAAAATGAGAAAATAAATAGTTAGCAATAGATAGAGAAAGTTGTAATGTAAACTTTTTTAAACCCAGCATATGCAACAATTGTTTTTTTTGTGCACCATATGTATAATGCATGAGTACTTCTCATTATATTACCATTAGATGTTCTTCTGATTGGTTATAATTATAGCTATAACTGATTCCAGAAAAAGTTGTTCCAGAATGTAGATAAAGTTTGGTATGTGAATCAATTCAACTGAGCAAACCAAAGCTACACAGAACTAAACTTTGCTATGTCCATGACCAAATTTAAAAGAATGGAAATCCATTTTGGCTAGCACATTACACTTTCCACAGCAAAGGGTTAGCTACAGGTTGATTTCTGTTATGTAAATGTTGCCATGAAGCTTTTTGGCAGAAGGGCTCGTAATAAAGATACTACCCATCTAGCCAGTTTTGATCATTTTCCATCTAAGCCAGCTTACATGCTAAAGAGGAAGTAAATTTACTACCTTATGGACAACATTGCACTAAAATGTACTTCCCTATTCTACCACAATCTAAATGGTATAGACATGTTGTTGGCTTTTTATGCAAACAAAAGTCTAGGATAATTTAAACATTCCTTGAGGACAGCTAAATCTGGCACATGTTATGGACCAACATGCATAAGAAACAGGAAGTTAAAATGTTTTTCCCCCGTCAAATTTTAGCTGGTCAAATTTGGCTATAAAACAGTTAACCAATACTTATTGAGTATCAAGGTGTTTGCTTACGCATCGAAGAACAAAGATGAATTTTGATTTCTTAGCAACAAACCACCCACTCGTGTATATCATTGATCGATTAAGACCTTTTTTGGTGACTTGGCATTTAGCCTTGTTGGCCAGTCAACAACAGTTGTTAATGGCCTGCATATGGTCCAATTATTAATTATTTGTTGTTGCTTGCATTCGATTCACATTGTTAACATTCGTTGATTATGTCACGTAAAGCTCTGCAAACCACATATTTCTCTTCTCTATATATACCCATTTGTACATTGAATTCATGAAAATTGTAGTGCTCTAAATACTCTTGCTGTATATTTCTATGTGCTCATTTGTACATTGAATTCATGAAAATTCTATTGCTCTAAATACTCCTGCTATATATGAATTCCGTGTAACTCATTGCTGGTCATTTTCTTATGAAGCAGTTCCTGATTGGGATGTACATAATATAGTGAGTATATTATGGAAGGATATATTGATTGGAAATTGGTATGATCATTGGTGCATTCAAAAGTAGTGCTATATAAAAGTAAATTAAATAACCAACCTTAAAGGATTCCAGGAATGAAGTAATAGTAAACTTGTTCTTACTATATGTTTTACTCATTTGGAAGCATTTGTTATCCTTAGACAATAGACTGATCAAGATGTAAGGGTCAGAAGCTGCCAGGCCTTTGGCGATATCAACAAATACTTCCAGGTAGTCATACACATAGATACATGTTAATCGAAATTCTCCAAGATCATCCACATGATCTGCTGAAATTCTCTAAAGAGACATCCACAAAACATCGATAAATTCAAACAAAAGTATTCAAACAACTAGTTTTTATTAATATATTAATTATAACTATATTAATGGCCTTTTGTGAAACTGGAGAATGAAATGTTTTAAATGATCCATAGCGTAAAGGTATAATGCACATGAGAAAATTTCAAATACTTATTTGTGTTCAGGCCTTTCCCACTGTTGGTCTGACCAACTTAAAGGATCTATCGCATACTGTTACATATTATATTCCTAAGCTGAAAAATAATTTCAAAAAAAAATTCTAATGAGCTAACTCTAGTTGCAAAAAGCTTTCTTGCTTGGCTTCTTCAACATATTTGGTTACCAGCAACTGCTGCTTAACCGCCATAAGCTTCGATCTCTACACCAACAGAGAACTGCTTCCACCCCTGCCACTTTTCTCTATGGTGGCTACAACACAAGAATTACATTCACTCTAGCAACACCAAAATATAATAAAATTATGCAAATGCAGTGTGCTTTACCACAAACTAATCAAACATAACCAAACTACTGTGAAGTCATTTGCTTCTTAACTGTATTAGTTATACACTTTTTCTAGAAATAATAAAATTTTAGACATAAAACTGTGCACGTGTTTCTCAAGATTAATGGTGAAAAGGTGGAAAATGCAGGGTGGGATGTTCTATCCATTACTACTACCTAAGTCACACATAATTCAAAACTTCCTGATGAAGACTAGAGCATCTAGTCGAAACGTCGAGAGAATACAATTTCATGTTGATTGTTGAGAAGGTTATTGTAATGTTGTTATGTCCTGAGAGTTCATTGAGTACAAAACTAGTGCATATAGATGTCACACATTTTGGCAAAATACAATAAGATTCAGATTTCAAACAAGGCAAGTTAATAAATGGTCTTAAAAATAGTACACCTATGATGCTTCTGCAAATAGAGAGCGATTCAGATAATATCCTGATTCTAGTAGGTTTTGACAAATTGTGTGTACTACATCACATGTCAACAAAGCAGTCAGCAATAAGTACATTCAAGTACCTCTTCTATGCTAAGAGGAGAGTGTTCTGCCATTTCAGACTCCTCTGGCTTGATATCTACATCCCTATTGCAAAATACAAAAAATACAGTGATTATTGTCAAAATCTTCAACAGATTGGCCACCATAATCATGTATAAAACAAATATAGACATAGTTGGCAAAATAATGTGCAAAAATATCTGCACAATCCAGTTCACTGCACTATCATAATCATGATATTGGTTTGACTGTGGGAGCAAGCAAAATGAATGTTTGACCATCACAACTATCTTCATCAATGTTTTCTTGTAGACCCCTTCTACTGTTTTGGCCGTCAACTGCAGATAAAAACTAGACAACAACACCTTAGAATCATTTAACTTCCTTGATTCTTGAGAAAGGAAATGCATGAATTCAAATCAACATCCACTACACTAGACATGTACAGTGCATAGGTATACTACTTGCAGCTACTAGTAAACATTATGTTACAATAGTTGCGGCTCATTCCTCATATATATGAAAAGAAAATTGCAAACTTTGGAAAAAGATATTTCGTTTCGGAGACAAAACTTTAAGGAAGTTTTCCCTTTCAAATTTTATAAAACCTGAAACCACCATTTCGTAGATTGGTGTAATTTACAAATTCAGCCAGCAGATATCGAACAAGAATTTTTTATTGATGTATTTGTTATCAGTCTCCAACAATGCAGTTGTGAGTAGCAAAAACTTGTTGCTTTTTAAAAGCATGAATGTGTTGCACCCCAGCAGCTGTGTCTGTGGAAATGCAAAACTGCATTCTATCTACAAAGATATGTTCTATAACTTATAAAGTACTAACTCTGTGTACCTTTGAAGTCACAGGAGGGAAGTTATACGACTATATACCATGCATCATGTTGTATTATGTTCGCAGTTACTCAAGGTTATCTTACAGGCCCATGCTGCTGAACCCAGCACTGTGCCTAGAGTACTAACTCAGCAATCTACAGGAATTTCTTTTAGTTGACACAATATATAGACTTCAATTAGCCAAGAGACCCACAGTAAATTCTGAATGTACTGCTAGAAAGAACACATCACTTTAAACCATGTTCATCTCTCATCACCAACTCACCAAAATCTGACTCCATTTTTCTTCTTGTTACTCACAACTTGATCATTCCTGAGCACACCTTCTGGTTTATCTTCCTCCTTAGTTAAAACAGCTTCCATTGCAGCAGAATTTATTGAATATTTGAACAGATTCACAACACCTTTTCACTACTCGAGCGTTCGCTTGGGTATATGCGTTTGCGTCTGATTGCAGACGTATAGTCCGCATGCGCGGCGTGTGTGACGTAACTTCACCATTACGCAGATTCCCACCGCAACTAATGATTGGATAGACTTCCCACTCGACCCCTCTCAGCTGATAGTCACCTTGTTTCAGGACTTTTGTCACCAAGCCCTGAAGAGGAGACAGTTGTATTTTTTTAACTTTTTTTTAACTGGTGGTTACAAATTTAGAGCTCTGTAGATTCTTCAAACTTCATGGTGGTATGGACTTGATATATAGCTGAAAAGATAGGTCGCTCTGTGTGCTCTCTTTTGATACCAAAATATGTTTCATAGGATAACTATAGGCAAGTTACTAGACCCTAAAGTTAAAGTGGAGGGACCTCAACAACCTGCATCCCAAAGTCCCCATGAAAATGCAGCCGTCGCACCTATGTCCATTTGTCTCTGCATCTTCTCCACCATTGAGCTGCAGCACTCTTCTGCCCCTCCCACAGCAACTCCTGCACCATTAACAAAATCCCTGTTTCTGCAACTGTGACCTTTTAGATCGCTACTTGGATATCTGCTCTGTTCTTCCATTGTCCTAGCTCATACGCTTGAATCTGCTTAAAGAGAGCTACTGATTTAGTTGTTATTCTGCTATCACTTGAACTTATTAACTATAGTATTTCAATCGATTGGCAAAATTATCCCACTGCTGCTAAGGCCTTGACAGAGTTTTTAGGCATGGTAAATTTTTACCACAGATTTGCGCCCCATGCCACTTCCCCCATGGGTCTACACATAGCATGTCCCATACGCAAGGTCCGGACTTTTGGTGGACCGCACAAATGCAGTCAGCATTTGACATAATTCTTGGCCTATGCAACCCTACTTGTCCATCCAAGCACCTCTGCCACCACGTGGCTCATCGTGCGCATCTGACTTGGCAATTGGAGGAGTGCTTGAACAGTTCCTGGATGGTAGCTGGAAACCACTAGCTTTCTACTCCAGGAAGCTGGATAGAGCAAGAAAAATTACAGCACCTTCAATCATGAACTCCTAGCAATGTATGCTGCAGTCAAGCACTTTAGTTATTAGGTGGAAGGATGGCAGTTTCACATCAACTCTGATCACAAACCACTCTCTTTTGCCTTTGTCAGCAGCTCTGAATGCTGGACTCCAAGGCAAGAATGGCATGTCGCCTTTATATCTGAATATACCACAGACATGCGACACATTCATGGCAGAGACAATGCAGTCGCCGATGCTCTCTCATGTGTAGAGCTTAGTGTGAGTCCTGTGTGCATGGCTGCAGGTCTACAAGATCTTGAACTACTTGGCTTGGCATGGGAACAACAGGAGTGGCTGGAATCCAAGCATAGTGCATAACTATTACCTGATTGATCCTTACTGATGTACTGATCCCAGGTGCAAACAATACCTTGCTGTGCGACACCTCCATAGGGTTTTCATGACCCATTGTTCCCCCTATTTGGCAATGAGCTGTCTTTGATGCCATCCATGCCATGATGGCCTAGCACACCTGAGCATTAAAAACTACGAGGAAGATGGAGGCAGCACATTTTGAGTGGAATGGCATAAACAAGCAGGTGTGTATCTGGGCCAAAACATGCATGTGCTGCCAGAATGCTAAGGTAGAATGACATGTGACTGCCCCGCTAGAACATGGAACAGACCACCGCTTCCAAGAAATCACATTGATATTTTGGGACCACTGCTCATTTCACAACGTAATACCTACCGCTTCACCATCAATCGCTACATATGATGGCCAGAAGCTGTCTGATTACAGCTGCCTCATGTGCCCATACCCTCCTTTCTAAACATATTGCACGGTTTGGAGTGCCAACATATACCACTTCTGATAGAGGGGCGCAATTCACCTCAGCCTTGTGGATAGCCCTGAGAACACTACTTGGGGCACAACTGCATCGCACAACTGCCTATCATCCACAGGCAAGTAGTATTGTTGGAGCTGGAACATCACCTATTGAACCAAATGTGTCTGATCTGCTTACACACCTGTGCACCACCATGGCTGGACTGAGACCGAAAGAGACGCCATTACAGACAACAAACTGCCCACATGCCTGTCGACTTGAGAGCTGAACATTTATATTTGTCCGATATGATGCACATCACACACCCCTGCAGTGTACCAACGATGGACCATTTAGAGTCCTTGAGAGGGCTGCTAAGTACTTTACTTTGGACCTAAATGGCCGATGTGACTGACACAGTATCAGTTGATCACCTCAAACCTGCATTTTTGGACATTGATTCTCTACATGAAGGTACAGGACTCTACCACCTCAGTGGCGGTTCCAGAAGGGATCGACTGGTCTCGTTCGAGGCCCCCTTTTCTCTAATCTCCCAAACTCCAACTAAACAACAAATCTGCAATGTTTTTTGCCTTTTCTTGCTTTTTGCTTTTTCTTTTGGCTAGCTATGTTTCCTCTGCTAGCTGGCTGACCCACACTCTGTGAAGCCACACCCCAAGTGTGGGAAATGTAGGGGTGTGGCTGCACCAGACTAAACCTTATACCTTTATCCTCGTTCCAAATGTTTAGCACCTGGTTCATTACCTCCCAGAGGGATTTACTGTCGACTCCTGTCACCCACCAAATATCTTACTCATGGCTCAGTCAAAGTTAAAGGCTTTTTTCAAAGCCACCCCTGACTCCCCTACAGCTAAGTAAATTGATCTAAACTGAGCAGTGATTGAGAATATTATGCAAAGATTGCTAACTTAGTAGTAGTACTAGCTAGCTATAGTAGGACTTGCAGCTAGCCACTATTGCTAGCTAGTAGAGTCAATTTACATAGAAATTTCCACATTTAATGCATAGGAAGACGAACAAGAACACCACTTTTCCATCTCAAGCTGTGGTATATACCTGTCACTCTTCCTGGGTATCCTGCTTCAGTCCATTGTGTCCTCCCTAGCCCTCCGTGTCTGTGATTCTCACCCAGCCCTCTGTGTCTGTCACAGAGCACTCTCTATCTGTGTCTCCCACCCAGCCCTCTCTGTGTATGTCTCCCACCCAGCCCTCTCTGTGGGTGTCTCCCACCCAGCCCTCTCTGTGTGTCTCTCCCACACAGCCCTATCTGTGGGTCACCCAGCCCTATATGTGTGTCTCTCCCACCCAGCCCTCTATGTGTGTGTCTCCCACCCATCCCTCTCTGTGTGACTGTAGCTGTTTGGCTTCTCAGTATGTGCCAGGAATTATATATATATGGCTATACTTGCTTGTAATAAGAGCAATACAAACTGGATGTAGAAATCTAACATGCTGGGTTGCTATCAGGTATCAGATTTCCAGTGTGTGTCTCCTACCTATATAGCCCTATCTGTGTGTCTCTTCCACCCAGCCCTCCGGCTCTGTCTGTATCTACCCCTTCTACTGTCTGTTCTGTTCTTTGCATATTCTTAGATAGCTGTTAGTGCTCTGAGTCTAGCTGAGTGTTCTGTCTTCATTGCTACTTCTAAAACTTTGACTACATTATTGGAGATTAATTGTGTTACCTTTCAAAACTCGTCAACGATACGTTACAATAGCCATTGCATAAAAACAGAGTTAATTGATTATACAAGTTAATCATTTTTTATATTTTATGTTGCAAATTCAGTATGCTATGGATTATATTAAAACATCATAAACAGTTTAAGTGTGCTTTAAGATTTCTGGTTTTAAAGGCAATGTTTCAAACAAAATACTTCGGTTTAATCAGGGCAAATGTAATATTTTGATTATTAATTCTGCACGAAGAAAAAAACAAAAATTACAAAACATAAATAAAATAATAACAAAAAGGATTTTATAATGATATATAGACATGTGCAAATGGTGAGCTCAAGCTTCTTCGATGACATTGACAGTTACACATGATAATGTGCCCTAGATCTTGGTGTGTAAATAAGGGAAACTCAAGTGAGCTTGTTAGTCAGCTTTTGCATGTCCTATTGCAACCTTATTATTATTAAATCTTAACCCCATCCATTCTCAATATTCTACTTTGGCCCCTGTAACCACCAACACCAAATTTTGTGGAAACAGACTTCAGTGATGAAAATGGAAGGAATTCCTAGTTGAACAAGTGCTGCACATTCTACTTACATTTAAAGGACGGTGCCCCAATAGATATGTCGGTTGGATCTACCCATTATTATATCTCAGCTCTCATATATTTGCACATGAAACTATACCCATCACTATCTCTCTGATATGTTACTCTGTTGATATATATTCTGAGCATGAAGTCATTAATTACATGCATTCCCTGGGAAATGCATTGCCAGTAAAAAGCCATTGCCCTGTATTCTTCTTTCACTTTCCTGTTTGAAGACCAAACACTCTGTTGGATAGTAAAATATAAAATTAATCAAAAGATAAATCTTCAGTATTTTATACAGCTGAGGATCACAACATAAGTGTATAGAATATAAAAGCATCTTTACTGGAGTATGGGTTGCACTGCAGTATAGACCCAGTGCAATAGCATCAGGTTTGATACTGGTGCTTTAGTTATCCTTTCTATTTTCCTGATTATGCTGGAGAGAGAGTTGATGAAAGAGGGCAATGAAAATGGCCTATATGAACTAAGTTGAGAAGACAATACTGATGCTTGGCCTGCTGCAGCATAGCTTCATCCATGGAATGTAGCTATTCTTCTATTATCTCCTAGTCTTTACACAGAAAACAATTACACAACTACAAAAGTATGAAGTGCTATCAGCGATTTATATGTGATTGGGTGAGAGTAATCTGTGCATATGACTAGAGAGTCAAGGTTGGGTAGGAGGGGTGAAACCACTTCATCTATGTATAGCAAAGTATTACGGAAAGGTATCAATCAATTATTACCAGAAGTTACCTGTATGCTCACTTAGTCTATCAGTACACATGAGCACAAACAATGCAAACTCTGCTGGTTCCGTCATATTTCTTTTATAATCAAAACTATACAGGTTAACTTGTCAGCAAAGAAAGTTGCTCCAGGGAAGAGGGGTTGGGTATGCTTCACTATTATTTGATATTTAAGGTAGCTAGGGTAGATCATTAGTAACCTTGCCACATTGCGTAATTTGACAGCTATCGTTGCCAATGCAAAATATGCAAGAGCAAGTATACCCCTAAATAACAAGGCCTATGATGCAATGTGCCATACCATTTCTGATATAGGTGGCTTCTCATAACATATGCCCCACAAAAACTTCATTGATTTGTCCTTCAATAATGCCTAAGCAATCTCATGAAAATCTATAAGCTTGTTTTTTTTTGCATGATGCCACTAATAAACAAACAGCCACACAAACAAACCATGGTTAAAACATTGCCTTCTTGGTAGATGAATAAAAGATAGTGTGGAAATAGAGTTTACATATATATGTGCACTACAATCTAAATACAATTAAATAAAAGGTGGTAAATAGATGGTCAAGAATTGCAGTAGAACATTGTGCTACTTATGAGAACCAAAGATTGATGAGAGCTGCAGTGTTTCTTCTTTGTAGTGATAGAGTAATGCATTGGTGAAGATCTTTTCCATGGCCAGTGATCCCCTCGTGAGTCCTGTATGTGCTATAAGTTTTATGACCACTGGAATAATAAAATTACGAAGGATAAGGGAGTAGTGAAGGTCTCCCTAAGAGGTCTGCTTAACTCCAATAACAGAATCTGACTTGTTATAAACACCATCCTGCTGGGATTCCCAGTAGCTCTGTTGGGAGAGCAGGTTAGTTACCCGGTGTACACATGGTCCTGTCCAACGGAATTCTAATTTTCATAGAGTCAGAGTTAATATGTTGTTGTTTTTGTCTTTTTTTTACAGGTTACTTCAGTGTTTCTTGTAAGCAAGTGGGAGTGGTAGTACACCCCTATTTGACATCCTCTAAGTCACCATCCACTCAGTTCATGAAGCACAGCCTTCCCTCAGACCCTTTTCTGGATACATCCTCTGCACAAGGGAGAGAACAAATAAAACCTTTCAAAATCAAGGATTAATCAGACCTTTATTAAAAAAAGCTATGAGCCTACAGTGACATCTTCATAGACAAACAAGCTAAAACATAATAAACATAGAGAAGATCCCCTACTTCCTAAGCTTATATCATAGTGGGCAAGTAGAGAAGTGCCTTAATGGCCCATAACTACAGTGCTATTACTCCTCAATGCATTCCCACTAACTGTTTTGTTTCTGATGTAGGCTAGCCAAACATCTAGCCGAAACAGTCATTGTTAGAGAAGCTTCCTTAGGCATAGGTGAAGTTTCATTTCGGCTTAACCACTCACTTCATCATCACGTCATTCGAGCATGCACATGTTTGCTAAAATAGAAATTATAATCAGGGACAAAGTTCTAAGATGGAAATGATCATTAAGATCAATATTGAGCTGGTACTTCTTGAAAACTAGCTACTTCTCCATAATCCAATCTGATGATATGAATAATTTACCGATCAGTGTATAGTGTTATCTTTGAGTAGGACAATACTTAGAGGAATGAACTCTCTGTTGACAATTTAGATATGACATTAGCTCTAGGGAAACTAACAGCTAGCATTCTATTAGTGCTAGCAACCTAGCACATTGTTGTCACAAAGAACAAAGTAAATTACGACTCACAATCTGAGCAATTGTTGGGCAGTAGATAGTGTAGCTTTTAGTTGGCTACCTAACATTGAGTAACTAGATCATCTTACCGTCTGTGTTAGCTCTGCCTCTTAGAATAGCTGGATGCAACAAGAAGATTGTGTTGGTTACCACTCTCATCTAGGCACTGATTATAAATCTTGCAGGCAGAAGAAAGGGTGCAGCACTAATATGCACTAAATTGCCTACAAGCTAGATTTGCTATTCGCTGATAAAAAATACCACATCAACGCTAGGGCAAGAAGTTAAAGCTTAGAAGTACCACTATCTGTAGTCACTAGCTACCTAGCTAGCAATTTCTTTTCTGTATAGCTCAAATGTTTTTATGGAAAACTACTTTAAGGGCTGCTTTTCAGGTGTAGAAATGCTTAGGCCATCAGTTATCCTCAGGAATATGCTGTTACTGAATCTCAGTGATCTGGTATAATAAATGTGTGTGTGTGTGTGTAAAATAACAATATTACCTTGAATTAATAATCTTTGTATCTTTAATAGTCCTAATGACGCTTAAGAGGAGAGAATGAATTATACTTTAGCTCAATCTACCAAAATAATCTAGCTAACTACATATTTGAGTGTTCAAAATAAATTATAATTTTTTATATACTCATTGCTAGCTAGCGCTTGGCATCATCCACAAGCGAGAAACTTCCTTAGACTCAGGTAAACTTCTACACTCCATCTGTCCATGTTTCTACAAGGGAAGGAGAACCATAAAAGTATACCATTTACTAAACCTTAAAGATGGCCTTTGAGATCTAGAAGCTTGAAATGGACACTAAAGCCTGACACACTATGTACAATGGAGTGCTTGAGATAGATGAGAGAAAGCTATAGCATTGCATTAGGCATGATCGAAAGAAAGAAATCTTCAGATTAACTATATACTAAGTTTCAAAGCGCCCACAGCTCAGTAACTTGAGTTAGCAACTTACTTTGTCATGGTTTTCAATACAGCTCTTGACTAGAGAGTGGTGTGAGAAAACTATAGCTACAAATCACAGCCAGTTGCACTGGTCATGTCTAGAACAAAGAAAGGAATTCTACAAATATACTGATGAAAAAATACCGCTACACCACTCTCCGAAGCCTACAGATTTAGTGCCATTTATATTTGGAAATTTGGACTTATGCGGATTCTTGTGCGCATGCGCATACTACACATGCACAGCAGCAGATTCCCAATCTTAGAACCGCTATAATAATTATATCTTTACAATAACCTTCTCAAGAAAGTGTACTTTCTCGATGTTTCGACCAGATGCTATATAGCCGTTCATCAGGAAACCCTATCTATATGATTTACTAGACTGGATAAAGAAAATATACTTCAGAAAAGGAGAGAGAGAAAAGTCAAAGCCTGCTTCTGAAAGAGCAGAGCAAAGAGAACTGAGGTTTCGAAAAACAGAGTTAAAAAATCGTGTGAGAAGCACAGCAGCCTGCAAAAAGAAGCTTCCTTAGGTTCAGGTAAAGTTTCCATCTGACTTAGCCACTCTATTCATCAACCAACCCTAGCTATGAACACGATTGCTAAAAAAGAAATAATCATCATGGACAAGTTCTAAAATGGAAATGATTCTTATGGTCAATATTAAGCTGATACTCCTTGAAAACTTTGAGGAATACACTACTCTTAGCTACTTCTCCATATTGCAATCCAGTCTGAAGACATCAATAATTTACAGATCGTGTATAGTGTTAAGCCTGCAGCCATGCTTGGAGTAGGACAATACTTATGTGATTGGTGAGCGAAACGAGCCCTCATAGTGGAGTTGGATAGAAAACTTGATATTGCTGCCTGGCTTATGTTTCTGGCCTTCAGTCTTCCTCCGAAAATAACTCCATTCCCACTTCTTTCCTTGCTCCTGGCCTTGATTCCTCCAATATTGTCTTGTTAGCTTGCCACATGGCACCTGACAAACAGTCCCACCCTACACCATTTTGTCTAACTCCCAGGCCTCCACTGAGTTTGGATCCAATTCAACCCCGCTTAAAGCTTCCTCTGAGGTACCGTCCTTTGTTTCTCACCTGTTATCCCCATCTCAGGGGCCCACCTCTCTCTCCTCTCTTATGGTTATTCTGGGGACAAGATCTATAACACTCCACCATGTCCCAAAATCTGCCAGTGGTACTTGGACCAGCCTTGTAGGTGAAATCTTCAGGGCCATCATTGTAGACCCCTATGCCCTGGAAACATGGATAAAGTTTTTCAAGTTATCTCAGTGCATACTTTCCAATCTGGAGAGGGGTAACCGTTGCCATTGGCATGACAGAGAGAGAACCATCAAGGCTCAGATAAGGAGGTGGATAGCTGGTGATTTTCTCCGTCTATGGTTGGGAGTTGAGTTGGCAGAGGGCTGGCTTAGTCTTCACCATAGGAAACTAAGCAAGGTGATCCCAGAGTCTTTGCGAGAGTCCAATGCCAGACGTGCACATAGGGCACAGAGGATGGCCAATGCAAGAAGGCCATGTAAGCCCTGATCTCAGATAGTCTACCCCGTGCTTCTGTTGAGGTTTACACTGGGCTGCTGTTCAAGCACTCCCAAATTCTCCCTCCAATCATTCCTGTTGATCAAGTCAATCTCTTCATCCAGATCTCCACCAAGGAAGTTACCAGAGCCTAATATTTCTGGCCCTGGACCTTCCATTTTGAAGGCCAACCATTCCAAGGGTTATATTTTGCGCCTCCCCAGACCATGCCCTTCTGGCTCTGGTGAAGATTGTCAACCTTCTAATGTGCTGGCCATAACCTGAAGTTGTGCCTTACCTATGTGGAATCACGCCTGTAAGAATGAAAGTGGTGGGCTTCGTCTGATCGCTGTGGGGGAGGTTTTATGTCACCTGGAGATGTGTTATGGAGGCCAAACAACCTTTACCTTGGTGACCACAACATCTACAGTTGCTGTGGAGTCCAGCAGGGTGCAGTTGAGGTCCTTGAGGCTTTTCCTTGGCCCTCAACCCCATTGTTGAATGGATATGAAACCATGTACCCGACCTCCAAATCAATGCCTGGTGTTTTGACAATGGAATGCTTTGTAGAAATGCCCAGGACCTTTGTGCTGTCCTAGCTATCATTGAGGAAGATGGATAACCCCATGGACTTAAAGCTGAATAGGGTTAAGTCTCTCCTCTACATTCAAGAACAAGCTGCCCCTCTTCCCAACCTTTTACCTGGTGACATCCAACTATCAATGGATTGATTCAATCTCCTTGGTTCTCCCATAGGCCCGCCTTCCTATTGCGAGAATATGGTTCTCCATTGGGTGTGGAAAGTGCAGTCTCCTAGATGTAGTGTATGCTTCATTCGCTCTTGTTTACCCCTCCCCCAAGTGACCTTCAACCTCTGTACCACCATCCAAAGCCATATCAGGGGTACCACTGAGCCCTTCAACAATGCCATGCCCTTGAGAGTCTTGTCAGACTGGGCCTGGCTGAAGGTGTCCTTCCTCAGCTATCTTGGAGGTAACGTTATGAAGGCCTCCCTTCATGTCCCAGCTGCATTCAAGATCCCTGTTCCAATCTAGCTCCCTCATAACTAAGATACTGATGCCTCCCATTTCCTGGTCCCCACTCTGGATGACCTGGCTCAGTCTGCATGTAAACCAGCACATGCGGATATCTCCCTCCGGCAGTGATCCCTCGCTCACACCATTGATCTGGCTTCCTTTGACAAACTTTTGGATATAGCACAGGACTCATGATCTAGGGCCTTGGCTCTCTCCACCTCCATTGTGAGACACTTCCAAACTGATAGATATGACATTATAAATTCATGAGGAGTCATGCATCAGAAGTGAGAGTGGTCAAATACAGGAAGGGGAGGGGTTATACATAGGCACAGGGTAATAGGAAAGCCACATTTTTAAAGACTGCACGTGACCCTATTTTACATTATTTTTTACATAATATTTTATGAGTGCAGAAATGTCCTAGCAAACAATGTCTATGTTGTAGTATTGGTGTTGACAAGCATTGTGGTCAACGGTGGGTTGCTTAGTTTACCCTAGATAGAAATAAATCCGTAAATATGACCGTTATTAAAACATAATTAAACACCATCCCAGATTGTAAATTAGAGTTAATCTTATCAATATCCGAGATATCCCCTTAGGCCCCATTATTTCTAATAATCCTTTTATCAATCACCCGATAAGTAACCAAATGCCCCAAATTTAACAAATTAAAAGTAAAAAAATGATTTATAACATAATTAAACTGTCAACTCGAATTTAAAAAAAGTATAAACGACATAATTTAAATACAACCCTCCCTTCTCAACTAAGCCGCGATCATATACCACACAAGAGCCAATAATGCCCCTAACAAACTTAATAATAAAGGCGCCATTTTAACATAACTAGGTATTATTGGAGAAATAATATTGGATACTATTAACTCTTTTCCCAAATACCCCACAAATATACTTCCAAAGGCCAATAAAAGTAAAGGAAAAACAATTTGACTCATGCACTTTTATAAATACCTCCTTTGTTAAATAAATTAACCTTATGGAATAAAACGCAGTTAATAAAACAGAAAAACTACCCAATCAATAAGCAAAAACCATACAATGCTTCTCATACACTAACTCCAATATCAAATCTTTTGAATAAAACCCTGTTAAATAAGGGAACCCTATTAATGATAGCGATAAGGAACTGATTAAAATCATAACATAAGAAAAGGGAAGAGATTTTATCACTACCCCCCCCCCCCATTTTTCGCATATCCTGATCATCACTAATGGCATGTATAACAGAGCCAACGCTTAAAAAAAATTAAGTCTTAAAAAAAGTATGATTCACCAAATGAAATATACTTACATAATAACTCAATAAACCACATATCATTACCATGTAACCTAATTACACATATAACCTAATTACAAGTAGAATAAGTAATTACTTTTTTCATGAACTATCCCCACACTAGCCGCAAAAAGAGCTGTTAAAGCCCCACAAACAATAATATAATTAGGCCTTTGATTTCAGTACCTTTTTTGGGCAGAATATGGATAGATTACTGGATAGATTACTGGAGATTACAACAGATAATGTGAATATGTAAGCACATACTCACTACTTGCTCTATACTCAACTCAACATTATGCAAATAAACGGTACAACACGAAGATATATTTTGATGAAAACATTGGGTTTGCTGAATCATTTTGTTAAAATTTCCAGCCATTCATCCAGAGAACACAAAACAGTATCAAACAATACAACACACACACACACAAACAACAACAAAGAGAGTCAACTGCGACAGCAGAGTGAAGGTCGTGGTAGAGCTTGTTGAGCATGTAGTACTAGTCCAAGCTGTGTAACTAGGTAACTAGCCAGCTAGTTCCCACCAAGTACCTGGGTTAATCTATTTTGCTCAGATTGGTACTTGTGAGTAGCATAACTAATTCTAATAATATTATGTAGTGAGTATTCTAATTTAGAACTTTCTAGATTAAGTTTAAAGGTAACTGCTTAACCTTTACTGTGACAGATGTATAGGTGATGTCATTCTGTAAGTATAAGCTAGGTGTATTTACTTATCTTTACCTTATTAGGAATTGAGCTGGTGTGTGTGATCTGCATACTGAATTCAGACAAGAACTTTTCTACACTTCAATTTATCATAGTCAGTTAGTGTTTGTTTTTAAACAAATTATATTGGCCCAATCGCTTGAGTGTGTTCTACATTGATAGCAGACTGTGAGCAAGCTTCTCAAAGGATTTATTCTTTTTTCCTCAGATACAAAAGTTGTTATGGCTAGCAAGAAGCAAACTTATTCAGATGCTTTTCTTTGCTATTTGCCCTTGAAGAGCGAAGACCGACCACAGTGTGTTATCTGCAGCAAGATTCTGATCAGTGAAAGCCTGAAGCCATCAAAACTTGCAAACCATCTGCTGAAATGTCATCCTGACCTCCACAACAAAGACCTAGCCTACTTCGAACACAGGGCGAAGCAGTTGAAGGTTATTCAATTTGGAAACACTTGTACTGCAGCCAAAAAATCTTCTTGCTGCTCTTGAAGCTTCCTATGAGGTGGCCTACAAAGTTGCACAGCAACAGAAGGGGCATACGGTTGCTGAAAATCTGATCATGCCAAGTGCACGAGTGATGGCTGCCAAAGCATGTGCTGAAGAGCAGCTCAGTTTCAAACAACACAATTGGACATAGGGCTAGGATGAGTCCACGGATGTCAGTAGCTGTGCTATTTTACTGGGCTTTATTCACTGCTCGGATGTGAAGCAAGAGTTTTTCCTATGTGAGAGTCTTGCTACGACGACTAAAGGGGAGGATGTGATCAGCGTAGTCAGTGGCTTCCACGAGAAAAATGGACTGGCTTGGAACAGTGTTCAACAGGTGTCTGTTGATGGTGCACCTGCTATAATGGGTGGTATTCACGGGTTCAGGAGGCCTTGTTCAAAGGAAAAATGCAGATATCACTGTACCATTGGAGCATTCACAGATATATACTTGCGTCCAAGATGCTCCCAGATGTTTTGAAAGCATATGTGGCCAACTTGTTAATGTTGTTAACTTCATAAAAGCCAAGACTTCTCCAGCCATGTGTTTACAGAATTGTGCAAAGAAATGGGCGAGAGGTATGAAGAAGGGCTACTGTTCCACCCCGAAGTAAGGTGGCTGTCTCCAGGCAAGGTTGCGAATCACGTGATTCAGCTTAAGGAGGCAGTGCAACCGTTTTTGCAGCAAAAAGGGTCAGACTTGGCACACCACTTTTCTGACCATGAATGGCTTTTCCATCTGTGATATTTGGGCAACATTTTCAATGAACTCAACAGAGGAAACTTGGCACTTCAAGGAAGGAACATGACAATCATCGATGCCAAACAAGCCATTTCTGCATTTATCGGAAAGCTAAAGTTGTGGAGCAAGAGAGTTGCTAAGGGCATAGTGGGGCACAGTTTCCCACACTTGACAAATTTGTTTACGAGAGCGAGGATGGTCAAGATATCCTAGAAATTTTGAAAGCAGACATCCAGGCCCACTTGGATGAATTGGTCAGAAAGATGGAGGAATACTTACCTGATCTGGACATCTCTTGCCTTCAGTGGTGCCAGTGGCCTTTTGTGGCCGATGAGGATCAGGTCGATTGAAGATAACTTTTCAGCAAAAGAGGAGTGCATAACTCTGAGAGTGGATGAGGCTTGGAAGCTGGAATTCCAGAACAAGGACTTCGAAGCATTCTGATAGCCCGGTTAAATGACATACCAACCGTGGCGAGATGGGCTCTAAAGATCCTGACTTCCTTTTCGAACATTTACCGATGTGAGGAGCAAGGCTTTTCCATCGTCATGGGAATGAAAACCAAGAAACGGAACCAGTTGGAAGTGTCAAATGATTGCTCTCGGTACAAAACCAATACTTCGCTAACAAAATGCAAGCACAGTCATCTCAGTGATTTGATTTGTTTTGCAATGAACACTTAACTTCCTAACTAACTACTAATACTTACTAAAACACTCATAAAATTTATTTTTTATTACAAAGGTATGGGTAATGGAACAGGGGGGGATAGGGCGATTTGGGTAATGCTTCCAAAAAGTTTGGGAACCACTGCTCTAGCTGAATATCCCCCTATTGATATCTTGGACAAGTTAACTCAGGGAGGATAGCATTGAACTAAAATGACTGAAGCGCTCTGTCCATTAGGTCAATGTAAGGTGTCCTCTCCATGTGCATTTCTTGATTAGTACATACTACAAAATCAAATCATTCTCTCTTGGAACACAGCATGGTAAGTTGATGGCAGTAATTGTGTGAGGCTCTTAATGTTATCATCTGGCTTCATCTTGTAGTAAGCAAAAGTTCTTTGTTTTCCTAACAGCTTCTTGAATAATGATATCCTGGTATCATATGAATTCTTGAATTCCACTATACTCTATTGAGAAGAATACTGCAGATCTTCAACAAGACCATCAGGACTTGCTGCCAGCCAAGGACAGTTGCTGCTGCTGACTAAACTTGAATCCTGTACTGAGACGTCAGGTGACTCCGAGGATTGTCATCGGATGTATATATAATGCAACAATAGCTCTTGAAGGTCCCCCGACGAGTTGCAGCATTTACTCTAAAGGAGGTGTAAAGAACTTGCTTCACCTTCTTTGAGATCTTAGCTGACTGAATGCCGACTTTATTTGTGGTTTGTTGTGATTTTATATCTCAAGCTCATTAGAATGGAAAGACAATAAGCTACAGTTTAGTACAAGAATCAGCTGTATTGAAGTTAGCAAACAAAAAGCTACACAGCGCTACGTCGCTATACATCTACAACAAAACTTATACCAACAAATCCATCCAGGAGCGCCTTCTTGTTCAAAAGTAAAGGAGTTCAGAGCAATTCCTGGTAAGCATAAGTGCAAACAGTACCAAAAGCTAAGAAGAGACCGATCACGAAGGCAGTTGCGATCATCAGCCATTGCACATACATCCCTTCAAATAGTTGGGCCATCTAATCAGTGTGTGCATATGGATAATACAAATTCTTTGATTTTTCCCCCAACGATGTCCGAGTTTGCACCATATGACGCTTATGGCAGTTAGTTGATGATTTGGTTATACTTCCACCATTAGAACCAGTGATTCTCCTTCATTGCTCAGCAAGGCAAATATTGGCAGAAGTATCATCTGTACCTTGCTGTCTTGTTAGCCTTTACTTCAGTAAATACTAGATTGGTGGCATAGTACTTTAATATGTTATCTTGTAAGAATGTTGATGGTTAGTCTTAAGCAACTTCATCAGCTTCTGATCACCATCATATCTTGAATAGTCACACTGAGCCAATTCTGTGTTGTCTGAACGTGAGAATAGGGTCTTCATGAGCTTTCTGGCAAATTTAGAGTAAATATGCATCCAACCTTCGCAAACATTCATGGTGAAGTTGATCAGCTTTTGCCACAAGTCGACCAAGAAATTGTTATACATCAGACAACATGCGTTGAACCTTGTTAGATTGAAATTCATCAACAGAACACACAGCATTAAGGTCACTGTTATCACTAGCATCTCTCTGTGCTTCTCCAAAATCTCTTCAATATCACCTAGGGACACAGTGTCATTGGTGGACATATTCTCAAAATCAATATCACAATTGCTGAAGGGAATGAATGGCTGAGAATCAGAAACTGCAGGAACTAGAGAGGATGGCACTGTCTATGAGCTGGTTGCTCCCTCTTTGGTACTATTTTACAGAAATCTGTTTTTACTGCAATGGTGTGCATTCTAAAACAATGTTGTGGTCCATTATGGAGATCTTCTCGTAGCAGTTTGATTGGCTAACTTCTGGTCAGACTCACAACTTCTCATTGATATGGCACACATCGCTGCTTTGGTAAGAAGCATTTGCATTTCACCAATCGACCATTTCCATTTTCCCTTGTATGAGCTCTTATCCTGTTCTAAAGCAGAACAATAGCACTTGATGGTATAGTTGGCAGACTTCATTTTTTTATTACATAACTTAGGCAATTTGGTCTGGGTACACTGAACTACCACCATCCCCAATAAAACATGTATAACACAAACTGTGCTGGATCCCTACTTTCTGGAACCCTTCAATAATAAAGTCTGTTTCCATAGAAGAGGATGACCTATTCCAATTCTTGAAGCAATGGTTACTAGGGTCCTCTTCACCTTTCTTTTCTGCATGAGCACATGTAAACATTTTTTTGTTTCCCCAATGACACAGCCACTTAAAAATTTGCACTGTAGGTATCGCAGGACGACATTAAAACAAGACTGTTCCCAATGCATAACTATGGATGTGGAGTGAACCCGGTAGTGAGTAAGCAATTATGAATTGGAAGTGTTGATAATGGGGTCTGTGGCTTAGTGTGTTTGTGTGTTATGTGTTTATGTTGGGCAAATGTCATAGGTCGATGATGAGTGTAAGATTACCATGTATGGGCAGAAACCAGGAGCAGGGCTCCAGCCTAGTTAAGGGAAGAGTTGTTACTGCTCTGGGAGTTAGCCAAGTCTGACTTGTAAGTGTCCTATATTGAATTATTAAGGTTTCTCTACTTAACCTTGCTAGCCTAGTGTATAGCTTAAAGGTAGAGTGGTGGCAGCATACCAACACTTAGTGACTGGCTCAGAGTCTGTGGGTAATATCAGATTTGGTCCTGTCACAACTGTTGGCAGCGGTGGGATTTTTTAACTAGAGAGATAGCTACCAACCTTGACAAGAAGAATGGATACCAGAAGTAAGGCAAAGGACACTACAGAAGGAGAAAGGCGGAGTACTTCACCGCTAATGGACTCAGAAGATATTGGGGAAAGAGTGACAATGTCTGATATCCTCCGAATGTTTAAACTCCAGTCAGAGAAGCAAAAGGAAGCCGAGAAAAGATGGGCGACTGAACAAGCGGAAGCCGAGGAGAAAAGAGAACAGAGATGGAAAAGATTGCTGATGACAGTGATGAGCGGAGGGGGCACTGGGAGGATAGAAGAATCGGACTCTGTTCCTTCCTCCCCCAGCCAAATCAAAGCACCCCGGTTCAGAGAAATGAAGGAAGACGAAGACCCCCTGGATTATTTCAACATTTTTGAGAGCCATATGGCTGCATACAGGGTCCCCAAGAAGGATTGGATGAGTTATTTGGCCCGGAGTTCCGACCGGATGCCAACAGAGTATATCGGGCAATGCAGCCAGATGTAAAGGAAGACTATGATCAAGTCAAACTAGCACTCTTGCGACTCTACCGTGTGACCAGAAAAGCTTGCCGACAAAGATTGGACAATCTCAAACGGAAACCAGACGAAGGATGGGAGGCTCTGATGGGTCGTGCTGTCCAACTCACCACACGATGGACGGAAGGCTGCAAAACAATCCAGCAGGTTAACGATTTGTGTTCAATTGATACTGTAATGGAGCT
This sequence comes from Cladorhizidae sp. MBARI D1340-BT2, assembly GCA_028752905.1. Classification (NCBI taxonomy): domain Eukaryota; kingdom Metazoa; phylum Porifera; class Demospongiae; order Poecilosclerida; family Cladorhizidae; species Cladorhizidae sp. MBARI D1340-BT2. Next base: position 31,641,128 of record JAQNBH010000017.1, read on the forward strand.
TATGCCTAGACATGTAGCACAGTTTGTGTCTGACAAGAAACACAGCACTGCAGCTGAGGCTGGAGGATTGGCAGATGATTACCTGGCAGATAGGGGTTGGACTCCTGTTGACCAGTCGATGTCGGATCGACCCCACCACCAGATATTCCAGAAGGGAGACAGGAATAGGCAACCAGCAGATAGAACACGAGGCAGCTGGAAAGAGGAAGAGGCAAGAGCAGGGAGCACACCCACACAAGGGAGCGATACAGATGATCACAAACAGTACAAGCCGAATGGCAGATGGATCCTACAGACCCAAATGCTTCAAATGTGGGAAGCCAGGTCATTTTGCAGCGGAATGCTATAGTACCAAGCCCAACAGTTTCAAGAAGATGTACGATAATGTGAACTTGTCCAAGCCCCTGACGCCCAAGGAAGAAGTGTCTCTGATCAAGATGGAGATCAGTGGACGCTCTACAGTGGAAGGCACAGTAGGAGGGGTGAGATGCATAGACATTTTATTAGATACTGGTGCAGGGCAGACGGTAGTGAGGTCGAGCTTGGTACCCAAGGAGTGCTACACCGGCAGGTCCAAGGAGGCGAGAGACTACCAGGGAACAGCACGAACTCACCACTTGGCATGGATCAACATCACTGTAGGAGGCCGCACAGAGGAGCTGGAGGTGCTGGTGGTAGATGAACTGACAATGAAGTGTTGCTTGGCACAGAAATGCCTGGACTGTGGGATTTGGGTAAGCAGTTGTTGAATAATGAGTTGGTCAATTTGGTGTCTACTCGTTCTCAGACTAGAGCAGGAGGGAATGCTGAACTGCTGGCTGATGGTCGGGAGAGTGACGCTGAGGAGAGCACTGAGGAGGATGACAGCAATGATGAGGAATCATGGGAAGGAGTCTCCGATGATGGACCAGACCCCACCAAAACCGACGAGACATCTGATGAAGAGCCAGAGAAGAGAAGTCTGACAAAGTCCCAGAAGAGGCAGCGTACATAGAGGGGCAGAAGGGCCATCCACTAGATATCGATGCCAAGGAACTCCAACGAGAGCAAGGGCATGATCCGGCGATGTGGGTGAAGGTACAGAGTGATGACAACACTGAGTTTCTGGTGGAGGATCACTTGCTGTGGAGGAAAACAACAGACCGCCTGGGTGACGAGGCAACACAATTGTGCCTACCTAAAAGGTATAGGTCCATGGTACTGTCTTTAGCTCACCGACCAGGCTATCCTGGACGAGATAGAACAGCACAGAGAATACTTGATGAATTCTTCTGGCCCCAAATTCATGATGATGTGAGGCGGTTATGCAAGGCGTGTCCAGAGTGTCAGAGAGCTCGCGGAAAAGTTTCACCTGCACCATTACAACCAATGCCCATCATCGGGCAACCATTCTCCCGAATTGCGATGGACTTGACAGGGCCACTCCCGACGACACCAGATGCAAACCATTTTATGCTAATAGTGGTAGATTATGCCACTAGATGGCCTGAGGCAGTTGCACTACGGACAACAGAAAGTTCCATTATTGCAGAGAAGCTAACACAAATGTTTACATGGACTGGTGTGCCAGACGAGATCCTGACGGACTGCGGCACAAACTTTGTCAGCAAGCTGCTAAAAGGGTTGTATAACTTCTTGGGGGTGAAGTTGAACAAAACCACTCTTACCACCCAGCCACAGACAGGATGGTTGAACCCTTTAAATCTACGTTAAAGGCAATGGTGAGGAAGGTACTCAAGCAGTGGCGAGGGAGATGGAATCATGCCCTACCACACCTGTTAGGTGAGTACAGGAGGACGCCCAACCAAATGACTGGCTACACTCCATCAGAGTTGTTATTTGGACGAAAGATCAAGGGCCCACTGCAATCATTGCAACACAGATGGACGGCGAAGGAAACAACACCAATGGTAGTTGCGCAGTATGTCACTACCATTCAACAGAGATTGGAGACGATCAAAGACTGTTCAAGAGATCGGGAGGAGAAAGAGAAGAAGAGATACAAGGGACAGTTTGATAAGAAGGCGAAGGAACGAAGTTTCGAAGCTGGGGAACTGGTTATGGTCAGGACGCCAGGGATGGGACCCAAGCTAGATCCCAAATGGGATGGACCATTCATGGTCGAGAACCGAACAGGAGACACCACTTACAAATTGTCAATACCAAACAGACCAAGGAAATTGTTGAAAAGGCACATTAACCTGCTTAAGGAATACACCTCCCCAACAGCTAGTTGTGTGATGGTGGAGCTGGATGAGGACTTCGGACTAAAAGGAAAAAAAGGAAAGGATGGCAGTCCTGCCATAAATCCAAAGCAGACAGTCGAGCAGAAGGGTGTGATGACTGAGCTACTGCGAAGGTACAAGGACCTCATGAAAGCAGAGCCAGGACTGACGAAGCAGAGACCTCTGGTCATACATACCACGACCCCCTATCCCATTCACCGACCACCGTACAGGCTGGACAGCCGGAAGATGGCGTAGATGAATGAAGCAGTGAAGGAGTTGTTGGAACTCGACATCATTCGCCCATCGCAATCCCCATGGGCATCCCCAGCAATTCTTGTGGCAAAGAAGGATGGGTCCAAACGACTATGCATTGATTATCGACGGTTGAATGAGGTAACTACTCCAGACCCATTCCCCCTTCCACACATTAATGACCTAATTGATAAGTTGGGAGCGGCCCAGTACATATCCACTCTCGAGCTCACCAAGGGTTATCATCAGGTGCTGGTTGATGAGACATCAATTCCCAAGACGGCTTTCGTTACACCAACAGGAAAGTGGGAGTACCTGAGAATGCCTTTCAGATTAAAGAATGCACCATCAAACTTCCAAAGGCTCATGAACACCGTTATGGCAGATATGGCTTCCTTCGCGGCAGTCTCGACCACTTGGAAAGGGTGTTTCTACGACTGGAGGAGAAGGGATTACGGGTGAAACCGACAAAATGTGTGCTGGCAGAACCAAGCTGCCAGTTCTTGGGACACCGTGTTGGCAATGGCGAAGTACGCCCACTCCGAGCTAAGGTGGAAGTCCTACTCCTGTATCTCAGGCCAAGAAGCAAGAAAGATATGCGAGCATTTATTGGCCTGGCGAATTACTACAGGCGGTTCATACCTGCATTTGGTAGCATTGCTATTCCCTTGACTGATGCCACATGCAAGATGGCCCCAGATGTGGTGTAGTGGACTCCAGCGATGGAGACGGCATTCAATGAACTCAAGACAATGTTGACGAAGGACGCAGTTGACGAGCCCAGATGAATCAAAAAAGTTTATTCTGCATACAGATGCCTCAGGAGTAGGCATTGGAGCTGTGTTAAGTCAGGAGGATGCTGACGAAGCAACCATCCTGTGGCTTATTACTACCGTAGATTGAAGTCTGCCGAGACTTGTTATTCTGTAACCGAACAGGAGTGCTTGGCTGTAGTGGCGGTGATAAGACATTTCAGAGTCTATCTATCTGGTGCAAGATTTAGGGTGATTACAGACCACAGAAGTTTGTCCTACCTATCACGGATGCGAGATGAGTCCGGACGACTGACGCGGTGGGCACTGGCACTCCAGCCCTGCCTGTTTACTACAGAGCACAGATCTGGAGCCAGACATCAAAATGCAGATGGGTTGTTGCGACAATCATGGAGAGCTGACGAGATCACCCAGGGCCTTGCGGCCGAAAGGGAAGGAAGGGATGTCGCAGGACAACATTAAAACAAGACTGTTCCCAATGCATAACTATGGATGTGGAGTGAACCCGGTAGTGAGTAACTAATTATGAATTGGAAGTGTTGATAATGGGGTCTGTGGCTTAGTGTGTTTGTGTGTTATGTGTTTATGTTGGGCAAATGTCATAGGTCGATGATGAGTGTAAGATTACCATGTATGGGCATAAACCAGAAGCAGGGCTCCAGCCTAGTTAAGGGAAGAGTTGTTACTGCTCTGGGAGTTAGCCATTGTACTGAGTCTGACTTGTAAGTGCCCTATATTGAATTATTAAGGTTTCTCTACTTAACCTTGCTAGCCTAGTGTATAGCTTAAAGGTAGAGTGGTGGCAGCATGCCAACACTTAGTGACTGGCTCAGAGTCTGTGGGTAATATCAGATTTGGTCCTGTCACAGTAGGAATGCTTGTGCGACCTTTTAGACCAACCCCCAGCTATATACGGTGACAATAATCGCATGGAAGTCTTTATGAAAATCATGCCAAGCAATTAAAAGTTTTTTCTTCCTTGCTTTTATATAGCTTGCATACTTTTCAAGCAGATTCCACTAACAACAAACAAGAGAATACTCTGTATCAATGAATGCCTTCTTTGTCATAATTGGCACACCTAGAGCGGACATACTTTCTCTCAGTGTAATAAAACCTCTACCTGCACTCATCTGCTAAGGATTTCCCATTATTCCTGATGAAGGGTAGAGCATCTAGATGAAATGTCGAGAGAATACAATTTAAAGTTGATTATTGAGAAGGTTATTGTGATTATGTTCCTTTTGTTTGGTTCCATCCTGACAAGAAACTTTTGATGACATTGGAAAAGCAATTTCTTCACTACTACTATTAGAGTGGGAACTCAACACCAATGTAAGCCCATTGCTCACTGCTTCATTTGACTTAGGTGAATTAGAAATGCACCCTTGACAAGTGGCTGCTGCATTGACTGATATTTTCTGGATGGTGTCCCTCAACTTCATTATCCTAGAATGGTTTCTCTTTCTAAGTGGTAAGGAGGTTGGCATTTCTTGTACTTCTGATGACTTACATGAATATTTATTTTCACCGTTTCCCATTTTGCAAATCTATAGTATGCAGAGCACAATAATAAGTAATGAGCTTCCTAGACTCAAAGTAGCCGCATAATAGTTACATAGCTGTTTTATACAATCTAACTGCACATGATCAGCTCAGCGCTGGTATTACAGTTTTGAAGTGTATATAGTTCAGGTTTATATTTTTTCTCATGTATATACAGCTAGAACCACAAACACAGGTGTTCATACAGGATTTGCAGTTTGGAGGGAGAAACTCAAAACGTTTGGCGTTTACGTGATGAGTGTGCATAAGCAAGCCCCAAGTATTTTTGTTGTTGCAAAATCGATGCTCTCAGATTGATTCTGAGACATTTTGAGGGTACTTTCCTATAGTTAAAGTACTAGCACATGGACAGAACATTCTAGATTATGACACAGTTGCATCTTGCCACAGAATCTACACTATTATAATTAGGAAAGCTAACCACAGAATAAATAGGACATGGACAGAACATTCTAGATTACGACACAATTGCATCTTGCCACAGAATAGTTTTGTGGCAAGATGCAATTATGTCATAATCTAGAATGTTCTGTCCATGTGCTATTATTCTGTGCTATTATTCTGTGGTTAGCTTTCCTAATTGTAGTGTAGATTAAATCTACACTACAATTAGGAAAGCTAGATTTATTCACAATTTTGTATATAAAGAGCAAATTCTTCAGCTAGTAGCATTCTGCAACTAAATACGACCCAGAGAAATACAAACCTACACAAATGGACCTCAGGAACTATTTTACCAGAATGTAGTCCCAACTACGTCAACTAGTGATGCCTTGACTTCCACCAATTCCGAAGCATCAGTAGGTAGATCAGTGTGTTACAAAGCGCAGAAGAGGAAACTCTACAAAGCCAGGTCAGCTACAAGAAGCAGTGGGAGCAGAAATATCCTTGGGTGTACTGTGATGATCCTAAGCAGCGCATGTTCTGCAAGCTCTGCCAGAAGTGAGGAAATGCACTTTCTACACCCAGGGGTTCATGGACCACTTGTGGAATTCAGGATTGGAATCACGCTACTGAACAACTCAAGAAACACAGCCAGTCAAAATGGCACAGAGATGCTGTTATCCATGCTCGAATGGCAGAACAAGGAAAGGAGCAGAGTGTCGTACAACTGCAGTTTTCAGCAGCTGCTAAGGAGGCTGAAGAAAGGAGAGCAAAGAACAGAAACATAGTGCTTAAGCTTTTGAAATCGATATATTTTCTTGCCAAAAATCGCCTGCCCCTTACAACCACATTCGATCCCCTGGTTCAGTTGCAAATTGCAAATGGAGATGAACTACTCCAGCAACATGTCAAAGAGGGGCCACAAAATGCTCAGTACACATCCTAATTTTCTGCAGTGATGCTTTTAGAGGCCATCAATAGCTGGTTAAAATCAAGCGCACACTTCTCTGTGTTAGCTGATGAGTGTGTAGATATTAGTACTACAGAAGAGCTGTCCATCTGTTGTCGGTGGATTGTAAATGGAAAACCAGAGGAGCACTTCCTTACAGCGCTCCACATATGTGCCCAAGATGCTGCTACCATTTCAGATGCAATCAGCTCTATCCTTGAGTCGAAGAACCTGGACTATCATAAACTAATAGGCCAAGGTTATGATGGAGCAGCCACCTCTGCCGGAGAACGCAATGGAGATCAAAAAAGGATGCAAACTCTAGCTGCACATTCCTTTTACATCCACCATGCCTGCCACAGGCTTCAACTAGCAAGCATGCAAGCTGCTAACAGTGTTCCAGAGATCAAGAAGATGTTTGGAACTATGGGAAATATATGGAAGCTCTTCTTCTACTCACCCAAGAAAGCAGAATCTCTCAAAGCAGTCCAGTCTGTCCTCAAGCTACCTGAGCTTAAGATTGTGAAGCCTAGTGATACCAGATGGTTCTCACCCGAACGCTGTGTACGGGCTATTTACTGAGAGCTTCCTGCCCTTATCGTCACCCTACAACAGCTGTATGAGACATCAGGTGATGCTGAAGCATACGCCATGGTATTGGTGCTACTTACACTGGAGTTGCTAGTATCGTGTTCCTGTCAGAAGTTCTGGATATCCTGGCAAGGATGAATGTTTCGATGCAAAGAAAGCTACTCGATTTGAGCAGGTTACCGGTACTTCCGAAAATCACGACGGATCAACTCGAGCATCTAAAGGACGAAAGAAGTGAGTGGTTGGGTTCAGTCGAGTCTGAAATATCTCTGTTGAAGGAAAAACACGATATAACACTCGGGACACATGGATCTGCACGAAGCCGTTGGTCTTCTATCACAACCACAGCAGAGTATCGAACTCTAGTTGCAATTCCATACGTCGATTCCCTTCTTCTAAATATTAAGAGTCGATTTACTGATAAAGCCGTGAAGATTTTTACTGCCATATCCACATTCAGTCCCTCCCTACCACCCGCTAAAGCATCCTTACCATCATACGGCAGCGAGCAAATCAAGATTCTTGCCGAATTCTATGGAAAAGAAGCAGAGGTTGAGTATGCGGGGACGACTTACACCTCACCTCCATTGCTTGATGGCGATGAGCTTCTTTCAGAGTGCAAGATATTTAGATGGGCTTTGCGAGTGGAGAAAAAGGCAATAATGGAACGTAAAGAAGAGTCGGTATCTTCTAGCATGCAAGAAATCCTGGACGAGATGAACAATACGGAGGAATTTTCCCTGAAGCTATTGAACATTACAATGGCACTTCCTGTTGGCACAGCAACAGTAGATCATTCGTTTAGTCAAATGAAGTTGATTAAAACTTGTCTATGCAATCGTCTAACTGACTCGAACCTAGAACATTTAATGAAAATTAGTATAGAGGGTCCTCCATTGACCGATGTGGACTTTAATGCAATTCTCGACATTTTTAAACAGAAAAATAGACGCATTTTACTTCAATTTAGTATTATTGAACTCACTGTATTGTAATTTTCACCATACATTATTGTATATCTTCGCTTATATATTAATTTTGTTAATAAATTGTTTATTATAATGTTGATCATTTTTGAATTTGCTATTGCTTCTACGTTCCCTTCTCTGTACTGCTCTTTTTTTCTGTTACATAAGAAATTTCATAAATATAAATTTTTATTATGAAAATTCTTTGGGGGGGGGGGGGGCTTCCCCGTATGAAACCCTGAACCAAAATATCTATTAGGCTGATAGGCTGCCCGTTGCAGACTTCACACCTTTTTTCTAACCAAACTTGTGATCTCTTGTGGTGGAAATGTAATGCCAAGCACTCTCGAGGACAAAAGATTTCTCACCCAAAGGGACTAACAAAGGAATTGTGGCATGTCTGAATTAGCTAGTACTACTTTTAAAGAATTCTGTCACTAAATTTAGGAAGATTGGACAAGTATTATTTTAATGCTTCTGTCCAGCACTAATAATACTGATCAACATTCTTCAGTGCAGGTTCAAACTAATCTCTAGTTGAACTCACAGAATAATGCAATGCCTTCTTAATCACCAAATATCATCTTGTATGCATAAAATTTTAGAAAATATGTTCTTGATTAAAAAAGGTGGGTTCACATCACTACCCTGGAATGTTAAGTAGCAGAGAAAGCTAATGTGGAAATAAACTAGATCTTGAGCTTCTTAGAGTAACTACCAAGAAGGATGAAAACCACTTAGAACAGTTGCCTTCTGCCCAAAAGAAGGCTTAGAAAAAATGAAACCAGCTGGCTAATGAGGATGTGGAATTATGGTTTATAACTGAAGCATGGGTTGGTTATGGGGAGAGAGAGGTCTGGCCTTGTCTACACACATGCATGCCATAGTCCCTCTAGCCAAATTTTAGATATATACTACTATGCTGGGCTAGCATCTTTACTTCTTCATAGAGCTGTTTTCTTCTGGCTTCCCAGATATTTGGTGGTATGATGATTGGATTCATTGCTGCACGCTTTCTACAGTAAATTATGGAAACCTCTTTTGTAATTTTTGCAGCTATTGTGGATATAATTAACTGTTCACTTAAAAAACAATGACAAATCAACATTCCAGCAAAAATCTGGAAGCAAGGATAATGAAAAGTACCAACAACTTTCCTAGTGAAGTGATTTAGGAGTAGAGGAAGACAGTTGTGTGTGTGTCTGGGGGGGGGGGGCAGGGGATTTGTATTCATGGGGTCTAGAAGATTTAACAAATATGGTAGTTGCTAGCTAGAACATGCATCTGAATGTGGACCCTGTTTTTATACTAGTGGGTTGCAGTAACTTTTCATGACAGATAATTTAAATTCAGGTAATAATGAGGTTGCTGGTCATGTAACCTTTTTTCAAGCATTAACTTTTATGAATTGTTCCTCTCTGAATGGAACAATTCACACCTTGCATGGACACACTGGTTTCAATGTACTTGGAACTTCGACCCCTCCCCCCTCATGCTACAGCAAAGGGTAAATATATAATGCTGTGTATGTAAGTCAATTACTTATTTTCTTCATTCATATACCGCCAGTATACATACCTTCTTGTGGGCCTCATTGATGTAGGTCACAGGATGTTTGCCAAAGCTTAGTGCACAACCCAGCCATGGAAACCAGCCACCCTGCACTGGTGGAAGTCTTTTGCCAGACCAAAATCACAACAACTGAATCCAGGCAGCAGGACCCTTGGACAACCTCTACCACACGGCCAGGGATATTAAGCCTAGCAACACCGCACCAGCTACCAACGTTACCTCCATTTAAACGAACTTTGACGTTAACTCGACGCAAGCGTACGTACATTGACCGTCCACATTCCTATTTCTCGTTCGTCTACGTTACTTGAAATCCTCTCACTTCAAGTAGCGGCTTTAGAGCAGGACCGTAAAAAGTAAATCGGACAACACGCCCACTCTAGTAGTCTACCCTCCCCACCCCACCCATCGCACCACTTATTGGCGAGTGAGCTAGCCCACACAGTAGTGGATGATTGTCGCGCATGGCGCATGGGGAAGACGGTTACGCCTCCCAAAATGGTGGCAAATGGTCTCGATCTCAAACAATTTGAACGAGTCCTGCACTAATGGTGAATTTTCGTCAAAAAAAAAACAACTTGTACAGCGGAGTAAAGACTCTATGATTGGAGGTGAGGGGGGGGGGCAAAAGAATCATCATGTAGTTACAGGCTAAGAAGGTGGTGGCAGAAGGGGACCAGGTGATAAAGAGAACGTTTTGAAAAATGATTATAGCTAATAAGTAAAATTAGATAATATCAATTAAAGAGCTATTATTGTTTATAGTTTCAAAAAAAGTTCTTCCTTCTTTCACATCTGGAAATGCAACATTTAACAAGATTTAACTTATCTGTTCTTTCGCGATGCATATGCAGTAAGCATACAGTGATTAGGCGTCTCTTGAGTTATTGAGTTTTGCAGGTAGTCTTTTATTCATTTTAGAGCAGAAAAGTATGCTCAGCTGATGAAGTGGTGACTGGAATAGTGAGATAGATTTTTAGGAGTTTGTGATTTTCTTGAGAGCAGATTGGTATATGAAAATGTCACAAATGGTCTGAACTCAGTCACTTTCCAGATTTTGATACCATCCAAGGGTGTAGCCTTGATAATATCTGGAAGCATTTGTAAATGAATTTTTTATTTCTCCATGCCAATATCACAACTATAACCTCTTTTAGTTTTGCAGAAAGTGCCATTAGCACTATCTACCAACAATGCTCCAATGCGTTTTACAAAAAGGAAGTTTTCTTGCTGAAATCGGCTATGTAGTTAACTCTTTATATGGTCAAGTGCCTCCTTTCTATAATGATCCTCAATTGTATGCTGTGGTGTTCCTTCGTCTAATCTCCTTGGAAGCTGCCTTTGACGAGAGGCCTTCACTACCACAGAATCATATTAGAAAGATTTGAAGTTCAGATCTGTTTGAATTCAAGTAATTGAATAGTCCTTCATGGTTATTAATTATGGCTTGCATGGCACCAATATGGGTGGTCCATCTTGTTGGGCATAACTATTTAATTCTAGAACCATGATTTGATTCCTGTTGTCTTTGCACATTCTCCAAAATAACTTCTTTTTTAGAGGACAATTTGATCGACTGTATAATATCCATAGCAAAATTTAGTCTCTCCTTGATGGATTTGACTTTGCGGGCTACTTCTTGCAGACATAAATTAATACAGTTGGCTAGAGAGTGTACTGGTAGCTATATAATTATAGCAGGTGGAAACTTCCCTTGAAATTTCTTCCCAACACCAGTAATGTGTCCCCGAAATTTTCTGGCACAATCGTAACCGGCCACGACAATTCTCAAACTGCATGCCTAACTGAAGAATAATTGCTGTGTAGATGGTCTTTGTCCTGGTATTATCAAGCTGAATTAATCCAACAACATCTTCATAATATATTTCTGAAACCCACCTAATACAAATTACCAGCTATTCTCTATTTCCGATGTCTCTAGTTTCATCTGCAGGCAGTGAAAACCAATGCTGGGAAAACAACGCTGAGGCAGCATACCAGCCAAAAAAGAATGTAATAGTTTATGAGCCATTAGCTCATTACTTTAAGGTGAGTGGTATTTGCCTTCCTATCCAAGCACATTCTGCTAAAGCTTGGTCCAATAAAGTTGCCACCTCCCCCCCAAGCATTGTCCTTTCTAACGGATAACCCTTGACGTAACAAGCAATGCAAAACACAAAGTTGATTGAGGAAGCTTTGTCGCTGCTTCTCAAATGCTTCATTAAATTGCTTTTGAACTTCGAGACTGATAGGTACACTCTTCGAATTATAAGCAGAAAGAGCATCTTTATGAGCACGAGCCAATTCTAAATCGGCTAAGACCTTTTTTCCAGTTACAAAATACGTCAGTTGAAATTAGCTAGATCAGCTTTTGTACTCGTAACACTCAAATTGGATATCTATGCTTTCAAAGAAGTACAGATTACTTGATTCGAGCCACCAAAATGGCAAAAGCATCTTGTATGAATATTTTTACCTTAATCACTAACTCTTTCACTTTTTGCCAAGAGTTTTGGATCAATTGGTTGAGATATTTCTGAAGTTGTGCAATATAACAACTATTTCTTCTGCTAGATTAGAACTACAAGCTGTCAATGATCCTAATGATGAAACTTCAGATTGTGTTAGTCCAGATTGTATTTGCTCACTCTCAAATTTATTCACAGTTGTGGTGCATCACTGTGAAGGTATCGAGCTCAAAATCATTGTCTTCATCACTATCACATTTTTATCACTTAATTCATCTTGTTCAGTCTCCAGTGGTGTTTCAAAGAGACATATAAACTCACAATAATACCACAGTATGTGGTTTATTAGACCATGAACTTATTATTAGAAACTTACTCTGATGTCCAGGTGTGTCCTCCTCCAAGAAGAAAAAAGGGAAAAATGAAGCGATAGATGACCGACTAAATTGTAGCTTGATTCTATTAGCCCATAGCACTTCTTGCTTTGCTGTACAATGTAGCTAGTAGCTAATCACAGGACTACCATGTGACATTTATGACATCATGTACTTACACCTACAGCTATATTTAATTAAGGTGTGGTTAACCACCCCAGATTCAAACTGTCCCATGTATCACCATGACTAACCTGTTTCTTAATTTAGTACCATCTCTCTGTCCATACCTAACTTCGTAAATTATTCTTTTCTTCCCCAGCACTGCTTTTTAAAATCTGTAATTAAAAAAAAAGGACAAAAGATCCTGTACTTGGTTCATTCTTGTTTCATTTGCTTTGCTCCATATGTTCACCACCCATAAAGAAGTGTTAATGGGTCACCCATTTGAAATAATGTGGGCTTACGTAAATAATGATTTAATCTTGATATTGCTGGGCCTGTTAAGGCAATCACATATGATATTACAGCACAGGGTCGGACTATTTAGTAACTAACCTAATAACAATCTATATTAAAAATCAACAGTACTTAATTAATAAAATTATCCAGTTATGAGTGTCCCACTGCTCAAGGAGGGGGGGACGGGAAGGGACCAAAAATAATTAAGTTGCGAGCAAGAGCATAGTAAAAATATCCGTCATCCTTTCCTGTCAGCCAGGACGGCTTGCAGAACTTTATTAGGTCTTGGTTTGTTGTTTGGCCTATTTCTGGCTTGCTTAACGTGTCATCTGGTAAGGGGTTGTGTCAGTTATTAACCCATTGGAAGCCTGTTTTCACATGTGCAGTGCAGCCAAGTTGGTCTAGCTTTGAACATGGCTTATGTACTTCACACAAATCTGCATCTCGTAACTTGTGTTCCTCTCTGCGAAATGGAGTAACATACATGGATTCACAATGTATTTCTCCACTTCTTTCATGCTGTCTGATAGCCCTGAGTAAGAACCCAGGAGTCCAACCATTGACATTGGAGACACTGTGAAGTGCATTATTGTCAATGCTGTCCTCTATGATACTAGAAGTGGTATCCAAGATGCAGCTGGGTCAATCCAGTTATGTGTGGGACAGATATCAGGCATAGAGGCTGCTGTTCATGCTGTGCATTCGTCATTTGAAAGAGAAGACAGTGAAGCTACATTATTGGTTGATGCCAGTAATGCCTCCAATAGTTTGAACCGTCAAGTAGTCCTTCACAGCATCAGGAGACTCTGCCCTCCCCTGGCCACCATGTTAATAAACACACACCAAGTTCTTTCACAGGAAGGAACTACTCAGGGAAATCCACTTGCTATGCCTATGCATGCCCTAGCAACCACCAACCTCATCAAGAAGATAAAAGGAAATGGCATGCGAGTGTTGCATGCAGGTGATGCTTCAACTGTGGGGAAAATTGCTACCTATGTATATGGTGGGATAAGGTAATTACTTCTGGGCCTGATTTTTGGTTATTCAGTTAATACTTAAAAAACATGGCTAGCTGTAAAGAGAACACACCAAAGCTATTGCCACATTTGCTCATGGAAGTGAACGTTATTGTCGAAGGTAGACTCTACCTCAGTGCCATCAGAGCCATCGGCTCACATCATTTTATCACCACTTATGTGCAGTCCAAGGACCATGAAGGCAATCTACCTTGATGCACCTGGTTTCAATTGCTAAAACTGAGCCCCATGTAGCATTTGCTGCACTCACTCAAAGGTTAACAAGCAAGTAGACTTACATGTGTTGTATACAGCTGCCACCCCAAAGATTAGATCACACTTACAACTTTTGGATGACATCTTTAGCTCTGAACTCATTCCAGCCTTGACTGGCAGGCCATCTCCCAAATAACTCTGAATGTGGCCTGTTTGCATTGCAATGCCAACTGGAATGGGGTGGGGTTGGGGGGGTGGGGGGGGGGGGGGGGGAGTGCTTGGGATTGTCATACCCAATGCTGATGATGAGTTCTCTGCCTCCATTGAGATTACTAAGTCTCTATCAAATGCGATCCTATCACAAGACCAGAATTACAGCTATGAAATTATTGCTGTCCAGATAGAATCCAAAGCATGCACTCACAAACAAAATTTACAGAACCACATCAAAAGCAGATGAACTTGGCTGAACAAAAAACTAACAAAAAGTGGGCATTGGAAAAGTCCCAAGAGAAGGGATCTTTCACATGGCTGATGACGGCTTTGGTCCAAGAGATTGGACCTTTCACATGGCTGACGACAGCTTTACCACTACAAGAACGTGCTTTCACTCTGCATAAGAGTGTGATGATGTGTGGCCCTTAGTTATGGATAGCCTCCATCAAATACACCATCAACATCTGCCTGTAGCTGCAAGTTCTCAACTGAGCATGCCCCGACTACTGTTCTTCATATCATTAATGATGTCGACTGTGTCATCATCATCTCTAATGGCCAAGTTGTTGTCTATGCTGAAGATATATACCAAGTGATACAGTCGCCGAGAGATTTCATGTATGTTCAAAATGATGTCAACGCTATCTGTACATGCACCAGAACCAATTTCTTTGCATTGAACACAGATAAATGTTGCTACATTATGTTCTCCAGAAACGCCAGCCCATGTGTTCCAGTCATTCCTCTTGTTATGTGGGAGAAATGGTCATCCAAGTTTAGGATTACAAATATCTGGGAATCACTCTGTCCAACAGCCTCTCGTGGTCCTCTCACAGAGGCGTAGGGAGCAAATTTTGATTGGGGGGGGCACTAGATTTATGTATATATGATAATAAATGATGATTTTAAAGATAGCAAAATGATGATAATAATTATTATTATTACTGTCCAAAATATTTAATTCGTCTGTCTTCACATTGATAAAGTCTTTTGCAATAATTATTTTCTAAATTCATATTGTCAAGTTCGATCCCTATGAACATAAGTTAGCATCATATGGTTGAGTCTTGGCTGTACATTGTATATAGCCCATAAGTATGTTTTTAGTCTTCTGAGTGCAGAAAAAGATCTTTCCGCTGTAGATGTTGTAATTGGAATTGTGAAAACAGTTTAAGTAGCTGTGAAATTTGTGAAAACAGTTCTTGACCCATGTGAACTTCACTAAGCACCTCAGAAATTGTTCTCACATTGGTCACTTGCATAATTGGTGCACCACTACTAGTTGTATTTCTGGTTCTAATCAAATCTGGCAGCATATAGAGCTGAGTCTGTAGTCTATCCAGATCAAAATCATTCTTGTACACACTTGGAAATCATCAGGTAGTTTAACTGTTTCACCATTGACAGCATTCAACAGAGCTTTTTCAATCATGGCTGCAACAGGCATGCCATGTTTTTGGTCAAAGTGATGTTTCAGTTCTGTAGTCATTACATCAAGAACTTCGAAATATTGCCTTCTGAAATAATCCTGTGGACTATCAAAAGCATAATTTTCATCATCTATTCATCTGGGTGTTTTTCTATATCTGGGCAATGCAGGTAGTGATATCAATTATTCTAACACCCCTTTGTAAAAATCATCAAAGTATCTGATCTAAGTCGTTCAAGGTAGCTTTCTGTAAGCTTAGCACTACCTAGAGCTTCTTCAACTGTAGTATTTCCCCCCTGTAATGTAAGAGAGAGCTGCTCTGATCCAGAAAAAATGAGGTGAGCTAACTTTAGGCCAAAGTAAGTTCTAAACGTTTCCATTTGTGCTAGAAACCCTCCACCTTTTCTTCCGTACTCATCGTGGGTAATAGAATTGATTTCTAGCAATGTTTCACAGAGGACTGCATAATTAGCAAGAATTGAATTAAAAGCTTGTACGGACTGTCCATCTTGTTGGACAAAGGGGCTTTAGGCTTGGTGTAGCTGTAGAAAGCTGGGCTTGAAGCTGATCAAACAAAGCTGCTGACTTTGGAGAAAACCTAATTAGCTGTGATAACATCACCAAATCTAGTGCATTCCTACATTGATGGCAAGTAGATTGAAGAAACTAAATTTGTACAGTGAGCAAAACAATGTACATAAATAGCTGATGGAAATTCTTTCTGAATTCTAGCTGCAACACCATTAAGATAGCCACTCATGTTACTAGCCCCATCATATGCTTGACCACGGCACTGTGAAAGGGAGAGGCACAATCTAATGAAGCAATCTATCACAGCTGAAGTTATTGTCTTCACTGCATTAGTTTTGGGGAGGCAAATCATTTAAATGGGATCTTCATGTATATTATACTCATCATCAACCTATCTGACACATACTGACAACTGCGCTTTGTGGCTGACATCTGTTGCCTCGTCAGCAACTATAGAGAACCACTCTGCTTTTCGAATATCTTCTAGTAATTGTCTCAAAAGGGACAAACAATAATTGAAATCTGATAACTGGTAAAAAAATACTTCTTTTCACTTAACCACACGTTTAAATCAGGGACATAATTATTATTGATTTTAAAAGCTGATAGAGGTTACCTTCCATTTCATCGTGACCACAAACACAAAGAGCTAAACCTTGTCGCAGAAGGTATCTCAAAGAAGCAAAGAAGATAACTGTACATGAAGGTTACTTTGATGTACATTTTGATCAGTTGAAATCTGTTTGTCAAGAAGTGCCTTAATGCTATCATGGTTTAAACATTCAAGCTTGAAAATGGACTGCCTGTGTATATTCGATGAGGCATGCTGATGGAATTTTTCCTGAGATTTCTTCCAATTATCAAAGCCAGTCAAGACAAATGCATCTTCACCTTTTTTAGATAATGAATATGGCAGTACCTGCAGTAAGCACAGAAAGCTCGATTTCTAGTTGTGCATAATCTAAGCCAGAGGAAAGATTCATGCCATCTTGGAGAAAAACTACGCCTTTTCTTTCTCTGCTGCTTACGTGTATTTTCCATTGAACTGGCATCTTGGGGCTGAAATGGAATTGGCCATACTTCACAGCATTCAGAATGACAGTCACATGGGTCACCAAGTGAGTCAGAAGATGCTTCCTCCAAGGGAATAGCTTGAACATCAGGTTGGGATGTAGATGCCTGTCCTTGATCACTAGGTGCTGAAGGATGAAATTTAAGAGTGGACTGCTTGTACTTCTTCAAAGAAAGTGGTTTTCCATTCCGACTGCACTGTAGCAGCAGCTGCTCAACTTTACCTATTCTAGCCAGAGTCCCAAAGGTCAAGCTGTACTGTGTAAGCTGTGGTTTGTCACTCTGTACAATAAAATCAACACACACACACAGTCCTGATTTTGTCCTGTAGTGATAAGTTTATTGTTTGTCCCAGAACTAGTCTCTATCTAAGCTAGCTATCAATAAATGCAAGAAACTTTGTATAGCTTTGTTACGTACTCATGCCATTTTAGTTGGGGGGGGGGCATGTGCCCCCTGTACCCCCCCCCCCCCCCCATTCCTACGCCTATGTCTCACATAACGAACATTTGCAATAAAAGCAGGATGATGATTTACAATAAATTCTATACTCGCTCACAGTCAGACACTCTCCTAAGTCTTTACATTGTGGTAGTATACCCCTATCTTGAGTATGCTTATACCATTTGGGATCCCCAACTCAAAAAACATATTGAGAAATTAGAATGAGTAGAGAAGTTTTGCATTGAGAGTTTGTGGGATTGGAACTGCTTGTGAGAGTCTATTGTTTTTTGCAGATATTACTTCTCTCTTGAAACTCTATTTTCTCTACAACTTTGTTAATGGCCTTGCTATTTGTGACACACTTCCTCTCACTTACAGAGAATCATTATTTTCAAATAGAGTTCGATCCATCAATAACACGTCTCTAGTTCAACCTTTTGAACGTATGACATCACATGCAAACTCATTCTTCCCATCAGCCATTCATCTGTGGAACTCACTTCCTTCAGACATTTGGGAAGATCTACTTTGCCCTTATTCAAAAGGGCTACTATGTAATCACTACTTGAATAATGTTTTCCGTTATAATGTTAATGTACTATTTGGATAATGGAAATATTAGCTGGTATTTCCTATTTTCATGTATATATCCATTACAATTTTTTTTTTAATAGCTGTCTACTGGATAATATGGCAACTATCCGAGGCATGCAACTTCAAAAATGCAACTTAAAAAAATGTGTACAAGATTTTAAATCATTGAATTTACTGTGCAGATTTCAAATTTATTTTTCGATTTCAAGATGATTTTATTTTATTGGAGATTTCAGAGGATTGGATACACAGGATTTTTTATTCATTCAAAATTCTTATGCTAGGTATAATTATTCTTGCTACAGAGCCCAATTTTCAATAAGGAAAAAATTGATAAAAATGAAGGGAATAAGTTTAACACACACAGTTTTTTACAGTATCAATTGACTCCCACTTTGACTAAACAGAAGTCTAGATATATTTGATTTGAAAACA
This sequence comes from Cladorhizidae sp. MBARI D1340-BT2, assembly GCA_028752905.1. NCBI lineage: Eukaryota > Metazoa > Porifera > Demospongiae > Poecilosclerida > Cladorhizidae > Cladorhizidae sp. MBARI D1340-BT2. The sequence continues at coordinate 31,659,670 of JAQNBH010000017.1, forward strand.
TGCCCCACACACACCATTACAGAGTACCATCTTTACTCCGCAATCTGGACAATTTGTAGTAGCAATGAACATGGACTTATTGCCTGCAACCATTCCCATTAAATCCTGGTACCCTGTGTAGTTGGTGCTGATGTTCACTGTTGTTGAATCACATAGGGTTGAAATTCTCGTGACATTATATTGTGAATGGTTTAGCTTCTGGCAATGCAATAAAAAATGTAATGATATATTATGAAGGAATTGAGGAAGATAACTGGAAGGAAGGTTAGAGAGCAGGGTGGACTATAGTGAAAGTCTCCAAAGTTAATTAATCAGACATTTATAAAAATGCATATGAGCCTACAGTTCAGACTTCCATATATATATATATCACCAAGATAAACATATTGAAGATCCCCTACCAAGCCTACCAAGAAAAAGAATTAATGTAGCGAAGATCAAGTTTTCTTATACTAACTTAATGCAATATGTTTTGACACATGTTCAGAGTTATGGACAAGTTCTTGAGTGGGAAGTTGTTCCATAATAATTATGATGGTGATGCTATATATATAATCTTAGAGGGTTTTTTTCAATAGCTCACCTTTCTTCCAGAGTAAAAGTTGGCTTACATAAGCCATCAACAACTATCTCAATAATCATCTTAAATTTGCTCTATTGATGTTTTGGCTAGATATTCAGTTAGATGCTATAGCCTACATCAGGAACAAAACAGTTAGTGTGCATACCAGAGGAGTAATGCACCTTAGGCCAATAAGGCACTTCTTTACTTTCCCACTAAGATATAGGCTTCATGATTATTGGACTAACTTTCAGTAGATAACTGGACAACTTCTGATTGACATAATAAATATTATAGAGATTCACCTCTAAGGTTAGCAAATTAAAAGGTGTAAGATTGTGCTATAAATACATATTGAAATTAATATAGCAACCATTTCAATTATGCTGCATAATATAGAACCCATTTGCTTTTTGATAAGGCAATATGCAGTGTTAGGTATATACTCTAACTTGTTCTACGAACAAAATTTTATTCGAAATATCTCTGAGAACAGAAACAAAATTACACCAATGAAATATGTGTATATATATTTATATAAAAATAATATATTATGCCTTGATAATTATGTACAAGGCAGATATGGGAATGCATATAATAAACTCAATTCCTCATGTATGATTCCTAGCTAGATTAGTACTTGGATTTTGTGTTCAACAAAACAATCCTAAGCTCAACAAATTAGAGTTAGTGCCAGTTACAAGTCAGCAGGACAGCTCATGACAGAGCAACTGCAGTCAGTGCTTCTCAAGTCAGAGCGGCTCTGTCAGAGTTCCAGTCAGGGCATTACCAGGAGACTTTGATTGAGCATTATTTTGTGATCATGGGTGAGTTAGTTTGGTTGGTATTGTTGTTGATGTTGGGTTCATGGAGAATTGAACTCTTCAAATTGATCGGTGCCTTTTTTGTTCTGTTTAATCGCAGTGGCAACTGTCCTGATATTGAAGAATCTTTAACTGCAATCTCCTTCTAAATATGGAAAGGGAAGAATAATAATCTAATAGAGAAAAGTATTTCATATCCCAATAGAAATATAGTTAAAGTTCCTTAATTATAACCATATAGTTCGGAGGTTATGAAAACAACCTGTCCAATTGTAACCACACTCTCCAGGTGCAAACCTGCCAAATATATACTTGGAACATTTTTTTATTCATTAGAATGAAAATATAATGAGATACTGCAGGGTTACAAAATCTACAGAGGGATTAGATAATACTTCCCATTTCGATTAGGCGGTGATAGATATAGGACCTTGCTTCTCAGTTTATCACAGCAGAATAATCTCCAGAAAAGTAGGATCAAAGAGATTAGCAACTTCTGGATGATTGGTTATTTAAAATATAAACTTAGTTTAAAAGCAGTGAATTTGCACCAAAATACTAACAATTTATTCCTGATGAAGGCTAGAGCATTCAGCCGATATATTGACAGAAGATTAATGAGAAGGTCATTGTAACAATTACAGGTCAAGACAAATTACAAGCATCCAACAACTTTCCCCATGAGCAGTATGCACATACCAGGAAGTCAATGCCATTTGAAAAAGTAGCCCAGCTCTATCTTATCACTTGCCTCTTTTTGGAGTTTAAACCAGAAGCCATCGACATCTTCCAAATTAATGTTGGATAGTGGGATATTAATTTCACCAAGAAGCTTGTCCTCTCCAAACCTCTCCCAGTCCCATACACACAGCTGGAGAGTGCATAGACCAATGCAAGACTGCTCAACATAGTACTGCATACAGAAATACGTTTTTATATTTTAAATATGAACTACAATTACCTTCTCAAAGGCAAGTCAGGAATCTGTCATTATAGGACCAAACATTTAGAACAAAGTTTACAGGTTTATTATTGTTGCTAGTGTTGTTGTTTTAGTGCTGTTGTTTCCTAAACAAATTCTAGGTTTGGTATAAGAAATACATATGGGCCAGGTGGTTGAAAGAAAATGTTGAACGTTAGCAATATATCACAAACAGAGCGTACTTGATAGCAACACAACAATACATTATTACTCCAATAGTGTCATAACAAATTGTGTTTTAAGTTGTAGAGAGTTTGAAAAATAAGGGTAACTAAACTACTCAGCATTCAAAATTTTGACTAACCTGAAAGGTTTGCCTGTACATGGGATTTCTAGTATTCCTTTTAGTTTCAGTCCTTTTCTTGGGGTACATGTACTTGTATATTTCAGATATGATTGAAGCTCTGATATAAGGATTTGGGGACTTGTCTTGGTCAGCATGTGCTAACCCTCGTGCTTTGTTGATGAAGACTGAAAAGTGTTTATTGATGTGTTGGACACTCACAAGTACTTCTCCAGTTTCAGAATAATCCTTCTTTTCATCCAACATCGTCTGTAATATATTTTGACAAACTGAGTGATTATGAGGGAACTTGATAAAAATTACAACAAAGAAGTTATATCAGAAAATCATCAACAATAGAATTTGGCATTCACTCGCTAAAAGGATTCACCGCAGTATGTTTGGGTTCTACTAACATTAACATTCCAATATCACTTAGAATTTGTATTATACAGACAAAGTTCATCCTACGCACTTGAATATTACTTTAACTATGGTCATTAGTTGAATAAGGAATGCACTTGTGTGTTTGTGATTTTCTTGACAGATAATTATAAGCGGAAAGAGTTTATGCATGTCTATTAGCCTAATTATGCAGCACATTAGTAGACAAACTTGGTCTATGTGATATACTCATGAAGTATGCCTACCTGAGTTATGGCACCATATCTCAGATGTGATTTAACTAATTAATAAGTTTGAAGAGGGATCTTTTGATAGTTGAGGCAGTCCTTTTGCTTCATACTGACATTTTATACCAACATAAACTGATCTATGCCAAGAAATGATTGAGAAGAAGTTGATGCATTGAATATTGGACTTTGGGTCCCACTTTATACAATGGTATACAATGGTACAGTACACATACATACTCAGCAGTTTTACTAGCCTACACACTATGACACAACAGTAATTCAGCCATTGGCACATCTTCTCTCTATGGAAATGGCATTTTTACTGGAAATGGTCTAATAATTATGGTAACACTGCTATGCTGTAGTGGAATTAATGGAAGTCTTTCTCACCTTGGAAGTAGGAGAAGAAGCACAAGCTAAACTGTCACAATCCATGCTACCTTGAAGTTTCAGGTCCAATGTTGGTGTTGTTGTTACTGGTGGTGAGCTTGAAGAAGATTGGGATAACTTAGCTACTTGTGAGTTTGTTTCTCGCTCTTCTGATTTTGGTGAAAAATAACTTGTTGGTTTAGTTGGTATTATTAGTGTGAGGGTGTATGAAGGTTGGGACACTGCAAGGGCTTGGTTAGTTTTGTCTTTTTGCGTTGACTTGTTCATTGTTTCAATTGTTGGTGCTGGAGGTTGAGGGTTAGCTTGGGTGTCCTCAATTGGTTGGTTGTTTGCATTTTTATTGATGATAGGTGATGAAGAAGATTCGGGGTAAATGCTCTGTTCCCTATCTGGACTTGATAAATGTGGAATATTTGTTGATGTTATCAATGAATGCCAACATTCTACACTTGTTCCAGGTTCCTTCAGCATTGCTTCCCAATGGCCGACTTCCTCTGAATTAGAATCCATTGAAAGGCCTAATTTAAGGCATCCTAGTACACTATCCTTAAAGAGCCTTTTCTGATTCTTCACACAAATGTCCAATGCTCTAGCAGATTTTAGTTCTCCCCAAGTGATATCCTTATAAGTAAATTCTTCCTCCCAAACAGGATTCAACTTGTTCCTTTTCACTTTAGTTTTCCTAAGACCTTTCCTTGTCTTGTTTGGAAGTAATTGCATCTTGACATAGGAATTGGTACGCCCATTAGGACCAATTTCGGGTAGATATTTAGCCTTGTCAATTGTTACATGGAGTGCACCTCTTGTCGTATCAGCAACTGCCTCCGTTGTTGTTGTTGGACTAAACATCAGTTTTACGTGCAACATACCATGGTAAGGAGTGGGTATTTGGAGTTCAGAGGAGTCCTGATAATTATATGTATGTAAAAATATATTATATAAATTTTAGGAATAATATAAAACAAAAAACAATGACCAATGATAAAGAATTGAGATGTAACTGCTCTGTACCTTGTGGTTTAGTCCATACCATATTCTTTGATTCAAATCCACACAGGACAATGGAATTTTAATCTCTCCAAGAAAATCATCCTTTTCTTTTGGATTAGAGTCCCAAACACTCAACCAAAGTGTGAACAAATGAAAGTCGGACTTCTCAATATGATACTATGCAAAGATTAAAAATGAGAAAAGAAATAGTTAGCATTAGAGTAAGTTGTGATGTAAAACCAAGCATATGCAACAATTGTTTTTTTTGTGCACCATGAGTACTTCTCATTATATTACTTCCATAATCAATTAGATGTTCTTCTGATTGGTTAAAATTATAGCTATGACAGATTCCAGAAAAAGTTATTCCAGAATGAAAATACAATTAGATAAAGTTTGGTATGTGAATCAATTCAACTGAGCTACACAGAACTAAACTCTGCTATGTCAATGACCAAACTTAAATTAATGGAAATCCATTTGGCTAGCACATTACACTTTTAACAGCAAAGGATTACACGTTGATTTCTGTTATGTAAATGTTGCTATGAAGCTTTTTGGCAGAAGAGCTGGAAATAATGGCCTAAAGATACCACCCATCTAGCCAGTTTTGATCATTTTCCATTTTAGCCAGCTTACACGCTAAAGAGGACTACCTTATGGACAACATTGCACTAAAATATACTTCCCTATTCTACCACAATCTAAATGTTATAGACATGTTGTTGGCTAATATTAGCTGGTGCAAACAAAAGTCAAGGATAATTTAAACATTCCTTGAGGACAGCTAAATGTGGTACATGTAATTGACCAACATGCAAGCATTACTCCATATTTGGTTTGATTAATTATTTGTTGCTTGCATTCGATTCACGTTGTTAACATTCGTTGATTATGTCACATAAAGCTCTGCAAACCACATCTTTCTCTTCTCTATACCCATTTGTACATTGAATTCATGAAAATTGTATTGCTCTAAATACTCCTGCTATCTATTTCTCTGTACTCATTTGTACATTGAATTCATGAAAATTGTATTGCTCTAAATAATGTAGTTCATGTAACTCATAGCTGGTCATTTTCTTATGAAGCAGTTCCTGGTTTGGATGATAATATAGTGGAAAGATATATTGATTGGAAATTGGTTTGGTCATTGGTGCATTCAACAGAGGTGCTATATAAAAGTAAATTAAATAACCAACCTTAAAGGACTCCAGGAATGAAGTAATAGTGAACTTGTTCTTACTATATGCTTTACTCATTTGGAAGCTTTTGTTATCCTTAGACAATAGAGTGATCAAGATGTAAGGGTCAGAAGCTGCCAGGCCTATGGCGATATCAACAAATACTTCCAGGTAGTCATACACATAGATACATGTTAATCGAAATTCTCCAAGACCATCCACATGATCTGCTGAACTTCTCTAAAGAGACATCCACAAAACATCGATAAATTCAAACAAAAGTATTCAAACAATTAGTTTTTATTAATATATTAATTATAACTATATTAATGGCCTTTTGTGTAACTGGAGAATGAAATATTTTAAATGATCCATAGCATAAAGTTATAATGCACATGAGAAAATTTCAAATACGTATTTGTGTTCAGGCCTTTCCCACTGTTGGTCTGACCAACTTAACTATGGTCATTAGTTGAAGGAATGATCTTGTGTGTTTGTGATTTTCTAGACAGATAATATAAGCAGAAAGGGTTTATGCATGTCTATAAGCCTAATTATGCAGCACATTAGTAGACAAACTTGGTCTATGTGATATACTCATATGGCACCATATCTCAGATGTGATTTAACTAATGAATAAGTTTGAAGAGTGATCTTTTGATAGTTGAGGCAGTCCTTTTGCTTCATACTGACATTTTATACTGATCTATGCCTTCATTTTCAAGAAATGATTGAGAAGTAGTTGATGCATTGAATATTAGACTTTGGGTCCCACTTTATACATGGTACAGTACACATACATACTCAGCAGTTTTACTAGCCTACAAACTATTTACACAGCAGTAATACAGCCATTAGCACATCTTCTCTCTAATGGAAATGGCATTTTTACTGATATGGCTCTAATATGGTAACACTGCTATGCTGTAGGGGAATTAATGGAAGTCTTTCTCACCTTGGAAATAGGAGAAGAATCACAAGCTAAACTGTCACAATCCATGCTACCTTGAAGTTTCAGGCCCAATGTTGGTGTTGTTGTTACTGGTGGTGAGCTTGAAGAAGATTGCGATAACTTAGCTACTTGTGAGTTTGTTTCTCCCTCTTCTGATTTTGGTGAACAATAACTTGTTGGTTTAGTTGGTATTATTAGTTTGGAAGTGTTGGATGAAGGTTGGGACACTGCAAGGGCTTGGTTAGTTTTGTCTTTTTGCGTTGACTTGTTCATTGTTTCAATTGTTGGTGCTGGAGGTTGAGGGTTAGCTTGGGTGTCCTCAATTGGTTGGTTGTTTGCATTTTTATTGATGAGAGGTGATGAAGAGGATTCGGGGGAAATGCTCTGTTCCCTATCTGGACTTGATAAATGTGGAATATTTGTTGATGTTATCAATGAATGCCAACATTCTACACACGTTCCAGGTTCCTTCAGCATTGCTTCCCAATGGCCGACTTCCTCTGAATTAGAATCCATTGAGAGGCCTAATTTAAGGCATCCTAGTACACCATCCTTAAAGAGCCTTTTCCGACTCTTCACACAAATGTCCAATGCTCTAGCAGATTTTAGTTCTCCCCAAGTGATATCCTTATAAGTAAATTCTTCCTCCCAAACAGGATTCAACTTGTTCCTTTTCACTTTAGTTTTCCTAAGACCTTTCCTTGTCTTGTTTGGAAGTAATTGCATCCTGACATAGGAATTGGTACGCCCATTAGGGCCGACTTTGGGTAGATGTTTAGCCTTGTCAATTGTTACATGGAGTGCACCTCTTGTCGTATCAGCAACTGCCTCCGTTGTTGTTGTTGGACTAAACAGCAGTTTTACATGCAACATCCCATGATAAGGAGTGGGTATTTGGAGTTCAGAGGAGTCCTGATATATGTAAAAAATATATTATATAAATAATAGAACAATGATAAAAAATTGAGATGTAACTGCTCTGTACCTTGTGGTTTAGTCCATACCATATTCTTTGATTCAAATCCACACTGGACAATGGAATTTTAATCTCTCCAAGAAAATCATCCTTCCCTTTTGGATTAGAGTCCCAAACACTCAACCAAAGTGTGAACAAATGAAAGTCGGACTTCTCAATATGATACTATGCAAAGATAATAAATAACAATCTTTTCAAAAATGAGAAAATAAATAGTTAGCAATAGATAGAGAAAGTTGTAATGTAAACTTTTTTAAACGCAGCATAAGCAACGATTATTTTTTTTGTGCACCATATGTATAATGCATGAGTACTTCTCATTATATTACCATTAGATGTTCTTCTGATTGGTTATGCTATAACTGATTCCAGAAAAAGTTGTTCCAGAATGTAGATAAAGTTTGGTATGTGAATCAATTCAACTGAGCAAACCAAAGCTACACAGAACTAAACTTTGCTATGTCCATGACCAAATTTAAAAGAATGGAAATCCATTTTGGCTAGCACATTACACTTTCAACAGCAAAGGGTTAGCTACAGGTTGATTTCTGTTATGTAAATGTTGCTATGAAGCTTTTTGGCAGAAGGGCTCGTAATAAAGATACTACCCATCTAGTCATTTTCTATCTAAGCCAGCTTACATGCTAAAGAGGAAGTAAATTTACTACCTTATGGACAACATTGCACTAAAATGTACTTCCCTATTCTACCACAATCTAAATGGTATAGACATGTCTTTGGCTAATTTTAGCTGATGGAAACAAAAGTCTAGGATAATTTAAACATTCCTTGAGGACAGCTAAATCTGGCACATGTTATGGACCAACATGCATAAGAAACAGGAAGTTAAAATGTTTTTTCCCCGTCAAATTTTAGCTGGTCTATAAAACAGTTAACCAATACTTATTGAGTATCAAAGTGTTTGCTTACGCATCGAAGAACAAAGATGAATTTTGATTTCTTAGCAACAAACCACACACTCGTGTATATCATTGATCGATAAAGACCTTTTTTGGTGACTTGGCATTTAGCCTTGTTGGCCAGTTAACAACAGTTGATAATGGCCTGCATATGGTCCAATTATTAATTATTTGTTGTTGCTTGCATTGGATTCACATTGTTAACATTCGTTGATTATGTCACGTAAAGCTCTGCAAACCACATATTTCTCTTCTCTATACCCATTTGTACATTGAATTCTTGAAAATTGTATTGCCGTAAATACTCCTGCTATATATTTCTCTGTACTCATTTGTACATTGAATTCATGAAAATTCTATTGCTCTAAATACTCCTGCTATATATGAAGTCCATGTAACTCATTGCTGGTCATTTTCTTATGAAACAGTTCCTGATTGGGATTTTCTTAATATAGTGAGTATTATGGAAGGATATATTGATTGGAAATTGGTTTGATCATTGGTGCATTCAAAAGTAGTGCTATATAAAAGTAAATTAAATACCAACCTTAAAGGATTCCAGGAATGAAGTAATACTAAACTTGTTCTTACTATATGCTTTACTCATTTTGAAGCACTTGTTATCCTTAGACAATAGACTGATCAAGATATAAGGGTCTGAAGCTGCCAGGCCTTTGGCGATATCAACAAATACTTCCAGGTAGTCATAGACATAGATACATGTTAATCGAAATTCTCCAAGATCATCCACATGATCTGCTGAAATTCTCTAAAGAGACATCCACAAAACATCGATAAATTCAAACAAAAGTATTCAAACAACTAGTTTTTATTAATATATTAATTATAACTATATTAATGGCCTTTTGTGAAACTGGAGAATGAAATTTTATAAATGATCAGTAGCATGAGAAAATTTCAAATACTTTTTTGTGTTCAGGCCTTTCCCACTGTTGGTCTGACCAACTTAAAGGATCTATCGCACACTGTTACATATTATATTATATTCCTAAGCTGAAAAATAATTCCAAAAAAAAATTCGGATAAGCTACCTCTAGTTGCAAAAAGCTTTCTTGCTTGGCTTTTCCTAAACAGGCAACATATTTGGTTGCCAGCAACTGCTGCTTAACCGCCATAAGCTTCGATCTCTACACCAACAGAGAGCTGCTTCCACCCCTGCCACTTTTCTCCATGGTGGCTACAACACAAGCATTACATTCACTCTAGCAACACCAAAATCTAATAAAATTATGCAAATTCAGTGTGATTTACCACAACCTAATCAAACTACTGTGAAGTCATTTTCTTCTTAACTGTATTAGTTATACACTTTTTCTAGAAATAATAAAATTTTAGACATAAAACTGTGCACGTGTTTCTCAAGATTAATGGTGAAAAGGTGGAAAATGCAGGGTGGGATGTTCTATCCATTACTACTACCTAAGTCACATATAATACAAAACTTCCTGAAGGCTATATAGAGCATCTAGTCGAAACATCGAGAGAATACAATTTCATGTTGATTGTTGAGAAGGTTATTGTAATGTTGTTATGTCCTGAGAGTTCATTGAGTACAAAACTAGTGCATATAGATGTCACACATTTTGGCAAAATACAATAAAATTCAGAAGATTTTAAACAAGGCAAGTTAATAAATGGTCTTAAAAATAGTACACCTATGATGCTTCTGCAAATAGAGAGTGATTCAGATAATATCCTGATTCTAGTAGGTTTTGACAAATTGTGTGTACTACATCACATGTCAACAAAGCAGTCAATATACAGCAATAAGGACATTCAAGTACCTCTTCCATGCTAAGAGGAGAGTGTTCTGCCATTTCAGACTCCTCTGGCTTGATATCTACATCCCTATAGCAAAATACAAAAAAATACAGTGAGTATTGGCAAAATCTTCAACAGTTTGGCCACCATAATCATGTATAAAACAAATATAGACATAGTTGGCAAAATAATGTGCAAAAATATAGGAGTTTTTCTGCACACTCCAGTTGACTGCACTATCATAATCATGATATTGGTTTGACTGTGGGAGCAAGCAAAATGAATGTTTGACCATCACAACTATCTTCATCAATGTTTTCTTGTAGACTTTTTCTACTGTTTTGGCCATCAACTGCAGATAAAAACTAGACAACAACACCTTAGAATCACTTTAACTTCCTTGATTCTTGAGAAAGGAAATGCATCGAATTCAAATCAACATCCACTACACTAGACATGTACAGTGCATAAGTATACTACTTGCAGCTACTATATAGTAAACATTATGTTACAATAGTTGCGGCTCATTCCTCATATATATGAAAAGAAAATTGCAAACTTTGGAAAAAGAGATTTGGTTTCGGAGACAAAACTTTAAGGAAGTTTTCCCTTTCAAATTTTATAAAACCTGAAACCACCATTTCGTAGATTGCTATAATTCCTACAAATCTACAAATTCAGCCAGCAGATATCGAACAAATTTTTTTATTGATGCATTTGTTATCAGTATCCAACAATGCACAGCTGTGAGTAGCAAAAACTTGTTGCTTTTTAAAAGCATGAATGTGTTGCACCCCAGCAGCTGTCTCTGTGGAAATGCAAAACTGCATTCTATCTACAAAAGATATGTTCTATAACTTATAAAGTACTAACTCTGTGTACCTTTGAAGTCACAGGAGGGAAGTCATATGACTATATACCATGCATCATGTTGTATTATGTTCGCAGTTACTCAAGGTTATCTTACAGGCCCATGCTGCCACTGTGCCTAGAGTACTAACTCAACAATCTACAGGAATTTCTTTTAGTTGCCACAATATATAAACTTCAATTAGCCAAGAGACCCACAGTAAATTCTGAATGTACTGCTAGAAAGAACACATCACTTTAAACCATGTTCATCTCTCATCACCAACTCACCAAAATCTGACTCCATTTTTCTTCTTGTTATATACTCACAACTTGATCATTCCTGAGCACACCTTCTGGTTTATCTTCCTCCTTAGTTAAAACAGCTTCCATTGCAGCAGAATTTATTGAATATTTGATAACAACGACAGATTCACAACACCTTTTCACTACTCGAGCGTTCGCTTGGGTATATAGCGTTGCGTCTGATTGCAGACGTATAGTCCGCATGCGCGGCGTGGAAATTGCGTGTGACGTAAATTCACCATTACGCAGATCCCGCCACTGCAACAAATTAATGATTGGCGGCTCAATATCGTCGACTTCCCACTCGACCCCCCTCAGCTCTTGTGGCTGATAGTCACCTTGTTTCAGGACATTTGTCACCAAGCCCTGAAGAGGAGACAGTTGTATTTTTTTAAACTTTTTTTAAACTTGTGTTTACAATTTGAGAGCTCTGTATATAGATTCTTCAAACTTCATGGTATGGACTTGATATATAGCTGAAAAGATAGGTCTCTCTGTGTGCTCTCTTTTAATATATGTTTCATAGGATAACTATAGGCAAGTTACTAGACCCTAAAGTGGAGGGACCTCAACAACCTGCATTCCAAAGTCCCATGAAAATGCAGCTGTCTCCCCTATGTCCATTTGTATCTGCATCTTCTCCACCATTGAGCTTCAGCTTCTCTAGCACTCTGCTGGCCCTCCCACAGCAACTCCTGCATCATTAACAAAATCCCTGTTTCTGCAACTGTTATTGCATGTGACCCTTTTAGATCGCTACTTGGATACCTGCTCTGTTCTTCTGTCCTAGCTCGTATGCTTGAATCTGCTTAAAGAGAGCTACTGATTTAGTTGTTATTCTGCTATCACTTGAACTTATTAACTATAGTATGTGTTACAGTTCAATCGATTGGCAAAATTATCCCACTGCTGCTAAGGCCTTGACAGAGTTTTTAGGCATGGTAAATTTTTACCACAGATTTGCGCCCCATGCCACTGCCCTCATGGGTCTACACATAGCATGCCCCATAAGCAAGGTCCGGACTTTTGGTGGACCGCACATGTATGCTGCAGTCAAGCACTTTAGTTATTAGGCAGTTTCACATCAACTCCGATCACAACCCCCTCTCTTTTGCCTTTGTCAGCAGCTCTGAATGCTGGACTCCAAGACAAGAATGGCATGTCACCTTTATAGCTGAATATACCACAGACATGCGACACGTTCATGGCAGAGACAATGCAGTCACCGATGCTCTCTCATGTGTAGAGCTTAGTGTGAGTCCTGTGTGCATGGCTGCAGGTCTACAAGATCTTGAACTACTTGGCATGGCATGGGCACAACAGGAGTGGCTGGAATCCAAGCTTAGTGCATAACTATTACCTGATTGATCCTTACTGATGTACTGATCCCAGGTGCAAACAATACCTTGCTGTGCGACACCTCCATAGGGTTTTCATGACCCATTGTTCCCCCTGTTTGGCAATGAGCTGTCTTTGATGCCATCCATGGCCTAGCACACCTGAGCATTAAAAACAATGAGGAAGATGGAGGCAGCACATTTTGAGTGGCATGGCATAAACAAGCAGGTGGGTATTTGGGCCAAAACATGCATGTCCTGCCAGAAAGCTAAGATAGAATGACATGTGACTGCCCCGCTAGAACATGGACAGATTCCAGACCGCTGCTTCCAAGAAATTCACATTGATATTTTGGGACCACTGCTCATTTCACAAGGTAATACCATCATTGATCACTACATATGATGGCCAGAAGCCATACCAATGTCTGATTATAGCTATATACCTTATGTGCCCATACCTTCCTTTCTAAAAATATTGCACGGTTTGGAGTGCCAACAGATGTCACTTCTGATAGAGGGGCGCAATTCACCTCAGCCTTGTGGATAGCCCTGAGCACACTACTGGGGGCACAACTGCATCGCAACTGCCTATCGTCCACAGGCAAGTAGTATTGTTGAACAGTTTCATAGGCAGTTAAAAGCAGCACTAAATGCCCGTCTGATAGGGCCTATTGGTCCGATGAACTTTCATTAGTAATTTCTCGGCATCCGCTCTCAGCCTCCAAGGAAGACCTTAGATGTGTTCCTTCTGAACTTGCCTATGGTACAATGATCTACCAGGGGAGTTCTTTGGAGCTTGGAACATCACCTGCTGAACCAAATGTGTCTGATCTGCTTACACACCCATGGCTGGACTGAGACGAAAGAGACGCCATCATAGACAACAAACTGCCCACATGCCTGTCGACTTGCAGAGCTGAACATTTATATTTGTCCGATATGATGCACATCAACCACCTGTGATGGACCATTTAGAGTCCTCGAGAGGGCTGCTAAGTACTTTACTTTGGACCTAAATGGCCATTGTGACACAGTATCAGTTGATCACCTCAAACCTGCATTTTTGGACATTGATTCTCTACATGAAGGCTCAGCAGTCAGATAGGCTATAAAAATCAGTGACTCTACCACCTCAGTGGCGGTTCCAGAAGGGATCGACTGGTCTCGTTTGAGGCCCCCTTTTCTCTAATTTCCCAAACTCCAACTAAACAACAAACCTGCAATGTTTTTTGCCTTTTCTTGCTTTTTGCTTTTTCTTTTAGCTAGCTATGTTTACTCTGCTAGCTGGCTGACCCACTGTCTGTGAAGCAAGACCCCCAAGTGTGGGAAATGTAGGGGTGTGGCTGCACCAGAGTAAACCTTATACCTTTATCCTCGTTCCAAATGTTCAGCACCTGGTTCATTACCTCCCAGGGAGATTTACTCTCGACTCCTGTCACCCACCAAATATCTTACTCATGGCTCAGTCAAAGTTAAAGGCTTTTTTCAAAGCCACCCCTGACCCCCCTACAGCTGATCTAAACTGAGCAGTGATTGAGAATATTATGCTATTGAATAGATTGCTAACTTAGTACTAGCTATAGTACTTGCAGCTAGCCACTACTGCTAGCTAGTAGAGTCAATTTACATAGAAATTTCCACATTTAATGCATAGGAAACAAAAAAGGACCAACAAGAACACCACTTTTCCATCTCAAGCTGTGGTACCTGTCACTATTCCTGGGTATCCTGCTTCAGTCCATTGTGTCTCCTCCAAGCACTCTGTGTCTGTGATTCTCGCCCAGCCCTCTGTGTCTGTCACAGAGCACTCTCTATCTGTGTCTCCCACCCAGCCCTCTCTGTCTGTGTCTCCCACCCAGCCCTCTCTGTGTGCGTCTCCCACCCAGCCCTCTCGTGTGTGTCTCCCACCCAGCCCTCTCTGTGCGTGTCTCCCACCTAGCCCTCTCTGTGTGTGTCTCCCAACCAGCCCTCTGTGTGTGTGTGTCTCCCACCCAGCCCTCAGGCCCTGTCAGTGTCTACACCTGCTACTGTCGGTTCTGTTCTTTGCATATTCTTAGATAGCTGTTAGTGTTCTGAGTCTAGCTGAGACTGTCCAACTAAGTTGTGTTCTGTCTTCATTGCTACTTATAAAACTTTGACTACATTATTGGAGATTAATTGTGTTACCTTTCAAAACTAGGCAACGATACATTACAATAGCCATTGCATAAAAACAGAGTTAATTGAGTTAAGCAAATTTAATTTTTTTATATTTTATGTTGCAACTTCAGTATGCTATGAATTATATTTTTTATTTTTAAACAGTTTCAGTGTGCTTTAAGATTTCTGGTTTTAAAGGCAATGTTTCAAACAAAATACTTCGGTTTCATCAGGGCAAATGTAATATTTTGATTATTCATTCTGTATGAAGAGAAAACAAGAATGAAAACAAAAATAAGATTTTATAATGATGTACAGACATATTATGCAAATGGTGAGCTCAAGCTTCTTCGATGACATTGACAGTTACACATAACAATGTGCCCTAGATCTTGGTGAGTGAGCTTGTTAGTCAGCTTTTGCATGTTTTATTATGACCCTTATTATTATTAAATCTTAATCCCATCCATTCTCAATTTCTACTTTGGCCCTTGTAACCACCAACACCAAATTTTGTGGAAACCGACTTCAGTGATGAAAATGGAAGGAATTCCTAGTTGAATAAGTGCTGCACATTCTACTTACATTTAAAGGATGGTGCCCCAATAGATATGTCGGTTGGATCTAGCCATTATTATGTCTCAGCTCTCATATATTTGCACATAAACTATACCCATCATTATCTCTCTGATATGTTACTCTGTTGATATATATTCTAAGCATGAAGTCATTAATTACAATCATGCATTCCCTGCGAAATGCATTGCCAGTAAAAAGCCATTGCCCTGTATTCTACTTTCACTTTCCTGTTTGAAGACCAAACATTCTGTTGGGGAGCAAAATCAAAAGATAAATCTTCAGTATTTTATACAGCTGAGGATCACAGCGTAGTGTATAGATTATAAAAGCATCTTTACTGGAGTATGGGTTGCACTGCAGTATAGACCCAGTGCAATAGCCCATAATAACTTACACCACCATCAGGTTTGATACTGCTACTGGTGCTTTAGTTATGCTTTCTATTTTCCTGATTATGCTGGAGAGAGAGTTGATGAAAGAGTAGATAAATAGGCAATGAAAATGATAGTATAGACCTATATATATGAATTAAGTTGAGAAGACAATACTGATGCTTGCCCTGCAGCAATATAGCTTCATCCACGTTGGAATGTATTCTTCTATTATCTCCTAGTCTTTACACAGAAAATAATTACACTACTACAAAAGTATGAAGTGCTATCAGAGATTGATGTGTGATTGGGTGAGAGTAATCTGTGTTTAGACTGCATATGACTAGAGAGTCAAGGTTGGGTAGGAGGGGTGAAACCACTTCTTCTATCAATGGCGGAGTATTATGGAAAAATATTCATCAATTATTACCAGAAGTTACCTGTACGCTTGCGTGGTCTATCAGTACACATGAGCACAAACAATGCAAACTCTGCTGGTTCCATCATAATTATTTCTTTTATAATCAAAACTACACAGGTTAACTTGTCAGCAAAGAAAGTTGCTCCAGGGAAGAGAGGTAGGGTATGTTTCACTGTTATTTAAGGCAGCTAGGGTGGGTCATTAGTAACCTCACCACATTGCATAATTTGACAGCTATCGTTGACAATGAAAAATATGCAAGAGCAAGTATACCCCTAAACAAAATGGCCTATGATTCCATGTGCCATACCATATTTCTGATACAGGTGGCTTCTCATAACATATGCCCCACAAAAACTTCATTGATTTGATGCCTAAGGAATCTCATGAAAATCTATAAGCATGTTTTTTGGCATGATGCCGCTAATAAACAAACAGACACACAAACAAACCATGGTGACCTTCTTGGTAAATTAAAGATAGTGTGGGAATAGAGTTTACATATGTGCACTGCAATCTAACTAACAATTAAATAAATGGTGGATTAAGAATTGCAGTAGAACTTTGTGCTACTTATGAAAGACAGATGAGAGCTGCAGTGTTTCTTCTTTGTAGTGATAGTGTAATGCATTGGTTAAGATCTTTTCCATGGCCAGTGATCCCCTCATGAGTCCTGTATGTGCTATAAGTTTTATGACCACTGGAATAATAAAATTACGAAGGATAACAAATTAAACAAGAGATGATACACTGACACTTCCACCTTGTCATGCATAATTCAAGTGGATTCATATGTGCTCTCCCTAGTAGAACTTGGGAGTAGTGAAGGTCTCCCTAAGAGGTCTGCCTAACTCCAATACCAGAATCCGACTTGTTATTGGGTGGGATTGAACTTAGTTATGTTTATAACCACCATCCTGCTGTGAATCCCAGTAGCTATGTTGGGAGAGCAGGTTAGTTACCCGGTGTACACATGGTCCTGTCCAACGGAATTCTCATTTTCATAGAGTCAGAGTTAATATGTTGTTGCTTTTGTCTTAAAGGTTACTTCAGTGTTTCTTGTAAGCAAGTGGGAGTGATAGTACACCCCTATTTGACATTCTCTAAGTCACCATCCACTCAAACCAATAAGTTCATGAAGCACAGCCTTCCCTCAGACCCTTTTCTGGGAACACACTCTGCACAAGGGAGGAAACAAATAAAACCTTTCAAAATCCAGACCTTTATATTAAAAAAAAATCCCTATGAGCCTACAGTTAGACGTAACCATAATAAACAGAGTGAAGATCCCCTACTTCCTCAACTAAAATCCTATATCCTAGTGGGCAAGTAGAGAAGTGCATTAATGGCCCATAACTACGGTGCCATTACTCCTCAAGGCATGCTCACTAACTGTTTTGTTTCTGTGAAGTCTAGAGCATCTAGCCGAAACAGTCATTGTTAGAGAAGCTTCCTTAGGCATAGGTGAAGTTTCATTTCGGCTTAACCACTCTCTTCATCAACACGTCATTCGAGCATGCACATGTTTGCTTAAATAGAAATGAACATCAGTAAGATGGAAATGATCATTAAGATCATTATTGAGCTGGTACTTCTTGAAAACTAACTACTCTTAGCTACTTCTCCATATTACAATCCAATCTGATGATATCAATAATTTACAGATCAGTGTATAGTGTTATCTTTGAGTCTGGACACTAAAGCCTGACAACTATATACAATGGAGCGCTTGAGATAGACGAGAGAAAACTATAGCATTGCATTAGGCACGATCAAAAGAAAGAAATCTTCAATCCAGATCTCCACAAAGGGAGTTATCAGAGCCTAATGTTTCTGGCCCTGGACCTTCCTTTTTGAAGGCCAACCCCAGACCATGCTAATAAGGCCCTTCTGGCTCTGGTGAAGATTGTCAACCTTCTAATGCGCTGGCTATCCCACCTGAAGTTGTGCCTCACCTATGTGGAGTCATCCTTTATGCCTATAAGAAGGAAAGTGGTGGGCTTCGTCTGATCGTTGTTGGGGAGGTTTTGTCGCCCAAACTCTAAATACATCTCACGTGCCGGGCAGTCTACGGCCATCAGCATACTGACACCAACCAAAGTGGGCGTTGGAGTACCTGTGAGCTGTAAAACCCTTGTCCACTTAATGGCTAGTGGTCAGGTGGAGTCCAACATCCACACCTGAGAAAAAATGGACCTTACTCCTGGACTTTTCCAATGCGTGTGGACCATGAAAATTGTTCCAGGAAGTGAGGTCCAGCATTCCCTCCATGTCGGCATGGCTCGAGATGTATTATGGAGGCTAACCAACCTTTACCTTGGTGACCACAACATCTACAGTTGCTGTGGAGTCCAGCAGGGTGACACTTTAGGTCCTTTAGGCTTTTCCTTGGCCCTCAACCCCATTGTTGAACCATGTACCCGACCTCCAAATCAATGCCTGTTGTTTTGACAATGGAATGCTTTGTAGAAATGCCCAGGACCTTTGTGCTGCCCTAGCTATCATTGAGGAAGATGGATAACACCATGGACTTAAAGCTGAATAGGGTTAAGTCTCTACTCTACATTCAAGAAGAAGCTGCACCTCTTCCCAACCTTTTACCTGGTGACATCCAACTATCAACAGATTAATTCAATCTCCTGGGTTCTCCCGTCGGCCCGCCTTCCTATTGCGAGAATATCGTTCTCCTTTGGGTGAGGAAAGTGCAGTCTTCCAGATGTAGTGTACGCTCATTCACTCTTGTTTACCCCTCCCCAAAGTGACCTTCAACCTCCGTACCACCATCCAAAGCCATCACTGAGCCCTTTGACAATGCCATGAGTGAAGCCCTTGAGAGTCTTGTCAGACTGGGCCTTGCCGAAGGTGTCCCTCCTCAGCTACCTTGGAGGTAACGTTATGAAGGCCTCCCTTCATGTCCCCAGCTGCATTGAAGATCCCTGTTCCAATCTAGCTCCCTCATAACTAAGATACTGATGCCTTCCATCTCTTAGTCCCCACTTTGGATGACCTGTCTCAGTCTGCGTGTAAACCAGCACTTGAGGATATCTCCCTCTGGCAGTGATCCCTCTCTCACACCATTGATCTGGCTTTCTTTGACAAACTTTTGGATAGGGCACAGGACTCGTGATCTAGGTCCTTGGCTCTCTCCACTTCCATTCCCCATTCTGGAGATTGGTTAAATGTAGTCCCTTGCCAAGTCCTTGATCTCCATCTCCATGACTTGGTGTTCCATCTGTGCCTCCAATACTGGCTAGGGGTGCCGATGGTGGAGGAGAATATACTATACCCCACATGTCAAGTTATGGCTAACTCCCTTGTTAACCACCAAGTTGGGTGTAGGGTAATGGGGACCAGATCCTCAGGCATGACTCCATGGATTTTTATTAGCCTAGCTGCTAGCCAGTCAGTTGCATTGGTGCCCCAGAAGATAACATCTGCCCTGATTCCTGGTTCCTGCAGCCTCCCAGCTGATGTATATCTCCCTATCTGGAAGAGAAAGGTTTACCAGTAGTTTTGGATATCACTGTGATATCTACTCTGCAGAGGTGAACCCTAGAAGGGTCGGCCATTAACCAGGGTCTTGCTCTCTCTGTTAGCCATTATGAGAAAATGATTGCTGATGCCAAAGCCTGTCATTCAGGTTGGGTGTCCCTTACTCCAATGATAATTAAATCCCTGGGGGGGCTGGGCAGGCTACCGAGGCTACCGAAGTCATCAGGACTGTTGCAGGGTAAGAAGTTAGGCATTCCACCATCTGAAACAACTCTGCACCTGTTTCAGAGATCAGCCATAACCCTATGGCGGCATGGGAACTCATCTCTCTGGATGAACCGGCACCCTACCTGAACTCCTAATGTTGATGGGATCATCTAACTTTTGATACATGCATATTTTTAAATTGAGCATATATATAAGACAACTGTGTTTAAAAGGTTTTAATTAAAATATATTCCACTCTACGTTTACTGTAAAAAAACGAGACACCCATCTTAAATAATGCAGACTTATTAACTCAATGCATTTGAGCATGCACACTAAATCCCTGTTATTTGGTGGTAACGCATTAATGCATTTTAGCTTCTTTTTATAAGTAACTGGCATTTCCCCTCTTCATTTAACTTTTTACCTTTTTACAATGAAATAGAATCCTTTGCAGGAGTTACCTTTGGATTAAATTTTATTTTGCTGGAGTACTTGGAGATGCCAAGTGACCACTCTGATAATGATTTCTAGGCAATCTGCAGGGCATATTTTCAGAAAACATGAGCAGCGGACGCTTCACTTGATATTTCGGTCTATAAACCAGTAGCCCAGTGGCAGTGGAGGTTCTTTGACCTTCCAAAGAACAAACTGCTTCCCTCAACAGCTTTCAGTTCCCCTTGCAGTTGTCAAGCCACTCTCCCACACACACTTCTCAGCTTCTACTCCAATTCAATCCGCTAGATTTGTTTCTGATTTCACAGGTTATTCAATCATTAACATTAACATCCATTTGAAGAGCTGGCGTTTACAGAGTTACCTTGTTCAGAACTAATTCACTTTCATTTGAAGACAAGATGAAAATTTTCATAATAGCAGTTGTTCATCATATCTATTATAGCTTCCAATGAATTTCAGTTGCAATTTAGATACAGCTACATTAGCAAAACTAACTAGACAACACTGAACTATGAACCCCTCCCCTCGCACACACGATTAGCGACCATTACCCAGTATGTGGTTAGTTGCACTTAACATTGTTTTATGATGACAACTATTTTAATCGAGTTTCATTGATGAGCAAATGGGCCTCAAGCCTTATTATCTATGTTAAGTGCAACTCGCTGAAATGCCTAAGAACCGATTGCCTCGATCACAAAGCAAGAGACGGCCACGAAAGGAGGCTACCCCATCTAGAGAGCACCACTATGTGGACTTGAGATGCCGACATTCCAGTGCCCAATAGAGGACTGTGAGTATGCAACACCAGACGTCGAACCGGTGCTTGCAGCCACGATGCTAACGATCCATGCCACTATCCACGGTGGGCCAGCACAGGCGGCCAGGATCGAGAAGATAAAGAGACCCGAAATTACGTCATCGGGCACAAACGAGGACTGGCAGTATCTTAGAACGAGATGAGAAGACTATGTCAGGGCCACCAGGGTGCGAGGACCTGACCTCATCATGCAGCTGTTAGAATGTTGTGACGGGCAGCTGCGGATTCAGAGTTGTTAACTACTTATTTTGGGTTACAATTTGATAGTTTAACTTCAATTATGTTGGTAGTAATAACTAGGAGGACCTCACCAGGAATACAGGGGGGACCCTAGCAGACAAAACGAAGGAGGAAGTCTTCGAGGCGATAAAGGGGCTAGCAATGAGAGAGGAGAACGCCATGGTAGCACGAGTGGCCCTGCACAACATGAAGCAGGATCGTGACGAGCCCATCCGTGCCTATAGGGCCCGACTCAGGGGCCAAGCGGGTGTGTGCAAATACACGCTCTCTTGCCCAGGATGTAACCACGACGTACACTACGCGGAGGCCATACTAAGAGATGTGCTGTGCAGAGGCCTAGCAGATAACGAAATCCAGATGGACCTGCTAGGTGACAGTAACCAAGATATGACCCTGGAACAGGTCCTCAGGTTCGTAGAGGCGAAGGAAGTGGCCTCACAACCAATACTCTTCTCGAGTCCATTTGACTGCAGGTTCTGTTGGGGCGTGGCTGCAACACCTCCCCCTCCCTTGCCAACTCCTTGTCACTCCTTGCCAAAGGCGGGGGCTCCTCCAGGGTCTCTGTCATCCTCCACTCTTGCCTGGATAGTCCATCGGCATTTTGATGGGTCACTCCTGCCCGGTATACAATATCGAAGTCGTATGTCTGTAGTGCGAGCGCCCATCTTGTCACCCTGAAGTGACCCCCCACTATGTGCACTGCGAAGTGGTCGATTGCCTTGTAGACTGCCAAGCATTCCAGCTCAGTGGCCGCATAGTTGGTTTCTGCCGGTAGAAGGCGTTTGGAAAAATAGCTCTCCACTCCATCTCGAATAGCTGATAGCACTGCTCCAATCCCTAGTTGGGAAGCATTTGTGTGCAACACCAAGTCGTCTCCCTCTTGCGGTAACCGAACACAGAGAAGAGATCAAATAAGTGAAGCACTACACATATTGTCTCCCATTTCAGGTTATTGGGGGCCACCTTTCGTAGGGCGTGATATAATGGCCCAGCCCTCCCGGCATAGTCTGGGACAAATCTCCGGTAATACCCAGTGGTGCCCAAGAATGATTTAAGACCTGTTTTGGTACTAGGTCGTCTATAGTCCTGGATAGCTTTGGTGCGGGCTTCTGGTATGCTTAGCTTCTCCAGCCCAACTTCATACCCAAGGTAAGTGAGGGTGTGAGCACCCCACTGGCATTTAGCAGGGTTCGCAGTTAAACCGGCCTTTCTACACAGCCTTTATATGTGCTACATGCTCCTCCCACGATGATGAATAAATCAGGACATCATCTATGTAAGCACTGCTGAATTCGGTTTGGCCGGCCAGCGCAGCATCCATGCACCGCTGGAACATAGCTGGCGCGTTCTTAAGCCCGAAGGGCATTCTCTGGAATGCGAACTTGCCCCAGGGTGTGCAGAATGCAGTCTTCCTTTTGCTCTCTTCTAGCATGGGAATTTGGTAGAACCCCTTTTTGAGGTCCAACTTGGAGAGCCACCGGGCCCCTGCTACTGAATCTAACAAGTCATCCACCCGGGGTATGTGGTAAGGGTCGCTAACTGTGGCTTTGTTTAATTTCCTGTAGTCAATGCACAGGCGCAGTGATCCATCTGTCTTAAGGATCGGCACCATGGGTGCTGACCACGGGCAGGTAATCAGGGTGATAATTTCATCGTCCAGCAATTTCTTAATTTCACCATGTAACTCGCTCTTCCAGTTGGGGGGTGTCCTATAGGGGTAGGCCTGCACTGGGGGTGACTGCCGTGTGTCAATTTCGTGTTCTGTCCCTATTGTCTGGCCTAATCTTTCACAAACGACATCCCCAAATTCCTGTAACAGCTTTCCCAATTCTAACTTCTGAGCCTCTGACATGCCCGACTGCCCCAAAGCCACCCTGCCTGGGGGTTCCTCACTACCCGCACTGTCTTTACCCACTGCCACTCTAAACATATTGGCTGAGGGAGTGCACCACGGTTTGAGTCTGTTAATGTGGATATTCTGGGACCGTGACTTGGTGTGTGGCACAGCTATCTTATCAACTGTCCTAGAAATAGCACCCTTGACCTCGTATGGGCCATCCCAAATGCTATCTAGTTTTCCTGCCAATGAACGTGTGTGTAACAAAACCATGTCACCTGGTTTGAAGGACCTATCTTTTGACTTCTTGTCATAGTAGAGTTTGGACTTCCCCTTGTACTCTCCCTCATTTCGGTTAGCTTTCGCGTACAACCTGGTTAGAGTCTCCCTCAACTCGACAACCCACTGGACTGTGTTTGTAAAGCTTAGTTCGCCCTTGATCCACCCTTCCTTAATGGCCTCTAAAGGCCCGCCTCATCGGATAACCGTGGACCAGCTCAAACGGGGAGAATCCAGTCGCAGTGTGTGGCGTGCCCCTGTAGCACATGAGACAGAATTTGAGTAAGCTATCCCATTCTCTACCCACACCACTCAATTTCCTTAGCATTCCCTTCAGGGATCCGTGCCAACGTTCCAGTATACCGTTTGTCTGCGGGTGGTATGCAGTAGTTTTCAACTTTGTAATTCCCAGGGTCTCACACACCTGCTTTGCTAAAAGGCCTGTAAATACGCTGCCTGGGTCGGACAGCAGCTCATTAGGGATGCCCGTGTGCGACATAACTTCCGCCAGGCCCTCCGCCACTGTTTCAGCATCTACCCGCTTGAGCGGTATCGCATAGGGAAATCTAGTACCCACACACATGTAGGATGTATTTATGTCCTACCTTGGTGCGGTTTAGGGGGCCCGACTAAATCACATGCGAGCCTACTATATGGGGTAGAGATGATTGGCGTCTCTACCATAGGGACCCGAGGTTGTAAGACCCTCCCAGCTCTTTGACAGTCTGGGCAGGCCGCGCAGTAACGCTTGACATCCCGGCGCAGGCCCAGCCATGTGAAATGCTGCAACAAGCACTCAATCATTTTCTTGTGGGAGTAATGCCCGCCTACCAGACCCTTGTGGGCCACTTCCAAGATTTCTCTTCTTCTGGAAGTTGGGAGTTGGGAGGGGCTAGTCGCCCGCCACCTTACCATCCTCACTCAGCCCTGAAAGACTATCTGCCTCGACCGTTCCTGCCAAAGCTATTTCTTTCTTCCACAACATCCTCTTCCTTTTCTGCCTCATCACCTGCTTCATCATTGACCTTGTTACACAACTTTTTCTTCTCCTCTACTATACTTCCGGCCCCTGTTCCTACCCCTTTCTTGGGTCTAGTATACTGGGGCTACCACCCATGGCACCACCGTCAGCCTCAGCACTGGCATTCATAATCGGGGTCACTGGTGTGCTAGGGGTGGCGGCTAATACTGGAGTGACCACAGAGGGGGGCTTAGGCTGTGCACCATCCCTGGCATCAGCTGCTCTATCCTCATCCCGTTCCCGGGTCTGGTCTTCTGCTTGGGCCCTGGTAACTGCCCTCACCTCTACGGCTACGGGGTCAACAACAGTTGGCTTCTCGCACTGCAACAGGGCCCTGGTCTTAGGGTGATCCTTCCCCAATAACCCTTCCGCTGCTTCATCCCTCAAAACAATGATAGTTAGGGGCTCAGTCTGCCCGTCCACTGATACCCCAACCCTGGATTCTTTAAGCCGTGTCCTAGACCCGTCTGCTAGGGTAACCACTACCTCCCTGCCCGTGTACTGGGAAGGTGTAATATGTCTCCCGGGCACCGCTGTCATAGTGGCACCCGTGTCCAATACCATTGAGCATTCTTGCCCATTGATTACTGCCCTAATTGTCCCTTCTGCCCCTTCTGAATCTAGGGATTTGATCCTTCCCATCTTTACCTTAGCTTCAGGGCATTCGCTTTTGTAATGGCCTACTTTCTGGCAATTAAAGCATACAATTGAGCTTTTGTCAGGCTTTCCATTGTACCCTTGCTTACCACCCCACCGGGTACCCCTTTGACTGCCCCACCCCTGCCCAGAAGGCCTACCACCACTTCCGCCCCCACTACTCGGTGGCTCACCCTCTCTCCTGGGTTGCGTGGTATGGTCCTTTCCTCCTGGGTTCCAACCGTCCTTGGGGGGGCCGCTGTCACGTCTCCTCCAGCCATTCTGCTGACTTGGTGTGGGGTCTGGCCGGAGCATCCTCTTCTTCGCGAAGAAGTCCTTAGACCTCCACAGGCGCTGGAGAGTCTGGATCTGCTGTGAAGTGGTGTCATCTCTGTAATTCTCCATCATAATCAGAGTCTCCTCGGAGAAGAGATGGACTAGGAATCCCTTGAAGAGTTCCCCAGCAGCAGCTTCAGGTGATGTCAGGCCAGACTTAATCCTGTTCACCGCTCTCACTTTAGTACTGGTTCCGGTCCATCGTCCATGTTAATCTTGGCCAACCAGATGGTCCGTCTGGACTGGTCCAGAGTTGCACCCATAGCCTCAAGCAGAGCAGGTTTGACCTCATGATAAGGTGCTCCTAGTTCCATCGCTAGCTCCTGGTAGGCGGTCAATGCCCTACCCGTGAGCTGTCTCCTGAGGACGCCCATCCATTCATCCTCTGGGACGAGGGCTTCTGCTACTATTGCCTCAAAGTTCTCCAGATATGCTTCAGGGTCGGTGCTGTTTTCCCAGGTCTTAAGCTGTTGGCATGCTGACACTTTCCTTCTTTCACGTAACTCTGCTTGATGTTGGGCATCTCTCCGCTCCGTTCTTTCATTGTCTAGCTCCTGGCGAATCTGGTCCAACCGCGCACGTTCCAATTGTTTCGTTTCCTCATCTTGGCGCCTTCCTTTTTTCTTTTTCTCCTCAGCATCATATCTATCTTGTTCCTTCTGCCTTTCCATGGCCAGTCGCTCTTGTTCTCGTCTATCTCTGTCGAGCCGATCCCGCTCGTCCTTCTCCATGAGAAATTTGAGGAGGAGTGTCAACTCCGATGTTTGGCTCTCAAGAACTGGACGTAGTGTGGTTGTGTGGTCTTCCGAATGCACTGTTGAGGACTCCCTGGTTGTGTCCAAAATGTTGTCCGAGCTGGTGCCTTCCTGCTGGCATAACAGGCTCTCCTTTCTCCTTCTGGAGGGTCTGCCGTCTTGGCCGCGGTCTTTGTATTCCTCTTGGACATGGCAACACCGCTGCCACCAGATGTTAGAGCTTAGTCCGTAGGCAAGGGGTGGATTGCTCCCGATAACCATCTGACTCCGGAAGCGTTAGCTGCCCTAACTGTAAATTGGCTGCCACCAGAGTCCTGAATTGGCTGCCTGCCCTTAGCCAGAGAAGTTTAGGCATTTAAGGCTAACTAAATAGATTGGAATAGCAACTGTAGTTGTACAAACTCAGAACTGACTAGTCCCTGAGCTTAAATACTCTCAGCCACCCCCAATGGGCATACATCCATATATGGTTATTTCATCAACATTACATCACAGATGGCCAATGAAATCTAAACAGCACAGTACATTACATAAAGTGTTTTAACATTCCCATGACTCACACCTAGATCGCTAACATCTGATTAATCCTAATTAACATGCTATTGTTGCTTGGCCTGTAGGCAGCTGCCTGCAGGTTCTGTTGGGGCGTGGCTCCAACAAGGACTATATGGAAACATCATTTGACTCCCTCAAACGAACTGCTGAGGCTTTGGACTGTACTCTCATTAAAACCTCTGTTAGTAGGCCATCTTATGGCAAAAGAAAAGTGTATCAGCATAACACAGCATTCAAGGCAAAGTGTGCTCATGTACTAGACTTATCAGTGGACGAACTCGAATCCACAGGTAGTGACGGTGACATTGAAAGTTGCAGATACCTTGATAGACTGATTGTCCTTCTTAAAGACAAAGTCAAAGTTATCACCAAGCAGGAAAAGATCAGGCTATTGACACTTGCACCAGAAAGTTGGACTCAGCATAAGATCATGCAGGAATTTGATGTAACAGAACATTTGGTGAAACGAGCAAGAAAATTGAAGAAAGAGAAAGGTATCTTAGCTGATCCAGACACAAAGAGAGGGAGGACTCTTTCTCAGGCAGTGGTTGAAAGGGTGGTGGACTTTTATCAATCTGAAGAATATTCCCGAATGTGCCCTGGCAAGAAGGAATATGTAACCATTAAGGTGCATTGCAATAAAGCGTATAAACAAAAACGGCTAATACTAGTCAATCTCAAAGAACTTTACCTTGAGTACACTAAGAAAAAAACACTATAAATTTTGTGAATTTAGACCCAAATGGTGTAACTGCTTCAGGGATGCATTCCGTCTGTGTATGTGAGCATCACCAAAATGTCAAACTTTTAATAGCTGTCATGCCAGGAAATGAGGACTACAAAGAAATCCTGGGGAAAATAGTGTGCAGTGCAGAAAACCGCAATTGCATGCTCCATCTTTATGCCAGGAAAGCATGCTATTGAAGACTATTTAACTGATTTGTTTGCCTCACAGGATTTTGACTCTGATGATCTATTCAGTACAAGCAGTGGGTTCACACTGACAGGATCACCCTTGTATGTCTCACAGTATCTACTCACGAGTTTATTCAGCTAGTCAGTGATGCATTTGATGGTCTCCGTGAGCATCACTTCATAGCAAAGGCACAGTCAAACTACATAAGCAAGCTGAAGGAAGGTCTTGTTCCAGACGAGGCTGTTGTGTTGTTGGACTTTGCAGAAAACTACAGCTTCATAATACAAGATGCTGTACAAGGACATCACTGGGACAATTCGCAAGCCACACTTCACCCTTTTGTCATCTATCACACATCTGAGGGACGGCTTGAATATTTGTATTGTTTCTGATTGCCTTAAGCATGACACCGTCACCGTCCATGCATTTATTTTGGCCATGGTGGTATCTCACCTAAAGACTACACTACCATCCATTAAGAAAATTATATATTTCAGTGATGGAGCAGAAATTTCAAGAACTTTACTAATTTATGTAAACATAAAAATGACCATGGACTTGATGCAGAATGGAATTTTTTTGCAACAAGCCACATGGCAAAAGCACGTGATGGCATTGGAGGTACAGTGAAGCGCCTAGTGGCTCGTGGCAGCTTGCAGGCATCGGTAGACAACCAGATCTTGACAGCAACTCAGATGTTCAACTGGGCATCTGACACATTGAAGGAGTTACATTTTTCTTTGTGTCTGCTGAAGATGTTGCAGACAATTCAGTAAAGTTCGATTTACCTTCACATTTTGCAACAGCCAAAACAGTTACTGGTATGCGTTCTCATCATTCCTTCATTCCCGTCTGTGAAGCAGAGATGAAGATGAAAGGAATCTCTGCTGACAGTGATTTCACAATGGTCACTTTTGGTGGTAAGCAGTCACAATCATCACTTTCCAGTAAACTGTTCTCAACACCATCAGTTGCAGCCTGGACAGTATCTTGCATGCATATATGACAAGGAATGGTTTGTTGGTTGTGTTGTTGAAAGATCTGATGAAGAAAATGATGTGCTCATTAATTTCATGAAACGCTAGTGCAGAATTTCTCTCGTGGCCTCCAGCTTCACGGAAAGATCAATGCTGGGTTCCATTTGAACATGTTATATGTTTAAACTGCAAGGACATGGTGCTAGATCATATAAACTTTCCATCCAGGATAATGAGCAAATTGAACCAGCATTTTTGTGAATACTTTTAATGTGATTATGCATTTGTGAGCATACCCTAAACAGTTATTCATTTTGTGAGTACATGTGATACTTTCATTTCGAGCAACTTATTAATGAAAAATAGTTCATTTTGGTTCTGAAAGTATTGTGGTTTGGTGGAAAAACATAATTGCCCAGCCCCGGAAATGGGGAAGGGTTTTATATAAATAGGAAATAAATTTAAGATGATGCAATTGAGAAACGTAGTCAAAACATTGTACATATACAGGTAACACATGATACTAAAAGCCAGGTAATTGTCCACATGGTCAAACTGCCCCTGGTACGGGGGCGTAATTTTCGTATTTTCTGTTTTTGACCCATATATGGACCCTTGCCACACCTGAACTATGCACTTCATGCAGATGAGTGGTTTTTTTGGCAGAAGCTCCTATATGAACCTACTTCAAATCAAATTACATTTTGTTTCTGTGATGAATGGTCAGGTGGTAGTGGTGCACTGAAATATGGGGAAAAACCCCGATTCGGAATGAATAAAATGCCAATTTCAGGTGTATCTATCTCTGTAACTATCACAGATAAACAAGAAAGGAGTTCAGATTCAGACTCCGCAGGTATGAATTAGTTGTAACAGAAGATTTCAGCTCCATATCTGCAAAATAACAAAAGATATTAGTATTTGAAAAAGCTCCAAAATGACTCGCCGGCGTCGTTAGTGCGAAAATTGTTCAAATCCTCCCGTCTTAAATTGGCCATAAAATCGTAAATAATTGGAATTTGCAACCATAATTCTGTATGTGGCCATCATTTATATAGATGTACACTTGAGTAAAATTTCATTGCAATCTGAGATGGTCGCCCGGGAGCCTCTGGGTGAGTTGGCATGGAATGACCCAATTGCGTTTAGTTTGCCTTTCCATTTTCACTTCTGAACCACTCCTGCTTGCTGGGCAAGACCGTGATGTAGATCTGTAGGCTCATCCTACGTAAATGTCTCTTTGTTGCGTCACAGCAGATGAGAATTCCCCCCCCCCCCCCCCCCCCCCCCCCCCCATAGCCCATAATTAAAGTTTTTACGGTAATTGTGAATCCATGGCGCTTCAATTGTCTAGGCAGTCTGAGATGGATGTGGAATGACTGATGTGTTGATACATGCAGTAGGAATGGCTGTTACTGCAGATGTGAGGGAGATGGTAAAGGTAGTTCACCATCAGGCCATATGACCTGTGCATGTTGCTGTCGGCCAGCCAGTTCAAACGCCAGATGCTGGCCCCATTCTGCAAGTGGAAGTTGGCCACTGGATCTAGTGCATGCTTACGCCTCTTCACATGCACCAAGTACCTGCAGTGGACATCATGGTCACCAATCACAATACTCATGGCTAGTTGTATAATCAGCTGTCATAAGCAAAGGCTTATAGTGCCCGTCAGCCCAAATAATATTGCAAATAACGAAATCCTTATACACATGGTAACAATTTTCTAGATACTGAAAGCCAAGATTAAAATGGACCAGTCAAAAACTGTTCACGTGACTTGCTGCTATAGTTATCAAAACTGCATTCATTAGTATGACATACTAATGAATGCTAGCCTAATTGCATCATTCTGAGCTAGCCTAATTGCATCATCCTGAGCTAGCCTAATTGCATCATCCTGAGCTAGCCTAATTGCATCATCCTGAGCTAGCCTAATTGCATCATCCTGAGCTAGCTTAATTGCATCATCCTGATTGCATCAACAGCCATTCTGTAGGTTATTTCATTGTCTTATTTCATTGTCTAATATTTTATGTGATCAAATTGCATCCATAAATTCTATTTGAACTCACATGACCTATATACCTGCCTGCCTGATCTTATAATTCAACATCATCACAAAAAATTACCCTATATATACACAATCCAACATGCCTATAAAACCTTGATGTACGAAGTTGTATTTGGGGACATTTATGCTGGCAGGCACTATATTATCCCGTTATTTTTCCATGGTTACCCATGGTTACCCTATCTCAATAATACACCAGACAAACAAACATACAAAATACATCCAGTGGAATGGACGGCTAAGTAAGTGTTTGTCTGGCATAACAAACCCTTTACTCTCTTTTAGGTGGGAAATTGTGTTGTTTCATTGAGACTATATTATATATACCATAGAGCAAATTATTTTTCCATGGGACAATATTTTCACGGGATTCAATGATCAAGCAAAATCATGGGCAAAAAGAAAAAGAAATCATAGTTTTACAACTAATTATGCAAACCAAACCTCTTTCCAATTTAGGATGTATATGGCAAACTCTATGTAGAGGTTGGGTTCGGAGGTTACCATGCCTATAAACAAACATGGGCTAATTGTCTTAGGTGAGCAACTGTAGTGCTCACCAGCAACAATCAGCACGATTTGTTTAGCTGTACCGGTACTGAAAGAGTCTGTTCTCCATTATTAGGACAAAGTGGAGTGATTTGTTATAGTGAGCTAGATGGCTTTAAAAAAATAGCTATTAAAGTAGTGAAATGGCAATGGGAAAGGAAATCGCTAGCCAGACAATGGTCCAGCACTAATTTCCTTAGACGCTGAGGGTATTTGTTCATGTGGGCATGATTCTCAATAAATGTAGTTATGCTGTAAGCCTCACAAATTCGAACCTTTACCTGCTCACTAAGGGTTTGTCTAAGGATTTGTCTTGCAATACTAATGTAATCTGCAGGTAAACAATTTGTGGCTTGCTTTTAACCACAAAATCAATGACCCACGTGCTATATGGTAACTTTCCAAGCTGGCTTCCCGTGGCTCAGTGGTACAACACTCTTGGTAGCTGCCAGTCTCAAGGAAGTAACTGATGTCAGTTGACTGTAGTGGCCCAGTCTATAGCAGTGTGCCAGATCCCTTTGTTTCCTCCACAACCCATTACAATAGGTAAAGGGTCATCTGTACTCAAAAGGCCAATCTACACTGAACCTGCCAAAAAGTGGTCTTTCACACTGCATATTATTACCTCGCGCATAGCTTGATGAGGGGCATGCGCAGTGCCCTTGCCACTTCTGTTTCCTCATTGTTGTGCATGGCTGTGGACCAGCTAGACATTGTGGTCAGGGCATGCCTCAGGGCATCTATGGGGGAGCTGCTGCAAGGGAAAAGCTGCATCAAGGGGTCCAGATCCTCCTTACTCACCCTCAGATTTTCACCTGAGGAGATGGAGAGGGGAGTGTTGGCAGAAGGAAAACAAAAGAAAAAAATACCAGCAAGAAACAGCTAACAACATAATTATATATAAGACAACAACATCCTCATGGTGTATTATTAATGACAACAAAAACAACATAATAATAGCAAAACAATGCTCTAAATAAACCTGAAACATACTCAAATGTGGTATAATTGGGAGTTGACCAATTTACACCCGCAAGAAAAATGTGGGAGAAAACATAACATTATAATGATCGTCTCGATAATCAACTTGAAATTGTATTCTCTCGACATTTCGACTAGGTGCTCTAGCCTTCATCAGGAATAATGATCTTCTCAATAATCAACTTGAAATTATATTCTCTTGACTAGGTGCTCTAGCCTTCATCATATATATCAATCACGCGATGCAATTAAGCTGTTAAATTTTGCCATAGATTTGGTAAAGATGTTTTATCTATTAAATGGCACATATATACACTATAAGCCTTGCCTTCTGATTGGTCAATTGTATTTTGTCTTCGTTTCTACACGTCTCTATATATACTTTTATTATTTATATATTTCTTCTTGAATCGTGACTAGTTCTTGTTCTCGACCCCTGGTATATGGGGTCAACTATAGCCCTTTCAGATGCTGTGTGAAGATTGGTCATGATTATTAACTAATAGAACATGGTAGATGTTGTAATTTTTTTATAAGCTGTTAAAGAGTCATCTATGGGATGTGTGTTGACGAGTCAATCCACTATGGTGGGGCACCATACACCTTGCTAATTTACTACCCAACCACAATCCGCAAGAAAACCGGCAATTCACTGGACTTGACAGATTACGAAGGAGCAAGTGTCTCTCTACGCAAATTAAGAAGTTAGCAAAGACCTCTTAAGCATATTTTGCATTATTCCTCAAGTACATTCATCTCCAGAGGCTAACAACCAGTCTATGTATTTCTATTATTATTAATATTATTATTGTTATTGTTATTATTATTATTATTACTATTATTATTATTATTATTATTATTATTATTATTATTATTATTATTATTATTATTATTATTATTATTATTAATTATTATTATTATTATTATTATTATTATTATTATGATGATGATGATGATGATGATGATTATATTATTATATTATTATTATTGTTGTTGTTGTTATTATTATTATTATTATTATTATTATTATTATTATTATTATTATTATTATTTATTATTATTATTATATGCTTGTCACACTACTGATCATGCTTAGAGCAACACGTGGAGAAGGAAAGAGAGAGGAGAGTTCATTACCACATGGGGGGAAAAAACATTCCGAGAAAGCTGAACGAGAAGGCAGAGACTAGTGAGAGCAGTAGCAGACAACTAAAGGAAAGTCAGGAGAGAGTAGAGAAAGGCAGAGACTAGTGAGAAGAAGTAAAAGTAAAAGTCCTAGCAATGCAAACTCCTGCCTTGGGCCAATGTCCATATTGTGCCAGCATTGTCATGCTTAGAGGTTTACCCTCAACTGCTGCCACAATGCAAGATCAGTCTAGCACCACTTTATGAGTGTCCACAAACACTGCAAGAACTATTAGTAAAGCTTCAACAAACATACAAGTGTCTTCTCCTTCCTCCTTTTCCTCCAACATAGGTATGTACATTGTTATTATACATGATACTGTATGCATGGCCATTTATTAGTAGCAACAGTAGTTTGGGATTTTTTCATTGTTAATGGGTGGATCAACTACGAAAATATATCTCACGAAATATTTAATAGAACGAATAGTTGGAACATCCTAGCGTTTCAACAAATGTGGGAGCACACACTTGTGCATCCAGGTAGCACATGTCAGAGCAACCAGAATGTGTTATGGCTCTTCATTGGACTACCTAATCTAAAAGGCCTGTTGTATCACTTCCCTCACAGGCTGTAGCTTGCAGCTAATGGCCTGCTGTATCACTTCCCTCACAGGCTGTAGCAGCAGCTAATGGCCTGCTATCAGTATCACTTCCCTCACAGGCTGTAGCAGCAGCTAATGGCCTGCTATCAGCATCACTTCCCTCACAGGCTGTAGCAGCAGCTAATGGCCTGCTATCAGTATCACTTCCTTCACAGGCTGTAGCAGCAGCTAATCGAGAGGCTGAAGAAGAACTACAGCCAAGAAGCATTTGACGTACAACAGGTCAAGTGAACAAGACTGTATTCTGCTGTAGCTATCTTGTCCTGATTTTGTGGAGTTAGAGCACTTGCCTTCCTTCTAGGTGCAGTCCAAGAGAGCAGAGAGCGTGCAGAAACAGGCAAATGTGCTGCATTAAATGGCGTTGTTTCAGCAGCACGGTTTTACTTGAGGAAGCTGGATACTCGCTTGAGTGAAACAACTGTGAGGTCTATTAGGGATACCTATTACAGAGAATTGAAGCGGAAAAGGTCAGATGATGAAGAAGTGATGTTCTTCATGAGCAGAAATGTGGGAGGCCAGTTTTGTTTGGGGTGGAGCAAGACAAATAAATATGTGCAGAATGTCAGGAAGATGAGAGGTCGAGTAATTTATGCTAGACTGTGGCAGCTGCTCGAGGCATGCTACTCTCCTGCAACAAGAGCATGTTGGCAGAGTGTGAGAGTCCTGTTTTGCTAAATACACACTGGACATATTCATTGCTGAACAGGATGGATGCTGCCCAGTGAAAGCCACAACAGCAAAGAGTAAACATTCACTGGCTGACTTTACTAAATTAAAGAAGTCATTTTTAGAGGCAGTGCTTGAGATGGTAATAATGGAGGATATTCTACTGCATCTCACATTGAACTGGGATCAAACAGGGATCCATATTGTACCCTCATCATCCTTGACATTGGATCAGAGAGGTGAGAAGAGAGTCGAATTAGTGGGTCTGGATGACAAATGGCAAATCACGTCTTTTCTTTTTTGTGCTAGTATTGCTGGTGATTTTCTCACAGTACAAGTTATTCATAAGGGAAAGACAAAGTGGTGCCACCCCATGAATCAGGCTGGCACATCACACACTCACCAAAACACTGGTCAACCGAGGAAACCATGCTCCAATATATTGAACACATTATTGTACCCTATTGAGTGTATGAGAGAATTCATATATAGAGAAGCTGCTTCAGCGTTGGTGACTATGGACAATTTTAAGTGGCAGATTACATCATCCGTTACCCCAAAGCAACAATATTCACAAGTGTTGACTCACACCTAACACAATAGATGTATTGCCTCTTGACATTTATGTCAACAAGCCTCTGTCAACAAGCCCCTAACACAATAGATGTGTTGCAGCCCCTTGACATTTCTGTCAACAAGCCCCTAACACAACAGATGTGTTGCAGCCCCTTGACATTTCTGTCAACAAGCCTCTGTCAACAAGCCCCTAACACAATAGATGTGTTGCAGCCCCTTGACATTTCTGTCAACAAACCCACATAACACAACAGATGTGTTGCCCCTTGACATTTCTGTCAACAAGCCCCTAACACAACAGATGTGTTGCAGCCCCTTGACATTTCTGTCAACAAGCTTCTGTCAACAAGCCCCTAACACAATAGATGTGTTGTAGCCCCTTGACATTTCTGTCAACAAGCCAACCTAACACAACAGATGTGTTGCAGCCCCTTGACATTTCTGTCAACAAGCCCTTAACACAACAGATGTGTTGTAGCCCCTTGACATTTCTGTCGACAAGTCCCTAACACAACAGATGTGTTGCAGCCCCTTAACATTTCTGTCAAAAAGCCCACATAACACAACAGATGTGTTGCTCCTTGACATTTCTGTCAACATGCCAACCTAACACAACAGATGTGTTGCAGCCCCTTGACATTTCTGTCAACAAGCCTCTGTCAACAAGCCCCTAACACAATAGATGTGTTGCAGCCCCTTGACGTTTCTGTCAACAAGCCCACCTAACACAACATATGTGTTGCAGCCCTTCTGTCAACACAACTTCACGAGCAGAATATGGAAAAGGTAGAGCTAAAGCCTGTTGACCTTGGATAACCGCCTTGAAGGAGTTGGGAGCCAAGTGGCTAGTCGAGATAGCTGAGCACATAAGTAACAAAGCTCAGTTTATTACCAATGGCTTTCATCGGGCTGGAATTTCTGGAGCTTTGGATGAGATCGAGGATCGTGAACTGGATGATGTCATCGAAGTTGGGGAAACTGATTCTTCCGAGGATGAAGAAACTGATCTGTGATATGACAATATTATACAAGCACACTACAATGCAAGGTGGGGGGACAATGGCGTAACAACTTAATGGTTACCACTTTAGAGCTCCGTAGATTCTGCAAACTTCATGGTATGGACTTGATATATAGCTCAAAAGATAGGTCTCTCTGTGGACTCTCTTTTGATACTAAAATATTTTTCATAGGTATTTCATAGGTATAACTATAGGCAAGTTACTATACCTAAAGTGGAGAGACCTCAAAACCTGAAATCTCCACAAAAATATCTCCAGATTGCAAAGTGCTAAGGATTTGAAATTAGTACCAGTGGCTAGAGGTATGCAAGTGTTTTTATAAGGCGCTAAAACGTAAGTACGTGGTCTAGCGCGAGGGTGGAAAATGAGTTTTATGGATTATTAACGAAATTCATTTTCCACCCGCGCACTTGAACGCATACTTAAATTTTAACGCCTAATGAAAACACTCGTTGCATAGAGTAGGACTTCCTCTAGCCACTGGTGCTAATTTCAAATCTTTAGCACTTTGCAATCTAGAGATATTTATGTGGAGGTTTCAGGCATTCAGGTTTTCGAGGTTCCCTCCACTTGTAGCTCCCATAACTTGGCTATAGTTATACGTATGAAAAATATTTTAGTTATTTTAGTATCAACAGAGAGCATGTAGGAGAGACCTATCTTTTGAGCTATATATCAAGTCCACACCATGAAGTTTACGGACTCTATGGAGTTATAAAGTGGTAAACACAAAAAAAACAAAAAAAACATGTGGGTCACTCCCCCCCAAAAAATGCCATTGTCTCCTCTTAATAGATGATGTCTTGTGCACCGCACGCAATATTAATCACACATAGTCACTGATTTACATAGTCACTGATTTCAATTTTCTTAGTTTCAGTAGTCATTGATTTCAATTTTCTTATTTTATTATCTTTTTCCTTTCAGCGGAAAAAAGTAGAGAGCATGGAATTTGGAGTCCTCCTCGTGGCAAATCCCCAGAAACTGCCAAGCTCTTATTACAGCACATATAATTGTCTCCTCTCCTTAAAAGCAACGAGAAAACTTTTCAAGGCACATGCCCGATTATAACGCTGTCTTTCTTGACGGTTGCTGCGTACCTGTCATTAACGTTGTAAGGTTCTCGCTCACACGGTTGCTGTTCTATGGCTGTCACTCAGATGTGGCAGTAGACATGATAGCCACGTATACAACATGTCTTTCAAACTCTTCCATCTGTTCAGCTTCGTGCTTCTCAAGGAAAGTTCAATGTTTGTAAATTTTCCTTGCATGTCACCCCCCATTTTTTCCCCGGTGGGTTTTTCCGGTGGGCAACTCAAACAATGAAATTTATTCTCATGAACAAAAGTTATATTTTCCCAATGGACGGTATTAGCATTAATTGTGAAAGTTAACAGAAGAATCT
Source organism: Cladorhizidae sp. MBARI D1340-BT2 (assembly GCA_028752905.1). Classification (NCBI taxonomy): domain Eukaryota; kingdom Metazoa; phylum Porifera; class Demospongiae; order Poecilosclerida; family Cladorhizidae; species Cladorhizidae sp. MBARI D1340-BT2. Next base: position 31,697,745 of record JAQNBH010000017.1, read on the forward strand.
TTTACAAGTATCGGTTATTATTTACTTCATTATTTAATATTATTATTATTATAATTAACTTTATTATTATACTTATTATTATTATTGACATAATAAGATTACAATGTTCCTGATGAGGGCTAGAGCATCTAGTAGAAACGTCGAGAGAATACAATTTGAAGTTGATTATTGAGAATGTAATTGTTATTGTTATTATTGTTATTATTATTATTATTATTATTATTATTATTATTAATAATAATTATTATTATTAATAGTAATACTAATAACAACAACAACAATAATAATTATTGAATCACCTTCTCAAGAATCACCTTCTCAATAATCAACTTCAAATTGTATTCACTTGATTATTGAGAAGGTGATTTTAATGTTTTTATGTCAACTGAGAGTTCATTGAGAGAATATTATTATTATTATTTTCCTGATAATTTCATTTCTTGTTTGTCTCGACACAGAAGTAATGAAACAGTGCCGTATATGTTTGCATATGTTGTCACTGCTTTTAAGGCTAAAGATGACCATCGTCATTTGCCTAAATGGATGTTGCTATTCAAACACATAGATATGGAAGAAGTACGAGCCAATGCAGTCTCGTAAGTCTGTGAACAAAATAGCTAAACTACCAAAAGGAATGCGAACAACAGATTGAGGAAGAGTCCAGACCAGCGGGAACAAGAGCAGCCAGACCAGCGGGAACAAGAGGAGGGAGTCCAGACCAGCGGGAACAAGAGGAGCCAGACCAGTGGGAACAAGAGGAGCCAGACCAGCGGGAACAAGAGGAGGGAGTCCAGACCAGCAGGAACAAGAGGAGGGTGTCCAGACCAGCGGGAACAAGAGGAGGGAGTCCGGACCAGCAGGAACAAGAGGAGCCAGACCAGCGGGAACAAGAGGATGGAGTCCAGACCAGCGGGAACAAGAGGAGGAAGTCCGGACCAGCAGGAACAAGAGGAGCCAGACTAGCGGGAACAAGAGGATGGGTCCAGACCAGCGGGAACAAGAGGAGGAAGTCCGGACCAGCAGGAACAAGAGGAGCCAGACTAGCGGGAATAAGAGGAGGGAGTCCAGACCAGCGGGAACAAGAGGAGGGAGTCCGGACCAGCAGGAACAAGAGGAGCCAGACCAGCGGGAACAAGAGGATGGAGTCCAGACCAGCGGGAACAAGAGGAGGAGTCCAGACCAGCGGGAACAAGAGGAGAGAGTCCGGACCAGCAGGAACAAGAGGAGCCAGACCAGCAGGAACAAGAGGAGCCAGACCAGCGGGAACAAGAGGAGGGATTCCAGGCCAGCAGGAACAAGATCGAAAGAAAGACAATATCATCTATGATTTGTGTAGGAATTAAGAGCACTACCGTACAGAGATAATGTGGGACAGGAAAGCCACAAGAAGTGGGCAACAAGTATACACATGGGAACATGCGAGGAGAGAGCAGGAAATACCGGAGCAACATCAAGATCAACACTGGTTGAGACAAGATGGACATGCCAGGAAAGAGCATAATAATAATAGAGTGATCAGTGCAGTGAGCAGCAGCAACAACATTGAGACAGGAAGAGATAATGTGGACGTGTCAGGAGAGAGCAGGAAAGCTGAGCAGCAATATCTAGATACAACATGAGATGCATGCAGAGAGCATGTGCATAGCCATATACAGTGAGAGCATGTGCATAGCCATATACAGTGAGAGCATGTGAATAGCCATATACAGTGAGAGCATGTGAATAGCCATATACAGTGAGAGCATGTGCATAGCCATATACAGTGAGAGCATGTGCATAGCCATATACAGCGAGAGCATGTGCATAGCCATATACAGTGAGAGCATGTGCATAGCCATATACAGTGAGAGCATGTGCATAGCCATATACAGTGAGAGCATGTGAATCGCCATATACAGTGAGAGCATGTGCATAGCCATATACAGTGAGAGCATGTGCATAGCCATATACAGTGAGAGTATGTGCATAGCCATATACAGTATAAGCACAAAAAAAACATGCCGGTTGTGTTGCATTCGTTAAAAACTCATACTATGAAGCAAATAAATGCACACCGTAAACAATAAGCAGCTCAGAAACCAATGGTAGCAAATCGATTAACCGTCCACTTAGCAGTGCTGAAGCGCAAGTGCTTCGTAATTAAAAAAAGAAGTGTCGGTGTGCAAGTAAGCCTCAGTTGCACGGTGAGCATTTTTCGAGTCTTCTCTTAATTCCAGAGCCTTCACTCTTCCCACCTGAAGTAGTGGAGTCTAGTCTAAGCCTCCTGTTCTTTACTTCAGTCGTGCGTCACCCATCAAGAAGTAGCGCAGTCGAGAGTCTGTCTCCTACCTGAAGCACTTTTGTTCCACAGTCGAGGAGCGTAGGTCTCCGTGCCTCTTTCTTGCAGATAGCAAGCAAGAGGTGCAGAGACCTACATTCGAAAGCGCTTCAGGTAGAAGACAGATGCTCGACTGCAACTGCTGTGCTCTCGCTGAGACCAACACTCATACATGTACGTGACAGGGGACTTGCAATACTTCAGGTGGGAAGAATGAAGGTTCTGGAACTAATCCTAGCCCTACTTACGTGACAGGGGACTTGCAATACTTCAGGTGGGAAGAATGAAGGTTCTGGAACTAATCCTAGCCCTACTATATATCCCAAATTCAATTGAGCATCAGAAGCCTTGTTTTATAATATATTTATATTTAGAAATTCTTTTAATTGCTGCTCTCTTTATTTTGTTTTCTACCTGACAACTATAAAATGTTGTTTCAGTTCAATTGTTGTATTCTTTGTTTACAAAAAAATCCTTTGAATTGAGGTAATAGTCCCACTTTTGAGTGACCACTTTCAAATCAATGGTCTGAAAGGAGGCTGGCACTAGGTAGGTGGAGCAATGGGATGCCAACTTCATTGAACCTTGAAGACAAACTGGAGAAGGCTGAAGCACTGGGAGAGTTACCGGAGACAACCTGTTCTCCAGAAGTGGCACACAGTGGGTTAGCTCCTTCTGGTTCTTCTCCAACGAAGAACATTCTATTATATATGCCAAAGAGAAGAAAGAAATACACAATCATATTGTCCAATAACATTAATGCATAACCAGTTTTTCCACCAAATAAGAACGTGTCAACAGATTGGTGGAATGTGGTTAGACAACTGAAAAAATGTGGACACATGTTGGTGGAGATCTTGGAAGGGGACTAGGAGGAGTCATCACCAAAATCCTACCTACACCAAAATCCTACCTATTTGTTGCCAATCAGCATGTCCAAATAACAGGACTATCTACATTTTTCCTCTCCCACTAACTTACTCTTCTAAACAAACTTTATACTATTACGTAGCTAAAGGCTTGCACACGAAGGCTACCGAAGTTTTGCTAAGCCTTTCTTATGGAACAACTTAACAAGAAAAAAAGTTTGCAAATGCTATAGTACAGAAGCTATGACTTACAAACCTGTGGAAGTCCAGCTACTAGCTGAAAAAAGGTCTTGACTTTATATCACTATCATACAGAATCTACTCACTGTTTTTCACCGTGGTCTTCAGGATATCTTTTCATCAACTTATGTTGGTAGAACAGGAGCTGTAAAATAAAGATGATATCCTTTCAAAAGCTTGAAGCAAAGACGAGTCCCAGCAGCTAAAAAATAAGTTGCCACCTTGCACAAATCGTGCGCACTTTGGTGACCTTAGGAAGGCTGCGCAGACCATTTAACTGTTTATTTGCAACAGTAAGCATCTACGTGCATTCAAAGTAAATGCAACCGGCATGGTATTTGACCTCTTAAGAGAGAGCATATGCATAGTCATATACAGTGATGTCAGGAGAGAGCATGTGCATAGCCATATACAGTGATGCCAGGAGAATAGTCTTCTAATGCTGCTGTTGTTGTAGTCATTGCTGGTGCTCATCTTATTAGAGCCAACCTCTTGGTAGTGACTAAAGGAGGTTCACAATATGGCGGATAGCAATCTGTTCCATTGAATCTATTTCCGTTGCACAATCTGTTCTATTCGGCTGCGTGCAATATTTGTGTTGATCCATTAAGTCCTCTGTGTTTGAACTTTGACCAATACAATGGACGGCAGTACTAGCAGTGAGGAAGAGTTGGATTTGATTTTGCTATTGGCTAGCAGGAGGAAGTGCTGAAAGAGGGATTACTAGCTGAAATATTTTTATAGCTGGTAATAGCTATCTAGTTACCTGGATGGCCACTTCCTTCCAGGCATTATATTTGGTCCCAAGATCTTTATAACCTCTAGCTGACACCTGCCAGAGGTTAGGAAAGCTCCTCACCACTTCCAGAGACATCATGGAACTAGTATAAAGTTCAGCATGTGATATGTTCTAGGATTCTGATTAGCCTGACACAACAGATTGGACGCAAGAGTTGAACCAAATCCTGTTCATGCATTTCATATCCATTCCCATCCATTGCATTACCGGTTTACAAGATCAGTGCAATGGATCGGAAGGATGGAATGGATTGACTTGCGTCATATCGTGACCAGGACTTTAGATTGGACGGAGAAGTAAGAAGAAACCAAGGGGGTAGAACTGTGAAGATCATTAGCTTACTACATTAGCGAAGGATTCCATCCATGCTGGACTCCAGAACTAAAAACTGCAGAAAACAGAATGTATGTATACTCCCAATGAACTCTCAGTTGACATAAAATAACCTTTTCAATAATCAACTTCAAATTGTATTCTCTCGACGTTTCGACCAGATGCTCTAGCCTTCATCATTATTCCTGATAAAGGCCAGAGCATCTAGTTGAAACGTCGAAAGAGTACAATTTCAAGTTGATTATTGAGAAGGTTATTGTAACAAAATTTAGGCTGTTAAAAGCTCCATGTGGGTATTATCTGAGATACGAGCTTTGGTTTTCAGGGACTTTTTTCTTTTAAAATGTGAGTCAAACTAATGCAGGAGTACATGTACTAGCATTCTCCATGACACATACATTCATGTATACACTGAAAGCACTGGTTGTTTAGCGCACAGACAGCTTATACCACAACCTACGAACACGGGCGCTTAATTAACCGAGAATAGGGGCTCACTAATCACTATTTCTAAATAATGCACACTCAGAGGGGGGGGGAAATTAGACAGAGGACTGATGACCTAATCTCGTGAGCTACATAGTTGAAGAAGGAGCTAATCTCTTAAACCAGGTCAAGAAAGATCCAGTCTCTCTCGAGGCAGGTTACGAAGGAGCAAGTCTCTCTCTCTCTCTCTCTCCTGAGAAGGAACTAGTGATGTCCTTTCAGTTACACTTAACCATTTCATTTTACTCCTCGTAAGCACGTTCCCTACAGAACTATTTGAACAACCTTCATGGCGAGAAGCTCCTTCTAGCCGAAGATGAGAACAATCTTGCGATGGCATCCTTCACAAGCCAGGAGTACAATCCTTGGATACACTGGAAAGTGTTTGGGAACTTCAAAGCCTGCGGAAGAGTTACCTGCGCTACTAGAAGGCTGGGAAAGGGACTTGAATCCACCTGCAAATACGCAGCAGCAAGAAGGAATTACAAACATCTGTTGACAATTGAAGCTTAAATAGACTTGTTCATACAGTGAAATTCTTGCCTCAGCATTGCCTAGGCGATGCAGCTAATAGGCATGCGCACAACCAGACTCATTTCAACGACATCGATATCAGTGCTTCACAGCGAAATACCGTAAGGATGCCCAACAAAGACTGCTTGCAACGACAACGAGATGGGCGTTTTACAATTTTATGTGCGCTAAACATGGAGAGGCTTAACAACCAGAGTTTGCGGTACAAAGTACATAGTATGTGTACCCTGTTCCTCATTAAGCTTGAGGTGAGAGGTCAGCCAGTCCTTGAAGCCAGGGACGGGGGAGAGGGTGACAAAGGTGGACAGTTCCTTGGGAAACTCTCTCTGGAGCTCTAGCACCACCCTCTTAATAATGGAGTCCCCTAGCTCAACACCAGACAAACCTAGAGCAAAGCACCGGCATGTCTGACAATTACTCTCTGTCTTTAAGAAAGAAAGAAAGAAAAAAGGAGAGAAAGAGGAAATATTATATTCCAATAAATAAACAAAAAATAAACAAACCAATAAATAAATAAATAATAATAAAGAAACAAATCCAATAGATAGAGAAACAAATAATTAATTAGAACAAACAAAGCCAGTAGATAGACAAATGAATAAATAATTAATTAGGACAAATAGATAGATAAATAAATGAATAATAATTAATAATTTAAAACAAACAAAACCAATAGGTAGTAGGTAAATCGATAAATAAATGAATAAATAATAATTGAAACTCTTGAGGTTCTCTAGAAAAAATAATAAAACTGCCCACCAAGTTGAATGTACATGTACTTCCTAATATGGCTGTTTTGTGGGTTTAAGGCGGGTTTAAGGCTTGGGAGTCTGGAACTACAACAAGTGCTGGGTTTAAAGGAGATATGGCGGGTGTCTGGAACACTACAGCAAGTGCTGGATTTAAAGGAGCTATGGCTTGGGTATGGAACACTACAGCAAGTGCTGGGTTTAAAGGAGCTATGGCTTGGGTATGGAACACTACAGCAAGTGCTGGGTTTAAAGGAGCTATGGCTTGGGTATGGAACACTACAGCAAGTGCTGGGTTTAAAGGAGCTATGGCTTGGGTATGGAACACTACAACAAGTGCTTGGTTTAAAGGAGCTATGGCTTGGGTATGGAACACTACAGCAAGTGCTGCAATGAGATTAACCTACAAACTCTTAACTCCATTACTATTCATGAAAGTTTGAGGTCTTCCCATCATTTTTGAGACAGGCCACCACCGAGCGTGCTGGTGAGAGTGGAGTGCAGCTACATGTATCTGTTGGTGCAGAGTTGGAAGCTATGGTGATGAAACAGCTGCTGCAAGGGACCAATTTTCTGTGCAAGTCTAAGGAGGAGCCAAGCAGGAAAACTTATGATAACTAACATACACGGCACAATTGGCAAGGTCAGATAGAGGCTAGTCCTTAACCGTTTCACCGCCATAAGCGCCAGGCGCAAACTCGGCATCGCTCGCATAAACATTAATTAAAAATTATGCAAACAAGCTACAGATTTAATTTTTTTACCAGGGGTGCGCGAAAGATAGCTCTAAACGTTAAAAATACAACCAAAGAAAAATTCCAGGTAGCACATGATTCCGAACTGGTCACGGCAACAAAAATATATTAATTTTTTTGACAATGATGACTTTACTTGACTGTGACCATCCCGATAGCTTCTGGAGGCTCTTCTTCGGTGGAAAGCTGCAGAGCCATCTACTGCAGACTCGCTATCAATCAAAATCCTATGGAGTAGAGGGAAAAAGTCGCTCCTGGATGGATCTCTGTTGTTAGTGACTTTTTTTTTACTGTTGTAGACATAGAGATTCGTAACTTTTGTTTGCCTGCTTCAATAGAGCTGATTCATATACCAAGTTATAGCTCTTTCAATTTGCAATCGAATGATATATATGCTTTGTTTCAAAATTTAATGGTTATAAAAAAAGTTATGAAATTCAAAAATATTTTTAAAAAATTTAAAAAAGGTGTTGGGCTAAAGTTGGCGGTGAAAGAGTTAAGCTTCAACTACACACAAACACTTGATAACTCATGTTTATCGATAGCTCATGTGATATTTCTACTCAATACCTCCTTTGCAAGCTAGCATGATGGGATGTGATGGCAGCTGCACCTCCATGATGGGATGTGATGGCTGCTGAGACTAACCCACCACCTTCATTATGGAATGTCATGGCAGCTGCTACTAACCCACCACCTCCATGATGGGATGTGTGGCAGCCGCTACTAACCCACCACCTCCATTATGGAATGTCATGGCAGCTGCTACTAACCCACCACCTCCATGATGGAATGGTGGCAGCTGCTACTAACCCACCACCTCCATGATTGGATGTCATGGCAGCTGCTACTAACCCACCACCTCCATGATGGGATGTGATGGCAGCTGCTACTAACCCACCACCTCCATGATTGGATGTCATGGCAGCTGCTACTAACCCACCACCTCCATGATGGGATGTGTGGCAGCCGCTACTAACCCACCACCTCCATTATGGAATGTCATGGCAGCTGCTACTAACCCACCACCTCCATGATGGAATGGTGGCAGCTGCTACTAACCCACCACCTCCATGATTGGATGTCATGGCAGCTGCTACTAACCCACCACCTCCATGATGGGATGTGATGGCAGCTGCTACTAACCCACCACCTCCATGATTGGATGTCATGGCAGCTGCTACTAACCCACCACCTCCATGATGGGATGTGATGGCAGCTGCTACTAACCCACCACCTCCATGATGGGATGTGATGGCAGCTGCTACTGACCCATCAGCTCCATGATGGAATGTCATGACAGCTGCTACTAACCCACCACCTCCATGATGGGATGGTGGCAGCTGCTACTAACCCACCACCTCCATGATGTGATGTGATGGCAGCTGCTACTAACCCACCACCTCCATGATGGGATGTGATGGCAGCTGCTACTAACCCACCACCTCCATGATAGGATGTGATGGCAGCTGCTACTAACCCACCACCTCCATGATGGGATGTCATGGCAGCTGCTTACTAACCCACCACCTCCATGATGGGATGGTGGCAGCTGCTACTAACCCACCACCTCCATGATGGGATGTCATGGCAGCTGCTACTAACCCACCACCTCCATGATGGGATGGTGGCAGCTGCTACTAACCCACCACCTCCATGATGGGATGTGATGGCAGCTGCTACTTACCCACCACCTCCATGATGGGATGTGATGGCAGCTGCTACTAACCCACCACCTCCATGATGGGATGGTGGCAGCTGCTACTAACCCACCACTTCCATGATGGAATGTGATGGCAGCTGCAGTTGAGTTCACTGCACCTTTTTGAGTGGCTGAAATAGAGTAGAAATTTGCAGTGGTCACACTGTCCAGGTCCTGGTGCCGTGTTCGATCGAGAAGAGTCTGTGAGAATATGAGAATATGCTACATATATCTACAGCACTTATTGAACCTCTGCAAACAAGATCATAAACGCTAATTGTTTAGCTCCACAAACAGGACATATTTCAATGACAGCGAGGTCAGTGTTTCACAGCGAGGTGTACACCATAAGGACTCCAACAAAGGCAGTTTGTAATGAGAACATGAGATACGTGTTGCGTGCTGAACATCGAGTGGCTTAATAACCATCAGAGTTCATGGTACATGTGGTTATGACATTTATGTATCATGGGAGGCAAACTAATGAGGTGTGAGCAGACGGCAGACATGGGATAATTTATCAATCCCATTATTAAATCATTTCTAGTGCCCCCTCTCCCTCCCCCCCCTCTCCCTCCCCATAAAGCAAACACATTTAAAACCAATAATGAGGGAGACTTACATGTACGTGATGACTAGCCACACCCAGTGGGTGTGGTCATTTCTACAACAGCATCGCACATACCTTGATTTTGCTGGCTGGCTCACTGGTCAGTGCCACGTGTAGAATGATCAGCGGCTCTCGCGGCAATGCTCGATGCAGGAAGACAAAGCAACGTCTGTTCCTTCCTAGACGGTGCTTGAGGTCCTTCCAGTGCCTGAGGGGGTGCACAGCCTCGTAGGAGCTCACCTTCTCTAGGAGGTCGCAGGGAGACTCCCACGTCACCTGCTGCAAATCCAGTAAGCGAGGCATGAACCACCGGTCTAGTATGTCCTTCAGATGCCGACCCATCTCAAGAAGCAAGTGGTCGGGCGAGCCACCCTTCTGCGTTTTCTTCCGGGTACTCTGTGGGGGGAAATAGAGTCCTTATCTATGCATGTATATGTATGCCAAATTGACTACTCATACAGTGAGATTCTAATTGAGGAGAAATGGGGTTTAGCATCAGCTAGCACTGTCATTGTTCCTAATTGAAGAGACATGGGGTTAAGCATTAGCTAGACCTAATTGAGGAGACATGGGGTTAAGCATCAGCTAGCACTGACATTGTTCCTAATTGAGTAGACATGGGGTTAAGCATCAGCTAGCACTGACATTGTTCCTAATTGAAGAGACATGAGGTTAAGCATTAGCTAGACCTAATTGAGGAGACATGGGGTTAAGCATCAGCTAGCACTGACATTGTTCCTAATTGAAGAGACATGGGGTTAAGCATCAGCTAGCACTCCTAATTGAGGAGACATGGGGTTAAACATCAGCTAGCACTGACATTGTTCCTAATTGAGGAGACATGGGGTTAAGCATCAGCTAGGGTGTGGACATGTACCACCATGCAAAAAAAGTATTCGCAGCTCCTCCTACTTCAGTTATAATATACAAACAAACAAATGCAAGTCGTTGCAGCCGCATCTCCTGTAACAAGCCACTCCTCAACCCATCTCTGGTCATTGCAGTGCATCTCCTGTAACAAGCCACTCCTCAACACATCTCTGGTCAGTGCAGTGCATCTCCTGTAACAAGCCACTCCTCAACACATCTCTGGTCATTGCAGTGCATCTCTTGTAACAAGCCACTCCTCAACCCATCTCTGGTCGTTGCAGTGCATCTCCTGTAACAAGCCACTCCTCAACACATCTCTGGTCATTGCAGTGCATCTCTTGTAACAAGCCACTCCTCAACCCATCTCTGGTCGGTGCAGTGCATCTCCTGTAACAAGCCACTCCTCAACACATCTCTGGTCATTGCAGTGCATCTCCTGTAACAAGCCACTCCTCAACACATCTCTGGTCGTTGCAGTGCATCTCCTGTAACAAGCCACTCCTCAACACATCTCTGGTGATTGCAGTGCATCTCTTGTAACAAGCCATTCCTCAACCCATCTCTGGTCACTGCAGTGCATCTCCTGTAACAAGCCACTCCTCAACCCATCTCTGGTCGTTCCAGTGCATCTCCTGTAACAAGCCACTCCTCAACACATCTCTGGTCGTTGCAGTGCATCTCCTGTAACAAGCCACTCCTCAACACATCTCTGGTCGTTGCAGTGCATCTCCGGTAACAAGCCACTCCTCAACACATCTCTGGTCATTGCAGTGCATCAAGCCACTCCTCAACCCATCTCTGGTCGGTGCAGTGCATCTCCTGTAACAAGCCACTCCTCAACCCATCTCTGGTCAGTGCATTGCATCTCCTGTAACAAGCCACTCCTCAACCCATCTCTGGTCGTTGCAGTGCATCTCCTGTAACAAGCCACTCCTCAACCCATCTCTGGTCATTGCATTGCATCAGCCACTCCTCAACCCATCTCTGGTCGTTGCAGTGCATCTCCTGCAACAAGCCACTCCTCAACACATCTCTGGTCATTGCAGTGCATCTCCTGTAACAAGCCACTCCTCAACACATCTCTGGTCATTGCATTGCATCTCCTGTAACACAAGCCACTCCTCAACCCATCTCTGGTCATTGCAGTGCATCTCCTGTAACAAGCCACTCCTCAACACATCTCTGGTCATTGCAGTGCATCTCTTGTAACAAGCCATTCCTCAACCCATCTCTGGTCACTGCAGTGCATCTCCTGTAACAAGCCACTCCTCAACCCATCTCTGGTCATTCCAGTGCATCTCCTGTAACAAGCCACTCCTCAACCTTCGGACTTTTGTTCTGCACATGTAAATCCTATATCCCTGCCATGCCCATCCAATGAGGTCTGACCAATGCCCACAGACATGTCTCTCTGAGGAACCACCTCTAATATGCCCCTCCCTCCTGAGATCACAACCACCAATGTCCCCCATGTCTCCATGACTTTCTCCAAGCACATCTTCCACCCCCTGAGGTCCCCTACCTACCATTATGTCCCCACTGAAGTCCTACCACTCCGCCAAACAGATCCCTCCTCTTGAAAACCAACATGTCTCTCCTGAGACCACACCCACCAAATCCCTCTTAGGCTCACCCACCGACATGTCCCCCTGAGACCACACCCACCAACACATCCGCCCTGAGATCCCACCCACCCTCCTGAGACCACACCCACCAACATGTCCCTCTTAGGCTCACCCACCAACATGTCCCCCTGAGACCACACCCACCAACACATCTGCCCTGAGGTCCCACCCACCAACATATCCACCTAACATCCCACCCACCAACATGTCCCCCCTGAGGTCCACAAGGAACTTCACACCTCCTTCCAGTTTAGCAATCTCAGTGAAGACAAGGCAGTAGAAGGGTGTGAGCAGCTGCCTCAGGTCCCCCTCAGACCTGAGCAGAGGTTTCTCTGCCCTTTGCTGGGTAGAGAATAATGTACACAGATAGGGTCAGAGTAAAATCAAACGAGTTGCTTAAATAGATCACGAGGACAGTTGTAAAATTAGTTTTATACATATGTAGTCCTACAGAGACATGCACTATAAACTTCAAGTGCGAGTGTCGGAGCATTCCTGGGAGTCCAGTCTCACGGCACCATTAGTCCCCCTGCCCCTGCCAGATTACTGTTTGGTGGGGGGAAACTCGTGCCTCTCTAAAAAAAAATTTACACCTACAACAGGACTTGACAGAATGAATTAACAAGCATCTACACACTTGTACAGGGAAACCTGCTCCTTCATAAGCAAGCTGGGGACCCAGAGAGAGAGAGCGCTCAGGAAGGGGGGAGGGAAATCTTCTTTACCCCCCAATTTTTTCCCCTCTTTATTACTTATTATGTGCCATCAGAAGCCAAATTAAAATATATTGGCAAAATCCATTTCACTCTTTGTTAAAATGTGCTCTACCTTATGGTGCATAAACATGCTTGCCAAACCGGTTTGATGACGTACACACACATGCTTGCCAACCTGTTTGACTAAGCTTGTTTGACTAAGTATATACAGCTTACCAAACCAGTCAGACAAAACAGCTACTACCATTACAGAATTAATGTTCTACACCACCCAAGACTAACCTGAGAGTAAAGCCTGACCAGGCTAGTGGCTTGGTCCACCACACGCTCATGCTCCACCCCTAGATCTCGAGCTAGCAGAGATAAAAACACCTCTCTCTCATCCTCAGCAAGAGCCTGGTAGTGGTCGCAAATACCCTTGGCTATGGCCTGTAGAACAGAGACGAAACACAACCAACAACAATAGTCAATAGACACAGCTTGGCAGTTCAATCCTTGCAATATAAAAAATGAACTTTTATCATGGACCACACACACACACACACACAGACAGATACACATACACATCACGCATTCCCAAGGTCAAAGTACATATGTGATAGCAAATATTATTACAGTGTTACACAAGACAGATATTGAACATGGAATAACATGGAATAACATGGACGTTTCTAGCACCTCACTAACAGCAAGACAACCAGAGCTTAACAGTGAATAGGCTTCTAGCACCTCACTAACAGCAAGACAACCAGAGCTTAACAGTGAATAGGCTTCTAGCACCTCACTAACAGCAAGACAACCAGAGCTTAACAGTGAATAGGCTTCTAGCACCTCACTAACAGCAAGACAACCAGAGCTTAACAGTGAAGGCTTCTAGCACTTCACTAACAGCAAGACAACCAGAGCTTAGCAGCGAATAGGCTTCTAGCACCTCACTAACAGCAAGACAACCAGAGCTTAACAGCGAATAGGCTTCTAGCACCTCACTAACAGCAAGACAACCAGAGCTTAACAGTGAATAGGCTTCTAGCACCTCACTAACAGCAAGACAACCAGAGCTTAACAGTGAAGGCTTCTAGCACTTCACTAACAGCAAGACAACCAGAGCTTAACAGCGAATAGGCTTCTAGCACCTCACTAACAGCAAGACAACCAGAGCTTAACAGCGAATAGGCTTCTAGCACCTCACTAACAGCAAGACAACCAGAGCTTAACAGCGAATAGGCTTCTAGCACCTCACTAACAGCAAGACAACCAGAGCTTAACAGCGAATAGGCTTCTAGCACCTCGCTAACAGCAAGACAACCAGAGCTTAACAGCGAATAGGCTTCTAGCACCTCACTAACAGCAAGACAACCAGAGCTTAACAGCGAATAGGCTTCTAGCACCTCACTAACAGCAAGACAACCAGAGCTTAACAGCGAATAGGCTTCTAGCACCTCACTAACAGCAAGACAACCAGAGCTTAACAGCGAATAGGCTTCTAGCACCTCACTAACAGCAAGACAACCAGAGCTTAACAGCGAATAGGCTTCTAGCACCTCGCTAACAGCAAGACAACCAGAGCTTAACAGCGAATAGGCTTCTAGTACCTCACTAACAGCAAGACAACCAGAGCTTAACAGCGAATAGGCTTCTAGCACCTCACTAACAGCAAGACAACCAGAGCTTAACAGCGAATAGGCTTCTAGCACCTCACTAACAGCAAGACAACCAGAGCTTAACAGCGAATAGGCTTCTAGCACCTCACTAACAGCAAGACAACCAGAGCTTAACAGCGAATAGGCTTCTAGCACCTCACTAACAGCAAGACAACCAGAGCTTAACAGCGAATAGGCTTCTAGCACCTCACTAACAGCAAGACAACCAGAGCTTAACAGCGAATAGGCTTCTAGCACCTCGCTAACAGCAAGACAACCAGAGCTTAACAGCGAATAGGCTTCTAGCACCTCACTAACAGCAAGACAACCAGAGCTTAACAGCGAATAGGCTTCTAGCACCTCACTAACAGCAAGACAACCAGAGCTTAACAGCGAATAGGCTTCTAGCATCTCACTAACAGCAAGACAACCAGAGCTTAACAGCGAATAGGCTTCTAGCACCTCACTAACAGCAAGACAACCAGAGCTTAACAGCGAATAGGCTTCTAGCACCTCACTAACAGCAAGACAACCAGAGCTTAACAGTGAATAGGCTTCTAACAGCAAGACAACCACAGCTTAACAGTGACTAGGCTTCTAGCACCTCACTAACAGCAAGACAACCAGAGCTTAGCAGCGAATAGGCTTCTAGAAGACAACCAGAGCTTAGCAGGGAATAGGTACATACTTACTAAACAACATAACTAAATAAAGCACGCCATTCATTGTTTTGCATAACTTCCAGCAGAGAGCCAGCGATGACGCCCATTCAGCAGAGGCTAGACTCGTGAGGCATACTAGAAGGAGCCAGCAATGGCCATGCAAGCACATGTAACAATGATTGTCTGAAGTGAGGCCAGTTATCCGTACATATTGGACCGAAACGTGTTAAGATAACTGAAATGTTCGGATAACTGAAAGTATATTCTCTCCACCAAATGTATGGACATGATGTCATCATTACAACCTCGCGTGTAGTATAAATGCAATGATGTCATCATTACAACCTGGCATGTAGTATAAATGCAATGATGTCATCATAACAACCTGGTATGTAGTATAAATGCAATGATGTCATCACTACTGAGCTTAAAAAAAACGACCTATTTTAGATTGTAGTCATAGCTCTTCTTTACTGTTTGCACCAGAAGGGCCTTCAGTACAACTGGGGTGCTTGTTGGACCACCAGGTTGTTGCTCAAGTTATATCAGCATTCTCCATTTCAAGTGTGCTGCAGCTAGTGCATGTAAAATAGCCAGAGTCATCTCTTCCTACAAACTCACGAATTTTCAACTTTTTTTAAAATAATTAGACCAATTCTCTTCACGAATTTTCAACTTTTCTTTGATAAATAGATCAATTCTCTTCCTTTTCTTTCCAGCAGAAGTGGCAAAAAATACAACCTCAAAGCAGCTGCAGATAACATTCACGCATGGTATGCATGCGACAATGGACAAGGTGGTGGTTGGAGCACAGTGGACGTATTCTATCGGAATGTTTCGTTAGCCTGCATTTTCGGATAAGTGGCCTCCTACTGTATTTGAGGTTACCAGACGCCTTTCACCTCATCTAGCCAGGTTAGGAACAATCCTTGCATTGGTTTCCTGATTGATATCTTGAGCTGGGCGAGAAGGTTTGAACTGCACCATCAGAGGAGGAGATTTCTGAAAAGTAGCAGCTATTGAAGACTGGGAAAGGAACTGGAAGTGTCCTCCAATGTTTCCACGGGCAACAAGAAGAAACCAAGGACAATTATATAGTTAATAATGGGTGTGGTCACACAAGCATAATAATTCTTGTCTCAGTGTTCTTGAAATAGGTGCCTTGTAGTCTTGGTGATGATGCAAGTTTGCTCACGCAAAACCAGCTTAATTTAGCAAAAGCAAGACACCAAATGGACACGTAACAAAGACGTTTTGTAGCGACGAAAGCAGTGCATGACATCTAGATGACTACGAACACTACCGAACAGAGGTTTGGTGTGGCAACTTGTGAGGAAAATTAATACACAAGACCTCTTCAATTAAAAAGTGTAACAGCTGAAAAGGAATTTTTTCTCCTTATTTTCAACTTCCAATATTCATCACCAGATTGTCAGTACGGTCTTGTAAAGTACTTCACACACACACACAACACAAAACTCACCCCTGGCGCAATTCCTTCAGTGCTCGTCGCATCCTGCAAGGCACGCCTTGCTTCTATTAGAGCTTCCGGAGAGCAAGCAAGACTGTCTGTTAGTCTCGCATGCTCTGCCCCTCGTCTCAGGAGATGCTTAAACCTGTCAGAAAATCCGTCACGGGCCGGGCAAGCAGCAGCTGACTGCAAATGGATCGTAGATATACATTATATAGAGCACATCATCAAGTTCAAGCCACACCCCTCTCCTTCATTCTTTTGACAGAGCCGCATTCTGCATCTGCTATTTGGCTGATGTCACATTTTGATGGATTATAATTTTTTATTTATACATGTATGTATATATATATATTTTAAAATTAACAGTAGTATTCAAAAAACATTCCCAGTTGTTGTTGTTGGGTCTTCTTTGTGGGGGTGGTACCTAACATAACAGGTATATACTGCTCTTGCTATACAGTCTCGTACCTTTAGCCACACCCTCACACATCAGTTTAAAAAGTTGTCTATAACCATTGCCATGGTACTGACCCAGATGCTGTCAAGGAATACCCTCCCTTAACAGAACTCCCCCTCCCTTAACAGAACTCCCCCCCCCCCCACCCCCCCCCCCCCCCCCCACCCCCCCCCACTCCCAAGACAGGCAAGTATGATATATAATAATTGTATAGTACTCTACAAGGCAAGTATAATACAGTACTCTACATACAAGGCAAGTATAATACAGTACTCTACATACAAGGCAAGTATAATACAGTACTCTACATACAAGGCAAGTATAATACAGTACTCTACATACAAGGCAAGTATAATACAGTACTCTACATACAAGGCAAGTATAATACAGTACTCTACATACAAGGCAAGTATAATACAGTACTCTACATACAAGGCAAGTATAATAGAGTACTCTACATACAAGGCAAGTATAATACAATACTCTACAAGGCAAGTATAATACAGTACTCTACATACAAGGCAAGTATAATACAGTACTCTACATACAAGGCAAGTATAATACAGTACTCTACATACAAGGCAAGTATAATACAGTACTCTACATACAAGGCAAGTATAATACAGTACTCTACATACAAGGCAAGTATAATACAGTACTCTACATACAAGACAAGTATAATACAGTACTCTACATACAAGGCAAGTATAATACAGTACTCTACATACAAGGCAAGTATAATACAGTACTCTACATACAAGGCAAGTATAATACAGTACTCTACATACAAGGCAAGTATAATACAGTACTCTACATACAAGGCAAGTATAATACAGTACTCTACAAGGCAAGTATAATACAGTACTCTACATACAAGGCAAGTATAATACAGTACTCGACATACAAGGCAAGTATAATACAGTACACTACATACAAGGCAAGTATAATACAGTACTCTACAAGGCAAGTATAATACAGTACTCTACATACAAGGCAAGTATAATACAGTACTCTACAAGGCAAGTATAATACAGTACTCTACATACAAGGCAAGTATAATACAGTACTCTACATACAAGGCAAGTATAATACAGTACTCTACATACAAGGCAAGTATAATACAGTACTCTACATACAAGGCAAGTATAATACAGTACTCTACATACAAGGCAAGTATAATACAGTACTCTACATACAAGGCAAGTATAATACAGTACTCTACATACAAGGCAAGTATAATACAGTACTCTACATACAAGGCACATACAAGGCAAGTATAATACAGTACTCTACAAGGCAAGTATAATAGAGTACTCTACATACAAGGCAAGTATAATACAGTACTCTACATACAAGGCAAGTATAATACAGTACTCTACATACAAGGCAAGTATAATACAGTACTCTACATACAAGGCAAGTATAATACAGTACTCTACATACAAGGCAAGTATAATACAGTACTCTACATACAAGGCAAGTATAATACAGTACTCTACATACAAGGCAAGTATAATACAGTACTCTACAAGGCAAGTATAATAGAGTACTCTACAAGGCAAGTATAATACAGTACTCTACATACAAGGCAAGTATAATACAGTACTCTACATACAAGGCAAGTATAATACAGTACTCTACAAGGCAAGTATAATACAGTACTCTACATACAAGGCAAGTATAATACAGTACTCTACATACAAGGCAAGTATAATACAGTACTCTACAAGGCAAGTATAATACAGTACCCTACAAGGCAAGTATAATACAGTACTCTACATACAAGGCAAGTATAATACAGTACTCTACATACAAGGCAAGTATAATACAGTACTCTACATACAAGGCAAGTATAATACAGTACTCTACATACAAGGCAAGTATAATACAGTACTCTACAAGGCAAGTATAATAGAGTACTCTACAAGGCAAGTATAATACAGTACTCTACATACAAGGCAAGTATAATACAGTACTCTACATACAAGGCAAGTATAATACAGTACTCTACATACAAGGCAAGTATAATACAGTACTCTACATACAAGGCAAGTATAATACAGTACTCTACATACAAGGCAAGTATAATACAGTACTCTACATACAAGGCAAGTATAATACAGTACTCTACAAGGCAAGTATAATACAGTACTCTACATACAAGGCAAGTATAATACAGTACTCTACATACAAGGCAAGTATAATACAGTACTCTACAAGGCAAGTATAATACAGTACTCTACATACAAGGCAAGTATAATACAGTACTCTACAAGGCAAGTATAATACAGTACTCTACATACAAGGCAAGTATAATACAGTACTCTACATACAAGGCAAGTATAATACAGTACTCTACAAGGCAAGTATAATACAGTACTCTACATACAAGGCAAGTATAATACAGTACTCTACATACAAGGCAAGTATAATACAGTACTCTACATACAAGGCAAGTATAATACAGTACTCTACATACAAGGCAAGTATAATACAGTACTCTACATACAAGGCAAGTATAATACAGTACTCTACATACAAGGCAAGTATAATACAGTACTCTACATACAAGGCAAGTATAATACAGTACTCTACAAGGCAAGTATAATACAGTACTCTACATACAAGGCAAGTATAATACAGTACTCTACATACAAGGCAAGTATAATACAGTACTCTACATACAAGGCAAGTATAATACAGTACTCTACATACAAGGCAAGTATAATACAGTACTCTACATACAAGGCAAGTATAATACAGTACTCTACATACAAGGCAAGTATAATACAGTACTCTACATACAAGGCAAGTATAATACAGTACTCTACATACAAGGCAAGTATAATACAGTACTCTACATACAAGGCAAGTATAATACAGTACCCTACAAGGCAAGTATAATACAGTACTCTACATACAAGGCAAGTATAATACAGTACTCTACATACAAGGCAAGTATAATACAGTACTCTACATACAAGGCAAGTATAATACAGTACTCTACAAGGCAAGTATAATACAGTACTCTACATACAAGGCAAGTATAATACAGTACTCTACATACAAGGCAAGTATAATACAGTACTCTACAAGGCAAGTATAATACAGTACTCTACAAGGCAAGTATAATACAGTACTCTACAAGGCAAGTATAATACAGTACTCTACATACAAGGCAAGTATAATACAGTACTCTACAAGGCAAGTATAATACAGTACTCTACAAGACAAGTATAATACAGTACTCTACATACAAGGCAAGTATAATACAGTACTCTACAAGGCAAGTATAATACAGTACTCTACAAGGCAAGTATAATACAGTACTCTACATACAAGGCAAGTATAATACAGTACTCTATATACAAGGCAAGTATAATACAGTACTCTACAAGGCAAGTATAATACAGTACTCTACAAGGCAAGTATAATACAGTACTCTACATACAAGGCAAGTATAATACAGTACTCTACATACAAGGCAAGTATAATACAGTACTCTACATACAAGACAAGTATAATACAGTACTCTACATACAAGGCAAGTATAATACAGTACTCTACATACAAGGCAAGTATAATACAGTACTCTACAAGGCAAGTATAATACAGTACTCTACAAGGCAAGTATAATACAGTACTCTACATACAAGACAAGTATAATACAGTACTCTACAAGGCAAGTATAATACAGTACTCTACATACAAGACAAGTATAATACAGTACTCTACAAGGCAAGTATAATACAGTACTCTACATACAAGGCAAGTATAATACAGTACTCTACAAGGCAAGTATAATACAGTACTCTACATACAAGGCAAGTATAATACAGTACTCTACATACAAGGCAAGTATAATACAGTACTCTACATACAAGGCAAGTATAATACAGTACCCTACAAGGCAAGTATAATACAGTACTCTACATACAAGGCAAGTATAATACAGTACTCTACATACAAGGCAAGTATAATACAGTACTCTACATACAAGGCAAGTATAATACAGTACTCTACATACAAGGCAAGTATAATACAGTACTCTACAAGGCAAGTATAATACAGTACTCTACATACAAGGCAAGTATAATACAGTACTCTACAAGACAAGTATAATACAGTACTCTACAAGGCAAGTATAATACAGTACTCTACAAGGCAAGTATAATACAGTACTCTACAAGGCAAGTATAATACAGTACTCTACATACAAGGCAAGTATAATACAGTACTCTACAAGGCAAGTATAATACAGTACTCTACAAGGCAAGTATAATACAGTACTCTACATACAAGGCAAGTATAATACAGTACTCTACAAGGCAAGTATAATACAGTACTCTACATACAAGGCAAGTATAATACAGTACTCTACATACAAGGCAAGTATAATACAGTACTCTACAAGGCAAGTATAATACAGTACTCTACATACAAGGCAAGTATAATACAGTACTCTACAAGGCAAGTAATACAGTACTCTACATACAAGGCAAGTATAATACAGTACTCTACATACAAGGCAAGTATAATACAGTACTCTACATACAAGGCAAGTATAATACAGTACTCTACAAGGCAAGTATAATACAGTACTCTACATACAAGGCAAGTATAATACAGTACTCTACAAGGCAAGTATAATACAGTACTCTACATACAAGGCAAGTATAATACAGTACTCTACAAGACAAGTATAATACAGTACTCTACATACAAGGCAAGTATAATACAGTACTCTACAAGGCAAGTATAATACAGTACTCTACAAGGCAAGTATAATACAGTACTCTACATACAAGGCAAGTATAATACAGTACTCTACATACAAGGCAAGTATAATACAGTACTCTACAAGGCAAGTATAATACAGTACTCTACATACAAGGCAAGTATAATACAGTACTCTACATACAAGGCAAGTATAATACAGTACTCTACATACAAGGCAAGTATAATACAGTACTCTACAAGGCAAGTATAATACAGTACTCCACATACAAGGCAAGTATAATACAGTACTCTACATACAAGGCAAGTATAATACAGTACTCTACATACAAGGCAAGTATAATACAGTACTCTACAAGGCAAGTATAATACAGTACTCTACATACAAGGCAAGTATAATACAGTACTCTACATACAAGGCAAGTATAATACAGTACTCTACAAGGCAAGTATAATACAGTACTCTACATACAAGGCAAGTATAATACAGTACTCTACATACAAGGCAAGTATAATACAGTACTCTACATACAAGGCAAGTATAATACAGTACTCTACATACAAGGCAAGTATAATACAGTACTCTACATACAAGGCAAGTATAATACAGTACTCTACATACAAGGCAAGTATAATACAGTACTCTACAAGGCAAGTATAATACAGTACTCTACAAGGCAAGTATAATACAGTACTCTACAAGGCAAGTATAATACAGTACTCTACATACAAGGCAAGTATAATACAGTACTCTACATACAAGGCAAGTATAATACAGTACTCTACATACAAGGCAAGTATAATACAGTACTCTACATACAAGGCAAGTATAATACAGTACTCTATATACAAGGCAAGTATAATACAGTACTCTACATACAAGGCAAGTATAATACAGTACTCCACATACAAGGCAAGTATAATACAGTACTCTACATACAAGGCAAGTATAATACAGTACTCTACATACAAGGCAAGTATAATACAGTACTCTACATACAAGGCAAGTATAATACAGTACTCTACATACAAGGCAAGTATAATACAGTACTCTACATACAAGGCAAGTATAATACAGTACTCTATATACAAGGCAAGTATAATACAGTACTCTACATACAAGGCAAGTATAATACAGTACTCCACATACAAGGCAAGTATAATACAGTACTCTACATACAAGGCAAGTATAATACAGTACTCTACATACAAGGCAAGTATAATACAGTACTCTACATACAAGGCAAGTATAATACAGTACTCTACATACAAGGCAAGTATAATACAGTACTCTACATACAAGGCAAGTATAATACAGTACTCTACAAGGCAAGTATAATACAGTACTCTACATACAAGGCAAGTATAATACAGTACTCTACAAGGCAAGTATAATACAGTACTCTACATACAAGGCAAGTATAATACAGTACTCTACATACAAGGCAAGTATAATACAGTACTCTACATACAAGGCAAGTATAATACAGTACTCTACATACAAGGCAAGTATAATACAGTACTCTACATACAAGGCAAGTATAATACAGTACTCTACATACAAGGCAAGTATAATACAGTACTCTACAAGGCAAGTATAATACAGTACTCTACAAGGCAAGTATAATACAGTACTCTACATACAAGGCAAGTA
Organism: Cladorhizidae sp. MBARI D1340-BT2; assembly: GCA_028752905.1. Taxonomy (NCBI): domain Eukaryota; kingdom Metazoa; phylum Porifera; class Demospongiae; order Poecilosclerida; family Cladorhizidae; species Cladorhizidae sp. MBARI D1340-BT2. Next base: position 31,720,974 of record JAQNBH010000017.1, read on the forward strand.
TAATACAGTACTCTACATACAAGGCAAGTATAATACAGTACTCTACAAGGCAAGTATAATACAGTACTCTACATACAAGGCAAGTATAATACAGTACTCTACATACAAGGCAAGTATAATACAGTACTCTACAAGGCAAGTATAATACAGTACTCTACATACAAGGCAAGTATAATACAGTACTCTACAAGGCAAGTATAATACAGTACTCTACATACAAGGCAAGTATAATACAGTACTCTACATACAAGGCAAGTATAATACAGTACTCTACATACAAGGCAAGTATAATACAGTACTCTACATACAAGGCAAGTATAATACAGTACTCTACAAGGCAAGTATAATACAGTACTCTACATACAAGGCAAGTATAATACAGTACTCTACATACAAGGCAAGTATAATACAGTACTCTACATACAAGGCAAGTATAATACAGTACTCTACATACAAGGCAAGTATAATACAGTACTCTACATACAAGGCAAGTATAATACAGTACTCTACATACAAGGCAAGTATAATACAGTACTCTACATACAAGGCAAGTATAATACAGTACTCTACATACAAGGCAAGTATAATACAGTACTCTACATACAAGGCAAGTATAATACAGTACTCTACATACAAGGCAAGTATAATACAGTACTCTACATACAAGGCAAGTATAATACAGTACTCTACATACAAGGCAAGTATAATACAGTACTCTACATACAAGGCAAGTATAATACAGTACTCTACATACAAGGCAAGTATAATACAGTACTCTACAAGGCAAGTATAATACAGTACTCTACAAGGCAAGTATAATACAGTACTCTACATACAAGGCAAGTATAATACAGTACTCTACATACAAGGCAAGTATAATACAGTACTCTACATACAAGGCAAGTATAATACAGTACTCTACAAGGCAAGTATAATACAGTACTCTACATACAAGGCAAGTATAATACAGTACTCTACATACAAGGCAAGTATAATACAGTACTCTACAAGGCAAGTATAATACAGTACTCTACATACAAGGCAAGTATAATACAGTACTCTACATACAAGGCAAGTATAATACAGTACTCTACATACAAGGCAAGTATAATACAGTACTCTACATACAAGGCAAGTATAATACAGTACTCTACAAGGCAAGTATAATACAGTACTCTACATACAAGGCAAGTATAATACAGTACTCTACAAGGCAAGTATAATACAGTACTCTACATACAAGGCAAGTATAATACAGTACTCTACATACAAGGCAAGTATAATACAGTACTCTACATACAAGGCAAGTATAATACAGTACTCTACATACAAGGCAAGTATAATACAGTACTCTACATACAAGGCAAGTATAATACAGTACTCTACATACAAGGCAAGTATAATACAGTACTCTACATACAAGGCAAGTATAATACAGTACTCTACATACAAGGCAAGTATAATACAGTACTCTACATACAAGGCAAGTATAATACAGTACTCTACATACAAGGCAAGTATAATAGAGTACTCTACAAGGCAAGTATAATAGAGTACTCTGGAGCTGCCGATTCAGAAAATTGTCAGAAAGACAAGCACACCTGCAAGAACGTTAATCACCACCTGCTCTATGTGATCGAGTTTCCAGTGTGGAATCAACGTGTGCTGGTCCATGCAGTTAGTTGACATCATAAATGAAGCCGCTTTCTGCTGGTTATTTGGGAAGCTGACCTCTCGTCCATAACCAAGAGATGGAATGAAACAAATTATGAGTCTCGAACATCTACGTTCATATGTTAAGGCAGCTGGAACCTATACACCTCATTAATTATTCCTGATGTAATTGAAATTTGTATAGCTCGAGAGGTCCTTGGTCCTGTACATGTGATTTTAATACCAGAATATAGCTTCTTCTTTTTTTAACAGACTTTTCAATATGATCATTTTCAACCCAAGGTCAGTGTACTTGACCAGTCTGGCCGTACGTCACACACACACAAAATCACTATCAATAGTGACAGCCAAATGCCACTTCCCTATCCATGCTGTACTAGAGTAACCACAGAGGTGTGCAACATAATGCAGAATTTGCTACACCACATGGGAGCAATATTTAGAGAGTCAATATAAAATAGGTCTCACATATCAATGCATACATGTGATAGGACTCTTCACAAGCATGCTGGAAGAACTGCAGAGTTCAATTTAGGAAAATTAAAAAGATGCTTACACACAGCTTAAATAGAGCTTGAAGGTATTATGGGGTGCACTATTTTGAAATACAGCCAATCGGCCAATCCATAGTACTGCGCTCTTTGATGATAGATATCATAAATACTCAGTGTGAATCGGGTTCTACGCAAGGCGACATAAATAGAATGATTAAGTCCCTTAGCAACTAAAGAGGAAGTGGATAACAAATGAGACCTTACAACGCATCTCAGAAGCTTGTAGGTGTGTTGGGAACGGATATCGCTAAAACTGCACGTCCAGAAGTCCAGCAGAAAAGTTCTAATTCTTTTCATGACACGCAAAACTGCACCAAAACAGAGAGCTCCAGGCGTTGCCTTATTTTTTTTCCAGATGCGCGCGCGATCGCCAACCAACGGTCAACACTATTTTTTGGGGTCAAAAACACGTCAAGCAATTTTTACTTCGTAACTTTCCTGGGCTCAACTACTCTTCAGAAAAGCTGTCACAATAGAGGAAACTAACATGGAATACCCTTTCACTCATCAATCTGGCAGAAGAATCACTCAAAAACTACTTCTGGTCCCACTTCACCACTATCTTTGACTTAGCAGTGTCTGATCCTTCCACCTTCCATTTTTTGTGTCACTGTGTCAAATGTCTGTCCACCCCCAGTCCTCCAAATCTTGGTCATCACTCTCTAAAAACATAATGAACTCCTTTGTACAACATGACTAATCTTTGTCAAAAGTGCCAATTAAGCATTCCTTCAGTATACCAACTCATCACCTAATTACTTAAAGCCTCAGCCTACCACATGAATACAGGGCTTCCTTCATGGCATAGGGCTCCTGAGGGAGGCCCATATTTAGACCTCTAAACCTCCAAAGCATAAAGCTAGCTGGTTACCTTTTGGTTTCCATTTTGATACATTATACAATTAAGCATTCCTTCAGTATACATTTTGATACATTATACAATTAAGCATTCCTTCAGTATACAATTAAGCATTCCTTCAGTGATTATAAATATTAATTTAATAAAAAATGAGTCAATTTACTGAATATTTTCTACAAAAGAGATCAAGTTGTTGATTCAACTCCATCACATTGTCATATATACAGTATATACTGGTAACTCGCAATCGTACAGTTGAACCAAGTGGTGCCCATAACTTTTGAATTGCTTGTCATGAACATGTAAACCATAAACTATCAACAGGTTTTAACTTTATGAGGCTTGGTCCAAGAGTGATTTCTCTGCACTCTTTTCCAGACAGCAGTATCCCTCTACTTTCTCACAAGCAAACAGTGTAGGGTTCAGTGTCGGACTGGCCTTCCAGCTACTTCAAAGCTTCAAAGCAGTTTGAAATGTCAGGTAATGAATCTAAGGTCAGGCTAAGATCGCACTAAAGACCTAAGTTGATTACCCCTGAACTCAATCATCAATTAAATTGCCTCAATTCATTGTATTTACAGACCACATGCACAAACTATTTAATAGACCCCACCAGGAAGCCATTAATGCAAAATGACACCCAACTCCCCTCCCTCCCTTCCACACACACAAAGTTGCCCAGATCTTCACAAGTGCTGTCCAAGGAAGTATTGCTGCATATAGGTGGCAGGAGCTAGGAGGCATGTAGGTGGCAGGAGCTAGGAGGCATGTAGGTGGCAGGCATATAGGTGGCAGGAGCTGGAGCTGTGGACTTTGGAAACTGGCTCGAGTTTCTTTCTGCAGAAACAATCTGCCAGATGCTTTCTCAATTCTCCCTGTTGAAATACACCACACACAAGTCATCTCCATTTGCTATTGTATTTATAAAATTATAATATAGAACATCATGCCTGTGATAAGAGAATTCTATGGCAAGTACTCTACAATCAGTACTTACCTGCTATTGCTGTACTGCAGGATATTGAAACTTCTCATCTGCTTTCACTGTTATAACAACTGCACTTGCAAACTTGAGGAAAGTGATCTCCACCTTAAATCTTTTAACATCGCATTTTGAGGATTTTCTCAAAAGTGACTGCTCTATGGCACTTGCATCAACTCCAAAAATAGTGTAAGTGTAATTATTTCAAGTGACCTAACATGGGACCTTCATGTATCAAACATCCTGCCAAAAACCCATCGCCATGTCACACTTTCAATTATTGTGATTCGATTAGTGCCAAAAAAGATACTTTTCATGTCTCTTGTTAAATCCCAACTCACCTACTGTTCTCCTGCCTGGCATTTCCTAGCCTGAAGAAACATTGTATTCCCCTAGAACAAATAAACGAAGAGCTACCAAATTTGTACTTAATGACTACAAATCTGACTACAAGTCTAACCTATTGATTCTTTCCTTAAATGATGACTTTTAAACTGAGTGACATAATTATTTTAAATCTTTAAAAGAGCTACAGGTCACTTTAACATCTTCAATTATATAACTCTATCATCATCGTACACCAGATCGAGAAATCATGTAAAGATCCACACTCAATTCACCGCAATCAAAAGTCAGCATTTCTTCTTTAATCGGCTCCTTCGCTTATGGAACTTCCTGCCGTGTGTTGATCTGAACATAGCATTGTCTCATTTCCAAATTATAACTCGTGCACTTTCCACTTTCAATATCCATGTGTAAACTGTTCTAATATTCCCTCCCCTTGTAATTTCAAACCATTATTGGCTACTAGTCAATTTCTAGTAGACCAATACAAAGCTCATCTGCAAAGTGATATTAATAGGAGGCGAAGAGACAATGTTTTAGAATTTCGCATATGCTATTTAAATTGTCAAAACTAACACATGCACGTGGGAGGGAGGGTGTTTTTTTAAAGGAAGAGCTAAAAAGGGGGTCCCATTTGGAAAGTTGAAACTGTGGCCGGGGGCCCTATTAATTATGGAAGCCCTAAAAAATTTCTAGAATCCCTTACCGATATTGAGTAGCACGTTGGACTTGGGATTGGGGTGCATTGTTAAGAATAGAAGCTGCTAGTTGAAATCACTGACCTGTGTTAACTAAGCCAACGTGACTGTACGAGCTGTTGCCAACGAGGCAGGCTAAATGGAAACTAAAACAGCGGCGTGTATATTTTGCCTTGTCGTGATAGCTGGCCTTGGACAATGCCAGTCGAAGGAACAGTGTCAAATGTATTACGGGGGGCTGGTCTTTCCAGAAGGGTCACCGCGCTCTGTTGAACATGGTATGCACTGGAGCAAGACAAGAAGTAAGTAACTGAAATGCAGCTCTATTGTATTTTAGCTACATACAGCTGCAGGTAGCAATTTTGTACTAACAGACAAGATATGATGGAGTCATGACTTCCATGAATATGTGAAAGAATTTTTAGCTGAATACACCAAAGCCTTATGCACGATGGAAAGTGTCCCACTGTGAATAATGTATATCTGCAGTCTTCAATTTAAAAGCCAGGAATTGGCTTAACACAGTAGTAATTGTACCCAATAGCTGTTCTACCCAATAGCTGACAACATTTTAGTGCACCGTAGAAATCGAGACCTTGTCTACGTTCACCTTTACCTACAAGGTCATTGTGGCTGATATTTTCCTCTATTGCACATGCGTTCTTCATAAGCTGCCTAGCTTCATGCATTCTTTCCCAGGACAGACTCTATTATTATTATTATTCTTGAGCTGCCTAGCTCCACGTATTATTCCCTGACACACTCTATTAATGCTAGCAGTGATGCGCACAACAGCTGCATCAGATCACCGGATCTCGAACGGGTGACAATTATCGATAGCAGTGTTCATACTCAAGCCATCGTCCTCTTTCAGTTTCGTCGAACATATCTTTCGTCTAGTTTTGTGTTCTTCATAGTCTGCTTCGTCGCTTCTAATCGAGGGCGTGTTTTATTCAAGTGCATGTTCTAGTCGATAAAATACGGTAAGTTTGTCTTGAGATCTTGTGAACATGAAGTTGTTTTGACTTTCTTGTGGTAGAGTGGGACGTGAATACGATTGTGCTAGATGAAGCAGTCGTTCACTGGTGCAGTTTGTAGCTGCCTAAATAGCATGTTATGCTCGTGTGCCTACTAATGACCACACCCATAAATTATGTACTGGAAGTGGTCTGGACTGGCCAGAGTGTCGGAGCCACCCCTGGCAAGCAAGAAGTTTAAAAGATTCGGTCTCCTGAGTCATTCCTTGATGTTCTTCTTAAACCATGATAGAGGTTTGACGAGAAATTGTAGGTACCACTTTGAGGTGAGAAAGACTCTAGATGCATCTGTCTTCCACTGTTAGCTATAATACTTGATACATGAAGATCATACAGGTGGAGAAAGTGACCCTGTTCTACTCCAACATGAGGAATGGAAGGCCCAGAAAGAGGAGACTTCAAGAAGCCTGAAGGGGATAGTGATTCACTCTGGCCGTATCAGAGCCAGCCCTCCTATTGGGAAGGAACTAGCTCCTAACGAGGGGAGGAGTTGAAGGCTTGAAAGAGGGTGATGACTCGCCCCAAGAGTCCTGTGTGCATAAGGTGAACGTCTTTAGAGACAATAAATGCAATTAAAAACAAAAAATATATGACTAGTCCAAAAAAGAAATGGAACGAGAATGGACTACTGTAGACCACAAGTGCTACAGGAACCTTTACCTGGGCTATTATTGGCCTTATTTATTTTTATATAGTCAAGCAGCCACCTACAAGAGGTTACTTAGTATAGCACCAGAACTAACCTTGATTTTCAACGTAATTGATTTTCAACGTAATCAATTTTCCACCTGTGCGCTTGACCACGTACTAAAATTTTAACGCCTAATGAAAAAGGTCATTGCATGCTCTAGGGCTTCCTCTAGCCACTCGTACCAATTTCATTTTTGTTGCACTTAGCAATCTGGACACTTAGCATGACGGAGGTTGCAGGGATTCAGGTTTTTTAGGTCCCTCCACTTTAGGGTCTAGTAACTTGCCTATAGTTATACCTATGAAACATATTTTAGTATCAAAAGAGAGCACACAGAGATACCTATCTTTTGAGCTATATATCAAGTCCATACCATGAAGTTTGCAGAATCTACGGAGCTCTCAAGTTGTAACCACAAGTAAAAAAATATAAAAATATCAGTCCCCCCATGAAACTCACCCTCCGCGGACAGTTTTCTTTCCCATTTCTTTGTCAAGAATTGAATGGAGGTGTATGTACAAAAGTCACTATAAGTCCAGAATGGAGCATCCAAATCTTCTCAAATTTGGAATGCAGCATCTTACAGGTCCTGGCAACATATTTATGGGAAGGGGGAAAAAAACCCAAAACAGAAACAAAAAACATTGACCTGAAGCACCCCCCTTAAAGGATAAAATTCCTTTCGTGGTCTCCACCCACTGCATTGCTCATCTGCTTGCATTAGCTTGTGGCCGGGCAGCAAATGAAATTCCCTATCTTAAAAAGTTCAAAGACATTCTTGACAGCTTTACTGCTTCTATAAGTACTCTGAGTGCTGAGATTCAGGATAGGGGCGACGAAGCCATTTTATAGGAAAGTGTTAAATTTTTTTGTGGTTAACACTTTATACCTCCATAGATTCTGCAAACTTCATGGTATGGACTTGATATATAGCTCAAAATATAGGCCTCCTGTGTGCTCTCTTTTAATACTAAAACATTTTTCATGAGTATAACCATACCCAAGTTATAGGAGCTAAAGTGGGGGTACCTCAAAATCTGAGTGCCTGAGTTAGGATCATGTTTTCCACCAGATTGCCAAGTGCTAGAGAGCTGAATTTAGCACCAGTGGCTAGAGAAAGCCCTACTCTATGCAACATGTTTCATTAGGCGCTAAAACTCGAGTATGTTGTCAAGCGGCGGGCGTGGTTGGGAAAATAATTTTAGAAATTCATTTTCCAACCGGTTGCTTGACCATGTACTTAAGTTTTAGCACCTAATGAATCACTATGTTGCATAGAGTAGGGCTTCCTCTAGTCACTGTTGATAATTTCAACTCTCTAGCACTTAGAAATCTGGAGATATTTATGTGGCAAAATCAGGCAATCAGGTTTTGAAGTACCCCCACTGTAGCTCCAGTAACTTGGGTATAGTTGTAGCTATGAAACATGTTTTAGTATCAAAAGAGAACACACAGAGAGACCCATCTTTTGAGCTATATATCAAGCCCATGCCATGAAGTTTGCAGAATCTATGGAGCTAAAAGTAGTAACCACACGTTTTTGGTTTCGTCCCCCTTTTAATGATCTTCGATTTAATCTTACTCGGGCTAAAGATGTCTGTTGGCTCTCACATTGTAGAGCTGTTACTCACCTGCAAATGCTTTCAGTCCGTGATATTAGTCTGGAGAGGGAATCTCAGGAGAGAAATAATGGTGTAGCTGCTGGGCTTGCTTCCTTTGTCAAGGAGTACAAGTTGTAGCTGCCTTCTACATGTTTTCTGATATTCTTCCACCTCTAGCAGGCTTGTCTCGTGCATTCCAGAAGCAAGACATCGACGTCCTACTTCTGACCCCTGGTGAATTCTTCCAGAGCCTCCCTAACAAAATGTCAGACCTGGAAGAGTATAGTGTGCAGCAGCCTAGTGATAGCATGATAGCTAGTTTTAAATGTGATGCATATTCTAAATACTTTCTGAGCATATCACTGCTAGGTTTCCTGACCTCAGTTTTTTTAGGGTTTTGTCACAGTATTCCACAAGAGCACTGCCCTTACCATTCCACAATGCTGGAATGCTGGATAAGCTTTTGTCATCCACCATTGTTCTCATGGCGTAGTGCATCCAGAAACAACCAGAGGTGAGCTCAATGTCTTCAATAGTGTAGTTGCTTGCTAATAGTGAGTTGAAGCTAATGAGAACTCACCAGCTCATGAGTCATCTGATCAAAACATTGGAATTGAGTTTAATGTTTCCCAATCTGGCAAAGTTGGCAGCTTTTACAGTACTCCCTATGTCTTCAGTAGACTGTGAAAGAGGCTTTTCCACTCTATCTTGAGTCAAGACTGACCTTAGAAACAGGTTAGCCAACAGAACTCTCAATCATCTCTTGATAGCAATTGAAGGGCCTACATACATAGTCCATCTGATTTCCCCTATGAACTCGCTTGTGATGGTTGGGCTGCTATGAGGAATAGAAGAATCAATGTGGAAGCTTCTGAATGTGGATGATTTAAGTTTCAATTTCAATAATTAATAAACCACAGCATCTGTTCATCCACCAATGACTATCAGCCATGGTCATGGTCCATCACGCACACACACGCACGCACACACACACAGACGCATGCACACAGACGCACGCACACAGACGCACGCACACAGATGCACACACGCACAAAACACATACGCACGAAACACACATACACAAAACCCACTAAGGTCATCATCTGCATACCATTTCATTTGTGATTCAATCTCATTAAAATATATAATAACTTTCTAATAAGAAAAATATTTATCCACACATGAAGAAATGAGAATAACAACATGAGAGGCTCGGTAATATTCTTGAAGTGTCGTAGAGTATCTACAAAAGAAAAGTAACCCGGGTATGGAGGAGGGCAACTCAGTCAGTATGAATTTCATGGATCTCTTTCCCTTCCCCCATGACAGAAGACACTGCACAACATGGCTGCACTCGGGATTTACAAAAGTACATATGAATCCTGCCCCCCCCCCCCCCCCCCCCCCCAAGGATTGCTCATGAAGATGGGGCGTAGTTAAGGTTGCCACTAAGATTATACGGGTACCACCAACCCCCTCCCAATATTCCATCACTGGGGAAAACTGTATAATTTATGGTGCCCTAAGGAGGGAAAATTTCAATGTTTTATCAAAGGCACTTTAGGATAAGATTTTGAAGTTTTTTGGGGGAACAAATCTGTAACCACACCCCTACTTATGCATGCGCACAGTGGCATGGACTTACTTCAGTGATGACAAATGACTGCCTTGCTGCCACTCCATGAGGCGTACTGAACAGCTTCTGTCTGCTGTTCGAAGTGCAATGATTTGATAAGCTAGCCAGTTCTGGAACTGACCCACTGATGAACCAACAGGTTCTGGAACTGGCCCACTGGTGAACTAATAGGATCTGGAACTGGGCCACTGATGAACCAACAGGTTCTGGCCTGATGAACCAACATGTTCTGGCACTGGCCCACTGGTGAACCAACAGGTTCTGGAACTGGCCCACTGATGAACCAACAGGTTCTGGCACTGACCCACTGATGAACCAACAGGTTCTGGCACTGACCCACTGATGAACCAACAGGTTTTGGAACTGGTCCACTGGTGAACCAACAGGTTCTGGCACTGGCCCACTGGTAACTAACAGGTACTGGAACTGGCCTACTGATGAACCAACAGGTTCTGGCACTGGCCCACTGGTGAGCCAACAGGTTCTGGCACTGGCCCACCGATGAACCAACTGGTTCTGGCATCGCCAGTGCGTCTAGGAAGGTCTATTACAGGCAGAAAGTAACCGACAAGGACCTACTAGCCATGATCTCTGTTCCATCTCCATCTCTCTAGCTTCGTGTTGTGCCATCTCCATCTCTCTAGCTTCGTGTTGTGCGGCTGGACCATTTACCAATATGTACATAGCTCATTAAACTTTCAACATTTCTTCGAATAATTTTGATGTGAGCACCTTCTGCATCATCTCACACCCTCTGTGTCATCTCACACCCTCTTCGTCATCTCACACCCTCTGTGTCATCTCACACCCTCTGCATCATCTCACACCCTCTGTGTCATCTCACACCCTCTGCGTCATTTCTCCCTTGTCCAGTTTCCAAGCCTGCCCCGGACTGGAATGGCACGGCCGTGGTGAACAAGGAGTTCAAGGAGCTAAAACTGTCCGACTTCAAGGGCAAGTATTTGGTCTTCTTCTTCTATCCTCTGGACTTGTAAGTACCCCCAGGAAGAAGACAGAAAATAGTCGGTCATTTACACATTTTTCCCCTTCCTTTTTCGTACTCTTCTTGTTTTATGTTCTCTGCCTTTCAACTCTACTCTGATGGAGCAGGACCTCACAGCCTAGTCACCCTGGGGGGTGGGAAGGTGTTTATTTTGTATGGCAGATACTGCCCTCCCCCCTTCTGCCCCTCCCCCCCTTCCCTCATTGTTCTGCTGCTACATATTAATGACATTCCTACATGTACATAATCGAGATGAAGGCCAGAGCATCTAGTCGAATATAATAATAGAAACATTGAGTCGAGCCTGTGGGGGTAACGTGTGTGCTTGTCAATGACATGCCATTGGAGGCCATTTTGAAACCATCTCTCCTCCTTACCCCTCCACATGAGCTAGCCAGCTGTGTGTTGCAACTGTTATCAAACAACTTGTGGATTTCCCTTGCAATCAGCTTTTTATTCTTGTTGCCTATTGATGTTTCAACAGAAATACTTTGGTCTCCTCAGGGCGACTTGATGTTAGTTGAGAATAATTGTACAAATAGCCCACTTTATGTTGGCTACTGTTGCCCAAGGTCCTCCACCCAAACAGGCTTCTACATACACAAACACACACACATACATATATATACATACATAAATATACATATGCATACATACCTATATTCATACATACATATATACATACATACATATATATATATACATATTATGATATACATACATACCTATATTCATACATACATATATACATACATATATACATACATATATACATACATATATACATACATATATACTCATACACATACTTGTACATGCATACACACACATATATATATATACTGTATTCATACACACACATTATTACAATATATATATATCTGGGGGGGGGTTATTGTCAGGGAATTTATTTAGCTCATGTTTTGTCTGGAGGTGGAGCTTTCTCTGCCACTCCCACCTCTCCCTTCCACTTGTATATATCTCAGTTTGTGTTGAATAACTCCATCTGCTCTCCGCTATTTCCCCCTCCCTCCCTCTCCTCCCACCTTCTAGCACCTTCGTGTGTCCTACTGAGATCATTGCTTTCAACGACAGGATCGCAGAGTTTCAGTCCATCAACACCGAGGTGGTGGCCTGCTCTGTGGACTCCAAGTACACACATCTGGCCTGGATCAATCAGCCACGCACTGATGGGGGGCTAGAGGGATTGAAAATCCCCCTGCTCTCGGACCTTAACAAGCAGATCGCCAAGGACTATGGTGTTCTGCTGGAGGATGCTGGACATACCCTGAGGTGAGGGTAGGGCAGGAGGTGAGGGTGGTGTTGGTACGTGTGTGTAATGGTGTGGGTGATGATGGAGTGTGTGAATTATGGTGTAGGTGGTGATATGTAGGAATTGGTGCGAGTGGTAATGGTATGGGTGTGAGTGGTGTAGATGGTGTGTTGGTAATGATGTAGGTGGTGATAGTATAGGCGGTGATTGTGTGGGTAGCATTGGTGTGAGGGTGATGGTGTGAGGGTGATGATGGTGCATTAGCGGTCATAAAAACATGGTGGTTGCATTTATTTTGAACGCACGTAAACACTCCGAATGTTTCCAACCGTTACTAAAATGGAACGACCAACGCGAACGAACACACAAAAAGGTAACATTTACGTGACTTTTGGCCACAGCGGCGCCGACTAAAAGATCAGCGCGTCCACGCGCCAGCCTTCCTAAGGTCACCAAAGTGCACTAAGATTTGTGCCACGTGGCAAATTATTTTTTAGCCGCTGGGACTCTTCTTTGTTTTGAGCTTTCGAGAGGACAGATTATTTGTTCTACAGCTCCTGTTCTACTAGCACAAGTTGTAGAAAAGCTATCATGAAGCCCATGGTGAAAAACAGTGAGTAGATTCTGTATATGATTGTGTATATAGCTACATGTAGTAGCTGGGGCTTTCACAGGTTTGTAAGTTCATAGCTTCTGCATTAGCTAGCATTTGCAAGCCTTTTTTCTAAGTAAGTTGTTCCATAAGAAAGGCTTAGAAAACCTTGGATACCTTTGTGTGCAAGCCTTTAGCTATGTAAGGTGCTCTAAATCTATAAAGTGTCTGAAGTTAAGCTTTATCAAGACTAGTGGATAGTAGTTTGTGTATCGGCATTCTCTAATTGCAGCATACAGTTTGTTTTGTTGTGAGTTCGATTTTTATAGAAGAGATAGTTCGTGGGAGAGGGAAAATGTAGATGGTCCTTTTCGTAAGGTTATTTGAACATGCTGATTGGCAACAAATAAAAAGTAGGTAGGATTTTGTTGATGACCCCTAGGTCCAAATTTCCAGCCGTCTAACCCACATTCCACCAATATGTTGACACTTTTGGATAAAAAAAGAAGTGGTTTTGCATCCGAAATGAATACCTTTCAACCAACTCTCAGTTGACAAAAAAAAAATACAATGACCTTCTCAATAATCAACTTGAATTTTTACTCCCACGACATTTCGACTAGCTACTCTAGCCTTCATTGGACAATGCGCTTCATTGGACAATGCGATTTGTGTATTTCTTTAGGATGTATGATAATAGAATGTTCTTCGTTGGAGAGGAACGAGCCAATCCACCGCGTGCCACTTCTGTAGGACAGGTTGACTCCGGTAACTCTCAGTATCTCGGTCTTCTCTAGTGCCTCCTCAAGGTTCACTGAAGTTGGCATCCCATTGCTCCACCTACCTTAGTGCAAGGCCACCTCCTTTCAGACCATTGATTTGAAGGTGGTCACTCAAAAGTAGGACTACTATCATCTTTAAAAAAATAATTATGAACATTTCCCCAATTCAGAGGAAAGATTTTTTTTGTTGTACAACAGAGAACACAATTGAACACGTCCAGGCAGAAATAAAAATGAGAGAGCAGCAATTACAAATATATATGTGTGTGTATATAATATATATGTGTGTGTGTATATATACATATATACAGTGTATATATATAAGTAAGCACTTGGATGGTATGTTGGCTCAGGTAACTCCTCCAGTGTCTTGAGCTTCAATATGAGGTTGGCCCATCCCATTGCTCCGCCCACCTTAGTGCCTGATCATCTTGAGTAGTGGTTGATTGTGGATTTGAAGGTGGTTGCTCAAAGGTGGGACTACAACTCCTTATGTTGTAATTTGTTTAGAAAAAAAAAGCTTCTGACGTTCATCTGTACCATTTTGCACAGGAAGGGTAAGATTGTCTTTTCTAAGTTCAAGAACCTTCATTCTTCCCACCTGAAGTAGTGTAGTCTAGTGCAAGTCTCCTGTTCCGTACCCCAGTTGAGTGTTTATCCCAGTGAGAGCATAGCAGTGCAGTCGAGCATCTGTCTTCTTCCTGAATCACTTTCATTCTACTGTCGAGCGTAGGTCTCCGTACCTCTAGCGTGCTATAAATAGCAAGCAAGAGGTGAGGAGACCTATGCTCGACTGTGGGAAGGAAGTGCTTCCGGTAGGAGATGGATGCTTGACTGCACTGCTTCTTGATGGGACCGACGCTAGACTGGAGTGCGGAACAGGGGGCTAAGACTAGACTGCACTACTTCAGGTGTGAAGAATGAAGGCTCTGGAACGAAGAGAAGACTTGAAAAATGCTCGACTGCTCGACTAAGGCTTACTAGCACACCGACACTTCTTTTTATTATTGCAAAGTGCATGCCCTGCAGCATCGCTATGCCAACGGTTCATTTCCATTTGCTACCGTTTGTTTCTGTTGCACTGGTTATATTTACGGTGTGCATTTATTTGCGTTCACGGTATGCGTTTTTTAACGTTGCACGCAATGCAACCACCATGTTTTTATTTGGCTTGTACTGTATGTGTGTAATGATGTTGGTAGTTATGGTTTAGGTGGCGATGTATGGGGAGTACTGATGTTGTGAGTGGTGATGGTGTGAGTGATGTAGATGGTGTGGGTGGTGATGTGTAGGTGGTGATGTTGTATGGGCAATGGTGTGGGTGGTATAGATGGTGTAAGTAGTGATGGTATGTGGGTGATGATGTGGGCTGGTGATGGTGTGAGTGGTGTGGTGCAGGTGTGGTCATAGTGTAGGTGGTGATGACGTGTGGTAATTATGTGGATGGTGATGGTGCAGGTGGTACCATGATTATATGGGCAGTAATGGTATGAGGAAGGTGTGGGTAATGATACTGTGTGGGTGGTGTGGTGTGGGTGGTGTAAGTGGTAATGGGTGTGAAAAACCAAAGGATTGGATTGGTGTGTGTATAAGGAACTATTTTTCAATTAAAAATGTTTCGGGTTTTACTTATTGAGATTACTTTTTAGAAAATGTTCCACTTCAAAATTATCATGCCAAAAAATGGTCTTCCTTGAGCTATTTGGCACATTCCTCTTCTGATACACAGCTAACTTCTCTTAGCCTTCTTGGCTCTGGAGGGCTGAATCTGCCTTCTCTTTCTTCCACTTGCATACAGATGCTTTAGCCCTCTGAATGCTGTAAGGTGCATTCAATTTCATTGTGCCCTAGCAGGGAAGACTTGCTAGCTAACTCTACATGATTCCCAATTTGTTATCCCCTAGATCTACAGCTGCTTGAGGGAAGTCAGAAGCTCTGGCTCCAGTGCTACACATGGGAAATATTACCACAGCTGTAGTTATGGCAGCTGCTCTAGGTGGGCTTGCTATAGAATGAGAATACCACCTAGCTAATGTGGAGAATTGCCTACTTTGTTTCAGTTGTGTGTTTTGCACATGTGCAGTAAGTATTGTGTGTTTTGCACATGTGCAGTGTGTATTGTATGTTTTGCACATGTGCAGTGTGTATTGTATGTTTTGCACATGTGCAGTATATATGTATTGTGATTTGCACATGTCTTGAATGTCTTGCACATGTGCAGTAAGTATAGTGTGTATTGTATGTTTTGCACATGTGCAGTGTGTATTGTATGTTTTGCACATGTGCAGTATATATGTATTGTGATTTGCACATGTCTTGAATGTCTTGCACATGTGCACTATGTATTGTGTGTTTTTGTGCATGCCCAGTGAGACTGGTTTCAGAAAGAGTGAGTATCATTCTTGTACAACTTGTTAAGATTACTCTGTATGAAGGAAGTCATGTAACATTTTTATCAGCTAATAATTTAATTAGTTAATAAGTTCAGCTAATTTGCAACTTGGTCTGCTGCAATACGTCTAGATAAGAATCTATACTACGTGGACCCATAATACATACACATACTAATGGCTAGTATACTGAGCAATGCGCACTCCTCCACATATCGCTAAGTAATAGTTTTCATGAAACTATGAAAAACGTAAGAAGAAGAAAAAAACTATCGGAAAAGAGTAATGCGTGTCTCGGAGCCCGAGGGAGAAAGAAAGACAGAGGACAAGAAATGAGAAGAATAGAGCCAGGACGAGCGTCCCAAATGGTGCAGCTAAACATGTGAGTGCTTCCATGTGCAGTAAAGGAAGGGAAACAGCTACCTACAGTGATGGCCCTCCGGCTGAGATTAAAAAAAAAAAAATCCCTCACCAACTCATATTCTATCGCCAAACAAATGCACTGCATTCTTTTTTAACTCTTAGAACGCCGGTGGCGTCTATACACGCCAATTTAAATCTACCCGGTGGCGTATATACACGCTCCTAAATATGTAAATTTTTATTAGCGTTTGTTGCGTAGCTGCTTATTCTTACAGCTGCACTTTGTATTTTATCTGAGAGATCTGTTCTTGTTCTTTTGAGAAAGTATACCGATAGCTAGCTGGCTGTTGTGTGTTTTTTAAAGAAATTTTTTTAAGGAGGGACAGTTGCAAACTTTAATTTTTATTTTTTTACCTGTGGTTACAACTTTAGAGCTCAGTAGATTCTGCAAACTTCATGGTATGGACTTGATATATAGCTCAAAAGATAGGTCTCTCTGCATGCTCTCTTTTGATACTAAAATATGTTTCATAGGTATAACTATAGGCAAGTTACTAGACCCTAAAGCGGAGGGACTTCAAAAACCTGCACCCGAAAATCGCCGGAGAAAACCACTCCGAAGTGCAAAAAAATTAAAAATGGTACAAGTGGCTAGAGGAAGCTCTAGAGCAGTGTTTACCAAAGTACGGCCCGCGGGCCAGATCCGGCCCACTAAGCTCTTCAATCCGGCCCAGTAGCATCAAAGCAAAAAAATGCAGGTTTGGTGAAAATTGGTCCAGGCATCTGGGAGCTAAATAAATAAGTAAAAATGGCGAGAAAGTTGGTAAGTGATCAGACAAAAATGATTTGGAGTAGCTTAACGAGCAGGAAACCCCGCCCATACGGTGAGTTTTCAGCATGTCCGTAGAGAAAAAGAGGAAAGTGGATCTTGAATGCAGAGTTTTCAAGGATGAGTGGACCAAAGATTTTTTCTTCGCCAAGGAGAAGGATAAAGTACTCTGCTTGATTTGCTCTGATACAGTCGCCGTCCCCAAACAGTTCAACATCCAGAGGCATTATAAGTCCCATCATGCAAAAGACTATGATGCCTTCCAAGGAGACCAGAGGGTTTCTAAGGCAGAGGAGTTACAGAAAATGCTTCAGAGTCAGCAAAAGATCTTCAAGAAAGCTGATCTGCAGAGCAAAAAGGCTACCTTTGCCAGCTTCAAAGTGGCAGAGGTGCTG
Organism: Cladorhizidae sp. MBARI D1340-BT2; assembly: GCA_028752905.1. Lineage (NCBI taxonomy): Eukaryota > Metazoa > Porifera > Demospongiae > Poecilosclerida > Cladorhizidae > Cladorhizidae sp. MBARI D1340-BT2. Next base: position 31,738,678 of record JAQNBH010000017.1, read on the forward strand.
GCAAAGAGTGGAAAGCCATTCACAGATGGAGAAATTGTCAGGGAATGTCTGAAGGAAGTAGTTCAAGTCTTGTGCCCAGAGAAAGCTAGCATTTTCAATGATGTGAGCCTCAGCAACAAAACCATGGCCAGGAGAGTGGAGGAGTTGTCAGGAAACATTAAGACACAACTGAAGGGGTTGACCTAAAAAATGGAGGCCTATTCACTATGCCTGGATGAATCTACAGACATTGGTGACATGGCACAGATGGGGATCTTTGTCAGAGGAGTTGACAGCAGGATGAATGTCACTGAGGAGCTCTTGGCACTCTATCCAATGAAGGGAACATGCACTGGGAAGGACGTATTTTTAGCAGTCAACAAGGTTCTTGAGCAAGCTGGCCTTGGCTATGAGAAACTGGTGGGAGTGGCTACAGATGGTGCTCCTGCCATGGTCGGTCACAAGAATGGATTTCAAGGCTATCTAATGAGGAAATTGGAGGAACAGGAACTCTGCAAGGAAAATGTTGTCTTCTATCATTGTGTGATACATCAGGAAGCTCTCTGTGCCAAAACTGTTGGATATAGCGAGGATATGAAGGTTGTCATCGACTTTGTCAACTTTGTCAGAGCGAGTGCCATGAGGCACCACCAGTTCTAGGCTTTGATGGTTGAAATTGAGGCCTGTTACCCAGATATTCCTTATTTCTCTTCTGTTAGGTGGCTCAGTCGAGGCAAGACTCTGAAGAGAGTTTGGGAGCTCAGAAAAGAGATACCGGTCTTTTTAGAAATGAAAGGAAAATCAAAGGAGAAGTTTGTTGAGCCAGGGTTTCTCTCCAATCTTGCCTTCTTAGTTGATCTGACGGAAAAGTTGAACCAACTCAACATCTCTCTCCAAGGCAAAGGTAAATTTGTCCATGAAATGCATGCTGATGTCAAGGGTTTTGAGACAAAGCTCAGGCTTTGGCAAGCACAGATGATTTCTGGCTCTTTGTACCACTTCCCCTGCTTGAGGATTATGCAGGATGAGGGTGTCTTAGTCAGGGTTGTATACAGAAATTTTGCCAAGGGGGGGCGAACTTGAGATATGGAAAAATAAGGGGGGGCGGAGAGCCTGGATGGTGCGGAAAGGGGACGTGCACCCTGGGCTTCCGCGTGGAGTACGAAAGTGTTTTACCCACAGGTATTTTTGCAGTACTAACTGTATATATAGCTGCTACTTATGATGGCATGCACTTTTTCTAAAATCTTTAGTACAACATTCCATCTTAAATATTTGCTGAAGTTGCATGCTACGGCAATCAGCATATATAGATTAGATATAGTCACTTGTCACTCGTATAATGGAGGTGGGCTTTTGTGAAATCGAATTATGTTGCATTCCATGCATTTTCTTACAAAATCATGGACAACAGGTTTCATACACAATTTTTCTCTAGTTCTCTAGGGGGGGGGGGGGGGGGGTGGAAATGGTTGGTCACTTGGTGCCCTAATTTTTGTTAATATTTTCTTAACATGTTCATAAGTCGTAAAAGGGGGGTCTGGGGGGAAGATCCCCCCATATTTTTTTTTGCTTTTACAATGTCTGAGGATAGCTATTTTGACTGACTACCAATGGCATTATGCTATACCGAACTATGGCTAGACTGTATATATTTCTCATGATATTGTAGCTGCTTGGAAAAAGGAGAGCATGTGTCATGACACGATGACATCACACACCACCACGTGCTCTCCTTTGTAGGTTTGTCACTTCTTTTGTTTCTCCTTCTTTCCCACTCCCTCTCTCTCAGTATTTTTAACTCAGTCCATTATGTCATGGTCTTCAAGTCTAATCTTAGACATGATGTCATCACACGCCACCACGTGTTCTCCTTTGTAGGTTTGTCACTTCTTCAGTTCCCTCCTTCTTTCCCACTCTCTCTCAGTATTTTTAACTCAGTCCATTATGTCATGGTCTTAAAGTCATCACACACCACCACGTGTTCTCCTTTGTAGGTTTGTCACTTCTTCAGTTCCCTCCTTCTTTCCCACTCTCTCTCAGTATTTTTAACTCAGTCCATTATGTCATGGTCTTAAAGTCTCTATAAAAGAAACCTTACTAGCTGATTTCTCTTCATATTAATATGGATATTCGCTCATACTTTGCAAGTACTTCTCAAGCCTCTTCTCATGCTAATAGCAGCGATAGCGAAGATAGCAGAACAGATAGCTCTGAGCATGTCGAGGCATCTAGTCCTAGCCTTAGTCCTCCACCTTCAAAGAAAAGCAAGCAAAACAAACACCGCTCTTCTGTATCCACGAAGAGAAAATACTCTAAGAGCTGGGAGAAAGATTTCAGTTGGCTCTATTATGACGAGGATAGCGATGGTGCCTTTTGCAAGGTTTGCAAGCAATCTGGTCTGCAGCGTACTGGAGGAGTGTGGGTCACACAACCTTGCAGAAATTGGAAGAAAGCTGTTGAAAAAATGAAAGCTCATGCGAGAAGTGACTTCCATATCCATGCAACTCAAGCTCTTTTTGCAGCTAAAGGAGCAGCCAAAGGTGGAACAGTTGTACAGCAACTCCAGAATGTTTTAGCTCGCAAAAGAGCTCAGAACAGAGCTGCAGTGAAGTGCCTGATCCTACTCACTCATTTTCTTACGAAAGAACAAGCTGCACATTCGACAAAATTTGAGAAGCTGGTTGACGTGGTGGTTCGATGTGGCAGCCAACATTTGAAGCAATTCTTAGAAACTGCACCAAGAAATGCTGTGTACACATCAAGATTGGCTGTGGTTGAATTCATCGAATCATTGGGGACATGGGTGGAGGAGTCGATTCTGAAGCGACTTCAAAAGGCACCTATGTACAGCCTCATGGCAGATGAGTGCTCAGATGTCACCAACGTAGAAGAATTGTCTGTGTTTTGCCGCTGGAGGAAGATGGTGTACCAGTAGAGTGCTTTCTGGAGCTTATTCCATTAAAGAAGGCTGATGCAGAGACCATCTATTCTAATCTCATCGATTGTTTAAAGAAGAAAGGTCTACAAGTCGGAAGAATAGTTGGATTGGGATTTGATGGAGCTGCAACTTTTTCTGGACGAAAGACCGGGGTTCAGGCACGTATCAAGAAACATACTCCTCACGCTCTGTTTATACACTGCCACTGTCACTTACTGCAGTTGGCTTGTGTGCAAGCTGCCAATAAAACTCCTGGAATTGCTCATGTTTACAGAACATTGACTACTCTTTGGAAGCATTTTCGCAATTCCCCCAAGCGAGCAGAGTGTCTGAAGGAGGTACAGCACGTTCTTGAACTTCCAGAAATGAAAGTGATCAAGCCATCTGACACACGCTGGCTGGCACATGAAAGGTGTGTCAAAGCTGTCAAAGCAAGTTATTCTGCAATTGTAATCACCATTGGGAACATCTACGAGACGTCCCACGAGCCAGAAGCTCTTGGAATCCATGGTGCCCTCTGCAAATTGTCTACGATTGCAGCTATATATTTGCTTGATTTCACTCTACCACAAGTAGCCAAGCTCAGCAAAGCACTTCAGGCAGAGCAGCTTGACCTCTCGTTGATATCATTCCTTGTTGATGCTACTGTTAAATCCTTGGATGATGCAGTTTTGCCTGGAGCGAACTGGGTGTTGGAGCTTCTTGAAAACGTTGAAGACTTGAAGTCATCTACAAAGGTGTCTATTGACGCTGATAAAATACATACTTTCGTTCCAGAATGTTGTTGGTAAGCCTTTTGTTGCTGATTTAAAGGCCAACATAACAAGCCGATTTTCTTCATCCAACGCTGTTGTATCAGCATTGTCTATATTCGATCCACGGAAAGTTCCAAAACCAGATTCAGTATCTTTTCCCACTTATGGAGACACGTCTGTTGAGAAACTGATTGCTCACTACGGAGAAGATAGAGATGCAGAAACATTGGATGGAGAAGAAACAGTGAAGACAGCCATGATTTCCACTGAAATACTTACAGAGTGGAAAACATTCCGCCAGCTGTTAGTCAAGCAACCACGGGATACTACTGCATCACAGCTGAAAGAACTTGTTTCAAACGACATGCTCAAGGCCATGTTTCCCAATTTGCACAAGATTGCCTCCATCTGCTTATCGATTCCAGTTTCTACTGCTTCTGTGGAGAGAAGCTTCTCACAGATGAAGATGATCAAGACTCGTTTGCGTAATTCTCTAAGTGACTGCAGCCTTTCTCACCTTATGAGGATTGCTATAGAGGCACCAGAAGTACTCTCTGAGAGCGACCTTGAAGAGATTGTGGACGTATGGCAGAGAAAACCAAGAAGAACCTCAGTTTGACATTCCTATCATTTGAACCTGATATCATAAGCTTATTACACCTTTCTTGTATTACACCTTTCTTGACATTATTTAAAAAAATATCTCTAATTTCAAGGGGGGGGGCGAGAATGATACAAGGGGGGGCGAATACCCCCCCCCCCGCCCCCCCCTAAATACACCCCTGTCTTAGTGCCAAATGATGAGTATGGTCAGGATCTGGAGAAACTGGGGAAAGAGTTTGAAGGCCGTTTCAAGGACTTCAGAGCACAAGAGAAAAATCTTCAGATATTTTCAAGGCCTTTCTCTGTGAAACCTTCAGAGGCACCGGTGGCACTGCAAATGGAACTGATCGATCTGCAGTGCAATATGGATTTGGAAGAAGATTTCATGACCAAGACATTGGTGCAGTTTTACCAGAATTCCCTTCCCCACTCATCCTACCCTGAGTTGATCAAGCATGTCCTGAAGTACCTTGCCCTGTTTGGCTCGACTTTCAATTGTGAGCAGCTCTTCTCAAGGATGAAGATGACAAAGTCCAAATACAGATGCAACTTGACCAATGAACATCTTGAAGACATCCTCAGAATATCCACAACTAATCTGAAACCTGACATTGATGAAATCATGAAAAGTCACCAGCAATTTCACACTTCCCACTGAACAAGAACAAGTTTGCAATGTCTTAAAATGTTTTTTATTCTGATATTTCAAAGTGGCAAATATTTATCTAACCCTGTGGAAACATCAATTTTTCCATGTTTGCTTTCTTAAAAAGAAAAGAAAAAAATTCTGAAAGTTGGAAGCATTTAATTAACCCTGTGTAAACATCCACTTTACCACATTTATCTATATTAAAAAGAAAAAAGTCATCATGCTAAAAATAGTAACAAACAATACTAATGTGTGAGAAGTTCAATTGGGCATGCTTGGTTGGAATGGCTATTATGCTACCACTGTCATGCCATTGACTAGTGGTTAGTGGTTTGTAACTAATGAAACCACAGAACAGCTGACCACCATTGAATGTTCCCTGGCATGTTTAAATGAAACTAAAAGTCAAGTCTGGCTTCTTCCTTGACACAACAATGGAGCAGTAGTTGGACTCTTGGGCAGAGTGACAAATCCTGGACTGTAAACAAATAAGATAATGTGAATAAGACCGGTATATACATATACCACTTGCAATTTTATGATCTGGCCCCAGGGCATTCCCAAATTTGGAAATTTGGCCCACACTGTCAAAAGTTTTGTAACCACTGCTCTAGAGCATACAAGGACCGTTTTGAGTAGGCGTTAAAAATTTATTACCTGGTCAAGCGCGGGGGTGGAAAATTGAAGGCGTCGACAAATCAACACCTTCAATTTTCCACCCGCGCGCTTGACCAGGTAATAAATTTTTAACGCCTACTCAAAACGGTCCTTGTATGCTCTAGAGCTTCCTCTAGCCACTCTTACCATTTTTAATTTTTTTGCACTTCGCAACTCGGAGTGGTTTTGGACGGCAATTTTCGGGTGCAGGTTTTTGAAGTCCCTCCGCTTTAGGGTCTAGTAACTTGCCTATAGTTATACATATGAAACATATTTTAGTATCAAAAGAGAGCACACAGAGAGACCTATCTTTTGAGCTATATATCAAGTCCAAACCATGAAGTTTGCAGAATCTACTGAGCTCTAAAGTTGTAACCACAGGTTAAAAAATATTAAAATTAAAGTTTGCAACTGTCCCTCCTTAAGTAGGCAAGTACATTGAAGTGTGTTATAATTGATTTACATTAGCAGTTTATTGGTTTATTGAGGCAGCTGCTTATTCTTACAGCTGCACTTCGTTGATCTGAGAGATCTGTTATTCTTCTTTTGACATAGGATACAGACAGCTAGTTGGCTGTTGTGTTTTGCTTTTAGATATTCTTTGAAGTAGGCAAGTACACTGAAGTGAGTTACAAATGATGGAGAGATTATAACAGAGATGATGTTATAAGATTATTAGATGCTGAAGACAGTGATGAGAGATTTTGATGGATATGATGAAGAAGGTTATAGTGGTAGTGATGATGATGCTATTGGTGCTGTGGATGGTGGTGGTGTTGGTGGAGGGTGGTGTTGGTTGTGTTAGGGTTTGTAGTGCCGCTAGCAGTATCTCTTCCAGTTCCAGCAGTGCAACTGTCAGCCAGACCTCTTCCAGCTCCAGCAGTCTAACTGTCAGCCAGACCTCTTCCAGCTCCAGCAGTCTAATCAGACTATATCTTCATCACTATAATGATATCCACAAAGTATACAATGAAGTAATAATGATAGGTTAGTTCATGAGCTAAACTATGATCTGGCAGTTTCCTAGCTCCTGCTGATATTTAGCGGTGCTAGAGCACTAAATATCAGTAGGAGATAAGAAAATGCCAGCGCTTAGTGTTTCTCTCTACGTAAAACAGACCAGAGGAGCTAAGCCCTTAGTGTATCTAGCTTAGCGTATCTAGCTTAGCGTAGCTATCTACACTACACAGCAGCTGTAGCTAGGAACCCTTTGTTTATCTCAGAGATAGCGCTAATATTCCATAGCTAGCTAGCTAGATGCCAGAAGCCTATAGACAAGCTTGTGTTTCTATCTCTGTACAACAGTTCTAAATACTAGGAGCTAACATATGGCCAGCGCTTATTGTGTCTAGCTTAGCTATCTACACTACACAGCATCTGTAACTAGGAACCTTTAGTTCATCCCAGAGATAGCGCTAATACTCCATAGCTATCTAGCTAGTTGGCAGAAGCCTATAATTAACGTGTCTAGCTTAGCATAGCTACACAGCAGCTGTAGCTAGGAACCCTTTGTTTATCTCAGAGGCTAATATTCCATAGCTAGCTAGCTAGATGCCAGAAGCCTATAGACAAGCTTGTGTTTCTATCTCTGTACAACAGTTCCAAATACTAGATGGAGCTAGCGCTTTTTGTGTCTAGCTTAGCTATCTACACTACACAGCATCTGTAACTAGGAACCTTTAGTTCATCCCAGAGATAGCGCTAATACTCCATAGCTATCTAGCTAGTTGGCAGAAGCCTATAATTAGCGTGTCTAGCTTAGCATAGCTATCTACACTACACAGTATCTGTAACTAGGAACCTTTAGTTCATCCCAGAGATAGCGCTAATTCTCCATAGCTACCTAGCTAGTTGGCAGAAGCCTATACACAAGCTAAACTGACCCAATAACTAATATCAAAGTAGTTTGGAGAAGCTTTACTTCTGGTAAGCCAACCAATCGTGCACTTTTTGATAAAAGCATGAAATTTAGTACATAGTTTTTAAACATCATAAGGATCATTTTTAGATGTGGAGCCATTTTGGATTTGACCTCTGGTGACCTCTAGAGGTCAATTAACTTCGGAAAACCACAAGTTCTAGTTTAGCACCATTTGTACTTGGAATAAATGTTAAGTGTTTGATATCAGAGTGAAGCTAATGCTTCAAGAATTAAAATGAGTCTAGAATTGTATATCTCATTCCATTCCAAAGTTATGAGTATTTAAATTTTATGTGTGACCATGTGAATAGCGTTTTCTCATTTCCCCCACAACTTTCAAGCCAGAGCCAGTTGTAAACCATACTAACATTAACATTTCAGGACTCATGGTGGGCATGGCATGGAGGCTACAATGATGGCACACACTCATCAGCTGTGCACACACGTTCCAGCTGTAGCAAAGTTGATCTCACAGAGGCCACCTATTTTCTCTGGGATAAACAATTATGCTAATTACATCGATAATACAACAAGAATAACAGAACCAGATAGCGATAATTATGGTGGCTTGCTCTCATCAGATCAATCCTGGGCAAGTCAAATTTTATACTTCTGTGATCAAGGGACACTACTACATTTAATTATCATGTTAATTAACACATAAATCGGTAAATGCACTGTGCAGATAAGTTCACTGTTTTACAGTACCTGTGTACTGTCTGGAACAGTTCAGAATCTTCATCTTAAGTTTGCGAGTTCAGTTCTGAGAGCACTCCCTGTCGCAAGCACACAGTGCTGTGCATTATAGATTGGCCTTCTTGCACTTGCACTTCTTGATGCACCCCTTCTGGCATTTGCAGGAGACAAGCTCCAGGCAGACCTTGGATGCCTCGGGTAGCGTTGTCCAGAGAGGTTCGTACATGTCACTGGTCTTGATCCAACCCCAGGCGGTTGGTGATGGAAATGTTGGTGCAGGAACCAGGGCCTGACCCCAGACATGTCCGCCCTGGTATATTGCTCGTCGGATGTGCTGCTTCAGGGCTGCACTTGTCGGTGGGATCAGCTGGACATTGCTCTTCTTTGCAAACATTTTGCGGCGTGCCTTGTCGATATAGGTTGCGGTGCTTGTTCTGTCATAAAGCAGGATGACGAACCTCTCGATGGTGTGCATGTCATCTTCATCAATATGATCTGGTGCAGTGGAGAGGTCAATGAGTGTCTGGGTCAGCTGAGGTAGAGCTGTCCACACTGCCCATGCTGTCCTCTTGCCATGTCCGGCGAAGCAGGAGACTGTGTCGCAGCCCGTCAAAGCATGAAACATTGGTAGTGCCTGTGCTTTCTCAGGGCCCAGAGCCCGTGCCATCTCATGGGCTGGCAAGAACCGGAAAGCCTTGCCCATGCCGAAGGACACCCACACTTCGGCTCCTTCCTCCAGGGTGCGTGCCAGAGCCACTGCCAGGACAACATCAGTGTCAACTGTGCGGATGAGGATCTTCTTGTGGCCATTGTGAGCAGCGTGGGCGGCATGTAACATCATGTGGCTGTCGGCTTCTTCGTGGTTGCAAGGAGCCAGGCCTGCAGTATCTAGGAGCGGTGGCTTGCTCAAGACATCATCTCCTTCAGTGATGACCAGCTCCTTGTCTGCAAGCTGGAATGAGTCGTGGAGGACGCCAGAGAGGAAGCTGAACAGCTCTGTCTTGTTCTTGTCGACTCTGAGGAAGCTGGCCCAGTTCCCGGGGATCGTTGCACCACCCACCACCCGTCTTCTCACCCCTTTTCCGCGCTTAGCTCTTGCTGTACCCTTCAACGAGTCTGTATTGTAGCGGTCCCACACCAGGTCCAGTCGCGTGGCTTGATGGAGTTTTGAGAGTATGTAGGGCACAAAGACCTGCTGTGCATACTCGATGAAGTTTTTTGCTGTAGCTGGCCTCAGCATCTGGATGATAACCGCTCCATCTAGCACAATGCAGCTGGTTGGAGGAACCTTAGACTTGGGCTGACTGAGGTCTTCTAGACAAGCGAGAAGATCACTCTTGACACCCAGCCGGATGCCACAGCCATTTGATAGTGCAGGGGGGCAGGATTGGTTTTCATGTTTGAAGAATTCCTCTATATTCCCATCCCGGTTCTGGCACCCGATATACAGACGAGAGAACAGGTTCACGTCATTCTTGAGGGATTTCATCTGCTGCTTACCCTTTACCGGAGGTTTCCAAGCAGGCTGACCAAAGATTTTCAGCTTGTTTCTGTGGATGACATCTCCTATGGGTTTCGTTCTCTCCACCAGGTGTTCTCTGACGAAGTTGTCAAACTGCAGCTGACCCACTTCGTGTGCATGACGGAGGGCGTCTACAGCTTCAGGTGGCGCGATCTCCTTGGTGTCGAGTACCAGCAGATCTTGACTCTCCTCTTCAAATGGATTCCCGAAGTCTTCCATCACGTTGACCATCGACTGTACATACATCTTTCAGGAAAGCAGTCTGCACACTTGCTGACTGGTCATGGTGCCTTGTGTCTTGTGGTCTGTTCCCTGCATCAGTTTCATCGTGGAACTCTTCGATGAGCGTGGCAACCTCTGGTCCTGCCACCATCCACCGTCGTAGAGCGCTGGGGTTGTCAGTAAGGCCCACTGCACCCCCGTCTCCTTTGATGGCAGCATTGTTCTGCTAGTGGGCCTGATCGACGGGGATGGCGGAGAATGACCTGTTCGTCTTCTGGATGGTGAAGTTCCCAGCTCGGAATTCCTGGGCTATTTCAGGGTGTGTCGTCGGCAGTTCCACCATGTCTCGCAGATGCACAGGAATCCAGCGCGCATAGTTGGTGTGATCCAGGGCATGGAACCACACTGCTAGTTCTCTCAGGGCATCTACATACATCGCAAACGACGCTAGGCGCAGAGAGCGCACGTACACCAGGACCGTCACCTCCAGTTGCAGGACAGTTGCCCAGTAGTCAAACTGGGGGCAGGTCTCCGCTTTTTGCTGGCACCAATCGTCAAACTCCAGCTGCTCGTTGCGTGCGTCATCCAGCTGGTCAATGTAGTGGTTGTAGGCGTGCTGCTGCAGGGTGAAGAGGGCTGCTGCTGTCACTTGATGAGCCCTCCTGGTTCGACTGACATGGGATGCCCGCAGGAAGGAGTCCGCTATCCCAGCACTGGTGATCTCTGCCTGAACCAGTGCTTGCACCCATCCGCTCCCTTGCAGCCAGTCACCAAGGGTCTTCAGTGCTGCCATCTCGATCCGCCGAAGAGGACGACAAACTTATCTTCACCATACTCATGTGGCCACTTCCACTGGATTTGCTTTGCCAAAGCAAACAGCGGCTGGTCGACTGTGACCACTGGAGTCTGGCCAGGGTTGAGATGTTCCACTGCACTCCTGACCACATCCATGGAGTGCTTGATCATAGCCACGGTGTGGGCGCTCTCCAGGAAGAGTGGGAGCAGTGCGGTGGGACAGATGGCCCGACTGGCTGACATGTCCTGCTGGCTTGCGTGGTATGCAGCCCATGAAGTGTTCTCCACTGGAGAAGTTTCTTGTAGGGCGACTTGGGTGTGTTTTAGCCAGAGCTGCTCTGTTTCAGCATGTTGCTTGAGGCCGCTGTTGCTGCTCAGGGATGTCACGCTGGTAGCCGGCACGGGGGTGTTCTTGATGCTGCCGACGGATGGGACATCTGTATAGTAGTGCGGCAAGCGGTCAACTGTTTTGAGGCCTCTTTCGTTCGGCCCTCCGAGGATGATGATGCTGCGGTCAATGCCGGCCCCAGGGACCGCAGGGTGTTGCATGAGGGAAATAGCAGTCCCATGGAATGACTGTTTTGCTGTGGTGGAACTTAGGTTGTGGTCGATATTGTCTACCGCGGCAGTTGTGAAGACTCTGCCTCTCATCTTGGGGGGGGCAGACTACTTGCTCCTGGTGGTAGAGGCGGCAGGCACTGTTCCCCAGCTGTGTGGAAAGGGACAGTACCCGATCATAGGAGATAGAAATCCCCATGTGTGCCAGCCTGTCGACGAGCACCCTCTTGCGCGTGTGTGCATGCAGCATTAGGCTGATGTAGGTTGGAACTGGCGTCTCATGCATGGTGGCGTGCCTGACTGGGCAAGGTGTACTGCCTGTGGCGGCCCGTCGGTGCACAACGCTGTTGAACTTGAGGAGCTGGGCGATGCTCAGTGACGCTGGAGTTGTGCTTTCACTCTGGTGCTTGATACTGGGACCTTCCAAGATCATAGTGACCAAGGCAAGCAGCATGGGTGGCACGGAGTCCTGTTGGCATCCTGCAGGAAACCCATTGAACACCTTGGCATCTCCGATGATGTTGCGTCTCACAATTTGGGCAGCACGCGCCAGGTGGACAGCATCAAGGTCTCTGTCCAGTTCACAAGACTTTGCCAGGGCATCGCCGAGGTCTTCATTGAATGCAAGTAGGACATCGCGCCCCTGGTGCTGTGCACACATGTTAGGAAAGTGAGCAAGCAGTCTCTGCTTAAGACGGGTCGTGTGCACCCTGCCATCATGCTTGACTCCCAACTGTTCCATCCTTGATGTGTATAACTGCGCCAGGTCAGCAAGGTTGAAGACCGGAGACGTCTCGTCATCCATGTGAGCTTCTTCAATAAACACCACCAGCTCTGCGAAAGCAAGTCCTGTTATTGCATGTTCATAGTCTCCACCTTTGCCTGCCATTTCCTTAATCTTCTGTGCGCGATTGTACAAGTTCAGGAGACAATTTCGGTGGTACTTGGCGTCCTGTGCGACCATGTCCCCAGCATTCAGTTGCATCAGGAGGTCCATGTTGCTCACAATCAGTGCGCATGCCCTGACACGCGAGTCCAGTTGGAATGTCGCAGCTTCATGAAGACCAGCACTACCAGGAGCTTCTCCGCAGAAGAAGCATTTCACTTCTTGGCATTTCGTCTCAGTACTTGAGGGTCGTGACTGATATCGAGTTCGCTTGCAGGCAACAACTTCCTCTTCTTCGTCGGCGCCTATTTTCAGGTGCCTCTTCTCAGCTCTGTCTAACTTGGTATTGTTATACCTCAGCCTGCATGTCTTGTGAAATCGTGCAGTGTTGGCGCTCAATGCTGCTTCAACTCCACTGCCTTCATCTAATCGGCTCAACAGAAAAGAGTTGGGGAGCAATCCAAGCTCATTGAACCTTCTAAGATGTCCAGCGAAAATGCTATAGCTGCTCCCCTTGTCTTGGCATGTATTCTGGGATGGACTTGTCAGCGACTCTCGGGTCGTTTCTTGGCATATGAAGCATAATGACCAGTCTGTCTCTGTTGCTTGCTGGGCTGAGGTAGACGGAGCTGTTTCTGCACCACGAGGCTCAACGAGTTTGAAGCTCTTCAACATTGTTCTGGAAATGGAAAATGACAAAGTTGTATGAAAGGAGCACTCAGAATCCAAGTGAATTAGGACATGTTCAATTGAGAGATGTTTGTGATGGTTGTTATGCTAATCTATGAATAATTCAATAAATCGATAATAAGATAAGATTCTAAAAACATTTTTGCCAATTAATAGTACTTACCCTTCCTTTTTTTTAGATGCTACAGCTCCCACTGGCTCCATATCATCTCAACTGAAAGGCAAAGAAATATTTATCACCACTACTTTAGTCACCCCATAGCTACTACAATATTAAAAAAACACCTTCATTAGGGCACCCCATATTTAGATCCCATAATAAGAGACCTCAAGAGTTCCCACAACCCCCTCACCCTCACACACACACACACACATAGCTAATTGAAATGTTTACCTTAGTTGCCTTTATAAGCCTTCAGCTTCACCTCAGGGAAAACTTCTGGTAACAAGACTGGTATTCACAGAGCAGCTTCATCAGAGTAGAGTTACTATGGGATATAGGTGTTGATGAGCTGTTTGCATAATGATACTGGCTATGGTATATAATATGCTATGGTGTTGATGAGCTGTTTGCATAATGATAGGTATGGGATATAATATGCTATGGTGTTAATGAGTTGTTTGCATAATTATACAGGCTATGGGATATAATGTTATGGTGTTAATGAGTTGTTTACAAGTCATGTGCTTTACACTACCAGTCAGATACTTTTTTGTTGTTGTAGTATGGTTTACAACTGGCTCTGGCTTGTAAGTTGTGGGTGAAATGAGAAAACGCTATTCACCTGGTCACACATAAAATTTAAATACTCATAACTTTGGAATGGAATGAGATATGGACACAATTCTAGTCTCATTTTAATTCTTGAAGCGTTAGCCAAACACTTAACATTTATTCCAAGTACAAATGGTGCTAAATTAGAACTTGTGGTTTTCCGAAGTTAATTGACCTCTAGAGGTCACCAGAGGTCAAATCCAAGATGGCTCCACATCTAAAAATGATCCTTATGATGTTTAAAAACTATGTACCAAATTTCATGCTTTTATCAAAAAGTGCACAATTCCTTTTAATATGCTATCTTAACCGCTGCACTATTAGGGCTGTTTACCTTCGCGTTCTATTAATGGTAATGATCAACTTGCATCCTGCCTAGAGCTGATAAATCAGCTGACTGACAAAAAAAGGCATTGATTAGAAATCAGTGGTTTTTTGGTTAATTAAAAAACGGTGGTTATTGGGTTGGCAACAGCCACAGCAGGTTATTGGGTTGGAAACAGCCACAGCATCTGGGTATAATTAACAATAACAGTCTAAGAGTTAAAGTACTAATTCATGAAGTGAGTTCCAGTGGGTTTTTGTGGTCGTAGAAAATGATTCCTTGTGCGTGTGGTGGGAAAGAGTGTGGGTATGGGGTGCATGGGATGGGTGGTGCTGCCACACTGTCTTGCTACAAATGCTCTGCTGTTTGTTTGCTGCAGAGGCTTATTCATCATCGACGACAAGGGCATCCTCAGACAGATCACCATGAATGACTTGCCTGTAAGTGTATGAGTGACTTGTCTGTAAGTGCATGAGTGACTTGTCTGTAAGTGCATGAGTGACTTGTCTGTAAGTGTATGAGTGTCTTGTCTGTAAGTGCATGAGTGACTTGTCTGTAAGTGCATGAGTGACTTGTCTGTAAGTGCATGAGTGACTTGTCTGTAAGTGCATGAGTGACTTGTCTGTAAGTGCCATGAGTGACTTGTCTGTAAGTGCACGAGTGACTTGTCTGTAAGTGCACGAATGACTTGTCTGTAAGTGCACGAGTGACTTGTCTGTAAGTGCACGAGTGACTTGTCTGTAAGTGCACGAGTGACTTGTCTGTAAGTGCATGAGTGACTTGTCTGTAAGTGCCATGAGTGACTTGTCTGTAAGTGCATGAGTGACTTGTCTGTAAGTGCACGAGTGACTTGTCTGTAAGTGCACGAGTGACTTGTCTGTAAGTGCACGAGTGACTTGTCTGTAAGTGCACGAGTGACTTGTCTGTAAGTGCACGAGTGACTTGTCTGTAAGTGCATGAGTGACTTGTCTGTAAGTGCATGAGTGACTTGTCTGTAAGTGCATGAGTGACTTGTCTGTAAGTGCCATGAGTGACTTGTCTGTAAGTGCATGAGTGACTTGTCTGTAAGTGCATGAGTGACTTGTCCGTAAGTGCATGAGTGACTTGTCTGTAAGTGCATGAGTGACTTGTCTGTAAGTGCATGAGTGACTTGTCTGTAAGTGCATGAGTGACTTGTCTGTAAGTGCATGAGTGACTTGTCTGTAAGTGCATGAGTGACTTGTCTGTAAGTGCATGAGTGACTTGTCTGTAAGTGCATGAGTGACTTGTCTGTACAGTAGCGGCCAAAAAAAACTTTACGTACCGTTGCGTTGGGTAAACGTTCAATGCAGAAACCGTTCTTAAGAAACGCTCAAGCAATGCTCAAGGAACGCACAGGAAACGCTCAAGCAACGTATTGCGAACGCAACGCACGAACCGTTATTTAATTACCCGAAACGCGCAATCAACATTCGGTATCCTACACCACGTGTTCGATGGAGCGCGTAAAGTCTAGTCAGTCAGCCTACTGTTGATTACTGTTCTGTTTTGTTGCAGCTTCTACTTTTGATTTGGGCCTACTGTTGATTACTGTTCTGTTTTGTTGCAGCTTCTACTTTTGATTTGTCCTGGGAATGGCTTACAGAAGAACTCTCGCTGCTACCTTCGCTCTGAGCAGTAAGTGTAACACTAGGTAGAACTCCAATGGCTTGAACCTCTAGCGCCTATCTGTGGTAGTGACCCAGCCTTTACTTCAGTCTAGTTGTTAGTGTTACATATTTAAAACGAAACCCCCCAAAATAAAAGCTAGAACAGTGGATCCAGTAATGATAATTATACCGACTATTGTTTGGTCTTCTGGCAGAATGAAAGTTCTGGGTGGCTGTACCAAGCAGCAATGTTTTAGGGTGCTCCTCAGTGCGAGTGGGAAGCCAAGGCAGTGAGGGTGATATACAAAGGCAAGATTTCAGCTATTGTTAAGTTTTAAATCAAATTCTTTAAATCAAGTTCAGGTGTGATTTACTATTTTGAAATGCAGTTACCAGGCAGCCATGGAGGAAGAATTCAAGCCTGTCATGGAAGACATTACAGTTCTTCACTCTACATCTGTGGTGGTGGGGTCAGGACTGGACTTGTTCGATAACTATATAGTTGTTTTTGAAATTATCATTATTTTATATCTTATTATTGATAATTTAATAAGAAAATTTAACATCTCTAACTACCCAAACACACGAAAGTTTTGCCAACTTGATATCAAGAAGCATTGCTTGGCAAGTGATTTCCAAATAAACCTCCCCGTGGCCTAACCCTCCAGGTGTCTGTTCTACTTCTGACATCTACAGTTAATCAAAATTGTGTTATGCTGTCCACCAATTTAGCTTTGGACTTTGGCTTCACTTCTCTCCTGATGTACTCGTGTCACAGGTCTTCAATGGGGTTGGCATCTTGAAACTAAGGAGGCATCCTCCATCAATTTATATCGAACTCCTTAGCCAGCCTGGATGTACGTTTGGGGTCAGTGTCCTGCATGCGGTGATGGGAGCAAACATCCTTTACAAAGGGTAAAAAGGGTCTAGTGAAGAATTTGAACAAAAAGTGGCTCTCATAATACTGGCCCACACATTTACCTTCACCAAATGTTTCACGCTATAATCAAATAAACAGAGGTTTAAAACACCTGAGTATAAATCTACACCTTATTACACACACAACCATAATACAACATGAATCATATCTTGGATTGTTCTTTCGTGCCTGCCTTATACAACAAAAAAAAGCCTATGTGTTTCCAATTGAACTGTGCACTCGTCTGTCCTCTTCAAGGTTCTGTATCTTGCTCCAATCTCTTGACCTAGGACAGGGATAAATGATACTGCTATTGATCATGTTATTACATGAGTCACTATACCAATTCACCAGTGTTCTATATCAATATCTTGCCCTAGACTTAAGCCATAACATCTACAAAGTCCCTAAACTATATATATATATTTTTTTTTTAATCCAATGGCTTATCCCAATCGGCACATTGGCTCTAACCAAAATACCATCAAAACCCAGGCCTAGATTATCATTAGCCACTAGCAACCAACATAGCTTCAGTGTGACACAGAAAGCTTCTACACTAGATATTATAACTTTCACATAGTTCCATCCTTCAACACAAACTTTATTGGCTTCTCTTATCAGTTGGCATTACCACTGACTCAAAATATCAACACAAGCAATGTCCTGCAAAGCAAGACTGGGTTCCCTTCGCTGTGAAGGAGAACTGCAGTTGGTATGCTATCTTCTCATCATATTCCAAGCATCTTTTCCACCACGAGTTTTGGGCCAGCAATAAAAAACTCCGCTCCATGGCTGTGAGGCGATACCAGTCTCGCAGTGCTTGACAAAACTGGACGCTTTGCCTTGTTGCTGTCAGGCCCTCCTTCAAAATACAGACGATAGCTGCAGCCTTGAATCCTCTAGATCCTAAAGAATAAAATTCTATTAAGAAGGCATCTTGATTCTGAAAAAGCTAGAGCAACGACAGTTGGCCTTCGTCGATCTGGCATGCGCTGGAGAAATTCAATTTTACAACGCTCAATTAACGATCCCTGCCTAACGTTTTTGGCCAACGTTTAGCGAACGTATGGCGAACGTTCGGCGAACGTTTGGCTAACGGTACAGCAACGCTGCGACTCAAACGTACCACAAACGTCCAACGCAAACGGTCCGTAAAGTTTTTTTTGGCCTCTACTGTAAGTGCATGAGTGACTTGTCTGTAAGTGCATGAGTGACTTGTCTGTAAGTGCATGAGTGACTTGTCTGTAAGTGCATGAGTGACTTGTCTGTAAGTGCATGAGTGACTTGTCTGTAAGTGCATGAGTGACTTGTCTGTAAGTGCATGAGTGACTTGTCTGTAAGTGCATGAGTGACTTGCCTGTAAGTGCATGAGTGACTTGCCTGTAAGTGCATGAGTGACTTGCATGTAAGTGCATGAGTGACTTGTCTGTAAGTGCATGAGTGACTTGTCTGTAAGTGGATGAGTGACTTGTCTGTAAGTGCATGAGTGACTTGTCTGTAAGTGCATGAGTGACTTGTCTGTATGTACTTGTCTGTATGTGCATGAGTGACTTGTCTGTATGTGCATGAGTGACTTGTCTGTAAGTGCATGAGTGACTTGTCTGTAAGTGAATGAGTGACTTGTCTGTAAGTGCATGAGTGACTTGTCTGTAAGTGAATGAGTGACTTGTCTGTAAGTGCATGAGTGACTTGTCTGTAAGTGCACGAGTGACTTGTCTGTAAGTGCACGAGTGACTTGTCTGTAAGTGCATGAGTGACTTGTCTGTAAGTGCATGAGAGACTTGTCTGTAAGTGCATGAGTGACTTGTCTGTAAGTGCATGAGTGACTTGTCTGTAAGTGCATGAGTGACTTGTCTGTAAGTGCATGAGTGACTTGTCTGTAAGTGCATGAGTGACTTGTCTGTAAGTGCATGAGTGACTTGTCTGTAAGTGCATGAGTGACTTGTCTGTAAGTGCATGAGTGACTTGTCTGTAAGTGCATGAGTGACTTGTCTGTAAGTGCATGAGTGACTTGTCTGTAAGTGCATGAGTGACTTGTCTGTAAGTGCATGAGTGACTTGTATGTAAGTGCATGAGTGACTTGTCTGTAAGTGCATGAGTGACTTGCATGTAAGTGCATGAGTGACTTGTCTGTAAGTGCATGAGTGACTTGTCTGTAAGTGCATGAGTGACTTGTATGTAAGTGCATGAGTGACTTGTCTGTAAGTGCATGAGTGACTTGTCTGTAAGTGCATGAGTGACTTGTCTGTAAGTAAATGAGTGACTTGTCTGTAAGTGCATGAGTGACTTGTCTGTAAGTGCATGAGTGACTTGTCTGTAAGTGCATGCGTGACTTGTCTGTAAGTGCATGAGTGACTTGTCTGTAAGTGCATGAGTGACTTGTCTGTAAGTGCATGAGTGACTTGCATGTAAGTGCATGAGTGACTTGTCTGTAAGTGCTTTTGCAACTATTCATCCCTCTTACTTCTTTCTCAATTCTGGAGTACTGACATAAGTACATTGTATATGTGTGTGTTTGTGTGTATTCGACTGCAGTATTTGCTGGAGTATAGTTGCTACATGTATTTGCTGGAGTATAGTTGCTAAATGTATTTGCTGGAGTATGTTGCTACATGTATTTGCTGGAGTATAGTTGCTACATGTATTTGCTGGAGTATAGTTGCTACATGTATTTGCTGGAGTATAGTTGCTGCATGTATTTGCTGGAGTATAGTTGCTACATGTATTTGCTGGAGTATAGTTGCTGCATGTATTTGCTGGAGTATAGTTGCTACATGTATTTGCTGGAGTATAGTTGCTGCATGTATTTGCTGGAGTATAGTTGCTGCATGTATTTGCAGGAGTATAGTTGCTACATGTATTTGCTGGAGTATAGTTGCTACATGTATTTGCTGGAGTATAGTTGCTACATGTATTTGCTGGAGTATAGTTGCTGCATGTATTTGCTGGAGTATAGTTGCTACATGTATTTTCTGGAGTATAGTTGCTGCATGTATTTGCTGGAGTATAGTTGCTGCATGTATTTGCTGGAGTATAGTTGCTGCATGTATTTGCTGGAGTATAGTTGCTGCATGTATTTGCTGGAATATAGTTGCTGCATGTATTTGCTGGAGTATAGTTGCTGCATGTATTTGCTGGAGTATAGTTGCTACATGTATTTTCTGGAGTATAGTTGCTGCATGTATTTGCTGGAGTATAGTTGCTGCATGTATTTGCTGGAGTATAGTTGCTGCATGTATTTGCTGGAGTATAGTTGCTGCATGTATTTGTTGGAGTATAGTTGCTGCATGTATTTGCTGGAGTATAGTTGCTGCATGTATTTGCTGGAGTATAGTTGCTGCATGTATTTGCTGGAGTATAGTTGCTGCATGTATTTGCTGGAGTATAGTTGCTACATGTATTTGCTGGAGTATAGTTGCTGCATGTATTTGCTGGAGTATAGTTGCTGCATGTAGTTGCAGGAGTATAGTTGCTGCATGTATTTGCTGGAGTATAGTTGCTGCATGTATTTGCAGGAGTATAGTTGCTGCATGTATTTGCTGGAGTATAGTTGCTGCATGTATTTGCTGGAGTATAGTTGCTACATGTATTTGCAGGAGTATAGTTGCTGCATGTATTTGCTGGAGTATAGTTGCTGCATGTATTTGCTGGAGTATAGTTGCTGCATGTATTTGCTGGAGTATAGTTGCTGCATGTATTTGCTGGAGTATATGTAGTTGCTGCATGTATTTGCTGGAGTATAGTTGCTGCATGTATTTGCTGGAGTATAGTTGCTGCATGTATTTGCAGGAGTATAGTTGCTGCATGTATTTGCAGGAGTATAGTTGCTACATGTATTTGCTGGAGTATAGTTGCTGCATGTATTTGCTGGAGTATAGTTGCTGCATGTATTTGCTGGAGTATAGTTGCTACATGTATTTGCTGGAGTATAGTTGCTGCATGTATTTGCTGGAGTATAGTTGCTGCATGTATTTGCTGGAGTATAGTTGCTACATGTATTTGCTGGAGTATAGTTGCTGCATGCATTTGCAGGAGTATAGTTGCTGCATGTATTTGCTGGAGTATAGTTGCTGCATGTATTTGCTGGAGTATAGTTGCTACATGTAGTTGCTGGAGTATAGTTGCTACATGTATTTGCTGGAGTATAGTTGCTACATGTATTTGCTGGAGTATAGTTGCTACATGTATTTGCTGGAGTATAGTTGCTGCATGTATTTGCTGGAGTATAGTTGCTGCATGTATTTGCTTGAGTATAGTTGCTGCATGTATTTGCTGGAGTATAGTTGCTGCATGTATTTGCTGGAGTATAGTTGCTACATGTATTTGCAGGAGTATAGTTGCTACATGTATTTGCTGGAGTATAGTTGCTGCATGTATTTGCTGGAGTATAGTTGCTGCATGTATTTGCTGGAGTATAGTTGCTGCATGTATTTGCTGGAGTATAGTTGCTACATGTATTTGCTGGAGTATAGTTGCTGCATGTATTTGCTGGAGTATAGTTGCTACATGTATTTGCTGGAGTATAGTTGCTACATGTATTTGCTGGAGTATAGTTGCTGCATGTATTTGCTGGAGTATAGTTGCTACATGTATTTGCTGGAGTATAGTTGCTGCATGTATTTGCTGGAGTATAGTTGCTGCATGTATTTGCTGGAGTATAGTTGCTGCATGTATTTGCTGGAGTATAGTTGCTACATGTATTTGCTGGAGTATAGTTGCTGCATGTATTTGCTGGAGTATAGTTGCTGCATGTATTTGCAGGAGTATAGTTGCTGCATGTATTTGCTGGAGTATAGTTGCTGTATGTATTTGCAGGAGTATAGTTGCTGCATGTATTTGCTGGAGTATAGTTGCTGCATGTATTTGCTGGAGTATAGTTGCTGCATGTATTTGCTGGAGTATAGTTGCTGCATGTATTTGCAGGAGTATAGTTGCTGCATGTATTTGCAGGAGTATAGTTGCTACATGTATTTGCTGGAGTATAGTTGCTGCATGTATTTGCAGGAGTATAGTTGCTGCATGTATTTGCTGGAGTATAGTTGCTGCATGTATTTGCTGGAGTATAGTTGCTGCATGTATTTGCTGGAGTATAGTTGCTACATGTATTTGCTGGAGTATAGTTGCTGCATGTATTTGCTGGAGTATAGTTGCTACATGTATTTGCTGGAGTATAGTTGCTACATGTATTTGCTGGAGTATAGTTGCTGCATGTATTTGCTGGAGTATAGTTGCTGCATGTATTTGCAGGAGTATAGTTGCTGCATGTATTTGCTGGAGTATAGTTGCTGCATGTATTTGCAGGAGTATAGTTGCTGCATGTATTTGCTGGAGTATAGTTGCTGCATGTATTTGCTGGAGTATAGTTGCTGCATGTATTTGCTGGAGTATAGTTGCTGCATGTATTTGCAGGAGTATAGTTGCTGCATGTATTTGCAGGAGTATAGTTGCTGCATGTATTTGCTGGAGTATAGTTGCTGCATGTATTTGCAGGAGTATAGTTGCTACATGTATTTGCTGGAGTATAGTTGCTACATGTATTTGCTGGAGTATAGTTGCTGCATGTATTTGCTGGAGTATAGTTGCTACATGTATTTGCTGGAGTATAGTTGCTACATGTATTTGCTGGAGTATAGTTGCTGCATGTATTTGCTGGAGTATAGTTGCTGCATGTATTTGCTGGAGTATAGTTGCTGCATGTATTTGCTGGAGTATAGTTGCTGCATGTATTTGCTGGAGTATAGTTGCTGCATGTATTTGCTGGAGTATAGTTGCTGCATGTATTTGCTGGAGTATAGTTGCTGCATGTATTTGCTGGAGTATAGTTGCTACATGTATTTGCTGGAGTATAGTTGCTACATGTATTTGCTGGAGTATAGTTGCTGCATGTATTTGCTGGAGTATAGTTGCTGCATGTATTTTCTGGAGTATAGTTGCTACATGTATTTTCTGGAGTATAGTTGCTACATGTATTTGCTGGAGTATAGTTGCTACATGTATTTGCTGGAGTATAGTTGCTACATGTATTTGCTGGAGTATAGTTGCTACATGTATTTGCTGGAGTATAGTTGCTGCATGTATTTGCTGGAGTATAGTTGCTGCATGTATTTGCTGGAGTATAGTTGCTACATGTATTTGCTGGAGTATAGTTGCTACATGTATTTGCTGGAGTATAGTTGCTACATGTATTTGCTGGAGTATAGTTGCTACATGTATTTGCTGGAGTATAGTTGCTGCATGTATTTGCTGGAGTATATTTGCTGCATGTATTTGCTGGAGTATAGTTGCTGCATGTATTTGCTGGAGTATAGTTGCTACATGTATTTGCTGGAGTATAGTTGCTGCATGTATTTGCTGGAGTATAGTTGCTACATGCAGTCATAAAACTTTCGCCAATTTTCAAAAGTCGAACTTTGAATTGAGAGAGCGACGTCGTCCATGCCCTGCATCAGACACTGTTCATAAGAGCACTTGAAACATATGCTGATGTATACTATACATGTAGCATCATGTGCTCCAGGCTTATGTACTGTAAACTCATGTACTTTGGGCTTGTGTACTGTAGGCTCGTGTACTATATGATTGTGAACTGTAGGCTGTTGTACTATATGCTCGTGTATTGTAGGTTTGTGTACTGTAGGCTCATGTATTGTAGGTTTGTGTACTGTAGGCTCATCTATTGTAGGCTTGTGTACTGTAGGCTCATGTGCTCTGCCAGTGTGTGATAATCATCCTGTATATACATGGTAGAGTACGGTAAATCTCAATCTCTTCCTTGGATGCTTAATCTAATTGTTGGTAGCTGGTCTTGGTGTAATCCACATCTCTTCTAGTCGGATACTTCTGGTGCTAGATAGTGACACAGCTAGGATAGTGACACAGTCTGTCCTGCTAGATGTCATAGGGAAATCTCCACAGCGATGATATGCAACATTGTCTACAGTATAATAATGAGTTCATCATCTAGGTTGGTAGGTCCGTGGACGAAACTCTGCGTCTTGTCCAAGCATTCCAATACACCGACCACAAGGGTGAAGGCAAGTTCTTGAAGTGACCCCTTACCTAATGTGTTGTATAAATATGTTTGCATGTGACCACACTTGCAGTTTGTCCTGCCGGGTGGAAACCAGGAGAAATGGCGGTGAGTGGGCTTTATCATGTTAATTACCATTAATCTGCAATTCGTTATTGATACATTTTTGTCATCTTATTATCTCTATGTGTGTGGGGGGGGGCATGGACATTTTTCAATTGAAGCGCAAAACATAATTTTGTTACACTGAGTTAGCAAAACAAGAAGACGTGTGTTACCTAGTTGGCTTGTGTTAGTTTGTATCACACAGTGGCATGATGGTCGTTTTGTTGTGGGGGACTCAGAATGCAACTGAACTGGATGGCTTACCAATCTCATACTACCTTTACTGCTTTCTGATTTGACTAGGCAAAGAAATCTCTCCCTCCCTCCCACAGATCCAATTACTTTCGTGGGATATTTTATTTTAAAGTATTCAAGCTTCTCAGTAGCTATACTAGTGGTAACATTAGAGGGCGTAGAACTGAAGTCCATGGAGATCCGGGTCTGTGCCCTTATCGGCATTTTCCCAATAGTTCAAAGTTAACATCCACCTAAATAACTAGCTAGTGCTGGAAATTGGTGGGCAATACTTCTGAACTTGCATCTCCTTAGATGGTCCCAACTCCATAGATGGTTCCAAGATTTGCACCTCCTTAGATGATTTGCAACTTCTATGGTCCCAATATGGTCCCAAAATTATCCACTGTGTCATTCACATATACATTCATCTGTTCAAAAAAAAATTACATGGAACTTGAAATCTCTTGTACCTGATTGAATTCCAAGTATATAGTAATGTCCTCTCTGTCCCTGTTTGTTATGTACAGATCAAGCCAGACCCGATAGCCAAGAAGGAGTACTTCTCACAGGCCTTCTGCAAAGTAGAAAAGCCCACACCTAAGGCTGGCAAGGAGGAAGAGGATGAGGAATCTGGTGACTCAGAGTCAGATGCTAGTGACAATGAGGACTAGACAGTGTGCAGGCAGTGCACAGACAGGCGAACAATACTTACTCTTATCATATACCTAGCACAGCATATGACTGCTAGCATTATATACAGGTTCATTACACTGCTGTATACTTTTAATATTATTCTCCAGCAATGTTATGGCAAATGTACATATGCACTTTAATACCGGTGTGTTTGTATGTGTGTGTGTGTGTGTTGCCTGAGGCTCTTTATTTTTTTCCATTTATCCCCCCCCATTTTTTATAGCAATTCCAATTTCTTTAAAAGTTATTATGCTCGTCTAGGTACCTGTTATGCTCGTCTAGGTACCTGTTATGCTTGTCTAGGTACCTGTTATGCTCGTCTAGGTACCTGTCATGCTCGTCTAGGTACCCGTCATGCTCATCTAGGTACCCATCATTCTCGTCTAGGTACCCGTCATGCTCGTCTAGGTACCCGTCATGCTCGTCTAGGTACCCGTCATGCTCGTCTAGGTACCTGTTCGGCTAATAAAAGTATGTTGAAAGACAAGTTCATGTGGTGAACGATTATCGCACTGCAACATTAACTGTCGCTGCCTGTGCAGTGGCTGGAGGTTAGCAGCTGTAAAAACCTACAGTGTTAATTTAGTGTATTTTATACTGATCAGGTGTTAGTGTTAATGTAATGTATGTTTGTGCGAGCAGGTGTTAGTGTTATGTAATGTATGTTTGTACTGAGCAGGTGTTAATGTAATGTATGTTTGTGCTGAGCAGGTGTTAGTGTTAACGTAATGTATGTTTGTGCTGAGCAGGTGGAAGTGTTAATGTAATGTATGTTTGTACTGAGCAGGTGGCAGTGTTAATCTAATGTATGTTTGTACTGAGCAGGTGTTAAATGTAATGTATGTTTGTGCTGAGCAGGTGTTAGTGTTAACGTAATGTATGTTTGTGCTGAGCAGGTGGAAGTGTTGTATGTTTGTACTGAGCAGGTGGCAGTGTTAATGTATGTTTGTACTGAGCAGGTGTTGGTGTTAATATAATGTATGTTTGTGCTGAGCAGGTGGCTGTGTTAATGTAATGTATGTTTGTACTGAGCAGGTGACAGTGTTAATCTAATGTATGTTTGTGCTGAGCAGGGGGCAGTGTTAATGTAATGTATGTTTGTACTGAGCAGGTGTTAATGTAATATATGTTTGTACTGAGCAGGTGTACTGAGCAGGTGTTTAAAAAAATAATGCTGAAATGGAAATTTAGCCACTGATATATATATTTTTTGATCAATTTTATTACGCGATCAATGCGCATTAATACACATAATTTATGGCTTTTGAATGTCGGGCCCAAACGACCGGTTGAAGGTTGCCGCCCTGGACCTGGTGTGAGGACATGCGCGCGGACGTGCTAAGGCGGGTTCGTCCTGTAAGAGCAAACTTGGGCTGTGTGGCTGAATGAAGGCTACAACGAAGATTGCGATAAAGCATTTGGTGTTGGTATCACTGTTTGTGTTGGTCTTTATAATCTTGGTCAGCTATGTCTCGTTCCAAAATCAATATATGCCAAAGCCCGATTCCCAGACCTTTCAAATTACCTCGGTGTCAGGCTCATTTCAAAATGACTTGCTGAGTGGGATCCCTTTGAAATGTCCTGTTGGAGGTGGAGGGGTTTATTCAGAAATTGACTTGCTATTAAAGAAGTATGAACAATTTCTCAAGTCCTTGGAGAGAAACGGTCTTTGCTTAATTTATGGACAGACTAATAGGCAGAGAATACAGCATTTTAGTGAATAGCATTGTTTAACTCAGAATTTTTATGAATTTTCAATTGAAATTGTATGTCTAATGCAGGCAGAGAATATAGAATACAGCATTGTTTGACTCAGAATTTTGGTACATTATCAGTCCTTGAAATTGTATGAAGTTCATTTGCATGAGCTGCATCACCAAGATTGAGATTGCAAATTGAGACGCCAGCAATTTTTGCTTCAAAAATTATCTATCATCACAAGGAAAATGGTGTAGGAGGTACGATGGCTGAACACTACGTGGTACTTTAATAGAATCAGAGAGGTGAAATTGGAGAAGAAAGTGATACAAAGGTTGCTGTAACCATCCTCAATTGTCTCCACTATATCCAATTCAGACCACCTTCAAACAGTGATTTTAGGAGAATAAGAAACAAAGTTTTCTCATGATACAGCGAGTTTGGGATAACCTCTTTCACGAAAGATTCTTAGAATGATTTCTTGTGAAGCATCTCTGCAGGATACGACAAGCATCCTTGTGAGTAGGAAAGACACGTTACAGGATCACATCCAAAAAGTCAAAGGTTATTACATTGCATGACTTATACCAGGCATACCACAATTATCAGTCAAGTGCACTGCATTGTTTTGGCAAGCCAAAGTTGGAGGAACAAATATTTAATCATTTTTCCAGCCGGAAGGACCAGTTTCCTTTGCTGGGAGCACTCTCACCATCAGCTGCACTTGCACTCTTCCTAGTTCTGTCCTTCTCATTTCTTATCCTCCATCTTTCTTTCTTCTCTTCCTCAATCTCTGAGGCACATGCCGCTCTTTTCCGAGATGAAGGCTAGAGCATCTAGTCAAAATGTCGAGAGAATACAATTTATTGAGAGGAATATTGTAATAGCTTTTATGCCTTCTTTTTACTATTCCATAGAAACTATATGTGACCATAACTCTGTATGTTAACCATTAGTCCATATAATTATGGGTCCTTTTAGTGTAGTGTAAAAGCTTGATTTATAAAATCTCCAAGATGATTGTTGTTTACTCGAATGACCAATGGAAATCTAGGTCATAAACCTCTTTGTTTTGTAAATAAGTAATTCAGTGTATTGTTTGGTGATAGAAAGTGAAGGGGAAAGAAACTTTTGTCTCAGCGGGAAGGACAAAACTTATCCTTGTTTTTAATCTATATTTCTTAGCGTTGTTTGATCTAGCCATTGTCTTGGCCCTTAGCAATTAGAACCAAAAATCTAATGTGCCTTAAATGGTACAATGTCGCAATCTGATACCCTGCAACTAGCAGATCCTGATGAAGAAATGTGCATGGATGTATGGAGAGTTTAAATAAAACTAGCTTCCCTGAAGATCAAGTACTTTAAGTGTTTGCTGGCTGAGAGATAGTCATAGACTGAAAGGAAGGTACTTACAAGAACTTCAGGTGCCTTGCAATTATTAAAGAGATAGTTCGTTCTCTTGTACTGTTTATGAGCTCCATTAACGTTTAAATAGTAATTATTACTGCCAGCCAACTTGCTTTCACTTGTCCCTTTTGTGGATGGTGCCATTTCAGCTTGGTCTATGGATCACGGAAATCCCCCACCATCTGGTCATGCTTCATGCTTCCAGAAGCCTGAGACATGCATGGTGTCAAAGGCCGTGGAATGTTTGTTGCAGAATGCACCCTTTGATTTGGCTCGAGCCCAGATTTTGGCTGTTAAATCTGGTGTTGGCTAAATGCCCTCCCCATTTCATCTCAGGGTTTGAGGATGGATGACGATACCATCAGGGTTGCTGTGATTCTCCGCTCGGGCTTCACTTTGCGTCATCCCAACACTGAAGAGCGGAAGTGGATCATCTCACCATGCATGGTCTTAGCTGCAAGAGGAGTGAAGGACGTTTCTACTGTCATTCCATCATAAAAAACATCCTCTTCCGGGCATTATCATCTTCTGGTGCCCCTTCTAGGCTGGAACCATCAGTTCTCTTTCATTCTGATGGGAAAAGGCCTGATTTAGTAACCATGGTTCCTTGGAAGAATGGCAAGCAACTGGTGTGAAATATGACCTGTCCCAATACATTTTCCGATCATATCGGGGTGTGGCAGTGAGTAGTGCTGGAGCTGTGGCTGCTATGGCTGAGGAGAAGAAAGTGGCAGTCTAGATCCTTGCCACTTTCTGTGCCCATGGCAATAGATTTATTGGGAGTCATCAGGAACTGATCGATGGCTTTCCTGAATGATCTCAGCCTCTTAATAAGGCAAAGAACTAGGGAGGTGAATGCCCATCCTCACGTCCATGTCCTTAAGTGTCTCTCAGTGGCGGTCCAGCGGTGGCATGTCTTGTATATATTCAGGTTGTTTGGGAGCTAAACTTGTCATTAGCTTTTTAGTTATTTATTTATTTATTTGTTAATTAGTTATTATTTGAGTATTTTTTACTAATTAACTAGTAATCATGTTATTGGTGTATGTATATATATATATGTATATATATCATTATTACTCTATTTAATGGATCACAAGCAAGATAATTGTACGTACTCTCAATGATCTATCAGTTGTGACCTTCTCACTAATCAACTTTAAATTTTACTCTCTCGACGTTTCAATTAAATACTCGAGCCTTTACCAGATCTTAGACTCGCGTGAGGTTGGTAGCAATTCACCATGTGATACAAACCACACCCCGATACATGTGTCCAGCATAGGAGACGCACATGAACCGGATAAGGAAAACAAAATAAACATAATAATAATAGCTAATATAAATTATATATAAAAATAAATAGTGTTATTATTGTTGATGATTTGTTGGTTTATTGTTATTATTATTGTTGTTATTGTTATTATAGTTGTTGTTATTGTACTACTACTGTTATTATTATTACTATTACTATTATTATTGTTGTTGTTGTTATTTTTATGTTATTGTTATTATTATTATTATTATTATTATTTTATTTTATTTTTTTATTATTATTATTATTATATTATTTTAATTTTATTATAAACAATAATATGCCCTATACTATAATTATATATAACTAAGAACTAGCTAGCTAATTTAAGTAAGAAATAGTCATCACTAGCATACTGATTAGTGCCTAACACCGCTGCAGTGTTCCCACGCTGGATTCCAATGGAAATTCTCTGGAGGAGAAAATGATGGGAACGTGGTTCATCGCACCTTGCTTTGAGACGGCCACCTAACTCCCGAAGGAGCAAAGATGCCTCCCCTCCAAACACTCCAGTGGTCTCTATCCCAATTGGGACAAAGAAGTGTGTATCAACAATGTTTCCATATTTTTCCTTTTTCAGGGACTCGGCTCTGTTTGCCACTGCTCCAGGACCTTCATGTAATAAGTTGGCATAGGATGTAGCATCCCATACAAGGATACGGCCATTCTTCAAGGGGACAATGGAAGCTCCATCAGGACGCTTGCCATCTGAGTGAGAAATGCCTGAAGGCTCCAGGTGAGAGGGAATATTTATGGAAGCTAGTGACTATGAATGTCATTTAGAGCTGCATGCCTCAAGAAATGACCTTGACTCCTCCGACAGTTGAGACCATGAGTGCCTAACTGATTCACTTGGGATCCACACTGCAGACAATTGTGGGGATGACAGAGAGGAACACCCAAATGCAAACCAGTAGCCACCCTAATCACATCATCATCTATTCGGAGGCCTAAGGAATGGGAAGGGCATGGATACAAGCCCCCGACTACTTCCTAGCTGCAGCCTGAATACGTACCCGTGAAGCTAGATCCACACTCGAGTTCAGGAGGGAATCAAAAGAAGCCTAAACATGAGGACCATCCCAGGCTTTCTGTTGGAGGACCTAGGATCAGATGGTAGCTCACAGCTATGACCTCGACACCAAATTTCCGAACCATCTTCAAATTCAGAGTAGTTTGAATAGTCCGGAAGAATCTGGTGGATAAGATCAAAAGCACATGAAGCCAACGCCAAAAAGGAGGAAGGTGCAAGCATCACAGCACTTCTGATCCCAAAACCACCAAACTTCACTGGAAGTGATGCCTGAGACCAAGCTTGATCTTTAGTGTTGAGAGGAATGTTTGTGATCTCACTCAAGATGGTACACTGAATTGAGTCAAAATCTTGAAGCTTAGATGAAGAAAAACAGGGAGAAAATTGTAAAGAGTACAGTGGCTTTGGAATTGAAAATGCGTGATGAAGCAAACAAAAGGCATCATGAGCATGGAGGTGTCGAAGTCTGCTTTCCATAAACTTTAAGGAGTCAATCTTCTAGTTAAGCAGCACCCCCCTTCCATACCACCAATAGGAGAACCTAAGAGACTGGCAACCTTGGGATTCACCACACGAAGTCTCCTGGAGCAGCACAGAGAGACTTCCCTAAAGTCTCTGGATCTGGACAGATAAGATCACATTTCTCACGGTTAAGCTCCAAACCCAGCTCCTCAGCCACACTTTCCACTGTATTAAAATCACTGAGTACATCATCCATGCTACCCCGAAGAGTGCTATCATCCAAATAAAATTCACTAAATTTGGATACCAATCTGAGTGTAGTCTTGTAAATAGCAAGACAAAACAAAAGTGGACCCAGGGGATCACCCTGTTGAACTCCTTCAGATGACTGAATTGTTTCATTTCCAAAAAAGAGCGATGATGAAGCACTGTAAGTTGAATGGACAAAAGGTAGCATATCAGGAGCTAGCTCTTCCACATCAGCCCTACGAATAGTGTTAAATGCATTACGAAAATCAAGCTTCAGGAGGATAAGGCCTGGCTGTAGATTATGCAGGAAAATATGACCTGCATGAACAATAGATTCGGCTCCAGAACGTATCCCGAAACCCAATTGAAAAGGAGCTAGAAGAGCACTCATAGACTGCCTCACTTGACAGCTTGCACATTTAGCTACCAGGCATCTAAGCGTGCACCCGATGGCTATGGGACGCACACCTCCATCCTTCTTGTTCAAGGCTACAAGAGAAGCCCCAAAGAAGAAAGGGCGAACAAAGGTTGGAATTTTTCCCAACAGCACCATGTTGATGAAAACAGTGAGGGATGCAAGAAGTAAGGGACCCCCATCACCTGCAGACTTGCTGATCATATCCTTAAGGTGTTGAGGACATAAACCATCTGGTCCTCCAGCAGATCCACAAGGAAAGGAGCGAATGGCCTTAGCCACTACTGAAGGTGAAACTTCAAAAGGTGGAACATCATCACCTAAAATTGGAGCTGGGGGAATGACCGAATTTGGATGAGGTGGAGGATGCTTATCCCGCAAGGACTTCAGAATGCTTTCACTGAAATCAGCCAAGGAATCATCCAAGCTTGCAATACGGACAGCCCCTCTAAAATCTCCATCATTAAGCTTAGCCAGATATTGTAAGGGGTCATGTTGAGTACAACGAAAAATGGATTTACAGGGCTGAGGATTCGAAGTAAGTGAGAGATTGGCTTCAGACTGGATTAATAAGTTGATGTGAGGAGCAAGGCGCCCATCTTCCCCTGGGACTCTGAAACACTGAGATGAGAAATTAAAAAGGCGATCCCATTTGCCAACATGAAACTTCATCAAAAACTTAGAAGCTGCAAAATTTCTAGAAGCATGTGGCAGCCTCCTAAGAAGCTTAACGGAAGGGTTTAGAAGGCCAAACAAACGAGAATCACTCTGAGAAGCCTGGGAAGCATCTGGTCACCACTGGAAACCTGACATGACCTGTTTTCAAGTATGGGAAAAAATCGGGAGCCTGGACAGCGGCAGCCAATTCGACCATGAATTATTATTATTATTATTATTATTATTATTATTATTATTATTATTATTATTATTATTATTATTATTATTATTATTATTATTATTATTATTATTATTATTATTATTATTATTATTATTATTATTATTATTATTATTATTATTATTATTATTATTATTATTATTATTATTATTATTATTATTATTATTATTATTATTATTATTATTATTATTATTATTATGTTAGGGATTTGGGGAAGTTGCGGGATGAATGGATGAGGTAGAGGAAAAGATCATAGAAGATGCTTCATTCAGAATACAACTCAGCTGGTTCTGTCTGGGTCTCTATGGTGGCTCCCTTAAATAGGCTACCACCTGAGTCGTACAGTTCACGTGATCTAGCTAATTATACATTCTAGTGGTTACTTCTCATGCTACTAGGTTATGCCCTAATTAGGAAATGGTTCAGTTAGTCTGTTGTGGTCTGGGGTTCTCCATGGGTTGGGGATCCCCAACACTCCCCCCCTCCCCCTCCTGCAGCGAGTCTGGGGGCAGATTATCTGGTGCATCTGCGATCCAGGCTTGATGAGACAGACCATCTGCGTTGCCGTTGTCGGCTCCAGGACGGTGCATGATGGAGTAGGAGAATGGTTGAAGACGTAGGGACCGCCTGCTCAGTCGACCACCAATATCCTTCATATTATGTAGGTAGCGTAAACAACTGTGGTCGGTTACTATTGTGAAGGAGACTCCTGTGAGGTAGACTTCAAAGTGTCGGACACCATCGACTATGGCCAGGCATTCACGTTCCACAGCTGCATAATTTCTCTCACGGCTGCAGAGCTTCCTTGAATAGAAAGCAATTGGGCGATCTCCATTCTCGTCTGAATGTTGGCTGAGGACAGCAGTGATGCCCACGTCAGAGGCATCTGTCTGCAGTATGAATGGTTGAGTGTAGTCTGGTCCCTGCAGGACAGGGTCAGTTGAGAGTGACTGCTTGAGTTGCTCGAATGCTGACTGATGGACGTTTGTCCACTTGACCTTGTTTGGGAGTTCCCTTACATGTGAGGTCATGCAACCGAAACTTCTTTCTGGCCAAGACGCGCTTTGCTCTTGCCAGATCCAAGTTCCCGGTCCGACGCCTGAACCTCTTCTAACCTCCCTGGCTAGAACCTCTCTTCAGACCAAACAACAAACACAGCCGTGTCGCTGATTAGCAAGAGTCCAGTGCTAATATATCGCAAGGACAACGAATCAATGACAATATCAAGTGCTCTTACTCAATAACAATTCGTACTCAATAAAGACAACTCTCACTTTTTAACGCCTTCTCTCAATAGTATACAAAGTTCAGTCCTTTTATAATTACGAGCTACTTGTTCAGTTTGACGTCACTTGTCTCCAAGGTGACTTCGTGGCAACCTATCAGGAGCTCACTCCCGAATCCACGCAAGAGTTTCGTCATCTGTGTTCTCCTCCCAAGGTCGAACTCGCGATCGTTGATATCTTCCCACGTTCTCTGCATTCGTGTGGTTTGCCACGTTCTCTGCATTAGTGTGGTTTGCCACGTTCTCCCCATTTGTCTTGTGGTTTGCAGGAGCCAGAAATCTACCTGTCAGAGGTTTCTCTGACAGGTCAGATAGTGGGGCTGAAATGTCGGCATAGTGGGGTACAAATCTCTGGTAATACCCAGCCATCCCGAGAAAAGACCGGACGTCTTTCTTTGTCCGAAGAAGAATGAAGTTTTTGATGGATTGGACCTTGGCAGAGTCAGGCTGTACCTGGCCATGTCCCACTCTGTGGCCAAGGTAGAGGCATTCATGCATGCTGAATTGGCACTTGCTCATCTTCACTGTCAATCCTGCCCCCTCCACCCTGCCGAGTGTCTCATGTATGTGAGCCATGTGATCTGTCCAAGTGGTACTGAAGACAACCAGGTCGTCCATGTAGGCAGCGACGTGGTTCGTCAGGTCACCCACTAGAGAGTTCATAAGGCATTGGAAGGTAGCAGGTGCTCCGACGAGGCCGAAAAGCATCACGGAGAACTGATATTTTCCAAATGGCATTGTGAAAGCAGTCTTCTCCCGTGAGACCTCGGC
Organism: Cladorhizidae sp. MBARI D1340-BT2; assembly: GCA_028752905.1. Taxonomy (NCBI): domain Eukaryota; kingdom Metazoa; phylum Porifera; class Demospongiae; order Poecilosclerida; family Cladorhizidae; species Cladorhizidae sp. MBARI D1340-BT2. The sequence goes on from JAQNBH010000017.1 coordinate 31,772,797, forward strand.
CACTGGCACCTGCCAATATTCCTTCGTCAATGTCAGAGATGCACCCTCTGACTGGAGAACAAACAGCTACTGAGGTGCCAGATGACCTACAAGATATACAAGGCTGTACACAAAAGGAAGTACATGTCGTTAATGATGAGATCATAACCACAACAGGAAGAAGGGACTTACCTCTAAGAATGAACTCACCTGATGTCAAGGGCGAGGTCGAGAAGAATACGGAGCTCAAGCTTCTAGATGAATTCCAGAAGCCGGTGGGCGTTCTCTGATTGCGACCAATGATAGACTGGAGAACTAAACTGGATAGTTTTTGTTAACGTTATACTGAGTGGTATGCGTTGTTGTACTCCAGAGTGAGTACTATGTTCTAGAGCCTTGTTGTATGAGATATAATTGAAAAGGCGGCATACCTCGTTTGTGCCAAAGCATCGTTAATGGTATGGTATTTTCTAGATCGGCTGTCTAACTATACTATCTCTTTTCGTAAGAGGGTAAACAACTAAGGGAGTTGAATTTGGCTGATTGAGACTTTAGTGGGGAACTAAGGTTAGGTTGGCGTCGAACGAGATACAGATCTGTCTGGGAAATTAAAAGGCATTGTCCCAGAGAAGGGTATTCTCGTCACAGTGGTGGCAGCGGTGGGATCAACTAAGCGAGAGGCCTAGCGTCCCGTTACTTGGCTCAAGGAACTATCTAAGTGAGAGGTAGAGAGTCAGAGACTAGAAAATCTAGAGAGAGGTATCTAGGGGTAGCTAAGGGAGCCTAAGAGAAAGGTTACTTAGCGTGTGTTGTAGACCTAAGGTGAGAGGTCTTATACTTACAAATTGTACCAGACCTGAGGTGAGAGGTTCTGGTGGGGCATACAGTCCTAAGTAAGTGTATTGCTAATAGACAGGAGTTGTCTATATAGTTAGCTAAAGGAATTGCTAGCTCACTGGTAGGACTGTTAACCAGGGAAACAGCCCAGGTTATCAATACCTTGGGGCTTGTGAACTCAAACCCTGAGTAGGTATTTTGAGTTGTATATATACCTTAATTGACATCCTGTTGTCAAAAATTCTGTGGTGGATCACACCTTACCAAGTAATCAAAGAAAATTCTTGGATCACACCTTACCAAGTAATAAAGAAAATTCTTGGACCACACCTTGCCAGGTTATTGAAATTGTTCAAGTTAATTGTTTAAACTTCCATCATTATGTCGGAAGAACGACGGCACTGAAGCAGAGCAGGTGAAGATCGAACATTGAGGAGTGGAAATAACTCAGCTCAGGCTGAACCCCTCGCTTCGAGGGAAGAAGATGATGCTCCCCTCAACAGATTCATGGAAACTTGGATGAGGACGGAAGCCGACAGAGCTCTCAGAGAGGATCAGAGAAGGCAGGAGGACCGCCAGCTACGAGCCGAGGAGTGGGCAGAGCTACAAGAACTACAACAGGAGAGATGGGCCCAGATGATGATGGAGGCCAGACGACCTGTTCCCCTAGCGGCATTGCCAGTTCCACCCCCCAGACCACCGAAGCTCTCAGTGCAAAAATTTACAGAAGGAACTGATGATATGGGAGCATGGTTGGGGGCTTTTGAGGTCACTGCGACAGCCGCAGCATGGCCCCAGGCTCAGTGGAGTGTATATTTGAGAGGTTCACTGTCAGGACAAAGGCTGACAAGTGTGAACGCCCTACCGGCCGCTGACCAAGCGAACTATGAAGAAGTCAAACGTACTCTTTTGGAGGTATATCACATCAGTACGGAAAGTTACAGACGTAAAGTGTTTGACACTACCTTCAATCTGCATAACCCAGATATGTGGATGAGGACCTTCCGCCTATCCTTTAACCAATGGGTAGGAGAAACGGACGGAGCAGTGCATAATATAGTACTGTTTGAGTTAGCACTACAGAAGCTGCCCCGTTGGCTGCAGACACAAATGCGAAACTTGAACCCAGGAAGTTACCAAGAACTAACCCAAGCTGTAGTGAGGTTTCTGGGCAACCAACACAAAGAGTTGGAAGTAAAAAAGCTCGGACCGCAAGAGCACTCCCGGCAACAACAAAAAGATACACCGTTCCGCAAAAGAGTTCCGGATCCGAGACAGTTGCCCTTTGTCCCTGATAAGGATACTCCAAGAACTCCTTACAAAGATATGAAAGAAGTACAGTGCTTTCGATGCAACAAGAAGGGCCACATGATCAAGGGCTGTAGAGTTCGAATGCCTCCAGTCAAACACGAAGCAGCGAACATGATCAGAAGTGCAAGAGACAGCCAAACCTCTAAGTGGACCAAGTGGGTCAAGGTGAATGATAGAGATAGCCTTGCATTGATTGATACTGGATGCACTAAGACAGTGGTATATCCGCGGTACATTCGTAAGGAAGATTACCTGAGTTGGAAAATTCCTGTGGTATCACGGCCAGCTCAAGGAGGACGCTATTCCCAGCGGCCCAAGTGAGCCTGGAGCTGAACGGCAGGGTGTGTAAGATAATAGTTGGGGTATCTAAACAACTAAATATGGATATGCTATTGGGACAAGATGTCCCTGGGTTTGGGAAGTATGTACAAGAGGCCTTGGATGCTGACACATGGGACCCGGAAATCCAGAGGGGAATGAAGAAGTGGAAGGCAGAGTGGACTCCACCCATGTATGCAGAGGAAATGACTAAGTGGAAGTCGGAGACGACCTTCCCCACAGCCCAACCTGCAGAAGTGATGACCCTTTCCCCAATCGAATCCGAGGAAGTAACGACCCTTTCCCCAATTATTGAATCAGAGGAAGTGACGACCCAAGCCGGACCTGGAGCAACAGAGGTGGTGATGATGACAACCCATGCTCAGCAGCGAGCCTTGGCTCAGGCTGAAGCCGCGATTAACCTTCAACAAAAGGAAGATGGACCAATCACTCACTCCCTCGAACCTAGTACTGTCGGAGAAGAAGTGGAAGTGTGTACCCAAGGAGATGAAGAGCTCTATCAAGACTTGCCTCTTGCTATCGAAGAGAGAAGTAGACGGGCTAGAGTTAGCGATGGTGACTCCAGTTCACCGAAACAAAGTACGGACACGGAGAGCGCCCTCTTCGATACCATCTCAGCAGAGCGGTTCAAGGAGGAGCAACGGAGTGACCCCACCCTAGAGAGAGTAAGAACAAGATGGGGTAACCAGATAGCCCCTACTTCTGGGAGCAGGGAATGTTGATGCGAAAACCGTACCGAGTCAACGGAAAGAATGTCATCCTAGTGCCTAAAGCTGCAAGAGTAAAGATAATGCAATTAGCCCACAACTCTTTAGTGGCGGGACACTTTGGGAGCGAGAAGACTTAGGCGACAATCAGACAAAGAATGGACTGGCCTGGAATGGCAACAGAAGTTAAGTCCATGTGCCAATCTTGTCCGATTTGTCAGAAGGCTAAGCCGGCAGTGAATGCCCGAGCCCCATTACACTCTCTGCCTATCATAGGCACCCCCTTCGAGAGGGTAGCCATGGATGTTTTTGGCCCCCTAAAGAGAACACCTTCTGGTAATAAGTACATTCTCGTAGTTATGGACTACCCAACAAAGTGGCCGGAAGCATTCGCACTGAAGAACACCACAGCCGAGATGGTGGTGAACTGTCTTATAGACATGGACGCCAGAGTGGGCGTGCCGTTGGAGTTGCTGTCAGACAATGGTACGAACTTCCTCTCCAAAGTGGTCAAGCAGTTTTGTGAAGCTGTAGGAATTAAGCAGCTTAGAACCACACACAGACGGATGGTATGTTGGAGAGGTTCAACACCACCCTAAAGAGTCTATTACGCAAGCTCACCCAAAACTCAAGGATCGAGTGGGACAAGTGTCTCCCGTTTGTACTATGGGCATACAGAGGCACGGTGCATAGTTCGACAGGTTTCTCGCCGTTCCAGCTCCTGTTCGGTCGAGAAATGAGGATGCCCCTCGACGAGCTAGTACGATTCTGGAAGGGGAAGGAGCCAGTTAGCCAAGTAGATGTAAAAGAGCACATTGCCGTGATGAAAGCAAATATGGAACTGGTACAAGAGATGGCCCAAAAGAATGAAGAGAAGGCGCAAGAGTCGCAGAAGACCCAATATGATAAAAGAGCAGTGGAGCTAGAGTTCCAAGTCGGTGAATTTGTGCTGGTTTTTCGACCGAGGAAAGCCAACAAACTACTAAAGGAATGGCAAGGGCCATTCATCATCACTAAGAAAGTGACAGATGTAACGTTCAAAGTGGACACAGGAGCCACTGGATAGCGTTTCAAGATGTTCCATGTAAACTCTATGAAGCTGTGGACACCCCCGACGGCAGCAGTCTTCCTAACCCAAGAGGAGGAAGAAGAAGATGTGGACGACCAGTTCGAATCGAATATGGAATTGAAGAACTCTCTCTCTAACCAACAACAGCAGCAGTTAACTCTCCTCAAGAAGAAATTTGAGGATGTGATCCAGGATGAGTCGGGACGAACCAGCCTAGTGGAGCACGACATACCCATAGGGGAGGCTCTGCCTATTCGTCTGACTCCATATAGGTTGGCCATGCGTCCCAGGAGTACTTGAACGAAGAAATCAAGACATTGCTGAAGCAGGGGATTATCGAAATGTCAAAGAGCGCTTGGGTTGCCCCGATCGTGCTAGTGCCGAAGAAGGATGGGACAAGGCGCATGTGCATCGACTACAGGAAACTCAATGCAGTCACAACCAAAGATCCCTATCCACTCCCGCATATTGAGGACTTAATCAACGGCATTGGAGGATCAAGTTACATCACAACTTTAGACCTGACGAAGGGGTACTACCAAGTGCCCCTGACCCAAAGTAGCTGAGAGAAGACGGCGTTTGTCACCCCTTACGGTAAGTATCAATTTTTGACAATGCCGTTCGGGTTAGTGGCAGCACCTTCTACATTCCAGCGACTCATGGACCATGTTCTGTCCGATCTACAGAGGTTTGCAAACGCATACCTCGACGACATACTAATCCACAGTCTGACCTGGAAGGAACATATGAGGCACCTGACGCAAGTATTCGAACGTTTAAGAATGGCTGGCTTGCGAATTAAGGAAAGAAAGTGCAACTTTGCAGTGAACAGCTGTACCTACCTGGGTCATATAGTTGGTGGAGGAGAGATCAAGCCACTTGATTGTAAGAAGTAACTGATCACAACCCCCTAACCCATTTGGGCAAGGGAGAAGTTCTGGATTTATTCTGGGTGGATCAGGTGAAGGTGTGTCAGACCAGATAGGAATGTCCTCGTGGTCCTGCACTTGAGACTCAACAGAGCTGTACAGGCATACTGCTGAAGGGGACTCCCACCTGGCGAGTATGTTGACATGGTGGTATGTGCGAGAAGGCTTCCTGGAGCCAGCCGTCCTGACACGGTAGGTGGTTGGGGAGAGGATATCAGTGATGGGGAATGGTTCCTGCCATTTGGCCAAAAGCTTGTTGGTGGAGGATGGCAACAGCACAAGGACCAAATCTCCCACAGCAAATGACCTCTCCCGAGCCTTCTGGTCATACCACAACTTCATTTGTTGCTTGTTGTCACGTTCAGTGATGAACGCAATGTCTCTGGCTGCCTCAAGTCTAGCGTAGGTGGCCATCATGTGTGAAACGACACTTTCAGGGCAACTATGGGGTTCTTGCCATGCCTCCTTGAGCACGTCTAGGGGTCCTCGTGGGTTTCTTCCAAAGACCAGCTCAAAGGAACTGTATCCGGTCGAGCTGTGTGGGGTCTCTCGAAAAGCAAACAATAAGTAGGTCAGTTACTTGTGCCACTGCCCACCAAATCTTGTGACATACTTACGTAATCCACTTTTGAGCGTTGCATTATATCGCTCCACCATTCCGTCTGTCTCAGGATGATAGGCCGACGTCTTGATGGAGCATATGCTGAAGAGGTCATAGAAGTGTTCTATCAGATGGATACAGAAGTTTGCCCCCCTGTCCGTTAGGATCTCTTTCGGCAGTCCGACTCTCGAGAAGTAGTCCACCAGAGCCTCTGCTACATCCTTACTGGTGGTTGTGTGGAGAGGTATTGCATCTGGGTATCTGGAGCCATAGTCCACGATAGTGAGGATATACCTGTACCTTCCTCGGTCACAGGCAGTGGTCCCACCATATCCATGGCAATACGGGTAAATGGTGTTGAAATAACTGGTAGTGGCACCAGAGGAACTTTCCTGGTAGTTCCCTTGGCTGTGCGCTGGCAGCATCTGCAGAGGTCTGCGACGGCCTGTCTTACTCCAGGCCAGAAAAAGCGGTGAATGATTCTGTCAGTCTTCATCCTCCTGCAACCGAAGTGGCCCGCCCATGGTACCATGTGGACTGTTCTGAGTACAGACTCTCTGCAGGATGACCTGGTCAATTGGCTCTTTCTGGTGAGGTGGGATCCAGCTGCGGAACATGGTACCATCTCAGAGGAAGAAAGGGGCAATCCTGTTGTTGCAGTCCTTGCGCATGATGTTTAGTGATGGGTCAGTGGACTGGGATTCCTTGAGCTGGTCAGGTCCACCATCTAGGAGCATTGGTTGTCCACGTACAGCTGCGTACCTACGTAGGTCAAGCCTCTTCTGGTGGCGGGACGGTCGGTACTTGTCGGATACCTGCCAAAAAAATCGTCTGCAAAGTTAGGCAAGTCAGCTATAGAGTGGCCTTGAGGGGATAGGTTGGGTACATGATCCTCCTCTTTAGGCCCAGTGTTCTGGGTCAGTTCTTCATCCGAAGAGGATGGACACAACTCAGAGGATGGTGGAGTAGATGACTGCACCTGCATCTTGGTCTGTGGTCTGGCTCTGTGTGTGGGGACGAAACTGGACTTCTCAGAGTCAGTGGAGGAGGACATGTTCTCTACATAGTTCACATGTCGTCTGCATCTCCGGACTGGTCGGTAGGGGATGGACTTGTCTGAGACACTGGGTCCTGAGTGGGGAAGAAGAGAGAATAATTCAGGGAAATCTGTTCCCAGGAGACCATGAAATTGTAGTGTAGAGTTCACAGCTATCCTTAGCAGTATGGTTTTTCCTCTCAAACTGAGGTGGACCATGGTGGTGGATGTTTGGAGGAGGTGCCATTGTGTCCCGTGATGATTACTTGTCCTTCACGGCGATAGTTCCTCGCCAAACATCTGGGATGCACTTGTGAGAGGTCACAAGCTGTAACTACTAGGAGGTGAAACTTCTGATGCACTCACTAGTAGTGTGCTGTCAGAAGTAGTGGTTATGGCAGTGATAGATGAAGGTAGTGTCTGAAGTGGCGGTCCTCGTTCCCGTTGATTGTACCTGGAATGGTGACAAAAGGTAATTTATGATTTACCATGCTTACCAGACAAGTTTTGTTGGGACACTTGGCTGCCACATGACCATACTCATGACAGTGGTAGCAACGTGGGCCCTTCACTGGGTCGAAGTTTGGGAGGAGAGGGGCCTTGACTTCGACAGTGGTAGAGTCTGGTCCGAATTGGGTACTTTACCCTGAGGGTGGGGCTTATTGCGGTCGAACGGTCCAGTATCTCTATGGAAGGAAGGCCTGGCCCACTTCTTGTGGTCGTCCACCTTAGGCAGACTGTGGATGTAATCATCTGCAATGCGAGAGGCTTCCTTGATGGAGGATGGATTCCGAGCCCTGACCCAGGACTCGACCTTGGGAGAGGGTGGACAGCATCTTATCCATGCTCACAAGATCGATCAAATCTGCTTCGGATGATGTCTCCTTGGCCCAGAGTGTCACTAGGGAAAGCACTCACAGGCCAGGGTTCAGAGGGCAGCTGAGCCAGGTCTCTAATTTTGACCCTGTAATGGTTTGGTGTGATACCATGCAGCGAGATCAGTGCCGCCTTGACAGCATGGAATGTCATCTTTTCATCATCAGGCATCTGCTCTTGGTATTTCTGGGATACTGAGTCCAGCAGGGGGATGAGGTTGGCTGTCCAGTATTCAGGTGAAACTTCATATAGAGTCATATGGCTCTAGAAATTGTTCAGAAACATTTCCATGTTGCCAACATCGGTGATGGGAGTCGGTCTGGGTGCATCTCGGGCTGCTCTTTTTTTTACTCTTTCAACAGCACGTCTGGCCTCCTCCTGCCTGTCGGCTATTTGCTCAAGGCAGAGTTCCTCCATCTGTTTGGCTCGAGTGTCCTCATCCTGGAGTCTGCGAACTTCTGCATCAGCTTTGGCCGTGGCCGTAGCTTCTTGGTTGGCCATTAAGAGTATTAGCCAGCGTTCTTCATCGGCTCGTCGACGGTGCTGCTCCATCTCTTTTTCAGCTGTTTGGTATTCTTTTCTACGAACTTCCTCTGCTATTCGCCTTCTCTCCGCCTCCTCACGCTCGATTCGGCGGGCTTCCTCATGTTTCTCTTCATACTGGCGGGCTTCTTCTGCTGCCAGTCGTCTCTCCTCTCTGTCAGACTGTTGCATCGTGAACATTGTCACTGTGGGTTAGCAGTGAGAACGACCTCCTTTGGCAAACATGTGGCTCCAGGTTGGAGAGTACACCATCCCTCATGTCATGGCCATCATGGACATTACTCCAGACCAGGTATTGCTTGGACAGGATCTGGGCATCCGACGCTATCTGTTGGACATTGCCGAACAGCAAGTGGAAGAATGAAAGAAGAAAGAAGCAGCAGTGTTGCTAACGAGAAAACAGGCAGAGAAGGAGGAACAGCAGCTGGCTGACGATGATCAACACACTAAGGATTCCAGAGCTCGGATGGTTAAAGAATGAGGTGTTTGACTTTGACGATGACTTTTTTGTTCATAGCCATCCTCAGGCCCTGGAAGACGAAGATGTAGTGGAGGAAGACTTACCCCTTCCGGCTTTGGCTGAGGACAACTCTGACAGAGAGTGCCTGATTCAGCAGCAGGAGAAGGACGACACACTGGCAGATTGCAGACAAGATGCAGACGCTGGAGAGAGAGGGTACTACTGGGACAAGGGCCTCCTAGTGCACCAAGCTGATGATGTCTTGGGCCAACCAGTCGTGCAAAGCATCGTGCCACAAGCAAGACGAAAAAGTGTGCTACAATTAGCACACTCATCACTCCTGGGAGGACACCTGGGATGCAAGAACACAAGTGCTATGATCCGCAGACATTTCTCATGGCCGCGCATGGGCAAGGATGTGCAGCATTGGTGTAGGGCCAGTGAGAGATGTCTGTTGACGGCGAAACAGAATCATAAGGTGGCTCCACTGGTATCACTACCAGTGGGGACGACCCCTTTCGAGTGACTGGCCTTTGACCTGGTCGTTCTGTTTCCCAGAACCAAACGGGGTGCAAAGTATCTTCTGACAACTATGGATTATGGGACGAAGTTTCCTGATGCCCATAAGGTGGATGCTCAGACAGTAGCGGAGGCAATAATAAACATTTTCTCTCAATACGAATTGCTGAACGAAATGCTCACGGATCAGGGATCGGTTTTCACTGGTTCTCTGATGAAAGAGTTGTGTGACAAATTACAGATCCGACGAATAAGGACATCCCCATACCACCCGCCAAAGTGATGGCATGTTGGAACGCTGGCATGCCACATTGAAGAGCATGTTAAGAAAGGCAACAGCTGGTTAGCGTGATTGGGATGCCATATTGTTTGTTCGCCTACAGATCTGACAACCACTCCAACACAGGCTTTACCCCCTTTGAACTGCTGTTTGGGAGGCATGTTAGAGGTCCCCTTGAAGTCTTGAAGGCGTGTTGGGAGGACGGTGATACCTCGGAGAAGGCTGTGGTAACTTGGGTGGCCGAGTTGAGGAAGAAGTTAACAATGATGGAGGAGATTTTGGAATAGAAGGAAGCAGCAGCCAAGGCCGCCATGAAGAGACAATACGACGAAGGCGACCCCTGTGAGTTACTCACCAGGAGAGATGGTCTTGCTTCGAGCACCTCACCTTCAAGACAAACTGCAAGACACTTGGAACGGGCCATACAAGGTCACTAAGCAAATCTCACCTGTGACGTATGTAGTGGCAATAAGGAACAGGTGAACTCGGAAACGGACTGTGCACACCAACCTCATGAAAAAATGGACGACACCTGATGCAAGAGTGTTGAACATCATCTCCTAAAGATATATAATAAAAAATAATGAAATAAACACAAAAACAAAATAAAATGTATAATATAGAAATGCAATAAATTAACAAATATACCGAGTTCATTAACACCTAATTAACAGATGCTAGTTTACAAAGAATCAAATTACACACACAAAAAAAGACAATAATCATGCAAAGTCAAGGAGGTGGAGATGGACCCAGGTTGCCCAAAACTGCTGCAGCATCCCCCCTCCGGTATCGCCATAGACAGACATTGAAGGAGGCACCAACTGGAGTTGAGATCTCTGGTAGATGTACGACTCCCTCCCCAATTCCTCCAAAAATGATCGTGCCTCAGGCCCCATCACACCAGACGTCTCCACCGCAAAGGGCGCAAAGAAATGGCTGCTCTCAAGGTGTGTGTATTTAATTCCTCTGCATGCTTAGCTACCAACCCCGCTCCACTGGTAGCCATGGCAATGTATGATGGTGCAAATGTATAAGGACAAGTACTATCTCACACATATTCAATAACGCACGTCTCCAAATGTTTGTTGAATCCTTGCCCCTGTTGGACTTGACCAACTTAAAGGAGTTATCACACACTGTACAGACTATTGTATGCTTACTCCTATGCTGAAAACTAATTTCAAATGAAATATTTCTGATGAGCTATATATGTACCTCTAGTTGAGAAAAGTCTTCTTACTTGGCACCTCCTAAGCAGGCAGCAAATGTGTTACCAGCAACTGCTGCTTAACCGCCATAAGCTTCAAACTTTACACCAACATAGTGCTGTTTCCATCCTTGCTACCTTTCTCCTTCATGGTAATATACAACACAAGCCTTATATTTACTCTCGCAATACCAAAATCTGACATAAGATTATGCAAATGAAGTGCACTTTTAATCGAACTGAACTAACTTATGAGGCCATATTCTGCTGAGCTACATTAGTTTTACACTTTTTCTGGAAATATCTAATGTTAGGCCTAAAATTGTTTCTCAAGATTACTCAAGATTAATGGTGAAAAATGTTGAAAATGGAGGATAGGAAATTCTATCTACCAAATCACATGTTTAATTATATAGATGCGACATACTTTGGCAAAAATACAATAAAATTGAGATGGAAAAAATTATACAAACAAGGTAAATGGTATTAAAAATAGTAAACCTATGATGCATCTACAAATACATGACTCAATAATGATCATATGACAAATTTTGTGTATGATATCACCTCTTATACAAACAACAATGCAGTCAATAAGAAAAATCAAGAACTTTTCCATGCTAAGAGGAGAGTACTCTTCCATTTCAGACTCCTCCGCCTTGATATCTATGTACATATAGAAAAACAGAATAAAGTAACACCTCAGTGTAAGCAAAATCTTTGGCTATCATAATCATCTACAAACAAAAATATAGATATCATTTGAAAAATAATGTGCAAACATAACATATATTCTCATCATATCATGCAGTGTACATGTTAATTTAACCATAATGACCCAGGAGGATGGATAATTCTTATTGTCATAAAACAGAATATTAATGAGCTTTATTTCAATAATCCACTTCAACTACTAGCACTGCTAATATGCATTATGCATTCTGCTAGCTCAATCATCACCTTTTGCTTAAGTATCTGATTAAGCATTCAATTTGCACGCACACACAAAAATTACCAATATATATATATAATAGAAAAATGCCAAACACTTCTGTAATTATAAAAATTGGTTTAAGATTCTATATACAAAATCTCTGTTTATAACTTAATAATTGACAGGTATTCGCTTTGTACAGTTAAAAAAGACTAAACATCTATTTCAATATAAAGCTCCACTTGGAGTTAATGCTAAAACATAACCCTGACCTTAAGCCAAGGATTAGAAGATTTTTAAACCCCTACGTTTCACACAAAACTTTGAATTTAGAATCATTTCCCTCATACTAAAGGTTACTATTATGAACACAGCAGTTATGGTTGCAGCTGTAGGGAAATGTTATTGGAGAAAAAGTAAGAGGTGGAATCCTGGACCAAGGATCATAAGGATGCATGCAGTAGATGAGAACTTTGAGAGTCTTCTATCACTGAGCACCACCCTTTACCACATCCAATCATCCACCATCGCTATACCATGACTGCGTACGCAAATTTTTTAGTTTCTTAGTGCTGTTTTGAACATTCTATATCAAGTAACCTATAAGTAGCATAAGCTGTGTATATAGAAACTTAAGTAAAGAATGCTTCTCTGAAATTATGATCACCCAAGTTGTACATTTTGGATAGATTGCTGTGATGGATTGACTTCGAACATCGTGAGGTTGTTTATGTGTGAGTATAATCCATGTAGCTTGTGATTAATAGGATCAACTGAAGAATAGTCACCCAGGCTGAGGAAAACCCAATCTTCTGGAAGAATAGTCACCCGAGCCGGAAGCTCCTGAAGAATAGTCACAAGCCTTCCAAAGAATAGTCATCCAAACGTGGCTAGTTCAATGAGTAACTTTATGTATTTATTTGAACATATGTATAGTACATGCATAGGTTCCTGTATCCTTTCCACTCATCGCTGTGAATGATTGTGCCTTGTTGTACCACTGACTGCACAATGGGAAGAAGAGTATCCGCATCCCTGCCCTGCACAATTTCCATGTACCCTTTGGCTGGTGCCGTGGGATCTTCTGAGCCCTAGCTGGGATCTTCTGAAGAATAGTCACCCGAGCTGGGATCTTCTGAAGAATAGTCACCCGGGCCACGCTAGGGTGACTATTGTTCAATTGATCCGATTAGTATAACCGTAGTTTGTGATCAGGCTTATCAGTAGCTTGCAGAATCTAGATCCTGCTGCTAAGATTAACTGGCACACTTTGATGTGTGTTTGTGGTTGTGCAGGATTCTGCAAGAACATTGCGTGCTTTATGTGTCTATGATGTTCTTTGCATATTCTTAGTTAGCTCTTAGTGCTCTTAGTCTACCTGAGTCTGTCCAACTGAGTCATGTTTTGTCTTCATTAATATTGTATATAATAATAATTTGACTACAATATTGGAGATTCATTGCAACCTTTGTTCTCAGTGATGATCCAATACATTTGGAGTAAGCAGTGGTTAATTTGGCTTATTGATTGAACTACCACACCTACTGTAGTTAATGAGTTCAATTGAGATAGCAGATCAAGAACTAGATCAGGAGCTCTCTTTAAGCTGGTTCAAGCATCCGAGAAAACTGGTGTTAGACCTAGGACAATGGAAGAATAGAGCAGGTATCCAAGTAGTGATCCAAAAGGGTCACATACAACAGCAGTTACAGAATCAGTGATTTTGCTAATGATGCAGGAGTTGCTGCATGCGAGGCAGCAGAATGTTGTAGTAGTTTCAGCAGCTCAATGGACTAGAATATGTAGCAGATGAAGAGATAAATGGACATACTTCAGGGCTTGGTGACAGGGTTCCTAAAGCAGGTGACAGGGTTCCTAAAGCAGGTGACATATCAAGTACAAGAGCTGAGAGGAGCCAAGATGTGAATTTCTCAAAATTATCAGAGCAGGACGATATCGAGGCATAGCTCACAATGCTTGAGTGGCTCTGGCAGCCTATGACATTGCACAACACAAAACCACAATGAGTGGCATCTCATTCTAACTTGCTATATGTTTTGGTGTGTGTCAAGCCAGTGAAAACAACAATAACAAACGAAACGAGCTAACAACAATGTGAGTGTCACTGAAACTGATGTAACTTGGTCAATTGCACTTCAGGCATCAATAATGCTCAACTGTTAATTTTACTGAATACTATAATGATCAAAGAAGCTAAACCTTTGCAGTTCATGCTCTGCTTACTATCTGCACAGCTATCTGTACTTACACTCACTATCAATTTCTTCTTCATCGCTAGAAATCTTTTCTCTGTCCAGATCGAGACTAGTGAAATCCTCAAGGAAGGTCAAGTGCACTACTATTCACAGCGATAGCAGAGCTTCAGGGTTAACATTGCTGTGAACAAGGTAAGAGGAAATTTCTTCAAATCGAAGTCAATGTCCAGAACTTGAGAAAGCACATCTCCAAGGCTAGCTCACCAAACATCTTCACCACTCGCTATTCGAATTCTGAATGGTTCAAAACCTAGTTAATGAATGTCTATGGCCTCCATATGCGGCAGGCATGCATGGAAGTAGCATTTGGCATATATGTCTTCTCACACCAGTGTGAGTTAATTATGTATCTCAATATCTGGTGATGATTCATATTTGTGCTTTATAAGATGCAGGAGAAACACATAGAGTGAGTTAACAATTTCAATATTGTTCCAAATCTTGAAGAAGAATGTAAGAGGCTGTCTCTATATCATAGTAAAAGAAGTACAATGCTTATTGACTAAAACAGGCACAGGGATATTTGACACATATCATCGCCTTCCAAACAATAGTTTAGGAAGAAGGAAACTCAAAGTGATCAAAAACACTGACAACCCAATCTGGGAAGAAATGCACGTTTTTGAGAAGCTCAAACTGGATGAACTAGCTGCTGAGGGTGTGCTGGAAGTGACTGTGTGGGACTTCAACAAGCAGTAGCAGTGAGTTTATAGGTGGACATCATCTTGAGCTTGTGTGAAATAACAAGAAGTGCATAGATAGTGACGGTGAGGATGTATCTCATTGGGAGGCAGTCCTGGCCAGACCTGGGGAGTGAGTGGATTTTACACATACAGGAATTTGACTTAATTAAACATAAATATATAATGACAAGTTCATGTTTTTTTATATAATTTTTTTAATTAAGCATCACAAAAGCACCATTCACCATGACTTCAGTTGTTCAGTTTTGTAAAGTCAAGATTAAGTATACATAACTATTGATATGACATCAATTACAAGGCTATAAAGTAGGCACATAATGTATTAATTTTTTATGAAGCATGTATTTCTAATAGGGATTACATAAGTCAAAATGTTATTACTGTTTGTATCCATATAAAGCTATATATATGTTATATTATACATATTACAAAAGGTTATTTCAGATAGCCACTGACCTATTCGCATCACTGGACAGAGTCAGTTCTGCAGCAGCCATGCTACTGGTAGGGAGAACTTGCTCCTCGATGATGCTGATGTAATCCCGACAATTCACTGCCTTGCTCTTGCGATGTTTGTATGCAAACTTACCAGTGAAGAAAATCACCATCACCATCATGCCAAGAACCACCGTAATCACCACAGAAATACTGACTATGGCACCAGTATCAAGTTCACCACCACTCGCATCATTAGTTTGGGAGTGATTGGGATAATCAGCGCTGATTTTGCTCAACAGTGACTTGCCATCCTCAATCCAGAATCTATTTCATCCCAGCCACCTTCATCATTCTTCACCCAAATTTCCCCATACACACCAAATACTGCCAGAGTTTCAGTAATGTTGATCTTATACTAGGGATGCTTGCGATAGGGGGGAAGTTTGGGAGGAATAAGCATGCTGGTCTTAAAAGCACCAGCATTAAAACAGAAGTTGATCTCACAACCATCTTCCACTGCAAGCAGGTGCTGTGCAAAACCATGAGGACAGCGGTGGGGCCATTTGGCCACATTGGTATCATTCGGCTTAGAGTCTGCCAGAGGATTGCCCATAGAACAGCTCTCAAACCCACCAAATGCAATAGCATAAGCAAACCCACGTTCATAGTCAGTGCTGACACAAATGGTAATGTCCTCTCCCATGTGAAGACGATAGAAAAAAGGGGGACATGTCATAGCACCAGTGACGGGATTAGTCATCTTGGAGGTGTAAAACCCTCCAAACAGATAGCCTTCATTCTGAGGGATGGACTTGCCAGGAAGTGCAGCACACCAATATGCCTCGTAGTGTGCGATACTCAGGAAGGGAGTGAGGACACTCTCACAGTGGCAGCAGCGACTCCACAAGCCACAATGATGGCAAACATTGTTACACACGGGCTTGTGTGTGACATGAGTTAATGGGCCAGAGTGGAGCAGCACAGGGGTGTAGTTGGGAGGGCAATTGAGGTATCCAGTGCTTGGATTATTCTGCAGGCCAGGATCTGGTGCATCAGTGCACAGATTTTCTGTCATGTGTCTATGGTCAGGAGTGCACTTCTGGAATAACCCTCTAAAGGTGAAGTTTGTGTCAAGTGGTGAGCAGAGTCCATTATCCAAGTTGGCCTGAAAGTTGAAGTTACCTGCATTAGGGTCAGTGCATCCACCGAGAGTGTTCACCTTGTAGTATCTGTTGATGGCTCTTTGGACGTTGTTGGCTACCATTCGAACAGAGGTCTCTGGCAGTTTCGGCAATGTAGTGGGATTGATGACAAAGTGAAGAGGGTCACCTGATTCATCGATTGCCACAATAGCATTGGACATTCCATTTACCCACTCATTCAGTGTCATGTTTGGTGTAAATGGTGGGCCTATGGTAACCACTTGTGAGAAAGTGCGATTTTTGATAAATTTGAGGTGTTGTTATGAGAGCTGTCATATTGAAAAGATGCCCCAAGGGATATTTTCCCAAAGAAATTAGCACTTGCAGATGCTTTAACATATGAAGAATATCCATTCATATCGACATTGTCAGTTACTCGGATGAAGTCTGACTGGGACAGTATAGCGCCAGCATCCATGGATGATATAAAATGTGTGCCATAGTCCCTGACCAACTGCTCGGAGAGGTACTGTGCATACTCAGTGTTGTTATTCTGAATGCTAGCTGCAATATCGTAGATACGGGACTTGAAGGTAGAGTGGAGTTGGGTCCCAGGTTGTACTTTGACAACATAGAGCTTGTTCCTGATCTGAACGAGAGTCGACTTGGCCTTGTCATCATGCATGTGGGACTTCGTGATGGAGTACCCAGAATAAAATTTGCCATTCACGATGGAAAAAAACCCAGCATCCAGGTTGATCGGGGATGAGGTCATGGAGGTGTAGTTGTCCCAGTGATTAAAGTATTCTGCATACACATTAACCTTGCTCTCATGCGCTGGGAGGAGTAAGACACCATCTGACAACAGGTACTTGCCATCCTTGGAAACATGGCAGTCAGAAAAGTTAAAAGCAAGCACCTGTCCCATATCAATGTTCCTGAAGTTTTCAAAGCCAATCCCAGGAAGGACTTCCATACAGTAGAGAGGTTGACTATCATCCAGTGGCGACTTGACAGGGCAATTTCTAATGTCCCCAAGCGGGTAGCTGGAGGCTGTGATGTCTGAAACTTCAGCTTGACTGCAGGCCAATGCGATAAGAACGGCAAGGTACGGTAAGAAGGTAATGTCAGCCATCATAAAATTAGCTCAACACTAATTTTGTTCTTCGTAGGAGTAAAGCGAATGTGAATGCACCCCCACCCCACTCCACTCCCCTTTGGGGCACGCGCGACCGTTTACTACATGAATAATTACCATGATAGACGCCTTTAACAAATCTCTGTGCGTGTAGGTAGTGGCAGTTCGTGCCTAGCAAGCATGGGTAGAGGATTCGCTATTGTATTTCGCCTACAATTTAGGACTTAGCTGCTGTCATTTAAGTCGGTAAGTTTGTTCCTTCAACTAATGTAACTAAGTTACTGCTGACTCCTTCCATCTTCAAGGAAAGTTACATCTTCCTTTAGTGCCAAGTATCAGTTACAGAATGATGTGAAGTGCCCAGATAAAATATCCACAGACACAGGTTTAGAAAACGGAGCCTCTCTGACTAAGGAGCTGAGGTGATCTGGGAAAAATTGAGGAGAGCAATTTTTGTTATAGCACAAGCTATAATTATAGGCCTTTGATACACCCAGTTGAATAATAGTATTAAAAGTATAAATCAAGGTAAGTGACATGTGGCTAATGCATATATACTAGTAATAATATAAGGCAAGTGTTTTTAGTCATGCCCCCTGTAACAGATTACCCTCTACCCTTTACTGGCTAGTATATACACTATTATTATTATTTTATTATTATTATTATTATCACTTTACAGTACATTCACTTTACAGTACATATAATTATATAGGAACATGTATGGTGACCTTGATTATGGAGAAAGAGTACTGATGGTCTACCAGTCAAAATCAAGTAGCCAGATTTAAGTGGTGGAATTTTTTTTTGGGGGGGGGGGTTATTAGTGGATTTGACATAGAAAATGATAAGAGCATGAATCAAAGTTTGAAATGAAGTGATTAAGAAACATGTTTAGTTGATATTTTATGAATCTATATATACTAGGGAGTGAACCCCAAAGACGAGGAATGCGAGTGAAAAATGAGTAGAGGTTCTTTACATTATGAGTATGAACATGTTTGATTTTTAGAATGATTGGTAGTTATAGTTGACATAGAAATGTAATTAAGAATATTGATGTTTTTTTAGAGATTTTACTTAATTCCACTTAATTCCAGTGGTGGAAGAAATTTTAAACTAATAAGGCGATACGATGAAAAATCTCCAAAGATAAATTTAGTTGCTCTTCTTTGGATCTTTTCCATGCGACGAAGTCTTTCTTGAGATGAGTGTGCCAGATTGACGAGGCATACGTGAGTAAAGACTTCACTAGAGTAAGGTAAAGTTGTTTCTTTGCACTCGCTGTGTTGCAATGATGGAAAGTATGTCTAATAAGCCCCAGTGACTTGTAGGATTTACCAATTATGTATATATGATACATGGAGACTCCATGATAGGTCAGAGAACTCCCAAGTGTTTGGTGAAACCTTTTCTGGTAATGACCATTTCTTCAATAACGTAATCAATGTTGTACAAGAATTGGTACAGAATCTGTTGAGATGGCCCTTTTGATTATTGAAGGGGAGGTGCCAATCTTTTGACCACTTGGAGAGAGAGGTTAAATCAACTTGTAAAGAAGCGGAGATTTAATCAACTTAAAACACTTAGTATTATCAGCGTAGAGAAGCATAGAAGAGGTTGAGGCACAAGAAGGAATACTGAATTCATGCCAAGCAGTCTGAATCTTAAAGGAATTAAGGCAATCTCTGAAATCTGTGTCCAATAGGTAAGAGGAGCGAGCCTGATAATCTACCTTAGAGAAGTCAAAAATCTTTCTCGGTGGCTGTTTAGATGTTATGGTTGGAGAGCATATTGATATAGAAAAAGAAACGATAAAGTGATCAGAAAAATACGGATAAATTAAGTGAGGTTCACTAATGATGTCACTATTATTACTGAGTACTAGATCAAGCATATTTCCTTTGATGTGTGTAGGAGCAGTGACAAGTTGCTCAAGATTATACTCAAAAACAAATTCGCAAAATAAATTAGAGGATGCAGTCAAAGAGCAGATGTCAGGGAAATTGAAGTCGCCTAGAATAATAACTTGTCTTGAACAGCCTACCAAATTAGAGAGGTATATATGACAGAAGAGATTGAAGGTAAGAATAGTCAGAGTTTGGAGGTATGTAGAGTGCACATAAGTAATGCAATCTTGGTTGTAGCATATTTGAAATGTAACTATATACTTCTAATCCTTCAGGAGAAGGCAGAGCTAGAATATGTACTGATTCCTCAAGTGCCACCAAAATACTGCCACCCTTTGACCTCGATCTTTACATAAAATACAGTGACTAGTAAGCAGAATTTCAGACTTATAGATGGAGTTACTGAGCCAGGGTTCTGTGATGCATATGAATTTGAAGGAATAGGATCACAGAAAAGATTGAAAGGGTGCAAGCTTATTTACTATACTACGTGCATTGAAAGTGAATATTTGTATAGATAGTCATGAGGGGGTAGTTGAGGGGAGGGTAGATATTTTGGGCGGGTGAGAAAGAGCTCCCAGTTGGGATGGAGTCATAGTCAAGATTGGAGGTTACAGGTGTTGAAAAGTTGGATATGAGCTTAAAATATGTGCTGATGAATTTGGGCTGGAGCGGACTAATTGATAGTCTTTACATAGCAAAAATACATTTACCTCGTATTTTTATGCAATGTCTATTCAAACCTGAACTGATGAGAGCGTTCCTTGAGTAGAATTGATTCCATACATATCTCAGGTGGATTGAGGTCTGGCTTGATGAAATGGGTGGGCTTTAGTCCTGTAAAGTCGATTCGCAACTTCTGAGCTATGACTCATATTTACCAAGATGGGCCTTTGACAAGTAGACTCTGGAAGGTACTTTCCCAGATGATCATGAGTTTAGGGTCACCTGAGGCTGTGTGCAGATGGCGAGTCTTAATTCTTTTTCCCTCTAACTTTGGCTTGCTAAAACAATGCAGTGCACTCTTGACTGATAATTGTGCTTGGTACAATGTAATAACCTTTGATTTTTGGATGTGATCCTGTAACGTGTCTTTCCTACTCACAAGGATGCTTGTCGTATCCTGCAGAGATGCTTCACAAGAAATCATTCTAAGAATCTTTCGTGAAAGAGGTTATCCCAAACTCGCTGTATCACGAGAAAACTTTGTTTCATATTCTCCTAAAATCACTGTTTGAAGGTGGTCTGAATTGGAAATAGTGGAGAATAATTGAGGATAGTTACAGCAACTTTTGCATCACTTTCTTCTCCAATTTCACCTCTCTGATTCTATTAAAGTACCACGTAGTGTTCAGCCACCGTACCTCCTATTCCATTTTCCTTGTGATAGATAATCTCCGAAGCAAAAATTGCTGACCTCTCAATTTGCAATCTCAATCTTGGTGATTCAGCTCATGCAAATGACCTTCATACAATTTCAAGGCCTGCATTAAACCTTCATACAATTTCAATTGAAAATTCACCAAAATTCAGAGTCAAAAATGCTATTCACTAAATGCATTATTCTCTGCCTGCGTTAGTCTGTCCATAAATAAAGAAAAATACCGAGTTTATCTATTTCTCCTCTGATTCCACTTCTCTTGATAATCAGGTCAACATTCATGACTCATGTCCCTGCCTTACCAAGTGTAAAATACCCGAGTTAGAATTGGTGACCTCTCTCATACAATTATGCCACCAAGGAGTAAATATTGAAAACTTGCAGGCAGAATTCTTTATAGAAGGTTGCTATCATGGATCATCCAACCCAATTATGACGATTTGAGACATGTATTCTATCCACTTTCCTGTGATGGATATATGATTTTGGTGCATTCTCCCTGAAAAAGCTTGAGATGTTTCATGATTAAGTTGGGAGAAGAATTCTGTGTCTATAAAAATCACTACCTAGAACTTGTGTTCAACTTAAGGAAGATGTAACTTTCCTTTGAAGATGGAAGGACTCAGCAGTGACATAGCTACATTAGTTGAAGGAACAAACTTACCGACTGAAATGACAGTCTAAATTGTGGAGGAAGATGTAACTTTCCTTTGAAGATGGAAGGACTCAGCAGTGACATAGCTACATTAGTTGAAGGAATAAACTTACCGACTGAAATGACAGTCTAAATTGTGGGCGAAATACAATAGCGAATCCTATTCCTACCATGAGTTCTACCACCAAGGCACACAGAGATTTGGTAAAGGGTCTGTGTACGCCTCTATCCAGCGATAGAAAATTATACAGGTTAGTATACGGCCGCGCGTGCCTCAAAGGGGGGCGGGGTGGGGTGGGGAGCATTCATAACTCGTTTTATACTATACTCCCACGAAGGTCATAATTAGTGTTGAGCTAGTTTTGTGATGGCTGACGTTACTTTCTTACCGTACCTTGCCGTTCTTATCGCATTGGCCTGCAGTCAAGCTGAAGTTTCAGACATCACAGCCTCCAGTTACCCGCTTGGGGACATTAGAAATTGCCCTGTCAAGTCGCCTCTGGATAATAGTCAACCTCTCTACCGTATGGAAGTCCTTCCTGGGATTGGCTTTGACAACCTCAGGAACATTGATATGGGGCAGGTGCTTGCTTTTAACTTTTCCAACTGCCATGTTTCCATGGATGGCAAGTACCTGTTGCCAGATGGTGTCTTTCTCCTCCCAGTGCACGAGAGCAAGGTTAATGTGTATGCAGAATACTTTAATCACTGGGACAACTACACCTCCATGACCTCATCCTCGATCAACCTGGATGCTGGGTTTTTTTCCATCGTGAATGGCAAATTTTCTTCTGGGTACTCCATCACGAAGTCCCACATGCATGATGACAAGGCCAAGTCGACTCGCGTTCAGATCAGGAACAAGCTCTATGTTGTCAAAGTACAACCTGGGACCCAACTCCACTCTACCTTCAAGTCCCGTATCTATGATATTGCAGCTAGCATTCAGAATAACAACACTGAGTATGCACAGTACCTCTCCGAGCTGTTGGTCAGGGACTATGGCACACATTTTATATCATCCATGGATGCTGGCGCTATACTGTCCCAGTCAGATTTCATCCGAGTAACTGACGATATCGATATGAACGGGTATTCTTCATATGTTAAAGCATCTGCAAGTGCTAATTTCTTTGGGAAAATATCCCTTGGGGCATCTTTTCAATATGACAGCTCTCATAACAACACCTCGGAATTTATCAAAAATCGCACTTTCTCACAAGTGGTTACCATGGGAGGCCCACCATTTACACCAAACATGACACTGAATGAGTGGGTAAATGGAATGTCCAATGCTCTTGTGGCGATTGATAAATCAGGTGACCCTCTTCACTTTGTCATCAATCCCACTACTTTGCCGAAACTGCCAGAGACCACTGTTCGAATGGTAGCCAACAACGTCCAAAGAGCCATCAACAGATACTACAAGGTGAACACTCTCGGTGGATGCACTGACCCTAATGGAGGTAACTTCAACTTTCAGGCCAACTTGGATAATGGACTCTGCTCACCACTTGACACCAACTTCACCTTTGGAGGGATATTCCAGAAGTGCACTCCTGACCATAGACACATGACAGAAAATCTGTGCACTGGTGGACCAGATCCTGGCCTGCAGAACAATCCAAGCACTGGAGACCTCAATTGCCCTCCCAACTACACCCCTGTGCTGCTCCACTCTGGCCCGTTAACTCATGTCACACACAAGCCTGTGTGTAACAATGTTTGCCATCATTGTGGCTTGTGGAGTCGCTGCTGCCACTGTGAGAGTGTCCTCACTCCCTTCCTGAGTATCGCACACTATGAGGCATATTGGTGTGCTGCACTTCCTGGCAAGTCCATCCCTCAGAATGAAGGCTACCTGTTTGGAGGGTTTTACACCTCCAAGATGACTAATCCCGTCACTGGTGCTATGACATGTCCTCCTTTTTTCTATCCTCTTCACATGGGAGAGGACATTACCATTTGTGTCAGCACCGACTATGAACGTGGGTTTGCTTATGCTATTGCATTTGGTGGGTTTGAGAGCTGTTCTATGGGCAATCCTCTGGCAGACTCTAAGCCGAATGATACCAATGTGGCCAAATGGCCCCACCGCTGTCCTCATGGTTTTGCACAGCACCTGCTTGCAGTGGAAGATAGTTGCGAGATCAACTTCTGTGTTAATGCTGGTGCTTTTAAGACCAGCAAGCTTATTCCTGCCAGACTTCCCCCCTATCGCAAGCATCCCAAGTATAAGATCAACGTTACTGAAACTCTGGCAGTATTTGGTGTGTATGGGGAAATTTGGGTGAAGAATGATGAAGGTGGCTGGGATGAAATAGATTCTGGATCTGAGGATGGCAAGTCACTGTTGAGCAAAATCAGCGCTGATTATCCCAATCACTCCAAAACTAATGATGTGAGTGGTGGTGAACTTGATACTGGTGCCATAGTCAGCATTTCTGTGGTGATTACAGTGGTTCTTGGCGTGATGGTGATGGTGATTGTCTTCACTGGTCGGTTTGCATACAAACATCGCAAGAGCAAGGCAGTGAATCGTCGGTCTTACATAAGCATCATCGAGGAGCAAGTTCCCCCTATCAGTAGCATGGCTGCTACAAACTGACTATTTCCAGTGATGAGAATAGGTCAGTGGCTATCTGAAAGTACATTTTGTAATATGTATATTATATACATATATATATACATGGATACAAACAGTAATGTTACTAATAAAACTTTGGACTTATGTAACCCCTATTATAAATACATGCATTAATACATTATGTGCCTACTTTACAGCCTTGTAGTTGATGTCATATCAAGTATACTTAATAACAAAACTGAACAGCTGAAGTCATGGTGAATGGTGATTTTGTGATGCTTGATAAAATACAACTTGTCATTATAAATTTATGTTTAAGCCAAATTCCTCTATGTGTGAAATCCACTCACTCCCCATGTCTGTCCAGGACTGCCTCCCAATGAGATATTTCATCCCAGACTGGGTTGTCAGTGTTCTTGACACTTTGAGTTTTCTTCTTCCTCAACCAGCTATTGTTTGGAAGGAGATGACGTGACAAATATTCCTGTGCCTGTTTTAGTCAATAAGCATTGTACTTCTTTTACTATGATATAGAGACAGCCTCTTACTTTCTTCTTCGAGATTTGGAACATTATTGAAATTGTTAACTCACTCTTGTGTGTTTCTCCTGCATCTTATAAAGCACAAATATGAATCATCACCAGATATTGAGATACATAGTTAACTCACACTGGTGCGAGAAGACATATATTCCAAAAGCTATTAAAGTTATTACCATAAAAGCCAATTGCAGCTTTCTAAGATCTAAAGCTACATTCTTCCATGCATGCCTGCTGAATATGGAGGCCATAGACATTAATTAACTAGGTTTATAACCATTCAGAATTCGAATAGCTATTTAAAAGTGGTGAAGATGTTTGGTGAGCTAGCCTTGGAGAAGTGCTTTCTCAAGTTCTGGACAATGACTTCGATTTGAAAAAACTCCTCTTACCTTGTCCAGAGCAATGTTAACCCTGAAGCTCTCTGCTATAGCTGTGAATAGTATATAGTGCACTTGACCTTCCTTGCAGGATTCCACTAGTGCTGTCTCGATCTGGACGGAGAAAAGATTTTTAGCGAAATTGATAGTGAGTGTAGGTACAGATAGCTGTGCAGATAGCATGAACTGCATGCAAAGGTTTAGCTTCTTATCATTATATATAGTATGTAACATTTGATCATTATTGATGCCTGAAGTGCAATTGACCGAGTTTCATCACTTTCAGTGACACTCACATTGTTGTTAGCTCGTTTCGTTTGTTAT
This sequence comes from Cladorhizidae sp. MBARI D1340-BT2, assembly GCA_028752905.1. Classification (NCBI taxonomy): domain Eukaryota; kingdom Metazoa; phylum Porifera; class Demospongiae; order Poecilosclerida; family Cladorhizidae; species Cladorhizidae sp. MBARI D1340-BT2. Next base: position 31,797,901 of record JAQNBH010000017.1, read on the forward strand.
TGTTATTTTCACTGGCTAGACACACACCAAAACATATAGCAAGTTAGAATGAGATGCCACTCATTGTGGTTTTGGGTTCATTTTGATTGCAACAAACACTAACCTCAGTGTTGATCAATAAAAATGCTGTCACGTAATATCATTGCTAGGGACTTATCTGACCTATTCCTGAGTTTGCAATGCAAATAATTGTGTTAAAAGTAATAAATCCACCTATGAAAAGGTTAACTCTTTGAACAAGGAAGCTGAAAACTAGGTAATTATCCGTCACAAGGGAACTGAGTTGATCAAATATAAATTGCTAGCTACTCACTCATTGTAACTTAGTGTTTATAATCATTAGTTATCCACCCAAGATCTACAAATATGCTGTAGAGGGAAATCCTTGGAGAGGAAAGTCCTGAGAAGTTTCTCTAATTGTTGAACCTTGTAATGTCTATATATATATAGTAGTACTATAAAGCCTATTAAACTAGTTATCTAGCAGACTATTTAAGCTAAGGAGGGAGACATCATAGATTCTGCACAATTCTCTCTATGAACTTGATGTGTAGCTCAAAAGATAACTCTCTCTGTGTGTTCTTCAAAAAATTGGTATAACCATGCCAAGTTACTTGCAGTTAAGTTCCGGGACCTCAAAACTTGCATGCCTGATCTCTCTGCAGTTCTGCCTCCTGATTGGAAAGTGCTAGACACCAGTGGCTACAGGAAGCCTTACTCTATACGGGTGTTGTCATTCGATTCTATAACATGAGTACGTGTCGGGAATTTCTAACCCCTCCGCTTGACCACGTACTCATGTTTTAGTGCCTAATGAAAACACTCATTCTATAGAATAGGGTTTCCTCTCTATAGCAACTGGTAATAATTTAATCAGGAGCCAGACCTTCAGAAAATTCAGGCATGCAATATTAACCCTCTCACTGTCAGCATTGTGGAGAATTATTTAATATTTAACACAGCCACATTAAAAAATTAATATCAAATCAGATATTTAGCTGAACCATTTACCATTTGGTCATGTGATAGCATGATTGTTTTAGAAGTTGTGGTCAAAAGGTGTGACCACACATTGACCACATAATATGAATATAATTATGCAAGCAATGGTCATGATTAGGAGTGCCATAACTTCTCCATAGTTCATGTTATGGACTCGATATATAGCTCACAAGATAGCTCTATCCATATCCTTTCTTTTACTTCTAAGAACCTAGGAATATACATTACTATACAAAAGTTATGCCAACCCATAATAAGGTCTTCATAAATCGACCACAAAAATGTCCTTATTTATCAACAAGAACTTTGTCAATACAACATTCAGTAAACATTTGATATAATTGTTTGACATAATGTTATCGAAAGAAATTTTGGGTGGAGTTTGAGGTGGAATCAGTGTCTGTGGCAAAAGTCAACCAAGTTGTGGAAAGCATGGAAACAATTCCGATCCTCCATAATGCAAAGGTGAACTTTGCAGTATTTGCATTGCACACGACTATATATCTCCGAGGTAGGAATGGATGCCTTCACATTCTTCGTCACTTGATTCATCACCAGAAATGTCCCAAGCTGCCCTAGTCACTTGGGAAATAATTTCAGCTATTGACAGTCTCTTCTCCATCGTTGATATCGTCCGACTGAAAATCGTTCGTGTTTTAAATATAATTTCATTAACTTTCCTCCGTCTAACCACCGTAATTTTTTTGTGTAAATAGAGTTTGAATTCAGCTATCTTTTGATATACATATTATTGCCTATTGACAAATGCTTATATTTTATTTTATTTTTCAAAGCCGTTGCGCCGTATGGCGCAATTGACAGTGAGAGGGTTAAGGCGCCCAACTTAGACTGGATGTAAGTTTGACATGGTTATATATAGCTGTGTAACATTTTTTTGTGTCAAAAGAGAGCACACAGAGAAAGCTATCTTTTGAGCTATAGCTATATCGTAACCACAGTTTTAACACTTTATACAGAAATGCTATATGAGTGTTTTCATTAGGTGCTATAATGCGAGTACTGGTCTGCTTGACCACGTACTCATGTTTTATTGCCTAATAAAAACACTCATTATAGAGTAGGGCTTCCTCAGGCCACTTCAAATGTCAACACTTACAGCAGGGAATTCAGGCATGCAGGTTTTGAGGTGTGCAACTTAGACGGCATGTAACTTTGACATGGTTATACTCATGCAACAGTTTTTAGTGTCAAAAGAAAGCACACAGAGAAAGTTATCTTTTGAGCTATAGCTATATCATAACCACAGTTTTATAAAATGTTAAAAGTTCGGTTGTCATGCATGAGTAAAACTTGCTTTCATTAAATGTACTGAGCATTCAAAGATGAACTTAACAATGCTGCTTTTCAAGCTATGGATAGCATAGTCTTGTGTCTCTAAGAAGCATGAAACAGCTCAACTAGTGAAAGGAATGTGAGCAACAAACCAAGAATGAAGACAAAACCAACTAAAATGAAAGCTGAAAGGAGATAACAGCCCATCTGGATTTTCATAGCAAAAAAATTGAGAGCTATAGTGACAATTGGGAAAGCCTTGAGCTCATAATGACATCAGAAACACAATGGAGATGCCAGAGGAGAACAAACTAATAAAATTATAGTGCCACTGAGCGCCATCAACAACACTGAAACAAGAAAAATACAGTGGACTTGTCAAGAGAGAGTATTTATATCTAGATTAGCTGGTTAGCAAAGTGAGATGCAAGTAGTGAGGAGGTGCATAGACTCAGTGATGCCAAGAGAGAGTTTATACATAGCAATGCCAGGAGAGAGCATGTGAATAGCTGTATCTACAGTGACGCCAGGAGGGAGTATATGCATAGATTTATGCACTGCAGAGCATTATTATAGGCTACTCTTGTTATGTATAGACAGAGGTGGCTTTTAAGTCTTAAAATAACATGTTTTGTGATTATAAATCCTGAATTAAGACTGATAGCAGACATGTGCAATTTTCACTTTCCGGACAGTGGTAGATATATCCACACAAAGAACATAAATTGTTAGTTACTAGGCAATGGTAGTGCTCACAGAGTGAAATCTATCTCAATGATGCTTGCCTGTGAGTTTGTTGCTATCTAAGCTTACTTTACTGAAAACATTGAATGTAGGCTTTGACAAAAGCAAAATATTAAAAAATGAGTTGCCATATTAGTTAAAGGTATCGCTATTTCCCAGCTTTAAATCTAGAGTGATAAAAAGTGATTGCTAGAGCAATGAAAACACTCGCGATCACATATTTTTTAGAAATCGAATTATAGTCACATGACGGGGTACCAAATTAAACACTAACAAAATCTTGTAGTAACCACTTTGGAGCTCCATAGATTCTGTGCATTAGAAACAAAGTTTGTGGGGTGATCTCACTTCACCTTCCAGCATGTAGTTCCAAAACAAAAATGTGTATGGCAAAACAAAACAAAATTCCATTAGAAAGTGAGTTATTAAATAAATATTTCCATTCTCCAAGTACTTTGTTTGCAACCTAGTTAACAAATATATACAAGAATAAAAGAACAAAAACAATTCCAATTCTTGCTGAACTCTTGCAGCTAAAGCTGTCCTTGAGGTAATGTGCATGACAAAACATTTAATGGACTCATCTACTGGCCACTTATAGATATTTCTCTACATAAGGCATGATTACAATATAGGCATGTATATACACTCACATACATTAGTATTTCTATTTGCAACTTCAACTTTAACTCTTAAGAGCTAAAAATGAGGATACATGGTATGGTGGCTTGTGCCTCAATTATTAATTTTTTAATTGTGTAATGGAGTAATATATAAGACAATTGTACTTGGGTTTGGAAAATCGAGAGCAATCTTTTTCTTTTGGAGGACAGATTCCTTGAGTGACAGCTGTTGAATCCTATAATTTATTTACATCAATTAACAGATATTGAATTACATGGTATCACTAACAGATAATATAGTAATGGTATTGTTAAATTTGAAAGAATGGAAAAGATAGTAGCAATAGGAACATACACAACTAAAACTACTTCTACATCATGAAAGTGAAATAGACAAAGATAACAACCATAATAGGAATGAAAACAACACCCTCAACAACAACAAACATTACAATGACCTTCTCAATAATCAACTTGAAATTTATACTGGCATGACGTTTCGACTAGTTCATCAGGAATAATGAGATGCTAAAACATGTGTGAGCTTGGTACCTAGCTATTCCACCATGTGATACAAAACACACCCTGGAACACACATTCAGTATGTGAACAGCACATGAACCGGGTGAGTAAAAATAAAATATAGATAATAATAATAGCTAAAAATAATGAAATAAACACCAAAACATTTAATGGTATATATATATATGAAATGAGCTACAACACATGCTAGTTATAAATAATCAGATAAAAATAATAATATGACAATAACCATGACATAAACAACAAAGTCAAGGAGGTGGAGATGGACCCAGGGTGCCCAAAACTGCTGCAGCATCCCCCCTCTGTATCGCCACAGACAGACGTTGAAGGAGGTACCTACTGGAGTTAAGATCTCTGGTAGATGCACGTAACTTCCACCCCAATTCCTTCTGAAATGATCATGCCTCAGGCCCTAACACACCAGACATCTCCACCGCAAAGGGCGCAAAGATATGAGTTTCGAGGAAGAATAGGTGGAATTTATGAGAAGAACAAGGAAATAAAGGGAAAACCTGACAAAGAAACGGAGAAAGACCCTGGGAGAACTGAGGAAGATGGAAATGTTCGAGATCTTAATTGCAGACAGGTGGAAAGGACAACAGTTCGGATGACAAATGACTGTTAAATTTCAAAGCTGATAGGAATTCTGGAAACTCATACATATGGAATGTTGAAGAAGGATCCTACCATGCCACAGGGAAGCAAGGTGCACAACTTATCACTCAGGTTTGTGTTGGAGATGTTGCTGAAGATTGAACGAAAAAGAGCATCATACTCTCCAGACATGAAAATGCAAAGCAAGGAGCGGTCCTGAGGATGTGGGAATAGCAAATTAGTGGCACAATAATACCAGTGCATCATGAGAGTGTAGGTGTTTAAGGGGGGACTATGGGTCAAAAATTAGAGATTTTTTTTTTTCCCTTCTTTTTTTCCTTCTTCTTGCAAACAATTTTTTGGTCCATGTAAGAGATCAAGAAACTACAAAGGGAACACATCTTGCATGATATTTGCCCTCATTTGGTCCATATTTTTCTCATTTTTTCCAAAAAATCTTTTTTTTCCCCCGTAAAGCTCATAACTTTTTAATCTTTACTAAAAAATGATAATTTTTTAATCACTGGCTAGCCCTTCTAATTATGTATCTATTGTATGTGCCAAAATTTTAAGTACTCTAAATATTAGCAAGTTATGGTGATTTGAATTGGTTAGGTTTGGGATTTTTCCTGGTGTTTTCCAGTTGCCAAAGTGGTGGCCTGCCACACAAAAACCACTACATTTATTGATAATCTGTTCACATATTGCAGATTAGGGCCTTCTCTACCAGCTGACCAAATCTGGGACTTTGATCTTGATAATTAGGGCAGTTATGAATTGTACTGCAAGATAGATCAAATTATTTAGGGATCTTGATGTATCTTCCGAGAAAATATGTCTGCAGAGACATTCAACATATCATTAGGAACAAAGCATAAGGAAATAGGGAATAAAATGACCTGCATATACAACAAAAGCTATGGCGATTTATAATACTTTGGTGGTGCTGACGTACAGTCCCTCCCCCCACACACACGCCTGGCGACTACACATTAAATAAGTTCAAACTGTTGTTGCATCTATCTACTTGCTATTTCCAAAGTTTTAGAGACATAGGATGCTTCTTTCAAAGTTATGGTGGATCTACTTCATCATACATTTCTTTGACATGCACAAACATTCAGCTGTAAAGGAAAATTCCATAACAATTTTCATCATATTTTTCTTTGTTACATGTAGATATAGGCACAGAAAAACTCGGAAGTAAAAAAAAACAGATGAAGGAATTGCTAAAACTTGTAAAAGAACATATTTAGTCAAGTTATTTCAGTGCTAACTCAAACATTTCGTTTTCCAAACTTGGAATGTTTATTCCCACAATTAATGGAAATATTTCTTGTTGCGAGAATAACTTTAAAACCGTATGCTCATTTTTTGGGCTATGTATGTCATTTGAGAGCTCTTTTAGTACTCTGTGAATCCATGAATCTGATTTTTGTTTACTGCAAGGATTGCCAAGAGATGGTGGTTAGAAGAGGTGGCCTCTAGTTTTTATCAGTTTTTCAGACTCTGTCGTGTGTAACTAATCAACATGACTACATATGGTAACTTTGGTCCATGGATATCACTGTGACGCTCCTTAACAAGCCACACACCAATTATGAGTAAATGACTTCAAATCGTTAGGCAGCTAGGTCTGTCACAAATATCTTGGAGTCACCTCGATGTTTCTGCATGTATCTTCTGAGAAAATTTGTATATAGAGATATATAACAACTTATAAAAACAAACACAGCATAATAAATACTTGTGTAGACGAAAGAGAAAAAAAGCAATGGCAATTAGAAATAGGTACAACTATTTTGTGGTTTTGACGCATAGTCCCCCCCTTAATTCAATCTCCCATCAACTTCAAAACATTCAGTTTCTCACCAATATATTTGTTCACACACCTGGGATCCCCGAGCGGAGACCCTAAAAGGGTGGCATTGTCCGTGTTCAATATTTTTATTTTTATAATTTTTTCCCTTTTCCTTTCTTTCTTAATTAATTATTCAACTAATGAATTAATTTTATTTATTTATTATTTATTTATTTAGTTGTTTGTTTGTTTGTTTAATTTTTTTTGTTTTAGTTTGTTTAATTATTTATTTAAATTTAAATTCATTTATTTGTTTGTTTGTTTGTTTGTTTTGTTAATTTGTTTGTTTGAATGCTTGTTTACTTGTTTATTTATTTATTTGTATGTTGGTTGGTTTTTTAAATTAATTTATTATATTTTTATTATTATTGGTGTTGTTGTTGTTATTACTATTATTACTATTATTACTAGTATTACTAGTATTACTATTACGTGTATTACTATTATATCATCATCATCATCATCATCATCATCCTCATCCTCATCATCATCATCATCATCATCATCCTCATCCTCATCCTCATCCTCATCATCATCATCATCATCCTCATCCTCATCCTCATCCTCCTCCTCCTCCTCCTCCTCCTCATCCTCATCCTCATCCTCATCATCATCATCATCATCATCCTCATCCTCATCCTCATCCTCATCCTCATCCTCATCCTCATCCTCATCATCATCATCATCATCCTCATCCTCATCCTCATCCTCATCCTCATCCTCATCCTCATCCTCATCCTCATCATCATCATCATCATCATCATCATCATCATCATTATATTATTATTATTAATATTATTATTATTATTATTATATTATTATTATTATTATTATTACTACTATTATTATTACTACTATTATTATTACTACTATTATTATTACTACTATTATTATTACTATTATTATTACTATTATTATTACTACTATTATTATTTAATATTATTATTACTATTATTATTACTACTATTATTACTATTATTTTTACTATTATTATTACTACTATTATTATTACTATTACTATTATTATTATTACTATTATTATTACTATTATTATTACTATTATTATTAATACTATTACAGTATTACTATTATTATTACTATTATTATTACTATTATTAATACTATTACAGTATTACTATTATTATTACTATTATTATTACTATTATTACACTTACTATTATTATCACTATTATTATTACTATTATAATTACTATTATTATTACTATTACTATTATTATTACTATTATTATTACTACTATTATTATTACTATTATTATTACCATTATTATTTAATATTATTATTACTATTATTATTACTATTATTATTACTATTATTATTACTACTATATTATTACTATTATTATTACTATTATTATTACTACTATAATTATTATTACTATTATTATTACTATTATTATTTAATATTATTAATACTATTATCTATTATTATTACTATTATTTTTACTATTATTATTATACTATTATTATTACTATTAATATTACTATTGTTATTAATATTATTATTACTATTATTATTCCATTATTATTAATATTATTAATACTATTATTATTACTATTATTATTACTATTATTACAATTATTACACTTACTATTATTATTACTATTATTATTACTACTACTATTATTATTACTACTATTATATATTATTACTACTATTATTATTACTACAATTATTATTACTATTATTACTACTATTATTATTACTATTATTATTACTATTATTATTACTATTACTATTATTATTACTATTATTATTACTACTATTATTATTACTATTATTATTATTACTACTATTATGATTACTATTATTATTACTATTATTATTACTTATTACTGTTATTATTACTGCTACTATTATTACTGCTATTATTATTACTATTATTATTACTATTATTATTACTATTATTATTATTATTATTATTACTTGCTATTATTATTACTATTATTACTACTACTATTACTATTACTATTACTATTATTATTATTATTATTATTATTATTATTATTATTATTATTAATTATATTATTGATTTTCACATTTGGTTTTATGTGTGAGACACATGAGGTGGTTTACATGGTTGGTTGACACATGTGCCAGTTTACATGTTGGATGTGTTCACCGAGGTGTGGTTGTATTGCATGTAGGTAATAGCTAGCTACTAGCAGGCGAGTCTTAGCATCTCATTTCATGATGGACATAAGAGCATCTAGTCGAAATCTCGAGAGAATACAATTTCAAGTTGATTAATGAGAATATTATTGTAACATTTATATACTGAATAAACAAATTTAAGTTGATTATCCATAAAGTCATTATACCATGGAAACTGAGATTTTTTTATACATCAACATTTATCAAGTTCAAGAATGTCAGCACCTGTAGTTATTATTATGATATGATTTGTTGGTGCTAGCTGCTAGCATGATGGGAAGGGTACCACCAAATGGCACATTGCCGCTAAGGAGCTGGTCCCAATCATAATGGGGGCAGTAGTATGTGTGTGTGTGTGTGTGTTGGAGGGAAGGGGAGGGGATGGAAAGTGTCGTCGCACAGCGAGACAATACAGCATTTATATCAGTACTAAACATCCACTATGTGAAAGATGAGGTTCTGGTACTATTAAGTTGCCTGTATTTTTAAATCAAGGCCCAATTTCAGTTCTCAATAAGAGCAACCATAGCTATACCCAGCAAGCACAACTCCCCTATGCAGCAGATAATCTGTCCAGAAACAACCTCCCCTCAAACTAAGTTGCCCAATGCGAGGGTAGTACCTACTAATATTCTTTGCACTCTTCTGCAGTGGCTACTCCATCCGAAACTGGACTGGACATCCCCCAGCTGGACAATGCTGTTTAGTTCTTCTCTTAGCAAGGAATAGCCCATCAGCACAATAAAATTACAGAGAATATTTTCAGTGTTTTGCACATCATTTAGATACTTTCTTCATTGGAAGTATCTGAGAGAATTTTTTTTTGCTATTTTCATTCCTATTTGGTGCTTCAGAAGTTATCACCACCAAACCTATCGCTGTGGCATTTACTAAGCGCTAGACATGTTTACTTAAACTTAATGATTAAAGCTATATAGTCTAGCAGGAATTGAATGAAGTCTCCGATTACTAGCATCAAGATCAAACTCCCTATTAGCTATATCAATAATAATCGAGCATGATCTGGCCAATAGCAGTAATGTGCGCTTCTTCTTTTTTTCTGGGCAGGAGAGATCACCACCACCAACCAAATTAATGCACTCACCATCCCAGGCACTTGGTATGGGAAGATATAGCTATATACGACCCAAAGATCATCCTGCAAGTACTGAGCATCAGGCTTAAATTCTCTAAAGCCAACTAGTTAGGCAAGAGCATAGATTTCAGTCCGAACAGTTACAGCTCGCCTTCATGGAAATGAAAGGCCCAAACAAGGGTCCCCTTTTCAAACACACAATTGGCTATACCATGGACTAAGGAAAAATTCGCTGAGATATGAGAAGTAGTGGAAGCTATGCAACAACAACCACAAAAGCAGCGATCGAAGATCACCCTACAAGTAAAGGACTGATGGAGCAGCACTGCATTTCTGTTCTACATTTGCACTATTCAGCAACAGCTGGCAGAACTGACTAAAGCACTGGCAAATTAACAGCAATGAATCTGACACATAGAATACAGTATTACCCATATGACACAATGATTAACAAGTAGAGAACACTGCAGCATTATGTTGCGATATAATTTGTTGTATAATGAGATATATGTTGTTTGCTTCCCAGCAGCACATCCACTACAGGCCTAACAGAGTATATGCTGGTCCTTATTATATTCCTGCCTACAGGGTAAGAAAGGTCTGCTTGGGGAAGGGACACAGAAGACTGCCAGTCTTGAATGTGGTACCTTCAAGAAGACACTTAACCTCTCAGACCTATAAGTGGACAAGTAGCCACCTCAATGGATAACTTAATAAGTTATTCAAGAAATAAGCGATCTGTAATATCTGCTAATTATGTGTATAATTAGGTTTAATATGTGTAAGAAGGTGGCGGCACCATATGAAAATTGGCATTGCAAAGCACCTCAAAGCAAGGGATATCCCTCCAAAGTAACCAATGAGCAGACAAGATTGTACATGGATACGATATGCACAGCAATACCAAGTTTTCCATCCAACTTTCTACTGAGGGCTTGTTATAGTTATTAATTAGAAGCATATTTCAAGGGGATAAGAGAGGATGAATCAAATTGCCCACAGGATACTTTCCAATAGCACATATCACATACATGACCAATTTTATAACATTGCCCACCATTTGTATCTAGTGGTAACACACAGACAACTTTACCAATTTCAAATCTCTGATATAGTGTCCACCTCTAAGTGGATCAGCTGAAACATTTTCTTCTGTCTCTCTGTTACAATGTAGAAATTATTAATACTCACAACGAAATTCTTCGATATTGGTTAGTCTGATAGTAGACCTGGGTTTGGCTGAGGTCTTGTGTTCTCTTGTGTTAGGTTATGATAATGAGCATGATGGTGTCTTTGAATTTTGAATTGGAGCAATGTACTGACCCTGATAGTGAAGTAGACAATCAAGTATACTGCCAGCTAGGGCTAAAAGAGGAGGTAGAGGACAGAGAGGATAGAGCACAAGAGGCAGGGTTTATGCTAGGTACAGGAAAAGGGTTTCAATGGGACAAATCATGTTGACTTATCTAAAACATATTTATGTATCATTAACATTTATTTCTGTGTTTACTATATATATAAATTATATAACAGCTTACATTCTGTGTGAATTTCCTGACAGGAACTCATGGTCACGGGTCATCCTCACTTGGTTGGCCTTACGATTCAAAGGGTTAATATCAAATATCTGTAGTATGGGAGGAACTCTGCTTTATCAACTTGAAGAATCTGAGGACAATTCCCAACCCTCATTGCACCAAAGTAGACGTAGAATTAAATTTACTCATTTTTTAACATAGCATTGGCAGCTGCATGCCTATTCATGTTGAGCTAGTTTTAGTTTAGTTATAGGATGGGCAAGTCAATGTCGACAGGATAACAATAGTAAAATCTATAGTAGCCTATTAAAAAGATTATTATAACTGTAAACTATTAACCATGGTTTCTTTTTTGTGATCACCACAATGAGATACTAGATACAGGGAAGAAAACAGAAGGCTTTAGCAGATGATGTTTGTAAAATATGTGCTAAAAAGAAGCCAGCAATTGCTGAACATGCATGGGATAATTAATATCCTGTTTTGTGTGAGAAAGCCACCATTTTTAACTAGGGCAGAAGAGAGAAGGAACTGCTGGCATTGCAGATCAGCCTAGCACTGGTGGGTGAGTGGATTGCATAATGAACTTACCTTGTTGCTTGATGTCCAATCTCAAGAGCCTGAACTTGAAACTATGTACACCTTAATATTTCTGTATTTCTTGAAAAATCTCTGCTGTTGCCCAAGGCCACTAATCATCCATGGTGAATGTATAAATATGCACTGTTCATTCACATTCACCAAATGCCTTGGCCTCTGGATTTACTCTGCTTTGATGTGTTTAATATCAACTGATCTAGTAGAAAGTGGTTAGTTAAATAGCAAATGTAACTAAATTAATAGGAATTATTGACAATATTTCTAAGGACGAAATCACAGTTTAGCTAGTTAATCATGTAAAACTTATAGAAATAAGGAAAGAGTGTGTCTTAATATTGTTATTGTTGCAGCTGATTACAGGAAAGTCAGATCTTCTTCATCTTCCCTCTCAATTTCGTGTTTAGCTTAGCCGTCAATGAGCCAATCACACGTGTCGGCTGCCCCTCAAACAACATCCTATCTTCTCCTATCATATCAAGAGGATGGAGTGTTCCGGATTTGTCCACATAAGAATTAGTGTCAATCTTCTTTACAACTCTACTACTTCGAGGTGCATCTTGGCCTTTCTGCTTCTCAGATGACTTGATCTCAACGGACAGTGGGATGCCAAGTTGATCACCGAGTGTGACAGTTGTGGGTTGTGATGCTGGTAGGATGACATTCTGTTCGAGTGGAAGTTGACAGCTAGCGAGGATATTTACTTCATCCGATATTCCTTTTGAGATACTCTTACATTTTTCATAATGTACATCAGTGACATCTGCAGTTACAACAGTGGAAGAGTGGAGTTGTTTTGCTTCCAACTCAATGGTATCACTTCTGGCACTGAGGTGATAGTGCTCATCTTCAATATCAACCTGTCCTTCCTTGAATGTTGAAAGCGTGACTGAATAACCGTCCGCGTCTTGAGCCCACCTTGGCTTCTCAATTTTTATGCTCTTTGCTTTCTTGATGCCATCTGTAGAAGACAAACTTTCCTCACTTCCCTTGCTATCTTTCTTTTCTTCCTCGCCCACTGTGTAATATGTCTTGGTTTCATCAATTTGCAGTACCAAGTATGAGTCGCTTGTGCTAGCCAAGACGAGATCAATGAACTTGTTACGAAGTTCTGGGAAGGTTGGTCTATCTAGAGGATGTTCCTGCCAGCATTCCAGCATGATATTATACCTGTATGAGGGAAGGAGGGAGGGATGGAAGCGGAGCCAGAAGGACAAGGAATGAGAGGAAGGGGATACTTGAAATTCAATTTCTCAATGTTTCGGCTAGAAGCTCTAGCCTTCATCAGGAATTGCTAATGAAGGCTAGAGTGTCTAGCAGAAATGTCTGTAAGTAAATATCAAATTGAGATAGTCGTTGCAATTTCTTATATCAAATGAAAGTTTGTCATTAAAACACAATGGAAAATAACTTACACTTCTGCAGCACAGTTTTCTGGCTTCTCAAGTCGATAGCCTTGCTTTATCATCATTAACAAATCTTGGTTCTGAATCGTGGGATATGGGAACCCACCTGAAATTAATTACAAATATGTTTTATGTAATTGGTGTGCTTTTATTGAGTTGTATTTATGCTGCATATTTTAATTAACAGATTGGGTGCCAGCATGTATGTCAAAAACAACGTTGACACACATGCTGAGTAAATATTTACCCCTGCATAAGTTAAGTAGAGAGCTGAATTAATATATAGTAGTCAGAAAATGAACTTTGGTGTGGAGGAGATGCCTGAACACAATTTTTTTTGACAAAAGCAGTCAAGGTGTGTCACACATATGCCTTTTCTGCTGTTTCTAAAAGTTATTCTGCTCAGGGGACTGTGCTTACCAGAAAACTCTCTATTTCTTGGCAATCAGTTTTGTTAAAGACATAACACAATGACACCGACTTCTACACCACATTCCAGCTTACTGCATTTTCTTTCAACATTTGAAATATTATACCTGAGAAAGTTATAGCATAATGGCTACTTTCAAAGTAAGTCGAAGGTCAATCAGTAAATAATTCTAAAGGAAATTTGCATCATTAATAAGACAAGCACCAACCTAGTACTATCAACCTACACTTATGTGGTTTCACAATATGATGAAAACAAATCAATTCCATTGAATGCAATACAAACTGCTCTTCAATTATTGTGGGGTTCGCAATATAGTGCTGTGTAAGTAATGTGAACTTAGACCTTAATTCTACCATGAATGGACAGCAACTTTATCCGGCAACACATCTACACATTATACACTTGTGGATGAGAAGTTTACTTGGCTAGAACTTGTTACATCAGCTGCTAGAAAACTATTGCTGCAGATCAATAACTGATTAAAAAGTATTGCTATTAACTGATAACTATACTACCTACTAGCCACTATTACATCTATCAAACTCTAGATACCTCATCTACCTAAAACTAGACATAAATGCAGCATTCAGCTTCTAAAGTAAGAGTTAGCTATATCAATGAGCACACTAGCTTCCTGCAGAACACTTCTAACTTGACTTCCTACTTCCAGCCATTTTCCTTTGCTCAGATGATTTGATCTATCAGATATCTGTATACAAGCAGGGCCGGGGTGGATGGGATGGGGTTGAGTGGAAAGCTCGTCATAATGAGTTGTTTATAAATACCAAAATGCTAAACAACTGATGTTGAAGTTCATCGCGTATTAGACACAAATCCTATTTTTGTGTTTCATGTTCTCTCTGAAGGTTTACAATTGCAGTCCATTTCCAGTTGACAGTATCATTGCGTGGTCTGTGTCATATTGCAAATGGGCCTTCATAGCCTATTAAGATTTTGCCAAGTCTCAGAGTTGGTATATGTCTCATGTCTATTCAATTGGATTTAATCTAAATTCCTCAAGTAAGTGTGATGTTGATTCAGCGTGTATCCTTAATAGTGCTGTTGCCTAAATACTTCAACCTGCCTCAACCCAGTGTGATGTTGATCTAACAAATAATATGAACTATAATTGAATGCCGATATAAACCTCCTTTGTTAAGTAACTTTTAAGTCACACGGCATACTTACCCATAGTCCCAATTTCCCAGAGAGTGACTCCATATGACCACACATCAGATTGAGTTGTGAACTCCCGAACTTCAATGGACTCCAGAGCCATCCACTTAAGAGGTAGCCTTCCTTTGGTTGTGTTCACATAGACATCTTCCACTTCACGAGACAAGCCAAAGTCGGTGATCTTGAGGATCTTCCCATCTCCCACGAGAATATTGCGACAGGCAAGATCACGGTGGACGATGTTGATACTCGACAAATATTCCTGAGAAGACCGCATTATACCTTAATCATTATTAATACAATTAAAATCTGTAGTATGTTCTTAAAGCAGTCCAAAACTTTTAATTATTACCCAGAATTGGTGACCTGGACTCTACACAGCTACTAATCTGACTACCACTGCTGCTGCTTACTAGCACAAGCATTCCCTACTCCTACTAATAACTACTACTTACCATGCCAGTGGCAATCTGGTATGCAAACTTTTTGAGATCATTTGCATCCAATTCTCCGACATCAGCATAAGTATCTTCCTTTTCAATGGCAGTTTCCTCTTGCTTGTCAATGGGCAAAGGATCCAGATGAGAGTACTCTTTCATGCTTTCCTGCACAGATACCCAGAGAATAAGCTTTCATTTGGACAGTTCTCTTCAAGCACTACAGTCACTACATCTAATTGTAGCACTAAAACCATGGTACTTCTAGCTAGATTTATTTGACCTTAGGTCCCCACTTAGTTCAAGAAGTATTTCCTTCCTTTAGCCTTAGCCCTCAGCTACAAACCTAATCCCTACTTAAAGGGAGGACCAGAACATTTTGAGGGAGTTTTTATACAAAAGCAATTTCATTATTCTATACCTTCACTGATATAATAACTGTGCTTCAACTTTCAGCTCATTATTTTCTGACTCATGACTGCAATATCAAGGATCATCTCTGAGCTCATGTGTGTAATGTCCTCAAGGTGTGATACTTTTTATGCTGCAATTTCATTATATACCAGTTGAGAAATGGAAAAGTTGAAGAATGAATAACATGGTTTCCCATACAAGTGCATTAACGACATATAATTATAATAATGTTAAATGTTTCTAACGTGGCCAAATATTTTCCATAGTAAATAATTTTTATATCACCTGAAAATTTTCTCTATCATATGAATGATCAGTTTTCAATTGGTGTTTTTTTTCATGACATAAGGTCCAGTCTGTGTGCTCACTTCACATGCTAGTACAGATTGAGAATGGTATATATAAGAGAAGTAAATTTTAACATTCATTGACTATATTGGTTATGTTACTAGCATCATAAATGGTAAGTGTTGATAATCCACTCTTAGGTTAAAGTGATTTTTTAAAGTGATCTCAGTGTAAGTTAGAGTAGAAACAACACTGCACAAATATTATTATAAAGCACACAGAAGAGGCTATCTTTTGAAAACAAATTATTGAGAATAATATTATTATCGAAAATGGAACAATTAGTTATGTCGTAAAAAAAACACCCTCAGAAATGGTTGGTGTTTACTCCAGGCCTACTAGCCCATGCCCTGTAATAACATTTCCATTTTTCAATAACAACAAGAACAGAAACAACAAAAGTCCATTTATACTTGCACCATTCACTCACCATATTAGGAATTGCTGCTGAATCAGCTTCCTCACTTTTCTCCTCATCTGTAACCTCTCCTGATATTCCATTGGTGAATAGAAATGAATGGTCCTGAAACTCTTCTTTTGCACTGTCTTGAAGGCTGGAAATAGATAGCTGCTGCTGCTGCTGTTGCTCCTGCCAATGTTCATCTGACATGTCACTAGCAACACCATCACTCTGGGGGGAGCTTCCATCCAAAAATCCTGCATAAACATAGCTTCTTGCTGTGAAATGACTCTCGACTTCTGCTTGTCCATTTTGGAGCATCACCATCTTCTGCTTCATTTCCTCACAAGCTTTCTGCAGCTGCTCCAGTTGACCCCGTAGATATTTTTCTTCCCTCTGCTGAGAGGTATTCTAAACATAACGCCAAAAATATTCCAAAAAATTGTTTGTCACAAACCAGATTTGTCAAACTGAATGCCATTCCTACTTTGAGGAAGTACATGCTAATATTATATTGCCTAAATCGTTCATTAGCATTATCTACATCATTCCCTTTGACGTGCCTGTAGAATTTCAGTGTTATATATGTGAATTTGGAAACTTTACCATATAACAACAAGAACTACAACAACAAAAGTGATTACTTGTAGCTCATGTTAGCTCATGTAGGTTCCATCTCTAATAAACAGAAAGCAGCATCACACTTTTACTCACCAGTATGCTCCATGGTGGTAGAGTCTCAAATACAATAAGAAAAGTGCTAACGTTGCTATGCTCATTTAAATACAGCCTAGAGTTTATGAGATTATTACACTGTGAGTCTGATTAAAACTGTGTGTCTGATTAAAACACTTCTTGAAGAGTACTAGACACTCAAATGAAAAAAGTAGTAATATATATCAGAGAAAGTGTAGCCAGTCAGGCTGGTCTGGCCATAGATGTTTTATATATAATATATATGAGGCCATAACCCACAGCAAAAACTGATTCATTTTTATGGCTTGAGTCAGAGAAAACTGTATTTTGTATTTATCAGAATTCTTCCCAGAGTTAACACACAGTGAGCTGTAATATTTGGTTTGGGAAAATGTCACGTGAAAGCATGCCCCAAAAGAAGAAACAGCCGAGTTAGAGTCCAAACTCAAGCTAGAGAATTGTCCTTCCCTGAATATAGATATTCTCTTATAAATAGCAATGCTGCACCTGGTACTGGGAAGAGATTCAAAGTTTACAAGTTCCATCTAACTTGAAAACAAAAGTGGCTTTAGCAATATTATGGGAATGGTTTGTTCTCCCAGCAAAAAGGTTTTGCTTTACAGATCATGATCATTTACCAGCTAAGTGGCAGCTGTTCATATCAATGGTATTTGAAAATTGCATATCCTCACTCTTAGAGTAGACAGACTTATTTTTCAACCATTCTAGTAACAATTTTCCAAATATTTATCTCCTTAGATTGGAACATTTATCTGCTAATTGTGAAGTAGTTTTAGCATTCAATATCAAGACACACAAGAGAAGCCTTCACCAAGCTTATATACTTGAACATATCAAATGCCCTCCACTCCGTGCTTTTGATTCCCACCATGTGGGAATGGAAGGATAGAAAAAACAGACCAAAATAATTAGTGTTACATGCATATAGTTTCTCTTTTTCATTAATGTTTTTATGATAGCATGTTTGAAGTTTTCTGCCTTGAAATATATATAATGTCCCCTTAACATAAATGTAAGTGGGGATGATGCAAATGTCCCTTAGTCTATCCATTCAGTCCATCCACCCCACTTCTTCCTTGCTTCCTATAGTTATAGCAGTGGAAAAGAAAACTACACACATCACACAGTGAGATGTGAACACCAATAAAAAAATATCTCTCTGCAAAGAGCTAGGAAACAACAAAAAATAATGTAAAAGGAACTAGGCAATTGCTGTCAAGCATCCTATATCCACTCTTGGGTATGTTCCCCCCAAATTGTAAAATTTCGCCAAAAAGTTTAATCAGGAGAGGAGGGGGGGGGGGGATTCCTCTTAATTCTCAGTATTAATATGGGTTATATGGTTGATATTGACAGACTGTTATAGTACTTACAGATTATTATTACTCAGTCAGGTGTCAATATATGTAAGAGTTGACAATGTGAAGCATAAACTGAAGACAGACAGACTCCAACACATAAATCACACAAATTTAAATTAAGTACACAAAACTCAGCACATATTGCAAGTCATATAGTTAGAAACATAAACTTTCTATAGGTTACTATTCTAGTATCTGCCTATCAGCCCCATTGAGAATCATCACAAGTGTCTGCTTAGTAAAGTAATTTTTCTTACATAGCAGATGCTAGCAACAGATTCCTTGAGTAAGTAGTCTTTTAGTATATTTAGGTGCATCAAGATCTACATGTCTTCTACAAGAGAGATTGAACATATATTACATATGCACAAAGAATTAACGGATGATTTAGAACACTCTGAAATGTCAAATAAGACATAAGTAATAGTAGTCCTAGGTGAGGAGTATTTGGAGAATTATGATTCATGCGTTGAACATCCCAATGCCTAACACACTATTAGTTTACTGCATTTTCTGTCTTGTTGTTTGTGTTTTATTTTATTTCATATTTAAAAATTCCATCTGTAGCAAAATCAAATATCATTAACTCTCTTATTGCCATGGATGTATGATAATTAAAATCCCCCCCCCCCTACAGACATATAAATAGATGCTCTAGAAGCCTCTTAGAAAACTAGTGGCTAATAATAAGCTTTAGTCTTTGAACTTCCTTCTTTGCACCTAACATTGACCACTGCAGCAGCTATAACCACAGACCTGGTTTGTAACAATAGCTGTCTCACAGAATTCAAGCAGAAATGCATACTCTAGTTGGTTAGCGCCCTGCCAACCTGCAAGAAAACGGCACTTACTGCTAAATAAAGCACATTAACAGAAAAATTAAGCGAATTACTTTCCATATATTTTTTTATGAAGAACAGATCAAAATTTGAGTTAGTCAAAGAAGGAGCTAATTGTCAAACAAGACTAAGAAAGACTAAGTCTTTCAACGAAAGGTAATGAGAAGGAGCATGTTTACCAAGGAGAACTAGCGATTACAATTCAAGTGCTTGGCTATTTTCCTCTGAAACAGGTTTGCTACAGAACTATTTGAACATCCGACATGGTGAAAGCTCCTTTTTCAATGATGACAATATTTTTTGCAACAAAATCGCTGTTAGCATCCTTCACAAGCCAAAAGTACAATCACAGGATATGTTGGAAAATGTTTTGTAACTTTATAAGCCATGGTAGAGTTACCTATGCTAATAGAATACTGGGGAAAGGACTGTAGTACCCTGCAAATAAGCAACAAGAAGCTCATTGGGATATTATGAATAATAATACATTTGCTCATTTTCAAGGAGCTTTTCCTCCTTATTCTGTAAATGACAAGCAAAAATCTGCAAGAAACTGGAAACTGAGAGTGTTGTGATGATAGGTCATAGTCAGTATTATAACAATTGAACAGAGCATAAGGCAAGTTTAGTTGGACCGACAGTTTAGAGGGTCCCATCAGTAAGGTGCTCTCTAACATTTGGTGGCTATGGTTAGTGAACTTATCCAGAAAAATTAGCTAGAAATGACTAGATGATCGCTATCTGAACAGACATCAAGTCTGCCAATAATATTGTAGCAATGACAAATCCGAATCCAGCCAGACAATCAGTTAGTCTAGCATAGCTCAGTATTTGCTATTAGCTAGTACAGTTCAGTCAGCGAATTTTTTGCTCACTGACTAATCTAAGTGATTAAAAACAGTATGAATGGACACTCTGTACAAGGAAAGAAGTGTAAGTCAAAATGACGACCCGAATTTAGAAGAATGTCAGTGCAAAAGTGTGGATGTATATCTGTGGAAATGAATGTGACAATCTGAAATCCAAACACAACATAAAGCATGCAGTGTGGAGTCACACACCATAGAGATCAATAGGATGCAGAAAATGGCCTACAACCTAAGGAGGAAGGATAAATCCTGCATCAGAACCAGATGGTGGGGGAGAAAGAGCGAGGATTGAAGGAGGAGACCAAGAAATGGTATGATGAGTGGCATGGCTTTGGATGTTTGAATCGGGTGATCAAGTCCTTATAAAGACAGTGAAATGGAGATTGGCACCTGGTAATGTAATTCATCCCCAGGATGACACTGGTGAACCCAGACGTAACAACAGACAGAAACAGGCACTATGACGTTCAAGGACAAACTGGGATGGACACAAATGGGACGAGTTAAGAATCGAAATGGGAGATGTGACACTATTCCATTTGGCAGTGTACCAGCTGTCACAGACTAAACAGGAGTGGGTACAATGCGAGGTCACCCAACTGCTTCAGTTAGGGCTTATCCAACTGTCGACCAGCCCCTGGGCATCCGTAATCCATTTGGTGAAAAAGGGAGAATCCTACAGATTGTGTGTGGAATACCAAAGGTTAAACAAGGAGACTAAAAACAATCCATACTTGATGAGACTGAGACAACCTCCTCGACAGACTGGGAGGTGTGGCATACATTACAACATCGGATTTGTCAAAAAGGGAATTGGCTGATACTAGTACACAAGGAGACTGCATCCCCTTTATGGCCGAATACAAATTTTGTTTGATGTCCTTCGGACTGAAAGGGCTACTGGCAATATTTCAATGGATGATGAACGAGATGAATATCAATATCCCGCTGCTTATCAGGATGATACTGCCATTTTCATTTCAACTGGCCAAGAGATTTTACAACAACTGGAAGTAATGCTGTATAAACTGGAGAAGGTGGAGATGACTGTGAAATAATCAAAATTTCAACTTGGACACACAGAGTGCGAATATCTATGACAACGAGTAGGTCGAAGAAGGGTACATCACAGAAAGGCCAAGTTTGTCAGTGTGAGGAACTTTAACACACCCAAAATGAAGAAGAGTATATACACCTTCCTCGGCCTGGCAGAGTATTACAGGAAGTTTATACCCAACTTTACAGAGACAACATTTCTGCTAAGATAGTTAACCAAGAAGGAAGCACCAGACAAGGTAAGTGTAGTCAGATGCATGGAACAGGCATTTCAATGGCTTTGAGAGAAGGTAATGACAACCACTGTTGAACAATCCCCAACATGGACTGACCATTCGTATTGTTCACAGATGCCTAGTGGGGATAATTACAGTTCTCAGTCAGATAGATGCCAATGGACATGATCAGGCAGTAGGTTATTTCACGAAAGCTGCCGCTGTGAGAATGCCGATACTGAGCTGTCAAGCTGGAATGCCTAGCTGTAGTAAATGCAGTGAAACACTTGTGAGTATATCTTGACAGCACCCTGTTTAAGATTATGACTGACCACTGATTTCAGGGAGGAGAATACCTTTTAACACATTGGCTATTGTGTACAACCTTTCATTATGATCTAACACTGGCACGAAAACACGGATGGGAGTGCAGATGGAACCAGCCTGCAAGCATGCCCTGCAGATGACCCACTGGCAATGACCCAGAATAAGGGTGGAGATGTCAGGGAGCTCTTCACCTTTATTCTGCATATAGGACTCCCTGACAAGTGCAGATCTGCAAGATCAAACATTGAGAGTTGAGACCATATTATTAAGTTATAAGGTAGGTTCGCAATAATTATGACACAAGTAAAGCTGTTGCATATGTTATGTCCTTCTCCAATTGTGCTGATATTGTGAAGCAGTAAAATGGACTATGGATCTAATGGATGGGAACGGATATATAATGCATGAGTAGGATTTGATTCAACTGTTGCATCCAATTGATTGCATCAGACCAATCATAATCCTACAAAATATCACATGTTGAGCTTTACACTCTTTCCATGACGACCCTACAATTATTAAAGTGGTAAGGAGCTTTCCCAACCTCTGGCAGGTCTCAGCTAGAGGCTATAGAGATCTTAGGGCCAAAGAAAATGCCTGAAAGAAAGTGGCTATCCAGGTAACCAGCTAGCTCTTACCAGCTATAAAAATATTTTCGATGATAATTCCTCTTTCTGTGAATTCTCCTGCTAACCAATAGTAAAATCATCCAAATCTTGCTAACTGCTAGTAACTGCCATTGTATTAGTAGTTCAAAGTTCAAATGCAGCGAATTCAATGGAAATATTGTGAACCATGCAGCAGAATGGACAATGCATGTGATAAACAGACTGCCCAGAATTGTCATTGATTCTGACTCAACATACCCAACTCAATGGAACGTAACACACACTCAACTTTACAGAACTGCCCAAACTCATGCTCCATACCATGGATAATTAACAGCTCAAGTGTTAAAGCACTGATTATAGTTCGGACAATATGATGGGGATGGCAATCCATTTCGTTAAGTCAGAACTTGGTAGTTTAGGCTTGCCACGCATATGGCAAGTTTAGTCGGACAGACAGGTTTGAGGGACCTATCAGTAGGTCATTCTCGAGTGCTCATACTAATAAAATTCTCATCAAATTTTTTTTTTTTTTTAAATTCATCACCTAGGTGGAGCACAAATATACATGCACATAATTTCAATGATAATGATATCAACACCTCAGAGAAATACTAATTTTGTCTTATTTCTGGATATTTTGGCAAAAGGTTAATGCAATTCAAATTACAGGTCGTACAAAATGTTGGAAAAGCCCCCAAAATGAGCTAGTTGCTCCATTACAAAAAGACAAAATAACGATAATGGTTGGCTTAAAATCAACACTGCACAATTATTTTTCTTTCAACCCATAACATTCAATATACACAGTGCTGTCAGGATCTATTCATTATTGATATCTTACATCCCGCTGTATACCTTAACTAATCTAAGGCTTGTAAGGGTACCTATTTACTGAATAGTCTATTAGAAGACTAAGTGAATAGATAAATGCCAAAATATAACTCCAAATATTTCATTACAATAAATTTCATTCTGCTAATTTCCGTTGTTCTGGTTACCCCAAAAATGACACACCATTTTTCTTGAACTGATATCAATGATTTACAGAAAAGCATGAGGCTAAGAGATTGACGTGTTTGAAAGAACCTCCTGGCTAATCATTTTTACTATAATTTGACTGACAACCATTGAAGGGCAGCTGGCACATCAATGAGAACGTGATAACATTAATGACTCTATATATTAGCAGTCAAGAAAGATCGTGTTATTCTTATACCTCTTTAGTCTCTGGATTACCTTCTGCTATAGCCTGTGAGTGAAGTATTGTTGATGGTAGGGATTTTTGGGATCAGGTAGTCTAGTTTTAGACTTAAAGTACTTGTGTAGAGCAATAGCAAACTCTGGCTCAAACTAATGAACAGAAAATAGTTTGCTGACATGGGATTTGTAGTTACACGTATTAGCTCTTTTAGTTATGCCTCTCATGTTTTAATTCATAAATATTTCTTGAGATAATTTTTCTTGTATGATTTCTACTGATAACAACAAAAAATCCCAAACTATAGTGCTTCAAAGGCACTAGATAAAGAAGCTAGCAAGTTATAAGCTTCAATTTGTCTTGCTGAAACCCATTCTAGTATATATACTAGTAGGAGTCATTCCCAAACATTCCTCCTCATTTCATTTGTAGATCTTAGGAGGATAACTAGTACACATAACTACAACTTAATTGTATTTTTTTCAAGTTTTTTTATTTTTTATTATCCTAAAAAAGGCTTTGGCATAATGGGGATTTACTTTGCTCACTGCTTCGGTAAAGAGTTAGATAAATAATTACATTATGACAACAATTATGACACTAGATCATAAATGTAACACCCATGCCCCATCCACTTCTGGGCATGATCACCATAAAATGGTGCCTCTGCTCTGTATTTGTCGATACATTCTTGTGAGACAAACTTGTCATCCGATGTACACCTTGCTAGCTAAAGTTAAATTAACTTGTTATCTACAAATACAAGCATGCATATTGTGTCCCATACGATCTCCCTTCTCCACCAGCTGAAGCTGCTCTCCATTGAAAGGGGAATTGAGCATGTAACATATTTGAAATGGTTTGAAGTGAACACACATGCAAAGCATGCAATGGAATGGATTGTATTAAGCTTCCTTTTAACTTCTAAAAATGATTGCTACTATCTAACTGCTAGAAAATATTCACCACCAGCTATCTGGCAAATATCATTAACTACCACTAATACATAACTCTCTCTACTACTGCTACCAAATGACTCTAGTGATGTCTGGCCACAAACATAGCTAGCCAGAAAGCTACCATCTATCTATAGCTATTTATAGAATCAATGGCTCAAAGCCTTCTTTTTCAAACTGATATCATGTTTGGATTTAGCAGAATACTTTTCCACAAGCAGGAGAGCTACTTAAAGCTGTAATAAATTTTTCCTTAACTACAAATTGCATAATGTTGACTAGAAGTTGAACAGATGATGGTGCAGTTTATCATGTGGCAGATTTTAGCATTTTGATTAGTCTAATCATTCTAATGCAAAGGAAATGACCCAAGTATTGAAACATATCCTTCTCTTTAAGTTCACACTTGTTTCATTACATTTTATGTTCCTAATATGACCACAACAGATTGAAATACTGCTAACAGATTGCCTTGTGTCACATTGTAAACTGGTCTTGACTCATAACTATTTCAAATGATGGTGTGTTCTAGTTATAGCACTTAAACTCTCTTAACTCACTCATTGAAATTTACTTTCATATGTGGTTCTCATGGATATACACTTCAGAATGCTATGCACTAAACTAGTTGCCAATCCGTAAGTTTGCATCTGTGTTCTCACTCATTTGGGTTTAGACTAGAACAATGGCAGTTGCTATGGTGTTTGTACAACTCTGGAGCGCTAATTTGAAAGAGCACTATACCGATATGTAGTATGCCTAACCTAAGTCACTATAAGATGTTCTGTAAAAATCGAGTTGCTAATTGGTCATTTTCAATCTGTGATCTTGTTCAGTGGGCAAAAGACTAGACCAGTAGCAGCTGCTAGAACTAAAGCTATATGTAATAGCTATAGTCTTTGTATGGAACTCGAGTGCTATATTGAAAGAGCACTAATCTGGTAAGTAGAGTGGATAACCTAAGTTCTGGTGTGCTTTGTTTTTTCTAGTTCAAGTGCAGACATCCAGCAGCAGAGCTAGATAAATCTCTCTATTTATAATTTATATCATAGGGAACTTTCAAGAGTAGAAAATTAGATTTTACCCATAGGTAGCTATAGCTTTTGCATGAAAGACGAGCTATGCTGAAAAAGCACTATATTGGTAGGTATCATGGCTAGCCTAAGTTCTGTTGCTTTTATAAACTTTGTTTGAGTATAGACAACCAGCAACAGAGCTAGATATATATATATATATATATATGCATATCAAAGAGAACTATCAAGAGTAAATAACTAGCTACAAAAGAATCTATTGGATAAGGACATGCTGGTTCAATAAGGCGTAGCTAGGTTACAAGCTTGGTAGAATAGCTTAGACATACCTCTTAGGCTCATTTGTAGATCTTCGATTGAATACCAACACAGAATGAGCTACTTTCAAGAGTGGTTATATCATTTTGCAAATTATTTTGTTTCTTGATTTTCTTGAAAAAGCTTGGGTATTCATGCTAAGGCATTCAAATTGAAATATAGTTCTCAGTTATATATCCCAGATTTTCCTTATTTTCTGTCATGTTAGTATTGCCTTATAAAATCTCAGACCTTTTTCCTTTGATTTCTGAGATATTCCAAGAGATCGCCATGAGGTACAAACTCAGTGATGAGACAGAGTGGCTCCTGTAGAGTGACACACCCTACCATGTTGACAATGTTGTTACAATAGCCCTCAGATATCTTCTTCATCATGTCCATCTCCACCAAGAAGTCACTTCTTTCCTTACTAGTGGCAGTGTCTGTGGAGAAACACAAAGAGAATCACAACAAAACAACAACAAACAATGTTTTAAATATAGATGCAGTATTAAGTGTTGGCAGTAATGAATAATTATTTTGAACATAAATGTATCACATACATAATTATGATATGTGACATTGAGTAAAAGTGGTTCTTGTACAGAATAAAAACATTTGAGTAATTGATATAATCTACAGATGGAACTTCAATTAGGTCCTAAACATTCGTAAACATGAAAGCTTGAAGGCAGATGCCAAGTATTAGTAGAAATTGAAAACTATGGTTTGAAAGTAAATTTCTGTAGAATTGACCCTATTTCTCAGATACTGTGACATATTCTATATTTATTTGACCTTCTCTTTAAAATAGTTGTGGTAAAATCTCCAAATAAACAAATAAAGAAACAATCTCATATCTCAGCTAAAACTCACACTGGTAGCTACCTGCCTAAATGGTAGTGTTGGCTCCAAAAAAAGATTTGCAGTGCTTCTTGAATAGTAGTAATTTCCCCCAAAATGATAAAAAAGCAAATGTTGAAAATGGGAAAAAAACTCATTCTAAAGTATCTGTCTATTATATAACTTCAAAACGGTAAAAAATAACTGTGGAATA
Source organism: Cladorhizidae sp. MBARI D1340-BT2 (assembly GCA_028752905.1). Lineage (NCBI taxonomy): Eukaryota > Metazoa > Porifera > Demospongiae > Poecilosclerida > Cladorhizidae > Cladorhizidae sp. MBARI D1340-BT2. The sequence goes on from JAQNBH010000017.1 coordinate 31,825,116, forward strand.
AACAAAACAAACCAATAATTATAGACAAAAGAAAAACATTTTATAAATATAATTTTTTTTAATTACAACTATATTAAATTGACACATTAAAAAACTAGTATATACCAATGCAGACCATCAAGAGTTTGTTGAACCTTTATCAAAATGCTCCCATCATGTATTTCCATAATTATAATGTTTGATGTGTACAATTTTAAATTGTAAATGGTTATCTAATTGGTTGTTTTCTGTATTGTATGGTACACTTTGGTATCATTATTTGTTTTTAAATATAAATATTTTTTGCTCTGTTGAGAAACAATTCCTCAACCACTACTAAATTGAATGCATCTGAAATTGTGCTATAATAAAATATCAATGACAGTAATAATAACAAATAGAGGTCGTGCCTTTTAGAAGTTTAATGGCAATCGGTAGTCCGATTGTCTGCTTAAGCTTTGCACTGAGTTTCAGGTTCCTCAGAGGGCCTCGAATAGTACCCTTAAACACCATCCCAAAGGCACCTTCTTTTAGGTAGTTCTCAACTATGACCTCTGTGGTGGGTATCTAAAGGGTAAAGTGTTGATATCGAGTTAGCACACGTCACTATGTAATATAATTACTAAGGGCACCTTGTTTGCCAGTCAATACTGACAAAGTTAAAGTACCACTAATGCTACCTCACCAGCCTAGCCACCATAAAACAAACATTGGGATAGTTTAACACTAAGTTATACTGTCGTGAGTTTCAGCCAAAATTTCCCCATCAGCTAGGTGAGACTTTATTAACTCTTTCATAGATAAAAGTATTCATATGCTTGCGGAAAACCACTGTGACTGGACAATAACGCATAATTATTAGTGTTGAGCTGAAAAATAATCTTCTGTTCACTTTCCCAACCACCCTCTTTTCAGCATAATGATGCTATGAAACGAGAAGGGGTGTAGTAACATAGTTACATGACTCTGATGTTTTATTGAACTAGATGGCTGGAAAAACTAGCGAAGGCTTAAACACTGATGGCTATACATCAATGAGGACGAAGATATATATATATTCAATAGCTCTGCCTTAACACAGCATTGAGCACTATTTGTAGCCTTCATCAGCAAACTACCTTCTAAGTATATATATCTAGTCTCCAAGACTAGGATGGCAATGTGTAGCAAGATAGCTCATCACAACTGAATTAAGTACTTCTTAGCTCACTTGTGGAGAAAAACAATCTAGCTAGTAGATAGCCAGTCGCTTGACAGCTCCACAGACCCACCCTCATATCTCTGTCAATTCCTCCTACTCCTATCACTGAAACTACTTACTTCTCCATACAGAAATAATACAAAAAATGACAGCTAGCTAGAATATGACTCCAGAGTACTGGAACTGCTGGAATAAATGTGAATATCACTGGAAAAGAAGCTTGTAGAATTATTCAGAAATTTCTTTACTTCTGCAGTGTAAAAACAATATAAACCCTTGTGAATAATTCTAGGCATAACAAAAACTGGTAGCATGTTTAAGATACCTGAATGACCATCCATAGGCAAGAAATAATGACTGGATATGCAACCAATCGGAAGAGCTTTGATGCTCTATTAGCGACCATCATTGCAGTGGTCTTTTTGCATATCCTTCACTGAAGTGACAAAATTGATATTTAATTTAAATGGGTGCTGCTGAAGTATAAATATCCATTTTGCTCCATAAACATCAACAGAGTTCTCTGGAAGAAGATTTAAACTACTGATAAAGTACATGCACTTCACTGAAGCAGTAAGCAACCAAAGAGTTTCAGCAATGATTACAACAAGTTGTCAACATTTGACTTTCTGGACAAATCACCAAATTGGTATACACACCATCACTTCAAAAAAACTACCAGTTAGGGCATAAAAGCCTGAGTATTGGCCTGATCTAAAATTGAATATGTTTGCAACATCTATCTCCATATGATATCCATATACAGATTCTCTGCACTGATTATATGGTACTGCAAGAAGCAGAAAAATAGTCCATAGGAGGAAGGTTTGATTCACAGGGTGTTCCTGGTGAAAGACCAGTGTGGTATAACTCACAGGGTTTTTTTCAGGAGTTTACCTAAAGGGGGGGTGGGTTCAAAATGAAGTTTTAAATATAGATTACTTCAATTCAGCCATGATTCATGCCTTAAACTAAGTGAACTCCATAGTGCAAGTCAAACACACAAGATCAACCAAATTGCCCTTTTTACTGGTTCAAAATCAAAACTTTGCTGAGGGAGCATGACCACAGACCTCCCTAAATGGAGCATGCATAGTACATTCTGCCCTGCCCTACCTCTTCTATATCTAAATGCATTTTGCTGACTTACAACCTAGAGGTTACATAGTTTAATTATTTGGTCAACTTCAGGGGACAGGATAAATTTTTTAATCTACTTTGTAATCTTCCCCCATTCTCTCTAGATATATAATACTGTCCTCAAAATGTTGCTCATTCTGTGTTCTTTCAAATGATATGTTGAATGTCTCTGTAGACCCACTTTCTTGGTACATGCAGCAACATGCTGTTGAGGTTTATTAGAGTTAATTTTCTTAACCAGACTGTGGTAAATACTCATAATATGACTTAGTAAAGCCACTCACCCAACCTGAGTTTCGGCTGGAGGTAGAACATGGGTATTGAAGATCATCCACCAAAAACCAAATGGCAGCTATATATTTCTCCAACAATGTGAATCTTCAAAGAACACGCCCATAAGAGTTTCCAAGAGATGCACCATTGTGAGGTATGGTGTGCCACCCCACAACCCTGCCCCCCCCCCCCCCCAAAAAAAAAGATCACTGACAAGCTACCAATACAAAATATGCACCTCCCGCCATCTTTTGAAGATTTTCATATGAAATGATCAATACAACTAAAACTATGACTCCGGCTATGCCAATCTATATTTTTCCTATTTATGGAATGACAAAACCAGGTATTATAACATAACTTCTAAGCAAAAACTATGCAAGTTAGCATTGCTATCTAGCTATACAAACTAGAAAATCTAGTAACAGAACTATTGGCTAGGTTTCAATTCATCACAAACTCCTTGCAACCAAACTATGTGTAGGTTAGTTGATTAACTAAACATTACCACTTAGCTGGAATTAACCTTACTTAAGGTTCTACATTATATCTAAGAAAACCATTGAATTTCTGAGGCTCCCAACAAACTTAGCATCTGCCCCACTTCAACTGGAAATCTCTGGGTGAGGAACTCCAAAGTCAGATAGACGCAACATCTGGCACATGAAATGTCCTGGGTGAGGTTAGGCATATGACTAACCGGGTGATTTAGGTCCAGTTTATAGCCAATAATAACACTCACTGTAGCACTACTAAACAGGCACCAATGATCTAGATTTCACCTCTGCTATATACATCTGAGTTAGAAATCCTTAAGTCTAAGGAAATAGATATTGTCAAAACCAAGCACCTAACTAAAGTTATCTATAACTTTGCTATTCTGTTCAACCAGACAGTTCCTATAGTAATATGCTGGTCATAGCTAACTACAAATTTACCTTCAAGGCCATACATTCTGATATTCAGCGACACAGTGCATGTGAAGTTCTTCCCCAGCTTATCTTTTTTTTTTGCCAGCTACATACGAACATCCAATGTTTATGCTCTCTCCATGAAAGAGTTAAGCTGGAATTCAACTCATTTAGCTCATCTTATAGATAAAATAACTTCCCTTGCTGCACCATAATCACAATATTATTCAGTGATATTATATACCTCCCAACAGTCAACCATGAGCTCCTTCCACTTCGCTCTGCTCTCAGAAATGAAGTAGGTGTTGGCATCATCTATCCAAAGCCTCCCATTATCACCACCTCCAGGCTGTATTATGACAATAACAATTATTTTTATGTCAAACATAACATTTATGGGTTCTAATCACCTAGGCACAATTCATGTCCTCTACTCTCTTGATCTTACAGAAAAGTGATCCTCTTCTTTTTATATTTCAAAACAACTGCATGTTCTCAGCAATTCAATAGTGGCCAGAAATTGGTGAAAGTTATTGGAATTTTAACAAACTTAGGGCCATTAAATCGCATATCAAAAGAAAGGAACCACTTCACAATTGTGGTCGAGTCGAAATTGACTTAGGTTAGAGAAAGTTACATACAACTGTAAGGGTTTTGAATTGCATATCAAAATAATGGAAATACTCCTAGCTCTTCAAAGATGGCCCAACTACAAAAATTAGCTTAATTTGGTGAAAATTACACGTATTGTAACATGTTTATGCCAGCAAAATACACTCTCTCTACCTTGATGTAGATCCTGAACTTGTACTGCTTATAACAGAAGATGCAGACAGCAACAACAATTAGTGTGAGTGCAATGGCAGCGATGATGGAAAAAGGAACAGCAGTTCCTATTATCACAGGAAAGGAACTCTCAGTGGACTCCATTGCAACTGCAGCATTGAAAATCATCACGAGTTAGGACAAGAAATGTGGTTTGTCAGCAAAAACAACATTTTTTTACTTTGCATAAATTTCTTGGATTACACAGCATTTCTTTTAAATTGTGACCTTATTTTACATATTCAATCATGAGCGCAAAAAAACATCTCTAGTGACAATGGTTGATGTTGCATTAATATTGACAAACATTGTGGTCATCTGTAGGTTATTTAGCAACAGACCACAAACAATATTTAATTGATTTCAGTACCTTTTTGGCTGAATATTTATAGATTACTGGAAATTTCAAAAGATAATATGAATATATAATTGACAATTATCTCTATATTCCACTCGACATTTTAAGCTATATTGTGTTATTTTATGTTGAAGATGTTGCTGTTTTATCTGAATAAAATTTAGCCAGGAAATATAAGACAATAGTAAACAGTACAACACAGCCAAAACTCCAAAAATCAACCGTGGCAGCATAGTGAAGGTCATATTAGAGTCTGTGGAGTATGTAGTGCAGATTGAGCAGTGGGCAACACAAATCAAATATACCCGCAGAGTGAAGATCGTGGTAGAGCTGCTGAAGTATGTAGTGCTAATCAAAGCTGCACAGCCGGCTTCCTAAATAAAAAAAATTGTTAGCTAGTTAGCTAGTGCCTGCAAAGTCATTGGTAAATGCTATATGTTCTGATTGTTACTTGTGAGGAAAAAGGTATTCTGTGCTACCTTAAAAGTATAGCTATTTACTAACCTAGGAGCTCGTGTTCCCGTTCTTCACCATCATCATAGTCCATATCTCGATTGCTAGGGAAGTCAACACAACTATCTCTGGCCTGGCAAAAAATGGGCAGAGAATCCATGATTTCACTTTCTGGGTCTCTAGTATATTGTCCTGGTAGGCTAACAATCTTTGTCCTTCCTAGTCACCACTTTCAACTACAGTGAGATCAAAATCATTGCCATCGAGTATCTCCCAAATATCTTGCATATTTAGACCAGAATCCATTGTTCTTATTCGAATGAGTGAGTTTGACGTCACAAATACCTTAATTACCTAGATGTCATAAATTAGATATTTTCCCTGCAATAACATCATTGGTTTTGAAAAGAAACTATGCTAAGGTGAAGCTATTGCAACAAAGTTTTGGGGTCTTGAAGCCTCGACGGATGATATTGGAGTTTACAGAAGTGTTCATTTCCAGTATGACCTGATGGTATGTTCTGGTTACCATTGTTTATATCCTGAGTTATCCCAATGGAATCTATAGGAGTATTAAGAGGTGTTGATGGGATCTTCTGGTAGCCATTGATATATCCTGAGCTATCCCTAATTGAGTTTACAGAGGAGTCAATTTGTGATGGAATCTTCTGGTAGCCATTATTTATATATCCTGAGCTATCTTAATGGAGCTTACCAAGGTGTTGATATGTTTCCGACTCTCTATTTACTACTAATCATTAGCACTCATTTTTAGGCCATCTATGGAGAGTCAGTAAATTTTACTTAGTTCCACATGGTATATACTTGTTATATCAAATGAACCATTGTTGATAATTTCCAATCTCTGTAAGTGATAGTGACATAAGCTGTTACAATGGTGAAAAGGTTAATTTATTTATGAAGCAAATTTTACCAGGGTGTGGTTAGGTCTTTGAGGCTGGTTGTAGTTATACCAGCACTGAATATGTCTGCATGCAAGAACTTATCTTGGTGATAATGAATTTGGCTGGTTCTACATAACATTACTAAAACGAGAAGTCGACTTCATGTAATTTTGGTTCAGGGTAGATAGTGGATATGTCTGTACATGCATTTTTTACATTACCAATGATATGCACAAGAATGTAACTTAGCAATCATTACTAAACTTATGCCAAAGCTCACACATTGAAATTTAATTCAAGCTCTTTGCCAGTAATGCTGCATCTTGCCCCTCTCTACTATAAAATCTCTCCATTTGCGGAAATAGAGAGATTTACAAATGAAGTTCTCTTAATCTCTGCTTTGAATCCCATCGCTGGTCTCAAATGAGCTATTTTTGATAGTTTCCATGCAATGTTAAAAAATATGTATATGCTGATGGCAGCAAATGATTTAGAATCTAACATGAAAGAATTCTAAGACAAATCATTGGCTGCTGTGCCTGAGTTTAGGTATACTATATTAGCTTCTTAAACAAAAATATAAAATAAATGTGTGATTGTAGGGCTAAATTTAAGTGGGTAGAGAAAAAACATTCTTCCAAGTGCTGTTTACTCTTATTGTTGCTAGGTAAGTGACCTACCTATCAATAATGCTGAATTTATAGAGCCCTAGAGTGAAGGGGGCACCCATAACTCTTGTTACTTCATCACATGAATTTAAAAAATAGTCTAGGTACACATGTGTGTTGAATACTTAGTGCCAATGATTCTGAATACATTCGTTATGGTACTAATATATACATACCTTTGCTCTGGCTATTTGAAGGCTAATATATATTTGTATAATAGCAAATGACTAGATATTATACTGCCCACAATGACTTCTAGTCTTGTTGCCAGGAATATATATATATGAACAGTTATAGTTAAAATATAATTATTTCTTTGCAACATTTACTCACAGTTCTGGTCTGTTTGTAGTGGCTTACACTGTTGGCTGTAGTCACTGCATCCAAACATATTACAGGCTATTACTCTCAAGGTATACCAAGTAGATGGTAGCACAATACTTCCATTATTGACAGTGAACATATATGAATCTCCCATGATGGTTACATCATCCACTGAGAGGCTTGCCACTTGGCTGAAGTCAGAGCTTGTGATGACATTTCTTATGTAAATGATGAATATTAGAACTGGAGCTTCTTCAACTAAAATGCAAGTCCATGTCAGTGAAATGGAGTGAGGCCCAGAAGAAGATACAGTGATATTTGTTGGAGGATCTGGACGTTCTAGAGAAAAATGAGCAATAATTCACCATATGTATTTTATGTACCTCACACACTCACATCGTGCAATGTGTTTATTGTCATTTTCCTGACCAAAAATCCGAAAATGGTATAATTTTAGGGGAAACAATAAATATATCCCCTATGGATGTTTAATTACTTCTCAGTGGAACGGTTAGATTTTTTTTTGTAAAAGGCCTAGGATATAATTATATAAGCATTGGCTATCCAAGATCGACAAAGTGGACAGAATAAAATCTTTCAACTCTTTTTAGTAAGTATTGTAGATATATTTTTTACTACATCTAGTTTATGAAGTGTAAAACTAGCTAACTGCAGAATCTATAGCTTTGAATGTGGATTTTAGTAGACTATTCAGCACCAAAAGCTAGGTAGCTGCGTTTGACAGTCCCCTTGATATATCCATAAAGCTATGTCTAGCAATGCTTCTGGAAGCCTAATAAACACAAAACACACCAGGACCATGTGATATTCTAAACCATCTAACACACCAGGTCTTAGGTTAGCCACACTATTCACCTGTATAGTGTTCTTTCAATGTGTTCTTTGAAATGGATATGGCCACTAAGAGCACCTGTAGCTATAACAGCTGCTATTGGTCTAGCATTATCCGCACAAGAACCACCAGCTCCTATTGTAATAATCAACCACGGCATTTGAGAGATAATTGACTAAGTATTTTCGCTTCCATCCACCTATTTGTAGGCATATAATACACAATCTATGTAATTATTTCTCTCCAATTAGTGCCATCCATGAAGTACCTTCCCTGATAAGTTCCTATTACATTCATGCTGCCAAATGTTTCTATACCCAAAAAGTAAATGTTGGCGATCTGCAATTTACCAGGATTAATGTTTGGAGTTCCAAAATTTAATGTCTAGTGTACTTTTGTAATGCCAAACTTTAAGACATAGTATGATAAGAACAAATTTTTATTGTTGTTGTAGTTTTGCTGGTATGAGTTATTTGTCATAATCGAGAAATTCCGTAGAAATTGAACCTTTTATACAAGGTTCCTAAATAAATAACCTTAATTGAATCACACATTGGAAACATTATAATGGCCATTGTGGTATTACTTACTAGGTTGACAGCTCAATCCAACATCAGATGCATAACAATAGTTATTTCCAATAGAAGCAGTACAGTTAAAGAGACTGCTCTCAGTTCCATTACAAGTGACATTCCTCAACCAGATCACTCGAGTACCATCAAGAACACTAGACACACTAAGAGTAGTAGCTTGACTAGCAGGAAGTCCCAGTTGTCTGCACGTAACTTGGGCATCAATAAGTCCCCATGCAGAATCAGCACACACTGTACCCCAAATATTGATGTGGCAGAATTCTACACGTCCACTAAAAGTTGTGCCTCCTAGCAGTCTGATTGATCCTTCAGTGCAGGGTGCTTGACCTTTGATTAGATTGTCAATATCATGTAAATAACAACTAAACACAAAATATATAATAACTACCAAAGTAATGCTTAAATTATATTCGTGGCTTTAGTTTATGCCTCGGTTTTATATGTCCAATATATTTCCCCCATATAAATGACATCTATACAAGTTTCTAGTTCATGATGGTAGTCTATGTACAGGTGAATAATTATATTTTCCCTACATATTGCATGCAATAATAAATCTACTCCTTCTGTGGATATGTAATTTTGGTCCAACAATAAAATATTGAATTTGTTTTACTTACCAGACTAATTGCTATCTTCGTTGATGAAGGCTAAGGGATCTAGCCGAAATGTCGAGTAAGTAAATTTCAAATTGATTATAATAAGAAAGTCGTTGTAATTTAATTGCTGTCCATCTGACTAGATCTGTAGTAACTTGAACTTAATATTAGGGAATATGCTAGTGCTAACTTATTGGTGGGACCTACATTTCAAAATGGAGGATGTCTAATACCCAAAAAACATATCTCAGCCTAAACCTATCTGAAGCCTAAAATACTCAAATACCTTAATTAACAACAGCGTTTTTAATACAACCAACAGAGGGTCACAATGTTCAAAAGATAAATATCCATCAGAGGTTCCCAAAATGAGAATTACCTCTCCCTCTCCCAAATCTTGAACCTTAACAGCTCAATGTTACTCTCCCAATCTCCTTTATGCTGTCTATCTAGCTATCTACTAAAAAAAGTGGGAAAAGTGTCAAAACCTGTAGAAGATGACACTGCCTTATGTTAATCTTGCCACTTGAGAACAATTTTGTTTTCTTTCTAATAGAGTGGAGCAGGAAGCAGCCATGCTAGCAAATTTTACTCTGTCCTCTCTAAATATCTCTATTTCAGCAAATACAGTTTTTTCTAATAGAATAAGGCTAGAAGCAGCTTCACTAGCAAACATTTTGCATCATATTAGCACAGTTTTAATTGATAATTATGTTGTCATGTAGTGCCGTTGTCAAGAATGTAGGAAGGTAAAAAAACACATGTGCAAGTATATACCGGCCAAGTTCGCATCCCATTTTGGGGGACAATATAGTCTCGAGTTTAATGCTACACAATTGCAACATAGCTTTCTAGTGTAAAACTATACCATTCTGCTTAATTTGAGCTGAGCTCTGCATAGCACACACAGACTTTCAAATATAGATATGTACACACAAGGAGCTCTATAAAAGTAACAAGAATTAAAACAGTCCAAAATGATTTAAAAATGTAGGGAGTAGTGTAGTTAATCATGTGGCTAATGGTCTTGATTTAATTTTATGATATGGGCATATCTCGAGCCACCAGTGATGAATAGAGGACATATTCTATCTCTGTCTGAGATGGAAAACAAGCATAATCCAGACCAAACCTAATAAACCAATGTAGTCAGCCTATCCTTTTTATGATGATGGGAGAGTATACTAGTCCCAAGTGACACAGAACAGGATGAGGGCTTTGTACACAAGCTTTTCCTGGTGTTAAGTTTCCATTTTCGATCGGGTGTAGGAATTGTTATATTTGTGGACCTCTTTCGAATTTGATCTGGGTGCACTATGTGCATGCATACTCTCCTTGTCATAAGTGAATTATCTAGGTGTAGTCCTCATTTGTATGGCTAGTGTTTGGAATGTCATTGGCCATTCACAGTTGACTTTCTTCCTTTGAGAAGCTGTCTGTCTAATGAGCTTGGAAGTTGGAAAGTAGGGTACAAAAGACCTTGAGCCTATCCCACCTTGTTCATAGAGTGTCAATAGCTTGTTTATGGTATCCATCTGATCACATAGTTCCCTCTACCAATGGAAAGGTTCCCACCAAGTTACCAATTAATAATGGTTGGAGCTAAATATTTAGCTTGTACAAAACAAGTAATTAGGAAGAAAAAGGATCTCCAAAAGATTCCACTGCACACTGCTTAGAAGTATAATTGCTGGCTTAAGAAGCAAGAATAAAAACTTTGACACTCAATGAGTATGTCTGTAACAACATAAATGCCTGCTACACTTGAGTTTCACAAAATATGTATACCAAAAATTAGTACTCACCTGTTTCCAATACCAAAAATTTATAATATAGCTACATAGAGAAAAATGTTGCATGTCTATACTTAGCATACATAAACAATCATCTATTTAGTAGTCAATCATTGTTTGTCAAGAAAGGTCAGGAGTATTTGTTCCTTAGTTCCTATATTAATAAAAGATGACTAATGCATTCTTAAGGAAAGCATGTAGGCATTCAGTCTATTGTTACTTTTCAAATTCAGAGACCCTCTATTGTTAAAATTAATGTGTATACAATCTGCAAGAAATGACTGCCTTTAGAACTTTCCCCCTGCCAATTCTTGTTTAATAAAATTAATATTTAAATAATGAATTTAAACATAGGCTTAGTATGATCCTTCATAATCATGACTTACTAATTTGACAATTCACTCCAGCATTAGATAATAAACAGTAGTTGTTTCCAGTGAGGTCAGCTGTACAGTTAAAGAGACTGCGCTCAGTTCCAATACATCTGACATTCTCAAACCAAGTCACTCGAGTAATACCAGATGCAGAATATATAGTAGCTCCCATAGTAGGGAGTCCTAGCTGTCTGCATGCAACTTGGGCTTGTGCAAGTCCCCATCCATCACTACACACTGTGCCCCAGACATTGATGTGGCAGACTTCCACACGTCCACTAGTATTTGTGTTTCCTTTCAGTCTGATTGATCCTTGAGTGCACGATGTTTTACCTATAATTAAAACATAAAAAATTGCATTAAATTCTCATTTGACTGTAAGAAACTAATAGAACTCTAGAGCACTATTTCATTTATCTAAAGTATTTATAACAACTCTCTGCCATGCAAGGGTGAAGCAAGTTAATGCAATCCACAATGTAATTCATAAGTATGGTAATTTGTCTAGCCATAAATTGCCACTAGTAGGATCATTCTACAGTTTAAAAAAAATTGCAGTAATTCACTGCTATCACAATACCTCTAATCTATATATTTAGCCCGAGACAATACAACTGGCCAAATCTGTTGCTAACTTTCTTATAATCATTAATATTAGCAGAGGTTCCCTGCATTGCCAGATAAGTATAAAACATTTAGCAGAGGAGCACAAAAAATGAATGCCATCCTCCTCCCAAACACGCCTCCCACTATACTACATATAGGGTATATTAGAGGCCACATCGAGGCTATCTAGCGGCCCTCCAAAGTGGCTGTATATGGAATCTGGGCACTTAAAATCTTCAACAAACTAACCCACATTTGTACTACATTCTTCAACTTGTCCTCGGACATAATATATTTGATTGAACTTTTAGTGTACTGGATAGCAACTTCTGTTTAGTGGATGGCAACCTTTGTGTATGGGATTACAGCCTCCTTTGGAGCCTATGAGTTATGGGTCTAGCCCAGTTCTGGAGCTTCTTTCCAAAGTGGCCATATCTGGGCGTAGACCAATATAAAGGCTTTGAACACTAGATCTAACTTCCATGAGAGCACCCTCTTGCAGGAAAAACGTAATGTGGCTACATATTATTCGATTGCAGAGCCTTGTCAATTGAATCAATTCAAAATACTGGATTGCTTTTGTGTACTGGAATCTTCACTAGACATATACATTCAAAATGTTACAAATCTGAGATATATGCAAGAAATTTTTTGTTTTTCTTGTATGGGCTCATATACCGTTTCTCATTAGCTACAACATAATGGCTCTTAACGAACTCTCAGTTGAAATACTACAGATAGAATGACTTTCTCGACAATCACTTCACTTGATATATGGTGAATGCTCTAGCCTTGAAGCTTAGTTGAAGAACATCTAGCTGAAACTTTAAGTGCGTAAATGTTATTCGATAATCGAGAAAATCATTGTATTAACACAGAAGCTACAGTCATTTAGCTCTCAAAATCACTTGATAGCATTCATTTCATTGGTTTTTCCCTTATTTCAAAATAGCTGTTGCCAAAACCACAAAAAACTGGTTTTTCGCAGATAAAACTAATTTTGGCAGCTTCATAGTATCCTAAAGTGATTTCCACCAATTTTAGCTCCATCTTATCCTTTGCAAATGAAAATAAACCAGCAGCCCCAAAATCTGTATTAAAAAAAACTAAAAATTGTATGTTTAAGATCGTATACTTATCCTCTAGTTATCTATTCACATACAACTTGAATACCATAAGTCAATTAATAGCAATGTTACTACTGGAATAGTCCAAATTTATTGCACGGACAAATTTGCTTCTGATTCCAGGAAAAAGTTGGTAATCAATAAATTTGCTAATGTGCGTGCAATATTGAGCACATAGCAGAATAGCAGATGAGCAAACTTTTCACTGCTTAGGAAAGATTGAGAAGCATGACAATATATTTGGCAATCTAAATAGCTTATCTGGTGCATTAATAGCAGTGACAATCTTCTGAGTTCCATTTGTCTACTAGCAATAAAGTGAAGGTTAAGTTGAAACAATACTGCTCTCTTTGTTCTTAAGTATCTATGGTTACAATGAACGTTACTGACAAGACATGGTATGTGCTTACCTGCATGAGTATAGCAAACCCTAGCATAAAGATAGGTATATCCTGACTTCTTGGTTAAGCAAGTTAAGAATAGTATTAATAGTGTCGAGTTCAAGAAGACATTTATACATAAGTGTAGTTCTTCATCACGCAGTAGAAGGAACAACTGGCTATTATACCTTTAAAATAACTTGAAAAGGAACTAAACATGTTATAATTATAAATTATTCTTCTATCCTAAAGATATATCCAGATATACCACAACCATTTAGATAATATTTTACCACTTGACATCAAAATAATGGTATACATGATTATAAATATTACGGAGTCATTTAACTGATTATATGTGGATCCATGTTGCCATTCATTGGTAAGTAAATCCAGTTAGTTTAAAAACATTCCTAATTATGATCAGCCTATATTTAAACTATTTATATATAGAGCATTATATAAATATTAATGACCAAAGGACAATAATGTAATTTTCTCATTTAACAAAGGAAAAACACTGCTTATATTGTTTAAGTATTCATAATTCTACAGTATAAGTGTGTATCAAGGAAAGATTGCTAGACTCTTAAGAAACTTACCCTCCAAATATTTCATAATTCATAATGGTACTGACTCACTAGTTTGACAGCTCACTCCAGCATCAGATAATAAACAGTAGTTGTTTCCAGTGAAGTTAGCAGCACAGTTAAAGAGACTGCTCTCAGTTCCAATACATCTGACATTCTCAAACCAGGTCACTCGAGTAACACCAGGAACATCAGATGCAGAATATATAGTAGCTCCTGCAGTTGGGAGTCCTAGCTGTCTGCATGCAACTTGAGCATCAGCAAGTCCCCATCCATCACTACACACTGTGCCCCAGACATTGATGTGGCAGACTTCCACATGTCCGGTAGTATTTGTGTTTCCTTGCAGTCTGATTGATCCTTGAGTGCAGGGTGCTTGACCTTTGAGTAAAATATTAACATTAAAATGCTCAATATAATATACTAAGAAACTGATGTGTATATGTAGTGTTGTAGTGCACCATCATTAGTCTAATATGTATGTGTATAATTATTCTGTGCGATACAGGTAAAGGCTATCTGCATCTAATAAATTGTTAGGTATGGTAAGGCTATATATATTCATTCATAAATATTTTGTATTAAAAATAACAACAATTTTTTTTAATTATTACTGTCTATAATCCAAACAAAAAGAAATAGAAACAAAACATATAAACACCTTTCCCCCCACACATCCCTCCCTCTGCTGTCAGGACCATGTGTGTTTATTTGTTTTTATTTGTTTGTATATATGTGGATGCTATTGTGCATTGTAATGTGTATCCTATTGGTTGTGCGTGGATATATATCTATGTTACCATGCATATTGGGAAAAGGTTTGACCATTTGGATGTGGTTGTTATTGTGCCATTGTTGGGAATGTGTTCAACCATTAATATGTGAATACTATTTTGCCAATAGATTGACCATGGATTTGACTAAGCGCATGTAGATTTTATCGTACCGATTGGTTGGATAGAGTTTGATACAGTTATGTGGTTGTCGTTAGATTTGAGAGTCCCAACAAATATCTGACTTGGTGCTAGGGGATAGAGGCTGGCAAGGCATCCCAGGAATGCATGGGGCTTTAGCCACAATGTCTTGTATTTTATGAGGATAGCATTTATCTGTAATGAGTTACAGAGAATACTATAGGCAACCCTGCATAATATTAAATACAGTTAGAAACAAGGGAAGTCCATCCTTCCGTGGCCTCCCACTGACCCCAACATGAATACTGCACTCCCACTATGAACATGGGCTTTCGCCTCCCCTGTCCTTTGATCTACTCTTTGGCCCAACTCCACCAGGATGCTCGAGATTTTGCTCCTATTGCTCCGAGAGTGACAATTGCAATTGGGGGAAAGGAGTGAGTAGGAACACAGGTAGAAAGGTAGAATATTAATTTTGGCCTCCCCTTACTGCTGTCATGTCAATGTATTGGATTAACGAAACTATATCCACATAGATCTCAACCTACCTTTTATCATGTACACCAATCATTTTACTGACATAAGAGTATGGTTATGATTAGTAAAGGTCCATGTGATCTACATGGGCACAAATTTTCAAAGGTCAATTTTGCATAGTAATTAATTTTTTTCTCGCTCGCTTTCTATTTTTATCATTTTTGTTTTTGTATTCTATTATAGTTGAATAGTGCAGGACTACACCGAGTCAGAGTTCTACAAAGACTTAGTCATAACTTCTGGAACTACAGGACGTCAAATACTTCAATACTTTTTTTGGCCAGTTGTATTCTACCCATATCAGCACATGCTTTGTTTTATTACTGACTGCTCTTTTCTTCCCCACCTTTCTATTTCTTGGCCATTATTGATCAACTGTTAAACCCATGAATCAACATTAATTTGACAAACACTTGCTTTGCAGTTAACACACATGCACGAACAGCCTAAATATACTTGGCTTAAGCTTTAACCCTTTGATGTGGAGAGGGCTCGATCACGAGTACCCCCTTAATGTGGAAAACCACTATAGTGGCTTTAACTGAGTAATTATTGCAAGCTAAGCAATTTTTGTAATAATTGTCCACCATTTTGTTGCGTAGCTCAAGCTGACCTTAGTGGACTTTGGTTCACTGCTTGTGGATCTTGCTATTCCAAGTTATAGGCTAGAAGACGAACAAAGGTTTGGAACTGATTCAAAGAAAAAAAGCTCATATACAGTTATACGTTAATTTCGTTATATGTAGAACGTGTGTGCATCTGGTGTTAAACTGTTTGAATCTTTATGAAACTTGGTCATTGATGTATTCTTATGGTAAGGATTAAATAGTGTGGAGGAGGGGGAAAAAATATATATATAATGTTCGTCCACATCCAGTAGACACTATAGTGGCTTTTACACATCAAAGGGTTTAAAAATTCAATTTAGGTCAAGAAGGATTTTTTGAGCATGTGTGTCTAATTTTGTGTATATTTTTTGGCAAATTGTAAATAGAGGCATTTATTTATTCATGGATGGCTTGTTTTAAGGTGTCCTATTTGGATTTTTGCAGTACATCTAAGCATTAATCTACCTCAAAAGTGTGAAGGCATCAGAAGAGTTGAATTAGCTCTGTGTTTTAGTGATAGTTTAATTGGCCAGTGTAAATTTATATCCTTCTTCAAGGTACTGGCCTATATTAAGCACCAGTCCATTGGGCTTTGCCAAGTGTACACAATGGCCAATCCGGGCCTGGTTTCTCTCCAAAGTGCAATATATCCTATATCCTGGTTGATCATAGTAACTGGCCAATCAAGCCCCTATTAGGTCAATTGTTTCATGATAATAGTGACCCTTCCATAATGCTCTGCTTTATCATAAAATTGTGGTGTGGAGTCACCATCTTTGTAGTGAATTGGCCCTCTATGATTATGTCATTAGACATCATAATGATTATGTCATTAGACAACATAATGAAACGAGACACTTACTCACTAGTGTAAAGCTAGCTCGAGTAGGAGTCATTTTTTTCCTCTTCTGTATCAGTCTTATGTTGTAAGTAATGGGAAAAACACACCCATATACAAATGACATTGCTGTGAACCCTTAGAGATTGACAGAAATGTCTATTAGTATGCTCCTTAGGTACATAATGTATAATGTTACATGTAGGGTTACATCCTGGACTGTCTTAGTGCATCCTAGATTGGATGCAACTGCTATAGCTATAGGAACTAGTGTAAATCACTTCCAATTGGTCAAGATTTTGTGCAATAAATAATGTTCTGTCCACTACAACTAAAGCAAGAAAATTGTAAATTCGCATACCTTTACCCCTTAAATTATTGAAAATAGCATAAATAAGTGGAAAATAATAGAATAGGCATGGAGATTGTATGTGTAACTGTGCTTGGTGTGATAACTAATGGTGATAATACCAAGTCAAAAAAAAAAATTGAACTGCATCATGTGTATCTATTTTAGTATGATGAGTCCAAGAATACTGAAGTCAAGCTATATATAAATATGTAGCTATATGAGTGTGTCCATTTCTGCTACACTAGCATAGTATACTAATAATCTCAGCAATTTCGCTGAAGATTTCCTCAGTATGTAGGTCATTGCACATAAATACTTCTTCAAGATGGTTTCACTCCTTCCAATACTTGAGTGGAAATTTGAAATGCATAGTATTTTTGTGCCAGTTAATTGCATCCTTAAGCATTGGGTCTGCCTAATTTATGACACAGGTGGCCAGGTTTGATATCTTGGTTTCATGCTTTCCTTCTTGCTAGTTAGATATTGTCCATGCATGAAAAGAAAGCCTGAAAACACAGAGATTTTTCCAACTTACTTGGAAATCATCCAATTATGTTTAAGCAGGATCTTATCCTTAGAAAAGATGACAATAGCAATTTTATGAAAGTATTCCAGATCACAATGAAGAAAGTTCACTGATTCAAGAATGGTTCAAAATACAAAAGAGACAAATTCATTGCCTTCCCTAATAAGCCCAAGAAATCGAGGAATGTGTCACCTTAAATTACTGTAGTCTTAGACTAGAATCCTACTGATGAAATTCCAAAAGCTTTGTCTACTGGCAAGTTAGCATATAATTATTAGAAGCATTATATGACAGAGTAATCTTACACTCATTGTCAATACTACATTTTTTTGTTTGTCATCTGTTGTACTTACAAGGTAGGTTATATTTTAATGTATGATCAGTACAACAGTGTGTACAACAATACAACAAAACAACACAATGGTTCCATGAATGAATCCCTGTCTGAAAATCTTGATCGAATAAATGCAACAGATGTAATGTATTTGGTATTTATTAGTTTCAATATCTTCAGTCAGGGACTCATCTGCATCAAAATACTTTAAATTACCAAGACAGACATAAAGATAAAGTTTATGTATGCATGCTCAGCTATGAGCTAACAATAGTATTATTGCTTCTACCTAATGCATCACCTAAGAATGACCTGTTCAAGTCTAGGATCTAGGAAATAAAATGTACAGAAAAAACGACCTCTAGATGAATTTTGTTTAGGCTACACCCACCCTCATACCGCTTGGCAAACAAAAAATACGTGTAGGAAAAAAATACACCAGCCCCACATAGTTATCAGTTTTTAGTGGTCAAAGAATTCCTCAACATGTTGTGGAGACAGGTTGACACATTCTAATATTATGCAGAAGTGAGACACAAACAGAACTGAATAAGTTTTTCCTAGCAGCTAAAATTGTATTCAGATATTGGTAAGAGTAGAAGTTTCACTCAGATATTATGCAGGTACAAATCAATTTACTCTTTACCAAAAAAAACACAGCACATGAAACCTACAATTTTAATGCAATCAGGTTCTCATAAAATGCATACAGGTATATATGTACACCGTTTCTTTCCAGTAATTATAATAATAATTAATACAGTTACATAGTGGTACTTTGTTGTCTCTATGCTAACCTCAATTGTAGCTGGTATCTAAATTTCAGTCTACAGAAAAGCACAGAACATACTAAATGACTATTTTTCTCTCTCTGCGCATTGAGCTTCACTAGTCAAAACCAATGTATTGAACATGTATAGAGTTTACAATCCTGGTCCTCGTTATAATACTATGACTCAAAAGCTGCAATTTCTATTTGCTCTCACAATCACACATCACAGAAAATTGTGTATAGCCTTGCATATGTCAAATATATCAGTCTGTTCTATGATGACCATATTAGTGTTTTGCCAAGGCAAGGTTGGGTGTGTGTATTGTTCAGTTACTATAACCTAGATTAACCCTTTCACCGCCAACTGTATGGAGAAAAATTGAAAACTAAAAATCAGTGGTTTAGAAATGTGCCTAGCAACCATATATTACAGGATTTCATATGAATTGACCAACATTTGCTTGCCTACTAGTAACTACACAAAAAAAACATGAAGGTGTTCATAATACATTTTTTCTTGTTACTTGAATATTTGACTAGGAATGTAGTAGAGATGAGGACAGAAGAAATAGATATGACTGTTGGAGAGTTAACTGAACCAGAGATTCCAACTCAGAGGCAGACTTGCCACAGAGGAATGTCAGGTTTTATAGCAGAATCTATGATTTTATTTAGCTAACTAGCTATATGAAATCAAATTTGTTAGATCTAGGTATAATGTTCATGCTATCAAGCAGGCTCTACAGTATATCCATAATTAGCTGTAGCTATTGTTCCAGCTATTTATATCTAATACTTACTTTACTCAATCACTATCGTCTATAATTATACTTCATCAGAAACAACAGCTTTACTGAGATTTGACATGACCTCAATGTGTATAACATAGCATCATTGTCATCACTGCTGTCACTGTCTGAGAGGGTGAATTGATCGTCAAACAGCAACTCCAAAGCGCACTGTCTCAGTCGAACAGTGATGCCCATCTTTCATACCCATGACTTCAACTTTGACCTCATGATTACCTTAGTCACAGTCAAACTATAAAAAAAACCTTTACCATGTTTCCTGGCTAAATATTGAATTGATTATGTAAACAGATGTTGTTGATCATCACCCATCTCATGCCTATAGATGCTTATAGTAGTGGGTGGGTTAATAAAAGGCAAAATGACAATAATAGTGTAATTTACTATATACTGTTGTTGATTGAGTTTTTCTATAAACAATAAGTAACAATCAAAAAAAGATTGTTAGTCTCTCTAGATATTACACCTTCAAACCACAAACAATCATGAATGTTACATCGTAAAAATCCTAGTATTAGGATTTATGACTTACTATTTTGACAGCTCACTTCAGCATCAGTTAAACAATATTTGGTTCCAATGAGGTCAGCACTACAGTTAAAAAGACTGCTCTCAGTTCCAACACATCTGACATCCCTCAACCAGACCACATGAGTTTCACTAAGATTAGTGGATATGGCAAGAGTAGCTGCTCCAGTAGTAGGGAGTCCTAGTTGTCGGCATGCAACTTGAGCATCAGCAAGTCCCCATCCATCACCACATACTGTGCCCCAGACATTAATGTGACAGACTTCTACACATCCACTTGTATTTGTGCCTCCTTGCAGTCTGATTGAACCTTGTGTGCAAAGTGCTTGACCTTTGATAAAATATTAACACAGCATACTTTTAAACACCAATATACATATCATAATATTCAGCACTCAAGTAACTATTCATCAATCTAATATCTTAGCTCATAACTATAGATACTCTGTTACATTTGTCTTGCTATTCTGAAAGTAATACAATAAACATGTCTTATATAATATATATATTACAGAGGTGCCCAGCATTGCCTGAGCATCAGGATGTAACCCCCAACTCCCTATATCCCAGTTTTGAGCCCTCAAATAATGTTACTGTTCCAAATGATGGCTCTTGAGATCTGTTTGTTCATGATAGAATTGCACCGTTATTGAATCTTTGAACTCCATATTAAAACTTTTCATCTTGCATCATAATGATAGATTTCTCCATTTTTTGATGAAGTTAATTTTGTGATGACAAAAAGGCATATGTATTCCAAGATTGAGGCAGACATTGTCACAGTGAAATATCCATATTTTACTGCAGCATCTATGATAATATTATTTAGCTATTAATGGCTAGAGCAGGGTAATATTATAATGTTCAATCTTATTACTTTATTACTGTGTATATATCACTAAATAACTATTATATTCTTCCAATAATATAAATATTTATATCCACTGAAAAATCTATACTTAACCTTGAAAGTGTTCTACTAAATTTCTATCATCTATATACTTTATCAGAAACAACAGCTTTTGGAGATTTTACATTCCTCAGGTTTTTACAGCATCATCTCCAAGATATACTTGCATCTCAGCATCGTCTTCATCGCTGCTCTCGCTTTCTAAAGTCATCATTAAACAGCACTTCCACAGCACTGTCTCAGTTGAACAGTAACGGCATATTTTTAGATACACGACTTCAAGTTTTATCTCATGGTTACTTTAATTACAAAGAGGCTATTCAACAAAAAAATTGTTTATTCATTTTATCCAGTTTTCTGGTTAAATATTAATTACATATGGATGATTTGTTAAGATATTTTTTTCGTCATCTATTTCATGCCTATAGGCATTATGGCGGTGAATAAAAGTGGACAAAATTCCAATAGTAGTGTTATTCTCATATCTGAGCACCATAGTTAGCTGTTTGCTGATGTGGAATTACTGTGTTTTTCTATCAATGTGATGAATAATCAAAAAAAAGTTTGTTAGTCTCAGATATTACACCCCCAAACTTTTCTATCGATAAATAATCATGAATGATACATGGCAGTATTACTTACTAGCTTGACAATTCACTCCAGCATCATAACAATAGGAATATCTTTCAATGAGGTCAACACTACAGTTAAAAAGACTGCTCTCAGTTCCAACACATCTGATATCCCTCAACCAGATCACTTTAGTGTCACTATAATTGCTATATACAGTAAGAGTAGTAGCTCCAGTAGTAGGTAATCTTAGCTGTCTGCATGCAACTTGGGCATCAGCAAGTCCCCATCCATTGTCACACACTCTGCCCCAGACATTGATGTGGCAGACTTCCACACGTCCACTAGTATTTGTGCCTTCTTGCAGTCTGATTGATCCTTGAGTGCAAGGGTTTTGACCTTTTATTCAAATATCAACACCACATAAAAACTTATTAAATACCAATATACAAATGCAGAGTTATAATTACTCTTCATCAGTCTAACATGACAGGTGTACATATAAGATATTCGGCAAACTAGATAATGCAATACACCATGTCTTTTATATATTATACAAGCTAGGGCGCTGATGTTGCAGGGAAAGGTTAAAATAAGAATGAGAATGTTGATGTAGCCATACCAATTCCTTATGCTCCCAATAATGTTACTCTCCCAAACCATGGCTCTAGAGGTCTATTGTTCATTGATTATTTGCCAACTGAGAATTGTAGTATTGTTGATCTCTGTATTCCATATTAGAGCTTTTCATCTTGCACAATTAGTTGAATGTGATCAGATTCTCAGGGTACTTTTATGGATGAGATAAAAAAGAATTGGCATTTAGTAAATTACAGGTTCTTGAAGTAATGGAAGATGGAAAACTGCATGTTGCCGCTGAAGTAGTAGAGGATCGGGAACCTAGTGTTATTATTGTTTGGTTATTCCACAATATTGCATTATTTCTGTGCTATTAATTAAAATACATGGGCTAGTAAATTCTTAAATGATATTTGCAACCATTTTTGGGAATGATGGCTTCCAGCTAGACTTAATTACCTAATGTAACATATCCAATTCTGTTCAATTGTAAAAGTCTATCTTCCTGTTAAATTTAAGTTTCTGAGCTTCAACTGTGGCCATGTATAAAGGTCACACAGACAGAGAAATAAACACACTTAATTTATATAGCAGATATAGTACGCATAGTTTGAGACACAAATTGATACTGAATTTAAAAAAAATACAACACTTCATTGTTCTTAAAAGAGGTATAGTCCTAGCTCTCTGGTGGTTAAATCTGTGGCTAGTTACTCTTATATTAATTAATGGTTCAGCCTACAAGAAATATTATATTTAAAAATTGTAGTGTTGACCGATAGATTTAGTTGTAACTAATCTTATCAAGGTATAGTAATTTATAAGTGCATCATTAATAAAGGATAAGAATCTAAAAAATAACAAAAAATCGTATTTTTCTCAACACACCAATATAGTAACAAGATTTCCCAATGTTTCTGTTGTTGATCATTGTTGTTTGGGTGCATATTTCATAACAAGGAAGCTAACAAAAAAAATGTATGCCTCAAAAACCAACAGGAACCACAGCATATCTGGGGCAGTAAGACAAGTTAATTTCAAATTAACTCCAATACATGAGTGCATACTAGCTGGTAAAACATCCATACTCGGCTCATTTGTGTCCTAGTAGTTCTTCACGATCTGAAAACGACTTTGATGTTGAACTTCTCGCGGACCATTCTGATGTCTTCACTCATCCCTGCTACATAAGGAATCTCTACCATAGGATCCTTCATTTTGGACACCTGATTCCTGTATCGGTATCTTCCTTTCTGCATTTAGATGTATCTACAGATGAAAGATTGATGAAGGCTTGCGGATAACCATTCTCTATAAAGACCCTATTCAGATAATGTTCTTCCTTCCAAAAGTCCTCCTTCTCAGTCACTACTCTTCTGGCTCTATCATAGAAGCTCTTCACCAGTCCTCTTTTGATAAGGATAGAATGACGTGATCTATAATCAAGGTACCAGTTGGTGTGCATGGATTTTCTGTAAACTGTTGCAGTTATCTGTCCATTTCCTTCCAGAATATGTCAAGTATTTTGAGCATAGATAATATATGTATTGCTCAGTGTTTCTTTCTTAAGGGAAAATTTAGAGTATGTGTTCATTATTTCCTAAAGCCCAAATTAATAAATGCTGAGAAAATGATAGTAAAGGTATTTTTAAAGAACAACTTAGTTCCTATTGTTGCTGTTGTGAAAAGAATGAGTATCTGTATTAATGTGTATGCAAAATCAAGTATTATTCTTAGGAATTTTTCACTCCAAACATGAATGTTATACAGTAAACCATAATTATTATTGTTAATTACTTACTATTTTGACAGTAAATTCCAAATAGTGGATGGTAATAGTTTCTATGGAGAGCAGTTTTACAGTTAAATAGACTGCTCTCATTTCCAGCACATCTGACATTCTTCCTCCAGATCACTGCAGTGCTACTACGAAGACCAGAAACAGAAAGTGTAGTAGCTCCAGTAGAAGGGAGTCCCAGCTCTCTGCACGCAACTTGGGCATTGGCAAGTCCCCATCTATAACCACATAATGTGCCCCAGACATTAATGTGGCAGACTTCCACCCGTCCACTAATAGTTGTGCCTCCTTGCAGTCTGATTGATCCTTGAGTGCAGGCTGCTTGACCTTTGGTCAAGAAATATACTTAAAATAACTCATTTGATAGTAACAAACCTAGGTATTTGGATTGCAGTAACATTCTCTATCCCTTATTTTAATATGGAGGAATATATATATATAAACACTTATTTACTTAGTATTAAACACATCATGTATGATTGGTTGTTATAATCTGTAACTTCTTATAGAAGTAGATAACAAACATTTACAGGACACATTATATTTTAATATTATAATGAAGACCAATAATTATTATAACACTACTTTTTACACCTCTATTGCTTTTTTCACCTCTATTGTGTTTGCAGTTCATTTTATTAATAGATAAGGGATGTTATAAATGTTTCATATATACATTGGTTAAATTCATAATTATTTCATTTCTAGTCTTTTTTTATTATACATTTTTGTCTTGTAATATTCATAGTTCTAGTGGACTATTCCATGGTCTAATATGCAACTGCATAATTATAGAAATCCTATGATGTACAAGTATGAAAGGTAATGCAAATGACTTGGTCACTCTATGTATAGTATTTAAAATAGACCAACTACAAATTGCTAATGAGGGGTTACCTATGTAATAAAATATTGCTGCATCTCATCATTATCACAACAGCTGGTAAGCCATTTAGCCATAGCAATTCTGCTGTCTAAGTCAGAGCTAGCTTGTATAATAACAAATATAGTTCATCTATACATACTAGTGGTGTTGGATTAAGCATGGTGTTGCTCTTTTCATTTACTGCTGTCGTATAATCTAACTTAAAGACAGGGAAAAAAGTAAGCCTTCAGTAAATTGTATGCTCATTAATGATCATTGAACAGAAGTTAATTTCAGAGGGTCGAGTACTGCAGTGAACATATCTGTCATTCTTCAAACAGATCGCTTAAATTCCATCAGGAACATGGATACAGAGTGGTAGCTCCACTAATAATAGATATTAGAACCCTGCATGCAGATTCTGCATTTGCATATCCTTGATCATTATACATTCAACCATAGGTGCCTAACTTCAACTAGTATTTGTGACCTTGCATTGTGTTTTGTGTGCAAACATTGGGTCATGATGTTTGTGTATAAGCCATGCTGTCAGGGGCCGCCTGACATGGCCAAGCCTGGCCATAACCTGTAGCTAGAGGTAGCTTATATCTGTTAGTTCTAATTAGCTAACCATGGTTAATTACTGTTAATTGATGTGGTTCACACCTGGATTTATACAGGCTTATGTGTCTCTACCTGTCATCTGTATGTTTGACTTTGGACTGTGCATTGTATGGTGTTAGCCATATGTCACTTACTGTGTGAGGCTGGGAGTGGTTATAAAAAACCCTGCCAGCCAAACTGTTTTAGACTACTGTTGTTGCTTTGAGTAATAAAACTTAGTCTAACTTTATACCCTAAATTTCTCTGGGTAGACTAGGCGACTTACTCCTAGCTGTTAGGCTCTGGTGGCAGCAATACCTACCATATTCGGACTAGGCAGAAGTTGAACCCCAACACATGCTACCAAACTGCTTGTATAATGTGAGCTCAAACTTAGCTAGTGTAGTAATGTTGCCATGTTGCATAATCTGCGAGCTATTGTTGAAAATGCAGTGCTTGAACAAAATGGCCAACAACACCAAAAGCCACCTGTTTTGAGCAATGTTGGTCCCTAGTATTACATCTTAGACCAAATCTGGGTTTGTGATTGCTTCTGGGGTGTTGAGTTGAAAAATGAAAACATAGCACATGTTTACTGTCTAACATCAGACATTCACATATTGGCACGATTGGCTATTAGTAGGCCCCTTCGACACATGATAGGTAAACTTATGACTACTATGTACATATTCATCCTTCCTCTCTTAGTGGGACTAAACCTGCTGGAAGCTCTTTCAGGCAGAGAAGTTGTAGGCAAAGGAAATCCCTTACAAACTATTGACTAACACTTAAATGAGAGGGTGAATAATGGTAGAGCCAGTATGGAAATCATATGCAGTTGTAGTTGGTTTAGAAGAGTACACCTTAAATAAAAATGAATGACTTTCTTACATTTTATGATAGGACAGAAATCTGGATGAGTATCCAAGCAGCAGGTGCTCAAGTGAATGCATATTTTTCTGTAGTAGCAGAAATAATTCTAAGTTGTACAGCAAGATGCTTCCAGCAGCTCTGTACATTGTATGTGTATAAACCAGCAACAGATGATTAGTAGGTCTCAAGAAAATTCTTTAGAGTGCCAACACCCTCAATCACTAACTCACTCACTCACTCACTTGCTCACTCACTCAATCGCTCATTCTCTCTCTAACTCCTTACTCACTCTCTCTCTTAGTCACTCAATCACTCTCTCTCACACTCACTCACTCACCAATTCACTCACTCACTCACTGATTTACAACCTTCACCCATCTACCCCACTAAACCACTCATCCACCCACCCAGTCACCCACCTGCCCACTTACTCACTCACTCATGCATTCACTCACACCCAGCAAAACAACATTGTTCTTGTCTCTTAGTGCAGTTTTTAACTGCTAAATGCCAAGACTTTATCAAACCTTTATTCTGTATAATTTACAATTTAGCTGTGGTTAAATGACATACAAACTTAAAACAGCTGTCCCTGCAATCATTTCTTGAACACATTGATTTTAAATCCTCTTGTAACATCTACTTCATATCAAGAAATCTCAACATTATTGGTTCCCTGGGTATGCAAGGATCTACTGTCGCTCTGTTAAATTAATATGTAACAATATGAAAATAACTATCTTTGTTCTTATTTAATTAGAGATTTCTTGTACCTGTGCTATATTCTGCCACATGAGAATTTAAAATGAATGAGTCTAAGAAATTATTGTAGTGATAGCTCTTTTAAGTTACACAAAAGGAAGGTTAGCTATCTTCATCAGGAATATTGATATGATAAGTCATTATTCCAGATGAATATTCCAGATGAATGTTAGAGCATCTAGTCAAAATGTCAAGAGAGTATAATTTCAAGTTGATTATTGAAAAGGTTATTGTAATGCTAAGTCTCATGTGAGGTTCTTAGTATATCAATATTCCTGATGAAAAGAGCCTCTAGCAAATATGCCAAGAAGAAAATTTGGGTTGATTGGTAAGAAATCCTTGTTGTTTTTTGTGAGGTCAACTAAGAGATTGTTGAGATTTTATTAGTAAGCTGCTTATATATTTACACTAGTGTATATGTTTTCCTTGTGGCTTGTCTTGTTGTGTGCCAGGCCTAGACAGTTATATCTACAGCAGCTAGTTAACCGTGGAGAAAGAAAACCCTAATTAGGCAAAATATAAAGAGCTGAAATTAAACAGGAATTAATAATCATTAAACCAGCTTATTGCATTTCAAAGCATTGATTATAGAACAAGCTTGGGGATTGTATAGTGTTTTACTAGGTGTGATA
The DNA here is from genome assembly GCA_028752905.1 of Cladorhizidae sp. MBARI D1340-BT2. Lineage (NCBI taxonomy): Eukaryota > Metazoa > Porifera > Demospongiae > Poecilosclerida > Cladorhizidae > Cladorhizidae sp. MBARI D1340-BT2. Next base: position 31,852,878 of record JAQNBH010000017.1, read on the forward strand.
CAGTGCTCTACCTCTAAAAAGTAATGATTAATCTAAAGTGCATGCTTTGGGCATAAATTGAACAATAAAACTATGTATCCTAGCAGCATAGAATACTGCTCAAGTAAAGGCATTTTTCTATTAATAAAAGCCGACAAAATGACAATAAAGATGTTTTTAAAGGACAACTTAGTTACCACATAGTCTATTCATGCTGTTGTGAAAAACGTGAGGAGCTCCATTAATGTCTAAGAAAAATCAAGAAAAGGTGGCAGATCCTTAGGAATTTATCACTCCAAACATGAATGTTCTATAGTAAAAGATACTTTTAATTACTTACTATTTTGACAGTAAACTCCAGATGGTGGACAGTAATTGTTTCCAGTGAGATCAGCTCTGCAGTTAAAGAGACTGCTCTCAGTTCCAACACATCTGACATTCTTCAACCAGATCACTGTAGTGTTATTAGGAAGACCAGAAACAGAAAGTGTAGTAGCTCCAGTAGAAGGGAGTCCCAGCTGTCTGCATGCAACTTGTGCATTAGCAAGTCCCCATCCACGAACACATATGGTGCCCCAGACATTGATGTGGCAGACTTCTACACGTCCACTAAAAGTTGTGCCTCCCCGCAGTCTGATCAATCCTTGAGTGCAGGGTGCTTGACCTTTAGTCAAGATAAAAACGTAAAAAACCTCATTTAATAGTAACAAACTGAGGTACGGCATTGCAGTAACATTCTCTATAATATTGTTTTGACCCCTATATTAATATGGAGGAATGTTTTCTATAGACACTTATCTACTTAGTATTGAATGTGCTACATATGATTGGTTGGTCCTGTTGTTATACTCAGTAACTTCTTATAGAAGTAGCTAACAAATATTTACAGGATCCTTTATTTATGAATTTAATAAATACCAATATTATAACACTACATTTTTACACCTGTATTGTATTTGGAGTTCATTTTTTTTTATATAAAGGTTCATCTCAACATTGGTTAAATTCATGTAATCATTTTTTCCCCCAGCATTCTAGTGCATTATTCCATATGTAAGTGCATAGATGCCCTATTCTGTACAAGTATGAAGCAAGGTAATGCAAATGACTCTGTCTCTCTATATATTATAGTATTTATAATTCAATAACTAAAAATTGCTAGTGAGAGGATCAGTTACCTGTGTAATACAAATATTGCAGCATCTCATCATTGTCACAACAGCTGTCATTTAGCTATAGCAATTCTTCTGCCTAAGTCTGAGCTAGCTTGTGTAATAACAAATATAGTTCAGTCTGTACATACTAGCATTGGTGGATTAAGCGTGTTGTTGCTCTTTTCATTTACTGCTGTCGTATAATCTAACTTAAAGACTGGGAAAAAAGTAAGCCTTCAGTAAATTGTATGCTCATTAATGATCACTGAACAGAAGTTGATTTTAGAGGGTTAAGTACTGCAGTGAACATATCTGTCATTCTTCAAACAGATCGCTTGAATTCCATCTGAAATTATGGATATATAGTGGTAACTCCACTAATTATAGGTATTAGCACCCTGAATGTAGATTCTTCATTTGCATCATTACACATTCTACCATAGGTGCCTAAGTTCAACTAGTATTTTTGACCTCGCATTGTGTTTTGTGTGCAAACATTGGGTCATGGAATGATGTTTGTGTATAAGCCATGCTACCAAACTGCTTGTATAATGTGAGCTCAAACTAGTTTGTTTGTGTAATTTTGCCATGTTGCATAATCTGTGAGCGACAATGCAAAATAACTAGTGCTTGAACAAAATGGCCAACAACACCAAAAGTGCCACCTGTTTTGAGCAATATTAGCCCCTAGCAATACCTCTTAGACCAAACCTGGCTGTGTGACTGCTTCTGGGGTGTTGAGTTGCCCTAGCCTTCCAGTCTTAGCCCCCAATATTTCAGAGGTCAAGAAAAATGTAAACAGTGAAGAGAGAGACTAACATTTTGAAATGAAAACAAAGAGCACATGTTTACTGTCTACCATCGGACATTCACATTTCCATGATTGGCTATTACTAGGCCTATCAGACACATGATAAGTAAACTTGCTCGAGGACTACTATCTACTTATATAAGTTAGCATCCGTCTGCTCTTAGTGGGCCCAAACCTGGACTGGAACCTCTTTCAGGCAGAGAAGTTGTAGGCAAAGGAAGTCCCACTCAGTCCATAATAAATAGTCCTAATTTAGAGCTATTAGCTTTCACTAAGCTAGATAACTTTACGACCTAACTTTAATTATTGACAAACACTTAAATAAAAGGGTGAATAGTGGTAGAACCATGGAAATTGTACGCAGTTGTAGTTGATTTAGAAGAGTGCTCCCGCCTCTACCTTAAAAATTGAATGTCTTTCTTATATTTTATGATAGGACAAAAGTGTAAGTAAGTATCCAAGCAGCAGCTACACAAGTGAATGGATAATTTTCTGGAGAAGCAGAAATAATTCTAAGTTGTACATCAAGATGCTTCCAGCTGAGTATGAGTACACCAACAATGGAGGTACTCAAGAAAATTCCTTAGAATGCTCACAAACTAACACAATATATATAAACTCTGTTGAATTATAATGCACATGGACAAACAAACCAATGAGGGATGGAGTGATCAAAGCTCAGCTTGTCATAATCTACCAATACATTGCAAAATCACTTGCCTACGAATATGACTTTATGTCATGACATGCAGAAAAATAAAAACAAAATCAAGACAACCATTAAATAATAATTAAAGAATAATATTTCTATTTCTGCAGCACCAAAATTAGTCGCTAAAAACTTTGGACAATGAATTCTTCTAGTAATTAAATTACAGTGAATGCACTTTTGATGTGCAAGTATTGTTTAGTAATACTAGACAATAGAGGATATAAAATCCTGTTTACTACCTCGGAGAAAGATTTAAACATGTCGGGAAAAACATAAGGAGCAGAAATTGGCTGAACCTTCATTAAAGATGATAAAAAGCTGTTATGAGTGCATTCATTCCATTCAATTAATGATTTGATTAGTTGTGCACATATTTTAGGATGTGTTCTAATGCAGATGCGCTCTATTATTGGTTAATAGACATTAACAGACATGCCACAGCACTTCCATCTCTAAGACAATTATTGACAGTAGCAGTGTTCTTGGTCTAGCTTTCATTGTTTATTTTTGGTTCTACATTTATCATTGTCTGCTTCGTCACTTTTTGCTTGCAAAGGAAATCATCTCTCTCTCAGAGATTGTGCACACATTCACAGATATAAGAATATGGGTGACTACCACAAATTCTATCTTCACACAGATTTCATTTTCCTTCCAAACATCTTTGAGAACTCCGACTACATCTCACTGGGTTAGGATTTTAACCACCATTTATCATTCGCTAGTGAATATGCAATATTCAATAAAAAGTACTACTGTCTTTAGAAATTCATACCTCCAAACCTCCAAACCTTTTAGTATATTTTAAATCATCCTAGTTTGAAGTGTAATTACTTACTATCTTGGCAGCTCACTCCAGCATATTGTGAGTAATGACAATTGGTTTCAAATGGTGGAACATTACAGCTAAAGAGACTTCTCTCAGTTCCATCACATCTGACATTTGTCAACCAGCTCACTGCAATGCCACCAGCAACATCAGGTAGTGAAAGAGTAGTAGCTCCAGTAGTAGGGAATCCTAGTTGCCTGCATGCAACTTGGGCATCAGCAATCCCCCATCCACTATAACACACAGTGCCCCAGACATTGATGTGGCAGACTTCTACATGTCCACTAGTATTTGTGCCTGCTTGCAGTCTGATTGATCCTTGAGTGCAAGGTGCTTTACCTTTGACAAAATAGTAATACAACATAAAAATAATCTCACACACAGGAAGAACATGAAGTAACGTTTTCAGAATTGTGATTCATCGTGTTTATGTATGTAATTATAGTTACACCAGGTCATAGTTATGTAAACAAGGTAATGCAATCTATTGCTTATGTCACGGCATTACTCTATATACATTTGTTGACAGCCACATATTGCAACTGAGTGGATCAATTATTACCTAATTCTAAACTTAAAACTCTAACAGTGATGTTGGACTAAACTGTAACTAGCTTGCTCTTATTATAAACAATATGGCACCCTAAACTACTTTAAAATATTACTCTCTACAGCTGTGAATGCACAAAGATAGATTTAGTGGTCATTACTTCTTTATCAAGGAAAGATTATTCATAGGATGTTCCATGAAATCTACCTTACATGAACATATAATCGTTAATAAAATGTTTTAGAATGACAAAAATGATATCATTACTTTTGACATAAATATATTCCAATAGTTTTATATTTTCTTGTTATGTTGTAGTGAAATTAGTGGATATGAAATAATAAAGAACATTTGTAAAAAATAAGCCATAAAGTCTCCGCTTTGTAACCAATCATAAACTCCAGCCCATCAAGAGGGGAGTAGTCACAAAATTCTTCAGGGACATGGGTCACGATAGTTAAAAAGGCTGCTTACAGTTCAAACATGTCTGATATATTTTAATGAGCTACTTGAAAGCCACCAAGAACAAAATTCAGTAGAGTAGCAGTTCCAATAGTAGGAAGTAATAGCTGTCCATATTTTTATTCAAACTCTGAACGATAAATCTTCAATAGACATATGAGCTGCAGTATTCCTTTTGTTTCCAAAGCAATGAAAATGGTGAATCAGGTTTACTAAGGTTATTATTCCACACACATATTATCTACGTTCTGCAGAACGTTTATTGATTTTCAAAACAGATTAGTCCCTGACAATATGAATTCTTCTGATAATTAAATTATAATGAATGCATCTTTGACGTGCAAATTATGTTTAGTAATACTAGACAATTGAGAAAATATAGAAATACACAAAGCACAAGAAAACAGTGAACTCTTGACATAAATATATAGTGTAGATATATAGTGTAGATATATAGTATAGATAGATATATAGTGTAGATATATAGTGTATAATTATAGATATATAGTATAGATGATAATCCCTTAATCTAATTGCACTAGTTATGCTTATACACTGTATTATATATTATTATATATTATATATATTTTTTTATTCCAATATAAAATCCTGTTTACTACCTCGGAGAAAAATGTCGGGAAATAAAATTGGAGCAGAAATTGGCTAAACCACCAATAAAGATACAAAAAAAAAATTATAAAGTAAGATTTAGCTAAAATATATTTCCATCTTTAGAGTGCGCTCGTTCCATTCATTTAATGATTAGATTAGTTGCGCACATATTTAAGGTATGTTCTAATGCAGATGCACTCTATTATGGAACATGATTAATAGACATGCACACAACACTTCTATCTCTGCGACAATTATTGATAGTAGCAGTGTTCTTGGTCTAGCTTTCATTGTATATTTTTAGTTCTACTTTTTTTAAGTCTGCTTCGTCACTTTTTGATTGCAAAGGAAATCATCATCTCTCTCAGGGATTGCACACATATTCAGATGTAACAATATGGGCAACTATGTACCATGACTTATGTACTTCTCCTGCCCAACTTCTTTGAGAACTCCTCCTACACTTCACTGGGTTAGTTTTGTCCACTATTTATCATTCGCTAGTGAATATGCATAAAAAGCACTACTGTTTTTAGAATTTCATAACTCCAAATCTTTAATAATGAATAGTATATTGTAAAATATCCCAGTTAGAGGTGTCATTACTTACTATCTTTGCAGCTCACTCCAGCCAATTGTGAGCGATAACAATCGGTTTCAAATGGTCGAACATTACAGCTAAAGAGACTTCTCTCAGTTCCAACACATCTGACAAATGTCAACCAGCTCACTGCAATGTCACCAGCAACATCAGGTAGTGAAAGAGTAGTAGCTCCAGTAGTAGGGAGTCCTAGTTGCCTGCATGCAACTTGAGCATCAACAAGCCCCCATCCACTATAACACACTGTGCCCCAGACATTGATGTGGCAGACTTCCACATGTCCACTATTATTAGTGCCTGTTTGCAGTCTGATTGATCCTTGAGTGCAAGGTGCTTGACCTTTGACAAAATAGTAATATATACAACTCATACACAGGAAGAACATGTGGTAAATTTTTCAGGACGGTAATCAATATGTTACACCAGGTCTCATAGATATGTAAACAAGGTAATGCTGCTTATGTCACAGCATTACTCTGTATACATTTGACTGGCCACATATTGTAACTGAGTGGATCAATCAATACCAAATTCTAAACTTGTTTTAAAACCATTTAGCATTAACAGTAATGTTGGACTAAACTGTAACGAGCTTGCTCTTATTATAAACAATACGGACCACTTTAAAATATTACTCTTTACAGCTGTGAATGCACAAACAAAGATTTAGTGGGCATTACTTCTTTATCAAGGAAAGATTATTCATATGCTTTTCCATGAAAGCTACCTTACATGAACATATAATCATTAATACATATTTTAGAATGATAAAAAATGATATCATTATTTTTTGGACCAAAATTAATCCCAATAGTCTGTTATTGGTAAAATTAGTTTACGTGAAGAATTTTTTTTTAAGAATGTTTAAAAAAAATAAGCCATAAATGTCTCCTCTTTGAACCAATCAAGAATTCTAGCCATCAAGAGAGGAGTAGTTACAAAATTCTGCAATAGGGGCAGGGGACATGACAGTTAAAGAGACTGTCAGGCCTCAACCTTGACTGGCTGTGAAGACACAGCCCTGCAGAGAACATCACACAATAGAATATACTTTGAACTAACCAGAAACTTATATCAATGACATTCTCGTAGATCTGCTAACTACATTAATTGACACTTATATCATCCCTATAGGATTTACATTGTTTTGTGCATCTTTCTCAAGAGGGCTTGCCTGTAAGGATATTTAAACCCTCTGCAATCTCAGCCCTGCCAGTTCTCCATTTATTCTACTTCCTACCAATTGACTTCAATTGCTTTATTTCAATCATAAGTTAACTTAAGGCCTAACCACCTTACAGTCTAGCTGGGTAGTTGTAGAGGAGGACTCTGGTGTACCAAGAGAATTGTTTGTTTGTTGTATATAGGTAGAGTATTTCTCTCCCTGTAGGATCCCTGTGTTTGTAGACCCTAACAGAGACTGCTCATAGTTCAAACATGTCTGATATATTTTAACGAGCCATGAGAGCTACCAAGAAAAAAATTCAGTAGAGTAGCAGCTCCAATAGTAGGAAGTAATATTTGTGCATATTTAAATTCAAACTGGGAATGACAAATCTTCTAACGTGCCATAACATACTGGGCCTCAGACGTTCATATGGCAGACTTGTACATGTTTGTATCTTCTTGGTTAAAAGGGGGGAATAATGTCAAAATGCTAATTTTTCACTTTTTAAACTAATTTTTCAACCTATTTTAATTGGTGTATTTGCTCATATTGAAGTCATATTCCAAGTTTCAGAACATTTGAAGATTCTATGATGCAGTTACGACAGCTTTTGCACTCACTATTTTCATAGAAACCCAGCAAGGAATGAAGAAGAATCGCGTCGCGTTAGATTAGACATATTTCCACTAATTTCTCCCTAATTTCTCACCCAAACTCCATAATTTATATATCACCAGAATGCTTATTCTGTGCTCTTTAACCTAAAGTAATTTATTTTCACTGTTATGAGAATGTGTTGGGTATATCTGCATGTGGTTTATATTGGGGATTTCCCCCCTCTCCTGTGGTGCATTATCATACTTATTCGAATAGTTTAGTTGAAACTACTACATGTACTCTTACCATAAACCACCTAACAGCCACTTAGCATTATTAATGGTTTTTAATTCATGGACAGGGCAAAAGTTGCTGACACTTTGGCATAAAAAATATCTATGACAAAAGTTAAATATATCATTAAATAGCTTATTTACTAAGCTACATTTTGGTAAAAAAATTATGTTGATAGAGTATAGTGGATGGAAGTTATGATTAGTATTGTCGAGGTGTATTTTTTGACATTATTCCCCCCTTAATGTTTGAGTGCAAAGCGGCTTCAAATGTTCCCCATCATTAAAATTACTACAGTTATCTAAAAATTCATATTAGATGGAAAGGAATTCAATCTGGTACAGCTTTTAGCTCATGAAAATTATCCAAGGATATAGTACATCAAATGTGCAGGTCTATACTTAGAATTTACTTAGTAACATCTGTCAGGGATCTCCACAGACTCGACCCTGACTGAGAGAGAACCACACGGGTCGTCAGATCTACAGGCCAGCGGAAGTGTCTCGAACGTTGATGAACCACACAGGTTGCCAAATGGCTCAGACAAGTCACCTGACGAGAAGGATGCTGATTGGTCAGAGACACATGCCGGAAGGTCACTCCAGAATACCAAACATGGTCATTTTGGGAGAGATTGCGGACACGTCTGACGAGGGATGACGTGAAGAGAGCGAGAGAGAGAGAGGAGAACTTTGATAGATTTATGTGTGATTAGGACTTTTGTAGAACTGAGAGTTAGAGTTGAACTGTTTTGATAAGAACTTATGTTATTGCTGCTAAGTTGTATTACTACTGTTGTATTGTTCTGTGGGAGTAAAAGAGATTGTTATCTCCCCGAATGAATCTTAATTTACTCTAATCGCTCTCGAGTTGTCTATTAAGCGTTAGGCGCTACTCAAGTTGTCTAATAAGCATTAGGCGCTAACAATAAGGTTGTTAGCTGTGGGAAGTCTGAGCTGAGGAATTTCAATTCGCAATAATTGTTATCAAGGCCAGGCTTGATAAGTGGGTGGCTATACTGTAGTTCAGCAAAAGCAGCTGGAGCTAAGTAGGCCAACGCTTACAACATCTATATATGTATGCATATGTCTCAAAAGCAAATTGTCTATCACTGACAAAGGTAGTGGGTATTGTTGGCCAGTCACAAATATTGAAATCTCTTTTGAGAAAAATAGTAAATATGTGGTGATATATATTATATTTCTCTCATAAAAACAACTTGAATTTTTTGTCATTGCAAATCAAATGGGCCAGATATGAGTTATTTTACTAATATTATAATCTTACAATGACTTGACTAATGTCAAGTTCCACATTAACATATGCAGTGCTGCAAAACAAATATGAACAATTTCAGAAGAATACTTTTTTGTGAAGGCAAGATTTACTCTTATGATATTATAGATCCCAGTTGCTGAGTGGATATCTGAAATTCTGTCTGAAAGTGGGAACCGGTGTTCTGATTTCAAACCATTGGTTCCAAAAATGTTTTGAAAAAATCAACATTTATCAAAACAAAGGCTAGAGAACTTGTCAAGCCTGGCAAAGCTCAACTTCTCAAAATATTTATTGAATGGATTGCTGCTTGATGTCTGAAAGCAAGTACAAGAGATAACGAACTAATGACATCCAGTTATGAATATTAGTTGTGCTATTGTGTTTTACTTAGAATTTGGTTCTTAGAATGTTGATTAGTTAATATTTATTTTGTATCACCTATTTCATCCTGTTTTGTGATACGTGTTTATCTCACTCCGTTATCTGTAATGAGTCTCAAGGTATCAAGAATAAAGAAATGTCATATTTGGAGATAGTTGGCCAACATGCATACACAGACATGTTGCAGATTTTCACTAGTATTTGTGTCCAATTAATTCTTGTGTGATTGTCTCCCTTTTACATAAATTATTTGAAAAAAGTTAAATGCAAGAAAATGGACTGCAAATATTTAAATCTAATATGGAGGTGAATACTTATAGATACTGTGGACCAATCAAGGTAAAGCAATCAAGTGTAATTGTCTTGCATTCAGTATTAGTGGTTATTTGTCCAAGAACACAATACCAAAATTTCTAAACAATTACCTAATTCTGTGGCAGAGTGGATGACATCTCATAGCTGTCTCAATAACTTGAGCCATTGCTATCCAGATGGCCAGATCTGAAGATTGAATCTTTTTCAGATGCTATTATGTCTAGGCTTACTTTACTCTTACACTAGTACATGATGAGCATGCACCGACAGTTAGTGGTTAGTATTCTGTGTTATGGCAAGGTTTGCCTTACACTTCCAGATTACCACTTAGTGAGATGGATGCGTACTGTCAGAGAAAGTGAAACTTTATATCAGAGATTTTAAGGGGATATTGATTCCAAACCATTTGAAATTCATTGCTATCTAAGAAAATGCTGTAGACTTGAGCAAAGAAAATATGTTTAGAGAAATATGTACCACTGATGGGTGAATTGCATGAATTACACACAGAAATGTCATTCTTGAAAGTCTTACATTGTTAGGTAACTGTGATCGCCGATGCAAAGTTTTGAATAGAAGATAGATTTGATATCTTCAAAATAAGCTCATCTAATTACTCTAGTTGGAATATTGGAAGTAGAGAATTTTAGTGACATAGTAATTGAGTAGTTGCTAAGCTGTTACAATGTTGAGGGATATCTTCTAATTAGTTTTTTTGCACTTTAAAATTATTGTTGTTGTTATGGTAGCTAGCCTTAGTTGGTGGTAACAGTTGAACACAAATCTACACAAACACTAGAAAATAAGCAGCTGAGATGAAGAAGATTCTCAGAAAATCAACTGAGTTGTTCTACTAATAAAACATGTTAGCTATTTAAATATTGCCAGTAGCTACATGTCCGACAATCATTATCCACTAGAATTTATTCTGCAAGCAGTAGCTGTGGATAGCCACTGGAAAATTAAAATTAGGATTCTTTTTACTAAAAGCACACCTTTTAAAGCAACTTACGATTAAAAATAAGTAGAAAGGTAAATGGATAGATTGACCAAAATTCTGCAAGATGTATTTTATCACCTTTATGATTTTTCCACATCTATTACTGGTTTACCTAAGCTCCTCTCCAGTTGATTTCAGCCTTATGTGCGTATACATATTATAGGTTACCAAAAATCCCAATCAACTGTATACCACATGATAGCATGGACTATGTGTGGTTACATTTAGTTGCAATGCAGCAGATATGAATTACTGTGTAATGCTGAAATATTTCAAACTCCTTTTAATCTGTATGGTCTATTACTTAGCTACTTTAACTTGGACTGACATTCAGCAGTTGACACAACTAGCAAGCATTGCTAATAATTGAAGAACACTCTTTTAATGACAGTAGCAATAAAATCTACTGCACTATTTCCTATTACTCAATGTTTCGCATAAGATAGATAAAACCTCATCAGATTTGCAAGGATCTATGTCTTCTAACAAGTTCACATGAACCTGACATTGCTAATATGTAACTGCAGTACTAAAATCTATAGCATGAACCTGCATGTTTGCAATTGAGCTGTGTTTCTGTCTCCCAACCTATGAATAATATTTGATATCCCAAAGCTATTGTGCAGCACAGCTGCCACTAAGTTATCCAGAGAAAATTTGTCGCAATCATTTTGTTGTTGATTGCCATGAAATTTTGCATACTACTATAGAAATGATAAATCGTTTTTTTCTTTGTAAATGATCGATTTTTTATGAGATCATTTTAAAATTCATTATGGCTGACTTGACTTACACAAGTGGTGATCAAATAAGATTTGATGGTATTTTGGAAGTGGAAGCTAATTTTGGCTGAATTAACCATTTATGCTGTTAAGAATAATTTTTTACTGAAATCATGACTTTGGGGTTGATTTTTTTTAAATTAAAGCTAACAAGGTAGATTTAGTTCCATCTAATTTACACTCACTAATATCATGGAGAAATCTGTGCGAAGGATCCCTTGACAGGGACTTCTCACTGCTTGACATCACAGTTAACCAGTATATACTAGACTGATTCAGTATGCATAAGACCAAATATGGTCATCCCAAGCAGTGGAGCATCAGCCAAGAATATCATCCAACCATCCCATCTTCCCAGATTCTGACACAGGTTTATCAACTGGGAAAGAAGATGTCCAGATGAATGCCAACCCTAAACATCGAGTCTGATCCCTCTACAGATGAGACTGACCAACTCCTGGTGCCTATGACCACACTGGCAGACAATAACCATCCCCCATGTCTACACTCTCAAACACCCACTGGAGATTTTGTATACTTCTCCATCCTGACTTTCAATGCTGGAGGAAACTGTCCAGAATTCAGAAGAGGGTGGACAGCAAGAATTATGCAGAGGCTGGAAGTAGCTGCTACCTCTGGAAGGCAGGCCTAGACACCTCCCTATGTCACAGGAGGAAGTCCTATTGCTGATGGAATACAGATATAAGTGCAACCACCCTGAATCTGCTGCTGATGCGAAGGTGGACACCTCCCAGACAGAAGAAGAAGCTAGAGCACCGAGAGACAGTCCTCAGGAGAGCACACCCCTGCTATGGGCCAGATTGGCAGGAAGCAGACCTCTAATTAGATTTTTACACATTTCTATTGGCATGGACTGAGATGGTAATTAACAAACCTGTGCCGTCACTGCAAGACTTGCCAGAAGACTGCAGTGGGCAATTCACATAAGGTCCCTCTCCTGCCTTCTTCCATTTTGTAGAATAACTATGGACTTGATAAAAACCCTGCCAATCTTAGAGGATGACCACCGATTCATCCTCACAGTGTGTAATTGTATGAAATTTCACCCCGGGAAGACCACCACCAGCCAAAATGTGGCCAAGGCATTCATCTACCACTTCTCCCTGCTTGGAGTCCCTCAAGAGCTCACCGATCATTGGACCAACTTTGGGAGTTACCTCATACATGATTTCTACAATCTCTTCGGCATCTGGTCCATCCCCACTTTGGCATCCCTCCTGCAGACCAATAGGATGGTAGAGAGGTACAACACCATGCTAAAGTCTGGCCTACGGAAATTGGTAGACCAGGTCAGTGGCATGAAATCTTACATTTATCCCTTTCACATACCGGAAGTTTCCGCATGGATCTACAATGATACTCCCTGTTCAAACTACTCTTTGACAGGCATCCAATGGGGTCCACTTGATATTCTCAAGGAATAGTGGATGGCATCCCATATGGGCAGGGGGAGTGTCCTGTACTTCATCATGACACCCACAACAAGCCAGGTAAATGTTGCATGCCACAGAGGAAGCAGCCAACCATGATATAAAGCTGCCGTATGACAAGTCTTCAAGGGAGCAGTCTTTTAAACACAACAATATGGTATTGCTCCCCATCACTTCCAAAAAACACCAAGCAAAATAGCAAGCAAGGTCATCCCTATTGTCGATAAGATCTCTTCTCTACTTAAAGCATATGCATGGGCAGCTGCTCCAAGCCACCCTGCACATTTTATGTCAATATGCTGGCTAGGTGGGAGTGACTGTCGGCAGCCTGCCTGCTGGTGGACACTATTTGTCACATGCGAATCTCGATAGACTTGCCTCCCACAGACTTAGTGGATATTCTGACATGGCAGGAGATTTTGCAGCAGTATGCTGCCCCCTCGATCAGTCACGGACTAACTGAGAGACAAACCATCGACATACACCAGTTCCTGGACCGACACTGATCCATGTTCATGGCTAACTCCAGATGGAATACGGTGACATCATTACCTTTGAAACTGGTGAGGCCAGACACAATAGTTCACACCTTCATTCAGACCTCCCTGATGGGGCTCCCTGTATCCAACCAGACCCTACCCTGGTGACACCATTGCTAGAAAGTCGTTTCATGTTAGATTCAAATTTGATCAAGTTATACGTTTTTAAATTTACATTGACATTTGGACAATCATAATAATGCACTGATTACTATAGGTTTGAATTGATAGCAGCATAATCTCCTATCTGGAAGATACATGAGCTCTAGATATTGGTCATGCATGAAAATAGCAGCTTACCATTTTGGAAATTTTATAATTTTTGCTCAGCCATGTCCTTCATCACTGAAAGATAATAATAACGACTTCTTGTAAGTGTATCAGTTCAGAGGTGAAGACAATCCACTTATATATGAATTATTCTAAAGCGGGAAATGAGACAAATTACTTGCATGCCCTAATAAAGCTAGGTAGATAGAGTCAAAATCTGCATAAAACTTCTAGACTTAGGCCTAAATGAGCAACTCTGAATGTTTTGTCTATTTTTATTGTTGCTAGGCAGGTCAGAGTATATCAGCAGCACTTAATTAACTGATGGAATGGTGCTATGCAAATGTCAATGCTGTGTATAGCGATGAAAATGGATGAAAACATTTTGCTCTAGTGTTGCTGTTGAACTGCTTATACAAGATTATATTTGTGCTTTTTTCTCGTTGCAATATGTTTGCTGGAAACATCAATACAGTACCCCATTACATAATTGAACAGACAATTCACCACCCATTGGGCCTGTGTGCTGTTGATAAAGTCTCAGATATTTAGGGTTTTGTTACCTTGCTTAACTGCTGTGGTTTGCCAAATAACTTCTTCTTAGAAAACAAAAATTTCACAATGCTTTAATTAATAAAGTCAAACATTATTAGAGCTAAAATTAAGGTGTATCTAATATTTAACCATGGGTTACCAAAATTACTCTTTAAAAATGATAATGGATAGTAGCTAAATTACAGCTAACAGTGACTTGTTCAAGATAAGGAAGTAGGAAGAAAATGATTGATGAAATTAATAACTTCCACTTTCTTATATCTGTCACTAGATTGCCATATGCCAGAACTAAAATTTAATAGCAACAGCACCTTTGTATTGCATGTACGAATGCAGTTACAAATTATGGTTCTCATTATACAATATTTATGCTGCAAAAGTTTTAAGGTGAATTAGCTATTGCAATCATTAATTATTATCACCTATGTGTATTTCATATATTCTGAACATAGACTACTTCTTTGTTACAAACTTTACCATTTATACCAATCAGTAAAGTGACATTAAATGCAGTGTAAATATGTTGCAAATGATATTAAATGGGAGGGTCATCTATCTGATTGTGGGATACATAAGTACATTCTAATTCTGTTAATTTTTGACAAGTCATTCCAATATACCAATATATTTGCTTCTTTTAATTATAAACATATTTGTTGTAACTTGAAATTATTTTTTGTTCGTTGACTTGTTGTATGTTTTTGTTCTCTTGTTCTAATGTCAGATTTCCTTCCGACTCTCCAGCACATAAAAACACTATTTTTAACTTATTTCTTCGCCTTTTAAACTGCAAAAATAAGCACATGCGCCTTACCATGTAGCCATTGTTGAATGTACCATTGCAGACTGCATTGTATACTCTATGCAAATCAGTTGGTACCATATCTTGTTGCTATGGTTTATTAATGCTTGAACAGAACAGTCTGCAATAACTTATTTGTAGGGCAAAGTTTTTATTTAACTCTATGATATTTTTATCATTTTCTTGGAAGAACAGGACACAGTTTAGCAACTGACCAATTATTTCCATAGAATTAAGCAAAGTTACAGAAGAATGAAGCTGCTCTGATTAGATAGATGAGCTGGCCAGCATTTCTTTTGTTTCCAAAGCAGCTAAAATGGCGAATCAGCTTTGCTATGGTCAGTATTCCACACACATAATATCTATTTTCTGCTGAACATTTAATGATTTTCAGTCGCTAAATGCTTTGGGCAATATGTATTCTTCTGGTAATCAAATTGTATTCTTCATGTGCAAGTGATGTTTAATAATACTAGATTATAAAGGATATAAAATCCTGTATACTACCTCGAAGAAAGATTTAAGCATGATGGAAAAAAATTTGAAGCAGAAATTGGCTGAACCTTCATTAAAGAACTGGCAAGTTAATTTTTTCCCGAGTGCACTCGTTCCATTCTTTGATTAGTTGTGCACATATTTGAGGGTATGTTGTAATTCAGATGTGCTCTATTATTGGAACATGATTATCAGACTTGCACATAATACTTCTGTCTCTATGACAATTATTGACAGTAGCAGTGTTCTTGGTCTAGCTTTCATTGGTTCTACTTTTATCATTGTCTGCTTCGTCGCTTTTTACTTGCAAAGGAAATCACCACTGTTAATCTCTCTCACAGGGTTTGTGCTCAGATGTAAGAACTACCATGACTTCTACCTTCTCCCAGATGTCCTTCTCCTGCCCAACATCTTTGAGAACTCTGACTACACCTCACTGGGTTAGGGTTTTATCCACCATGCTAGTGAAAATGTTAAATTCAATAAAAGTACTACTGTCTTTAGAAATTCATACCTCCAAACCCCCAAACCTTTTAATAAAGTATTGTAAAACATTCTAGTTTGAAGTGTAATCACTTACTATCTTCGCAGCTCACTCCAGCATATTGTGAGTGATGACAATTGGTTTCAAATGGTCGAACATTACAGCGAAAGAGACTTCTCTCAGTTCCAACACATCTGACATTTGTCAACCAGCACACTGCAGTGTCACCAGCAACATCAGGTAGTGAAAGAGTAGTAGCTCCAGTAGTAGGGAGTCCTAGTTGCCTGCATGCAACTTGGGCATCAGCAAGCCCCCATCCACTATAACACACAGTGCCCCAGACATTGATGTGGCAGACTTCTACATGTCCACTAGTATTAGTGCCTGTTTGCAGTCTGATTGATCCTTGGGTGCAAGGTGCTTGACCTTTGAATAAAATATTAATTCAGCATAAAAATAATCTCACACACAGGAAGAACACGAGGTAACGTTTTCAGAATTGTGATTCATCGTTTCATTAGATGTTTATGTATGTAATTATAGTTACACCAGGTCATAGATATGTAAACAAGGTAATGCAGCATTACTCTATATACATTTGTTGACAGCCACATATTGCAACTGAGTTGATCAATCACTAACTAATTCAAAACTTGTCTTAAAATCAAATAGCATAACAGTAATGTTGGACAAGACTGTAACTAGCTTGCTCTTATTATAAACAATATGGCTCACCCTAAGCCACTTAAAAATATTACTCTCTACAGCTGTGAATGCATAAAAATAGATTTAGTGGTCATTACTTCTTTATAAAATGCTTTTCCATGAAAGCTACCTTACTTGAACATATAATAATTAATAAAAATTAATGTTTAGAATGTCAAAATATGATATCGTTATATTTTTTACCAAAATAAATTTCTGTCATTGTTGTAGTGAAATTTGTGTAAATGAAGAAAATTTGTAACTCTTGAAAATAAGCCATACATGTCTCCTCTTTGCAAACAATCATAAACTCCAGATCATTAAGTGGGACAAAATTCTGCAATGAGGGTGGGGGAAATGAGAATTAAAGAGACTGCTCTCAATTCAAACATGTATGATATACATGTATTTTAATGAGCCATTTGAGAACCACTAGGAACAAAAATTCAGTATAGTAGCATCTTCAATAGTAGGAAGTAATAGCAGCTGTGCATTTTTATATTCCAACTTGGAATGACAAATCTTCAAATGTACTGTGCTTCAGACATTCATATGGCAGACCTCTACATGTTCAATAAGAGTTGTATCTTCTTGGTTTGAGTGTAAAGGTGCTTCAAAGGTTCCCCATTTTTAAAAGTACTAAAAATTCAAATTAGACAGCATGAGACTTAATCTGGTACAGCTTTTAGCTCATAAAAATTATC